>OY740801.1:5023399-5638719 GCA_963514005.1 Raja brachyura
GAGTTGTGACTAACTGCTCACAGAGCAAGCCCATCAACTCTAGCTAGAGTACTTGAGTTTGACTTGGTTGTATTTATGTGTCATACTATCTGATTTGATTGGTGAGCAAGCAAACGAAGCTGTGTACCTCAGTACCCGTGACAGTAATAAGCCAAAACCTAATCACATTACCATATTTCCCGCAACCCATTCTCTCACTCATGCCCATCAAAGCCCTGATTCTCCACTATCCACCCAGGCCAGTGATAATCAATCTACCATCCGGCACATCTCTGGAAAGTAGGTGATAACTGAACCACCCTGGTGGACACTAAAACTGTGCGACAGCAGCACTCCCTGTGTCCTGCACAGGCAAGCCCCATTCCCAATAATGATGTTGTGAATTATGCAGCACTGTGAATACCAGCAGCGTTAATTTTATTGTTTTGAAATAAATTATTTTGGTCATTTTTCCAGTCCTCTCTTGGTCAAATCATGCGTGCAAGGCAAATAAAGGCTGTATTTACTCACCGGGTCTTTTTCTGAGTACAGTTGAAAATAGATTTTTAAAATCTGCTGAAGCAGATAATGACAAAATAAAATAGAAATTATCAACACCAAATCTGAAAGTTTGAAGGGAAAAAAATGGCCAAAGCATCCTGAAAGGCAAAATTGCCCCTCAGCTCTTTTAAAACCCGTCTTAGACAGCTACAATATGTCTTCTTTCTCCATAGTATTCTGACATTTGAACTTTTGTTCGGCACAAGAACAAGTCTTTCGGCCCACAATGTCCACACTGAACATAATGACAAGATAAATTACTCTCCTCTGCCTGCACGATCCATATCCCACCATTCACTGTATCTCCTTGTCTCTATCCAAAAACCTCGTAGACGCCACTATCGTCTCTGCTTCCACCACCACCCTGACAGCACATTCCAGGCACTCACCACCCAGTCTAATTAAAACTTGCTCCGCACATTAGTTTTAGTTTAGAGAAACAGGCCCTTTGGCCCATCGGGTCCGCGCCGACCAGCGATCCCAGCACACTATCACTATCTTACAAAATGGGGACAATTTTACCAAAGCCAACTAACCTACAAACGTCTACGTCTTGGGAATATCGGAGAAAACCGGAGCACCCTGGGAAAAACCCACGCAGCTACGGGGAGCACACACAAATTCTGTACAGACAGCACCCATAGTCTAGATTGGACCCGGGTCTCTGGCGCTGTAAGGCAGCAACTCTACCTCTGCACCACCATGTCGCCCCAATCTCTTTTAAATCTTTAGAGTTCATTATTTGTGAAAAATATTGAGGAAATGTTTTTACCTTTCCACCTTGTGTGATCTTTACATATGTAAGTTAATACCCATTCTTAGAACAGTGTATCTACACTGCTTCTTGTACTTACTGTTTGATTTATCATGTCATGTCTTGGTCACAGGCTACTGTTACCAGAAGAAGCGCCTAGTGCCCCTCCGCAGAATATTATGGCTAGCGGTCGAACAAATCAATCCATAATGGTGCAGTGGCAACCTCCTCCGGAGCAAGCAATCAATGGGGTCCTCAAAGGTTACATTCTCAGGTACAGAGTGAAATATTAATAAACTCTCCTTGTACAAGAAACCCTGAAATAAATTAAGTGGAATTCACATCAGAAAATTACACACAAGGCATTTTAAAGAAAAGTTAGAACATTATTAGAAATCTCACAAAATCATGAGTTGATATCTTTGTGCATTTTTTTTGCAGAACATTAAATATTTACTTTGTATTAATACAATCCTGAACATAAATAGTGGATGGCAAAAAAGATTTTGCCAATTGTTTTGGAAACTAAAGTTTTAATAAAATTCCACAGTCTGTTAAGAATAACATTATAAACTGCAATTTAATATTGTTACTGTTCTTTCTACAGGTTTTATTTTTAAATTGCTGTATTGGTTTTCTACCAAAACGTGATTGTTAATACAATTCCAAGAGGGCTGTAGGTACTGTAGATTAACACAGTATTTTTGCACCTCCGGGATAGGGGTTTAAATCACGCTTCGGCTGACAGGACGAAAATGTCAGCCTTCAAGTTTGCTCACATAATAATTTTTCTCAATGTCATGTGATTGAAAAGCAATTTTTTTTTTTCCTTCTCTCTCTTCTGGAATTATTCTAGGTCTGTTTAGTCATTCGGGAAGTTAAACAGGATGGTGCCCAGTGTGATTCTGCTTGTGATATGCAGATCTGCATTCACCAACGACTGGGGATCATTAGTTTTGCAAAGCGGTTTTACAATATTGCAACGTGAATTTAATTCACAATAAACCAGTGCAATCAGGTTTTGGTAATGCTGATTTGGTAATGCTCATATACTAGATCCCCTGTGATACCAGTTTGAAATGTCTGCCTCTGGCTGCCTTTCACCTGTTGTTTCTGTTTCATCCAGAGACGGAGTTAATCCACTCATGAAAAGTAATGTTTTCCATTAATCTGCCTTTGAGTTACTGATCAAATAGATGCTAAAGGGCATTGAAGTCAACTAGCTCAATAGATCTGATACTATGTCGATTCCAAATGTGAAATAGCACCAATAAAAAGTTTACCTAAAGACACTCTCAATTATCTACAAAACTGAATGCCATGGTGAGGCATTATAGCCACATTATGATCTCTTTACCCAAAAGTTGTCAGATCTCAAGATCTACATGGGTTCACTTTAAATCATTATCCAAATATTGAAAATGAGCTTGGCTTTTGGTTTCCTTTTCAACTTTTGGATCTGAATCCTTGCACTGGAGAAGTGGCTGAAGAAATGGGTGAGTTCCAAGCCACCCAAGTTAAAGGGAGGATTTCCTTCCTGCTCGTCACAGGTGATTTCACTTTGAATCCATTAGTGTGAATTTCCTGCTGACTTTAATGACTGTGTACCTGATCGTTTTGAAAGTGGAAGGGGCATAATGATGGAACATCATTGTGAGTGAAGCCACTGACATGACTCATTGGCCATTGATACTTATATTTGCATTTTTACAATGGTCTGTTCCAGTAAAAGGGGCCTGATGAATGGGATGTAAGACATCAAAGCTTGGATCATCTCTTATTAATGTTATGGCGTTGGTTAACAACAAACACCTCTTGCTTCTACAGCGATGATACATTTGTCTCCTTTTACATGCATCTAGCATTTTAATTATGATACTATTGAAAGTTATTTTATGATGGAAGACTTTTGGAATACATAATTACTTGCGAAGAGGAAGAGTAGCCATCAGAACCCCTCTGAAATGGCAACAGTGCCACTGCCAAGATAGGGTGAAAGCCTTACTTTTATATTAATAATAAATGAATTCCTACTTGGGTTTCAATGAATGATCATCTTTTTAATGTTTTAATAACTTCATCTGCAACCACAATACGCTCAAACAGAGCAATGAATTAGTCATATGATTCATATCATTTGAGTAGCTCCTCTCTGAACAATGGCAAAAGTTCACTGCTTTCACATTTTATGCCAATATTAAATAAAATCACTTTATTCATTGTTAAAAATAAACGGAAAATCTGTAAATAATGCACCTCCCCTTCAGAATGAACACAAAATGTATAATTTAATGATACTGAATAAGGAATGTATAATTAATACACCTATCACTTGTGCTTCTTTGTAGGGATAGCTTTTAATGTTGGTTTAATTGTCCTTAGACTACATTTTGGTATGGAGCTGTGGCAGTTATCTAGTGGCTTGAGATTGGATCTTTTTCATGCTGGACAAGTACAGGTATATGCTCGACCTGTGAGGAGCTCGTGACAGCTCTGCTCCAGTGTGAATGCCAGCAACGCTGGGTGCTGGCGAGGGCATGGCCTGTGAATCAGGCGGAGAGGAAATCCTAGTTTCCTCAGGGAAGACGTTGCTTGTAATCCCTATAATGTCACCACAACGGGAGGTCACCACCAAATGTGCTGTGCAGATCTCTGCCAACTCGAGTGAAAACAACCAAGAACGCAGATGCTTGCTTCTTTAAAGCTGCAGTGATCTTCAGTGAGGAATTCCTTTGTCCCACGCTGCAGATTGACCTACTGGTTGCTCATGGTTTAGCAGAGTCCCAATGAACTAGCACTGTCCCTCCAGAGGCAGAAATGTGGCAAAATATTGCGAATAGCAATAACGCAAATATGCTTATGCTGTTCTTAGAAACATAGAAACATAGAAATTAGGTGCAGGAATAGGCCATTCGGCCCTTCGAGCCTGCACCGCCATTCAATATGATCATGGCTGATCATCCAACTCAGTATCCCGTACCTGCCTTCTCTCCATACCCTCTAATCCCCTTAGCCACAAGGGCCACATCTAACTCCCTCTTAAATATATCCAATGAACTGGCCTCAACTACCCTCTGTGGCAGAGAGTTCCAGAGACCCACCACTCTCTGTGTGAAAAAATTCCTTCTCATCTCGGTCCTAAAGGATTTCCCCCTTATCCTTAAGCTGTGACCCCTTGTCCTGGACCTCCCCAACATCGGGAACAATCTTCCTGCATCTAGCCTGTCCAACCCCTTAAGAATCTTGTAAGTTTCTATAAGATCCCTTCTCAATCTCCTAAATTCTAGAGAGTATAAACCGAGTCTATGCAGTCTTTGTTCATAAGACAGTCCTGACATCCCAGGAATCAGTCTGGTGAACCTTCGCTGCACTCCCTCTATGGCAATAATGTCCTTCCTCAGATTTGGAGACCAGAACTGTACGCAATACTCCAGGTGTGGCCTCACCAAGACCCTATACAACTGAAGTAGAACCTCCCTGCTCCTATACTCAAATCCTTTTGCTATGAAAGCTAACATACCATTGGCTTTCTTCACTGCCTGCTGTACCTGCATGCCTACTTTCAATGACTGGTGTACCATGACACCCAGGTCGCGCTGCATTTCCCCTTTTCCTAATCGGCCACCATTTAGATAGTAGTCGGTTTTCCTATTTTTGCCACCAAAGTGGATAACCTCACATTTATCCACATTATACTGCAATGGTCTTCTGACCATTTTTGTGATCTTCATTTGATTTCTCCGGTGATGTCACCATCCAGTGAGAAAATACTCTTGTCAAGATAATTATCAGCATCTGAGCCGCCACAATCTTTTTACATGAAGAAATGCAAATTCATTAGCTCCCGGATGTGGAAAATTTCTTCTCACCCTTGTCCTGAGTTACTAGCACCTTATTTTGCGACTAGATTTCTAGATTTATTTTTCCCCAGTCAGGGAAAATATCCTTGCATTTGGCTGTCAAGTCCTGTAAGAATTTTCTACGTTTCAATTAGATCACTTCGCATCTTCTAAGATCAATAGCCTATTGGTCTGGCATGCTTAATCTTACCACATACGATAAACCAGGCATTCCAGGAATGAGTCTGGTGAATCTTTGCAGTGTTTTATCCATCGCAACTATATCCTTATTTAGGTAAGGGGACTAGACCTGTGCACAGTATTTCAGGTATCTCTATACTTATAAAACTCTGATTTTGGATGTGTATTTATTTGTGTGTAATCACATCTTCATGAAAGAACGACGCAGTAACAGTAAAATGTTTACATATTCCAGTGGAGAATTTTCCCCTGGAGTCCAAAATCACCTTATCTGAAGAATTCAGGTATTATTTCCCGAGTTATTCAAATGTTCAAAAATCTGACAAAACTTTATAGTGAATTTTAAAACCATTGCCTTTCGCTGATGATGTCACAATGGGTCTGCTCTGTGCGCCCTTCTTCCACGAGCTGCGAGTAATGTCAGCCCCCAACCCCCCCCCCCCCCCCAAGTTATTCAAAAGACGCAGAAAGAACGAGGAAGTCTGGCCCTGTACTTGCCCCGGGTAGGCGCATGGTGGAGAGGTTGCTGCCGCAGGCCGAGTCCGGCGACTGGACCTGGGCAGAAGCTGTGATGGGAATATTGCGTTCGGGAACCAGCCTTCCCCTGTGATGCCACGCACCCCTCCTCTCCCACCCCTCAAACTCTACCCCCCTCCCTCTCTGCCCCCCTTCCACTCCCTCTCTGCCCTCCCCCACTCCCTCTCTGCCTCCCCCCGGCACCTTTTGCCTCTGTCTCTGCCCTCAGCCCTCTGTCCTTGCCCCTGCCTGCCCTCTGCCCCAGCCCTCCCTCTGCCCCAGCCCTCCCTCTGCCCCTGCCCTCTCTCTGCCCCTGCCCCTGCCCTCCCTCTGCCCTGCCCGCGCTCTCCCTCTGCCCCTGCCTTCTCTCTGCCCCTGCCCCTGCCCGTTCCCTGCCCTGCCCTGCCCGCGCTCTCCCTCTGCCCCTGCCCCTGCCCTCTCTCCCTCTCCAGCCGAGCGTGCGAGTTGGGGGCGATGCGTGAGGGCGGGGGACGGGGTAAAAGGAGCAAATTAATAATATTAATATAATATCAAGGGGGGTGGTTAGTGTGTGTGTGACGCCGCAGGCCACCCACCTGCCCCCCCCCCCCCAACACCCGCAACCACACATTGAGGGGACTTGGTCTAGTGATCTATAGAACTGTAGCAAGATATCCATCAAATCTTCTTACAATAAATGCCAACGTACCACTTCCTAAGTGCCTGCAATACGTTGCACTGTTTACCT
This sequence comes from Raja brachyura, assembly GCA_963514005.1. Next base: position 5,029,977 of record OY740801.1, read on the forward strand.
TACATTGATTTTTGCATATGGTTTCAACAATTATCAATCTTTTGTCACTAAAAAATGGAATGCATTTTTAATTCATTTCCATCCTTGGTCATTTTGTAAGTCTTTGCAATGTCTATTGGACCAATTATTTATCTTTAGCTTCACATACCTTCTTGGGAATGCTGTATGCTTTTAGAAAAATGGCAGTCAGTTTTGACTTTTTACTTGCTGTGACTCAAATGGGACTGAATGCCATGGTGAGGCATAATAGCATAAAGGACCTGTCCCACTTGGTGATTTTTTTCGGCGACTGCTGGCGTCATATCAGTGTCGCCAAAAGATTTTGAACATTTCAAAATCCAGTGGCGACAAAAAAAATGTTGCGACACTTGAAAAAACACCGCGCGTCAATACGTCATCACCTCACAAATTTTTCGGTGACCTTATACGTCAGTCAATGATACCGGCAGACACAAAAAAATCGCCAAGTAGGACAGGCCCTTGAGGCATCCGTTCTCTATTCACGGCCCATTCCAAGGGCCATTACCATTACCCATTGACGACCCTGCACCAATTCTTCCACTTTATCTTAAATTATCTAAACTTACCTTCATGAGACCTCACTACATCTCCAGCCACTCCCCTTGTTAATTGAAGGCTTATTCGCAGACTAGTTATTTAATTTATTACAGTGACATCCCTTGCCTGTTCTAAGTGTATCCATGAAACATCTCCACCTTTGTCCAGTGCTGTGCGGTGTCCCATGAATTACAACCCGTTTCTCCTACAACGGTCTTTGACACACAATTCAGATTTCAGATTCAGATTACCTTTATTGTCATTGAACAAAATTTTGTGCCTGCAGTCCTACATATATTAAAAGTAACACACAATAAACACAAATTTAACATCCACCACAGTGAGTTCACCAAACACCTCCTCACTGTGGTGGAAGGCAAAAGTCTTAGAGTCCCTGTCTTCTTCCCTCCTTGTTCTTCCTCTGCGCTGAGGAGATCCAGGCCTCCAATGTTGCCGTCCACCAGGCCCGCGGCCGAGCCTCCGAAGCCGGGCTGCCGCCACCGCCGTTGCCGTAATGCCGGAACACCGCCACAGGGCCTGCCGCCGGAACGCTGGAGCACCACAGCCCCGAAGCCAGGCTGCCGGAACGCCACTGGAGCACCGCAGCCCCGAAAGCCAGGCTGCCGCTGGAACACCGCAGCCCCGAAAGCCAGGTCGCCGCTGAAGCTCCGAAGCCTTGCCGCCGTTGCTGGAAGCTGGAAGGGCGCCATAGCTCCAAGGCCGCCAGCTCCGCCATTAGAGCCTCAGCACAGGCGGAGACGGTGACGGGGGACACAACAAGAAAAGTCGCATCCCCCCAAAGGAAGAGACTAAAACCCTGTTTCTCACACCCTCCCCCCCCCCCAACACACATACACAGCCTAATAATCCAAAATAATGACTAAAACAGACACAAGAAGACAAAAACAAAATTAAAAAACAGACGGACTGCAGGTGAGCCACAGCTGCCAGGCAGCGCCGCCACTCCTCATTGCTTATCCTGTGGACACAAAATGCTGGGAGAAGGAATGGGTGACGTTTCGGGAAAAGACCCTTCTTCGACCCGAAACGTCACCCATTCCTTCTCTCCAGAGACGCTGCCTGTCCCGCTGAGTTACTCCAGCATTTTGTGTCTATCTTCGGTTTAAACCAGCATATACAGTTCCTTCCTACACATTACTTATCTTGTGCCAGTTAGCACTCGGTTTGGGTAGTAAAGAGATTTTGATGTGCTTATTTTTATTTGTACCCTGCCTGCTCACATTCCTCCACCTGAATGTCCTTTGTCCTGAATATCCAGGCATCGGGGCATCATCGGCTGCCCACAAACAAACTCTGGAATGCAAATAAAGCTGCCAATTACACCAATTAAATCTTCTCGTTTCACCCGGATTTCATAGAAAATCCTGACTTTTCCTCAAAGCGCTGGGGAAAGTGGTTTGTTCATAAGCCATCTAATTATCGATGTGTCATTTTTCAGTTCTATTTTATTTTTGCAAATATGTTAAAAAATTATACATCTTGGATGTTTCAGAATGTTTCAAGTTTCTAAAGGTAGACAAAAATGCTGGAGAAACTCAGCGGGAGAGGCAGCAAATATGGAGAGAAAGAATAGGCAACGTTTCAGGTCGAGACCCTTCTTCAGACTGACGTCGGGGGGGAGCTGAAAAAAGAAAGGAAAAAGCAGAGACAGTCAGCTTGTGGGAGAGCTGGGAAAGGGAGGGGAAGAAGGAAGAAAACAAGGACTACCTGAAATTGGAGGTCAATGTTCATACCGCTGGGGTGTAAACCACCCAAGCGAAATATGAGGTGCTGTTCCTCCAATTTGCGCTGGGTCTCACTCTGGCAATGACGGACTCCCAGGACAGAAAGATCGGATTGGGAATGGGAGGGGGAGTTGAAGTGCTGAGCCACCGGGAGATCAGGTTGGTTATTGCAAACCGAGCGGAGGTGTTGGGCGAAGCAATCGCCAAGCCTACGCTTGGTCTCACTGATGTAGAGAAGTTAACACTTTGAACAGTGGATGCAATAGATGAGGTTGGAGGTGCAGGTGAACCTTTGCCTCACCTGGAAAGACTGCTTGGGTCCTTGGATGGAGTCGAGGGGGGAGGTAAAGCAACTAGTGTAGCATTTCCTGCGATTGCATGGGAAAGTGCCAGGAGAGGGGGTGGTTTGAATGGGGTGGGAAGGGACGAATTGACCAGGGAGATTTCTAAAGGTCTGCCTTTTATAAAATAATAATTGTATGGGTTATTATGAATACTGATTTTGAAGCTTTTTTGAAATCTAAAAAGCAATAAATGATTTAAGCCTGCAGGTTGTATTTTGATATAAAATGTTGGAAATACTCAAGTGATAGTTCAATAAATTTAAAGTAGGAAGTCAATCTGCAGCATGAGCAAGCAAATCAAGTGGTATAAAATTGCAGGTCTAACTAATGTATCCTTTTTCCAATACTACAAGATCATCTCATTCAACAGCTGTTTTCATCCATTAGACGGATGCGCCCCGATTTACGATGCTTCGACTTACGATATTTCGACTTTACGATGGTGCAAACACTCAGCAACGGAGGCGAGCCGCACGGTCTTCCAGTCACGTGATCACATTGTATTAAATGTGATTTCGACTTGCGATATTTTTAATTTAACTATGGGTTCATCAGAAAGTAACCCCATCGTAGGTCGAGGAGCAGCTGTACATTTGCCTTTTACTGTATGTTTTATTTGCATTATTAAAGCAATATAGACAAAGGAGCCACAGACATTGGACAATGAGCGGAGTTTGCAACGTCCAATCCCAGTGCATCGTGTTATGCTAATATTTTTTGCGTGATTCTACAAACTAGAAAGAAAATACTCGTCATTTTTGTAAAACATTATCTTACATGCAAGAGTTAAAATGTTTCTTCCAGAAGTTTGCATTAGAAAACAAGGAAAACATTTGCACCTCATATGTACTGTTTCCACAATTTATATTTCTTTAGAACATACAAATCTAATACATTATGGTATTATTGTTCATGGTTTTTTACATATGAAATTAATGCAATTCCTCTGCAGTTTCCATGATGCCAGTCTTTTCCTCTTTGTAGATATCGACTTGCGGGTCTTCCAGGAGGATACCAGTTTACCAACATCACAAATCCCGAAGTGACTTACTGCTTAATTAAAGACCTCATCATTTGGACCCAATATGAAATTCAAGTTGCAGCGTACAACAGTGCTGGTCTTGGTGCACACAGCAGGGCGGTAACAGAGTACACGTTGCAGGGAGGTGAGAGCAATAATCTTCAAAGATTAGCTTCTTGGTTTCTTCCCCTCAAGGGCTGCCACAATGATTTTAACAGCAGGCAATAACAAAATGAGCCCCCAGGTATCTTTGACATAAATGTCACTCCTTGCTGCGTCAAATAGAAGCACGTTTTCCTTAACGAGACTCTTCCTTCACTTCGCAAGTAGTGTAGAAATATAAATGACACACACTGTCCGATCTAATATTTAATGTTACTTTGGCATCACAGACTGGATTATCTGAGGACTGATAAAACTCATCAACAGCTAGTGTATTTACATTTCCTACGTTTGCGAGACCAAGACATGTCTTTTGAGATTTGGAAAGGTTCTAATCCAAATTGTTTTCTGTCCATTTCCCTCCAAAGATCCTGGCTGACCCGCTGATTTCCTCCAGCACTTTGTCTTTGCTCAAGGTTCCAGCATCTTGTGACTCTACCCGATCCCTTGCACAATTCTGTTTGAGGAATCTGGAGCTGCAGGAATGAAGCTGTATTTAATTTGACCGATCCATTAAGTTCCCTGCTCAGATATTGATCAGCGGTGAAGTACCCTGGGATTAATTAAGGTGGAAAGTTTCTTTTAAAAAACAGTGACATTGAAGTCACGTTTACTCTGATCTGTCCTTTTAGGGCATAATTCCTGAGGGAATTTTGCATTGGTGAGCACTGCTTATAAATAATGAATTGTTAGGAACAAAGCCAAATAATAAAGCTTTTCCTCAAATAAAATCTTTATTATTTTTTATCAACAATTGAAATGTGAAATCTCAAATATGGCAATTTAAAAAAAAAAAGCTTTTTTACTTTTTATCAACACCGAATTGTGATACCTGTAGTATGGCAAACTAAAACACAATCTGGCCAGTTTTGATGCCTATTGTACTAGATAGGGGCACTGGAAGTTTTGGTGGGAAGGTCAGGGTAAGAGGATGAAGGCTGCGCTGGCTTAGTTGCTGCTTTAGCTGTCATTGAGAAAAATAAGCAGCAAGCTGATGAGAAGCAGAGAAGACAAGTATTTATTATTCACAAATTACACAGCCTTGGCACAATCTTGCGTTGGCTCTCCAGAAGCAACTGGATATCCCAGAGGCTATTGGACAGGAACATGCCTCTCCTCTGCCAGTATTAGGTCCAGTCAAGTAACAGGTCGAATCCAGAAATGCCCAGAATAGGAATTCTCCCAAGCAGATGCAACACACAACTCCTGATCAGAAATGGGGCAGTGGGAGAGCCAAAAATCTGCCCTCACAGTTGGTATGTTTCATTTATATTTGAATTTCAATTGGCAAAGCCTAGTCATTTACAAGAATTTACTATTGAAATGAAAATGAACACGTGTCCAAGCCAACAACAAAATCGATAAGCATCCGCTTTGAGACCAACAAATTATTTTATCTGTGCACTGAAATAACAATAATTAGAAACAAGAAATCTCTGAGGAACTTTAGATTCACACTTGCTCTCACCTTCAGCTTCCAGCACTAATGAAATGTTTGTTTTTCCCCAGAGTTTTATTTTCATCCAGTTTGCCATGAGAGCAGTGGAAAACCATTGATATTTTCAATCTTACTTGAGCCATTCCTTTCATGTGAATTTTACATCAGGCAACTCTTGTGTCATGACACCATCATGTGTTAATTTGAAATTAGTTTTACAGCATTCCACGGCTGTTGAAAAATAATTCATTTGAGTGTAGGCTTTGTAGTACAGTTCACCATTACTAATAAAGGCATTAACACAAGTATAAAAGCTTAGCACAAATATGCAGAGCAGCCTGTTAATTACTGGCTAACCTAGATGTAATAAGAACATTGCTTCATTGGAGGTAGACCAAAGTGCTGGAGAAACTCAGCAGGTGCAGCAGCATCTATGGAGCGATGAAAATAGGCAACGTTTCGGTCCAAAACCCTTCTTCAGACTGATGTAGGATGGGGGGGGGGGGGGGGCTGGGAGAAGAAAGGAGAAAGGAAGAGGAGGAGCCCGAGGGCTGAGGAAGAGCTGAGAAGGGGAGGAGGCAGCAAGGGCTACCGGAAATTGGAGAAATCAATGTTTATGCCGCTAGGGTGCAAACTGCCCAAGCTGAATATGAGGTGCTGTTCCTCCAATTTCCGGTGGTGCTCACTCTGGCCATGGAGGAGGCCCAGGACAGAAAGGTCAGATTCGGAATGGGAGGGGAAGTTGAAGTGCTGAGCCACAGGGAGATCAGGTTGGTTAATGCGGACCGAGCTGAGGTGTTCGGCGAAACGATGTGGATCAGCTGACAGCGGGTGCAGGTGAACCTCGGTCGCACCTGGAACGACTGCTTGGGTCCTTGAATGGAGTCGAGGGGGAAGGTAAAGCGACAAGTGTAGCATCGCTTGCGGTTGCAAGGGAAAGTGCCCGGGGAGGGGGTGGTGCGGGAGGGAAGGGAAGAATTGACCAGGGAGTTACGTAGGGAGCGGTCTTTGCGGAAAGCAGGCTGGGGGAGAGATGGGAAGATGTGGCTAGTTGTGGGGTCACATTGGAGGTGGCGAAAATGTCGGAAGACTATTTGTTGTATGTGATGGCTAGCGGGGTGAAAGGTGAGGACTAGGGGGACTCTGCCCTTGTTGCGAGTGGGGAGATGGGGAGAGAGCAGTGTTACGGGGTATTGAAGAGACCCTGGTGAGAGCCTCATCTATAGAGGGGGAGGGGATCCCCGTTCCCTGAAGAATGAGGACATTTCCGATGCCCTGGTGTGGAACACCTCATCCTGGGAGCAGATGCGGTGTAGATGGAGGAATTGGGAGTAGGGGATGGAGCCTTTACAGGAGGCAGGGTGGGAAGAAGTGGGATAGCCATGGGAGTCAGTAGGTTTATAGTGGATGTCGGTCAGAAGTCTATCACCTGCGATGGAGATAGTGAGGTCAAGAAATGGTAGGGAAGTGTCGGAAATGGTCCAGATGTATTTGAGTGCTGGATGGAAGTTGGTGGTGAAACGGATGAAGTCAGTCAGTTGTGTGTGGGTGCAGGAGGTGACACCAAAGCAGTCGTCGATGTAGCGGAGGTAGAGGCCGGAGATGGGGCCCTGGTACGCCTCGAACAAGGATTGTTTGACGTACCCTACAAAGAGGCAGGCATAAGTAGGGCCCATGCACGTTCCCATAGCTACGCCTTGTATTTGGAGGAAATGGGAGGAGTAAAACGAGAAGTTATTAACCGCTAGGCGGAGGAGAGTATCTGTAGATGGGAATTGGTTGGTTCTCTGGTCGAGGAAGAACTGGAGGGCTTTGAGACCCTCTTGGTGGGGGATAGAGGTGTAGAGTGACTGGACGTCCATGGTGAAGATGAGGGGATGGGGGCCTAGAGAATGGAATGCCCAGAGACGACGGAGAGTGTCTGAGGTGTCTTGAACATAGGTTGGGAGGGATTTAACCAGGGGGGATAGGATGGAGTCAATTGAAGCTCTAGCTATTTCCCATTTTTAACCTCACATAGCTGAATGCATTTCAGCAACAGGATTCCCAGAAGAACTAGTTAAGAGAATGGTCAACCAATTTCAGGGTATTTTTTTAAATTATTTCACTGGCTGTTGCTAAATTCAGTCAGGCTGTACAGGATCAATTTTGCTACCTGGAAATCAACGAGGTGTTATAAGTCTAATTTCTATATTTAAGTAGGCATATCCTTACTGAAATATATAATTTGGTTCTTCCATATTTCCAATCTCAGTGCAGGGTTTATGACTGCTTTGCTATTAGTTGTCACGTTCACTGTTGCCAATAAGTTTTATTCTTGATTGAAATAAAATATATGCAGACTGTATTGGTTTATTATTGTCATGTGTACCAAAATACAGTGAAAAGCTTTGTTTGCATGGTATCCAGTCAAATGATACTATACAGGAGTACAAACGGAGTGTGCAGAATATAGTATTACAGCATTGAGGTGTTACAGATATAGAGAAAGAGCAGATTTAAAAAACTGCAGTCTGCTGTTTAAGAAAGAAGGTCACTGATGCTTTCCATTCCTTGCTTCATTCTCCTTTATCAGAGAAAGTAAGGTAAGATGCATTATGACAGAACCAGATATTGTGCCACTGACTCCGACTTAGTATACTTTATATGTCAGACTAGGGACTTAGTGAGAAGAGATTCAGCTCATTCATTGTCCAGTGGAGTGAAGCCAAAAGCAGTGCATCAAGCTGCTCTGTGCCCAGTATCCTTGCCGTCATGAAACCGTCATTCTGTGTCAGTCCATTGTGTCATCTGAATATAAGCCAATACATCGAAGCAGTGTGAATCACTTGGACGATTCCATCCTGTGTATGTGTGGGCAATGTACAAATAGCAAGTGACACTCTGCCAGAAGAGTTTTAACATGGAATTGGATTTGATTATTTAAAGACAACACTTACATACCTATGTTCTTCTCATGTCCAGCTACCTCGATGGCTATATGATAAATCTGATCTGTACAAAACAGGATGATTGGAGAGAAATTCTGAATGAGACATCCCCAGAACAGAAGGATGAATAGATCTGCATCACACCCATCAGCCTTCATTAGCATTCCTCCAGCAACTGAAGACATAGAAACATAGAACATAGAAAAATAGGTGCAGGAGTAGGCCATTCGGCCCTTTGAGCCTGCACCGCCATTCAATATGATCATGGCTGATCATCCAACTCGGTATCCCGTACCTGCCTTCTCTCCATACCCCCTGATCCCTTTAGCCACAAGAGCCACATCCAACTCCCTCTTGAATATAGCCAATGAACTGGCCTCAACGACCTTCTGTGGCAGAGAATTCCAGAGACTCACCACTCTCTGTGTAAAGAATGTTTTCCTCATCTCGGTCCTAAAGGAATTCCCCCTTATCCTTACACTGTGACCCCTTGTTCTGGACTCCCCCAACATCGGGAACAATCTTCCTGCATCTAGCTTGTCCAACTCCTTAAAAATTTTGTAAGTTTCTATAAGATCCCCCCTCAATCTTCTAAATTCCAGTGAGTACAAGCCGAGTCTATCCAGTCTTTCTTCATATGAAAGTCCCGACGTCCCAGGAATCAGTCTGGTGAACCTTCTCTGAACCCCCTCTATGGCAAGAATGTCTTTCCTCAGATTTGGAGACCAAAACTGTACGCAAAACTCCAGGTGTGGTCTCACCAAAACCCTGTACAACTGCAGTAGAACCTCCCTGCTCCTATACTCAAATCCTTTTGCTATGAATGCTAACATACCATTTGCTTTCTTCACTGCCTGCTGCACCTGCATGCCTACTTTCAATGACTGGTGTACCATGACACCCAGGTCTCGTTGCATCTCCCCTTTTCCTAATCTGCCACCATTCAGATAATAGTCTACCCTCATGTTTTTGCCACCAAAGTGAATAACCTCACATTTATCCACATTATACTACATCTGCCATGCATCTGCCCATTCACTCAGCCTATCCAAATCACCCTGCAAACATGTTGTTCAATATCTTGTACCTATCCTATGACTGTGCTAAGCTCAGTGAAAACTAGAAAATGTACTGTACAAAAGTAAACCGAAACTTCTTCCATTGAAAGTTTAATTGGTGGTTGGCAAGAGAACTTTGCTGGAGTATGTGCTCGATAGTTTCAGGCTGCAGGTCACGTAGTTTCAGTGCTGATTCTCACTGTACATTGGGTGATTAAGTTATTTTATAAGGAAAGAGTTTTCACCTAATAATGCACTGTGTGTTCCAAGAGTGTTGCCATTCTCTGTCAAGTCCAGAGGCTTAATTCCCTTCCAAGTGTACAGCAATTCAGATGATTAGATTTCATTGTAGTTTCCTCGCAGGTCATTGCAGAGTAGAGAATGCTAATTTTTACTACAAAGGTGGTGGAAAGGTTTGTGGTGTGTCTGGTTCATTGCAGGAAAAGGTCTGCAAAGCTTGTTCATTGTCATCTGGTATATTTTAGTTGCTTTGCGTAAATAAAAGACTATGACTGTTCTGCCTGTGTGTAGTCCCAACAGCACCGCCACAGAACGTAGAGGTGGAAGCTGTGAACTCTACCGCATTGAGGTTTACGTGGGATCCTCCTCCACAACAGTTCATAAACGGCATCAACCAAGGCTACAAGGTAATGAAATACAAAGCAAAACACTAAACATACAATCATAAGGTCATAAGTGACCGGAGCAGAATTAAGCCATTCGGCCCATCAAATCTACTCCACCATTCAATCATGGCTGATATATGTCCCCCTCCTAACCCCATTCTCCTGCCTTCTCCCCATAACCTGCACCTGTACTAATGGCACCCATACTAATCAAGAATCTATCTATCCCTGCCTTAAAAATATCCATTGGCTTGGCCTCCACAGTCTTCTGTGGCAAAGAATTCCACAGATTCATCACCTGCTGACTAAAGAAATTCCTCTGCATCTGTTTCCTAAAGGAACGTCCTTTAATTCTGATGCTGTGATCTCTAGTCCTAGACTCCACCACTAGTGGAAACATCTTCTCCACATCCACTCTATCCAAGCCTTTCACTAACCGGTTTCAAATCAAACAGCAATCAAATGCTGTTCAATTCGTAGAAATGAAATTGTACCATTGGAATCTTTCTTTCGGTATATATGTTGTCAAATATTTAGTACTGAAACAAGCAAATCATAGAGTCATACAGCACGACAACGGGCCCTTTGGCCCAACCAAGATGCAACATCTAGGCAAGGTCCATTCACCTGCATTTGGCCAATATCCCTCCAATCATTTCCTATCTATGTCCCAGTCCATTAGGACAGCTTTGATCCCTGGTCCACGCATACAATCCACATTGTATGTCAAAGAAAATGGGTCAATCAGCTTGAGTTGCTACAGGTTATTTCCCAATGACCCTCTGCCACAGCCCCTCCATACCTTCACAGTGGGAAAGTGTGTCTATAAACTGAGAATGAGAGGAAAGACGGGCTTGGCCTGCACATCTCCTTTGAACTTTGTTAAAGCGATATCCTATAGTATTTCATTTTTCCATCCTGGGAAAAAGATTCTGTCTGTCTGTTACACCTAACAGTGGTATGGCAGCCACAACAGCTGTACCTAACAGTGTATATCTGTTATACACAGTGGAGACCGACCACCGCCTTCACAACCTCTCATCACGTACCACAACCTGAACAAACAGAGAAAAATGGCCAATAAAATTAAAATAATATTCCTGTTGTGAAATTGTGAATTTAGTTTAATTTGTATAGGTTTACAAAAATTCCGTAATTCCAATTCTTTCACCCTTTTCTCATCAGCTCCTTACTTGGATTGTGGACCCACCAAATACCGCAAAATCAATGACAATCGCTCCTGATTTCCATGGAACACGACATGAAGCCTTGCTTACAGGGCTGAAGAAGTTCACAAAGTATTACACGTCCGTACTGTGTTTTACAACACCAGGAAATGGTCCCAAGAGCCCACCTAAGATGATTCAGACCCACGAAGATAGTGAGTATCTGAGAACTGTTGTTTGGATCTGTGGTCTGTATACTGTGTGGTTACATTTACAGTGATGCCTGAAAATGATATGCAGCTCTCTCAGAAGCAGTTTGAATCACAGAGGGGCACATTGATATAACTTAGTCTAAACACAAGGGACAATTTACAATCACTACCAAAACCAATTATCTAACCTACAAACCTGTACATCCTTGGAGTGTGGGAGGAAACCAGAGCACCTGAGGAAAACCTACACGGTTACAGGGAAAACATACAAACTCCGTACGGACAGCACCTGTAGTCATGATCGAACCCGGGTCACTGGCGCCGTAAGCAGCAACTCTACCGCTGCATCACCGTGCTGCCCACTGCATATGTTTATATGAAGTTGGCTTTGGCCAATCCCTTGGCTTTCCAAAGTTGTTTTCTTTTTTCTTGAGAATGAACCAGGAATTATATTAATTATTTCTCCTTGCTTCTGCTAGAAGACAAATTCAATCTCAACCCAGATTAGTTCAGCCATGTTGTATTGTGTTGTGCAAACATTCTCGAGTTGGTTAGGACAGGCTAAATTTGAAGAAAATATTTCTCATTCTAAGGTGAATATGAGTTTTAATCTATGTGTTCAGCCAGACGTTGATAGTATAAGCCTAATGGCTCTGTATGGTAGAGTTTAAGGTTGACAGATTGCTTGCTTATTTTATAGCCCATTTAAGTCTGTTCTGAAGTCGTCTGAAAATGAGCAGAGTGTATGATGCGCTTAATGTGACCAAGATATGATCATGAAAATGATGAGTTTAGACCAAGATGAAATAATCGGTCTTAAACTGCAAACTGTGGTATGCAATGGTAATATAGAAAAGCAAATGGGAAGCACTGATGCAGGAATTATAAAAGCACATTTCTACGTTTCTTGGTACTTTGATATAGAGTCATAAATTTAGTTTGGATTGGTGTTTTATCTTGTTTTTGTTTGCCCTTCGTTGGCTCCTAGCATCATGTAGAATCCCTCAAGAATCTTTCTTGCCTACAGAATTTGTCAAAATGTGCAGGGAGGTTGCAAAATATGCACGGCTAGCGGAAACCCCTCTTCATGATTTATTTCATAAGGAGGAAGTTATAGGCAATCGGAGAAGATAGTCCTGCAGACGTTCCAAACTCTTCTATTGATAACCAGCTTCTGAACATTTTAAAATTCATTTATAGATGTTGAGTATCACTAACAAGAGCAACATTTCTTGCCCATCCCTATTTCTCCTGGAATAGGCAGTGATTAGTTCCCTTCTTGAACCGCTGAAGTCAGACTGTTTTAGATACTGCTACAGTGTTATTGGGCAAGGAGTTCCATGACTTAGATTCAGTGAAGACATAGAATACATAGGCGTTATATACCTCATTGGTGACTCTTGGACTATTCTTGTTCGGACTTTACCGGCTTTACCTTGCACTAAACATTATTCCCTTATTATGTAACTATACACTGTAAATGGCTTGATTGGAATCGTGTATTATCCACTGACTGGATAGCATGCAATAATAACTTTTCACTGTACCTCGGTACTCATGACATAAACTAAACTGAAATGGTGATAAATTTCCAATTTTGAAGAGTATACAACTCACGGGAGAGTGGATGTGGCATTCTCACACGCAAAGGATGAATTCCCAATATTCCAGTCTACCTCACTGCAGCCTTTGCATTTTTTTTGATCTGCTCTGTAGCTGAAACACTATATTCTGCAATCTTTATTTTCTTATCTGCAATACCATGATTTGCCTGGATAGCATGAAAACAAAGTTTGTCATTGCATCTCGGCACAAATGACAACAGTAAACCAATGCTTGGTGTGCTTGTCCTCTGATTAGATAAAGTAGCAGGTTTGGGAGGTGTCACCGAAGATCCTGTATTCAGTTGCTGCAGTACAATTTGCAGATGTACACACAGTGTTGCAGGGAATGAGTGGGTCGACTGGCACAGTGTGTACCGTTAGAGTTGACTGCTTTTGATACGTTGTTGGAACAGGATTGATCGAGCCAAATGGAATGTATTCTTGCAAACATGGATTGCTTTATTTGCTGTGAGATGCAAATAGAATTGAGCAATGTGCAATTATCAGCAAATAATGCCACTGATTGCTTTATTATGGAAAGAAAGTTATTGATGGAGCAGCAGATGATGCTTGGACCCAGGACATTGAGGAACTCCTGCGGTGTGATCACTTTGGACTAGGCATAAATATAAATGTATAAACCTTTGAAGGTAGGAAAACCATGCACAGTGCTGGGTTTCATAATTATAGATAAAAAGGGAAAACCAGGAAGGTTGTGTTAAACCATCTTTCTCTGTAAAAATATACAAGACGTTTCCCCTTTATGCCTGCTTTGGATTTACCTTGATGCTATACACAGTATGCCTTGCTGCCAAGAGTGGTCATTCTCCACACATCTTTTTTTTTAAGTTGTAATTCAGTACATTGTTCCAAATTTTGACCAAGGTTTGGTCAAGTCTGGAGCTAGGTGGTCCTAACAAAACCCAAACTGGTCATCACCTATCAGAATATTAGTGAGTAAATGCCACTCGAAAGCAACACATTCCATTGGTTTGTTGGCAATTGAGTATAGACAAATGGGCCTCAGTGAACCATATTTGTTCTGCTCTTCGTGACCAGAATACACTAATCCAGTTTTCCACTTCAGCTTGCTTGACGAGGGGCATGGCAAATGATGGAACGGAAATGTAGTTTTGAGTATAATTTATTGTCAAGTGTACCGAGGTACAGTGAAAAGCTTTTGTTGCATGCTAACCAGTCAGCAGAAAGACAATACATGATTCTAATCGAGCTATTCACAGGGCACAGATACATAAAGGGAATAACGTGAATATCGTTTAGTACAGGATAAAGCCAGTAATGTCTGATCAAATATAGTCTGAGGATCTACTGTATTATATCCAGGGTGCTGTCTGGTCCTATGGTCTTTGTTCTATCCAAATCTCTCAGCATCCTTTTGACGTCACATGGGCTGAAGCTATTGTAAGCTGAAGACTTTGTGATCCTGGAGATCTTAGGAGGAAATTGCATGTATTATTTTGTTGACAATCCTGGTTGAACTTGATTATAAATGCTTCAGCTTTGTCTTCAGCGCACATGCTTAACCGCACCCTCACAGAGAAAGAGATATTCTTGTAGCCTCTTCTTTAAAATTAATAGAAGGTTCAGCGGAGAAGCAGGTTTTTCAGCCCACAACGTCTGTGCCAACCAATCTCCTCTTCCAACATATAATCCATACCCTTCATTCTTTGTTTGGAGATACATCGTAGAAACAGGCCCTTCGGCCCACCAAGCGCACCAACCAGCAATACCCACACATTAACACTATCTTACACTGGGGACAATTCACATTTATACCAAGCCAATTAATCTACAGACCTGTACGTCTTTGGAGTGTGGGGGGAAACTGAAGATTTCTGAGAAAACCCACACTGATCTCGGAAAGAACGTACAAACTCTGTACAGACTGCACCCGTAGTCAGGATCAAACCTGGGTCTCTGGCGCTGTAAGGTAGCAACTCTACTGCTGGGTCACTGTGCTGCCCATATTGCATATTCATGTGCCTATCTAAAAGCCTCTAAAACACCACTATCATATCCGACACAACCACCTCACCAGGCAGCATGTTCCAGGCACCCACCACTCTGTGTTAAATAAATTTGCCCGTACTTCTCCTTTAAATGTTGCCCTCTCACCTTAAAACTGTGCCACTTAGTCCTTGACATTTCCCCCTGAGATAAAGGTTCTGATCGTCTACCCTATCTATATTAGTCATAATATTGTATACATTTATCAGATCTCCCTTCAGCCTCCGACCCTGCAGAGCAACACTCCTCGTAGCTATACTTTCCGGTAATTCGTTATTTAAACATGCATCATCACTCATGGTTAGACGCAGCAGGACTGCAAAGTTTTGGTTTGACTGCTAGTTTGTGAGATGGCTTCGCTCTGTCTATCACATAACACATTTGCTCTTCAGAATGCTTATAATGCTGTGTCATGGGGTTTTGCATGTTATTGAACCAGGCTGATATCTTGGTTGCGTAGGAAGGAACTGCAGATGCTGTTTTATACCGAAGATAAGACACTAAATGCTGGAGTAAATGCTGGGTCAAGCAGCATCTCTGGAGAAAAGGAATAAGTAAAGTTTCGGGACGGAATCCTTCTTCAGACTGAGAGATAGCGAAGTCCTCCTTATCTATAGAGAAGGGGTCTTCTCTAGCTTTCAGTCTAAAGAAGGGCTCCGAACCGCAACGTCACCTATTCCTTTTATTCAGACGTGCTGCCTGACCCGCTGAGTTACTCCAGCATTTTATGTCTGTCTTTAATATCTTGATTTGATTGTAATGGTAGAGGAAGGGATATGCTGGGCAATGAAGTTACTGATGGTGACGCAGACACTGCTGCTGCTGTGAATGGTCTACAGTGCTTCATGATACCCACTCCTGAACGTCTAGCCCTCAAAAGCAGGCATCTACAAAGCACCTAGTCCATTTAGCACAATAGGAGTAGTACAAATCACATTGGAGGATGTTGTTAATGCGATGGGTTATTGAATAAGTTGGTGGTGTAGTCACTGCTACCAGTGCTACTGTGGACAGATGTAGCAATATTAAATACATTTATCTCTCATGTCACAGACCCAGCCTAGTGGCTGTGTTTTTCAGGGTTTGGCTAGCTCAATCAGTGGTAGTACTCTTGCTATCTTCATTAGTTCTCCCAATGTAGGGAGCCGTAACTCATTAGCTGGGGTAGGATTCTTGAAATCATCATCCAGACACCCGCTGACACCTTTATCTCTGATAGTTTCTCTCTGGTACTGTGTGTTTCAGTTCACAGAGTTACTGTCACTTTCTCATCCACACGGACTGCTTCATTCATGTCAATGTGTGCGTATGAGTAATTGGCAAGATTAGTGGAACACACCAGTGATGTGCACAGGGTGGGGAATGAAAAGGCATAGTCTCCACGTGTAATCCTGGAGCACAGTGCACATACACACAATGCCTATGATTCAAGTACCCCTTCAAAAGCAGTGTCGCTTCCCGCAGGCACCCCTGGAGTCAGTATAGTTCTCCAGAAAATGTTAGATGATGAAAATTCTGTCATGGATGTTCTCTTTCTGCTGGTGGAATCTTTGTTCCATCTGATTTCCATTAAATAAAAATAATAAGGAATGTAGCGTTCTCCTCCTGCTGGGCTCATATACGAGTTGTCATGGATTGAGCTCAGAAAAAAGAAATCATTGATAATATTTGATCAACTTCATCAACAAGCCATCTGTGGTCTCGAGCTATCCCACACAACACCTCTGCATCATTAGTGGATTGATATCTCAGGATTTGTAGCCTGTCGTCAGGAATTATGCACAAACATTGACAAAGCTTCACAAAACACTGTCTGCTGTTGTCAGTCACACTTTATCAAATTTAACAACATTTTGAGATTTCTCATTACATGTAGCATGGAAATAGTGAAGCTTCATTGGGAATGCAGGCATGCCGCCTTCTGCATCACCTTGAGAAGGAATTTGCATTTATATAACACCTTTCACATCTTCAGGAAATCCAAGAACGTGTCACAGCCAAACAAAAGTGCTTGGAAACTTAGCCATGTTGTCATGTACACAAAAGTATTCAACATTTTGCAAATGAAACAAATGTCATGTGTGGCTTGAATGGTGAGGGAGGCACAAAAATAACACCTCGGGACCTTCAAGTTTGCTCTAACCATCAAGCACTCATTTACACTATTATACGTTAATGTCATTTTTATTTTAGCCATGTTCTCTTCAACTCCCCCAGATTCGAGCAGTCATATGCAAACTATGGACAATTTACAATACCCAATTAATCTGCCAATGGACATTTGTTTGCAGAACCAGACTATGAAGGGACCCGCTGTTTGCACAGAGAGAACGTGCAACCTCAACATAGGCAGCAGCAGAGGGCAGGTGTGAACCTGAGTCACTGGAGATATGAGGTGGCAGCTCTACCAACTGTGTCACCGTTGCCCCAAAGGGCCTCAGTTGTGGAACCCTTATACTTCTCTGCAGAAATGAGCTTAACTCATCTACTCTAATTTTGGTTTCATTCAATTTTATCATTCACTCAACCTGCGGTAGCTGAGTTAAGTAAATTTCTTCAATTTATTTTTCACCACCAGATCTTTTCTTTCATGTCCTACAAAGACAGCATCTCTGTGGAATTAATTATGGGAATAGGATTTATGTTTGATTCCCTATGTCTTCAATTTGTAACATGACGAGAATACCCCATGTTATATTTAACCATACAGAAGCAGAAATTCTTTACACAGAACCCAAACCTTGCTTTTGCAGTCCAGCATTTGACAACCCTCCACCCCCCCCCTTCCACCCAGCTTGTACCTGCACACATAGAGGGGAATAGATAGGGTAGACAGTCAGAACCTCTTTCCCGAGGGTGGGAATGTCATGGACGAGAGAGCATCGGTTTAAGGTGAGAGGGGCAAAGGTCGAGGGAGATGTGTGGGGCAGATATTTTACATGGAGAATGATGAACGCCTGGAAAGTGGTCCCGGGGTGGTGGTGGGTTAGATATAATGATGGCATTTAAGAGGCTTTTGGATATGCACATGTATATGCAGGGAATGGAGGTTATAAATCATGTTACAGGCAGAGGAAATTAGTGTAACTTGGTGTCATGTTTGTCGTGGACATTGTGGGCTGAATGGCCTTTTCCTGTTGTACTGTTCAGCGATTACAATGGCATTCCGTGAATACCCTGATCCCAGGCAACTTATGCATTTCTCATCTTGTCCTGCAGATTAATGCCAAATACTGATTTTATGTGCAATTTGTTTATTTTTGACTGCTTCATTTTCATTAATTATAAATATTTGAATTAATTTGTGCCCGAGAAGTTAATTTATATTTTAATTTTTATCAATAATTCTTAAATTAAGCAATTGAAGATTTTCAACATTTTCTAAATGTCTTTGAAGATTCCAGCATCTTGTATCACCGTCAGGCAATGTGAATTTGTCGGGTAGCAATCATTTCAAATAAGGCAGGTTAATTGTGCATCAAATTTAACCTTCTTTATATTTTAAATAGAATTCTGAAGAAAAAATCCACACATTCAGGGTAATTTCCTTTGCACCTTCAGTCATGCATTTTTTTGTACCAACTTAGTGGATACACTGTAGAGACATGTATATCTTGTTCCTGCCTTCACTGTCATTATGATCATAATTTTCACTAACACCGAAGTTTTCAATGAAATTTTTTCCATCAGGTGATGTATCTCTCTGGCTTTTGTTTAATAATGTGCTTTATTTTCTTGTCTAGTTTGTAGATTTCAGTCTGTTTGCCATCGGCTCTGACTGCTACTTCTGAAATATTATGTGCTTTAACTGACAGTCAAAGTGGATGTGCTTAAAAAGATTTATTCTGCATGTGAGGAAAATATACAGGCAAAAGTAAATTGAAAATTGCAGTCAGATCCCCAACAAATTACTTTTGCCAAGCACCCATATTGAAATATTTGGCTTACCTTTAAATCAAGCTGGCCCTTAAAATAAAGTTTAAAAGATTAATACACAATGGAAAGCTTTATGTGAGTAGCATCATTAGCACATGCAGTTTACAGTGAACTGGGCTCTCGTGATCTTGCACAATCGAGATTTAGCAATGTAAATATTAATTAAATATTATAATATCATGACCAAACTTGGCAATGTAGTGTGCTGCGATTTAATCTAACACTTGGCTGATGCAATTGTGTCACACGTGCTGTGGTTTCAGCAGTAATCTGTTGTCACCCCAGGGTCAGTGCTGAAGTACTTACTGGTTACGTTATTGCAAACAGAATAAGTGATACCAAAATTCTTCATTTGAAACTGTCTCAAAGAATGCGTGACCCCTGAATTTGTGGATTATATGATCTGATATTCTGCAGGGCTCTATATGTGATAACCCATTGCTCCATTAGATTTATCCATTACACAACACAGCAAGGCTTCACTGTCTTTCACTGACATTTTACATTTTCACAGGGCCAGGACCTGTTGGGCACTTGAGGTTTACTGAAATCCTTGATACCTCTTTGAAAGTCAGCTGGCAAGAACCACAGGAGCAAAATGGGATCCTCACAGGTAAAAAAAATGTTCAAGTTTGCCTTTGCTTTAAAGGGAAAGAAGTGTAGGTCAATCAAAGCAATGTATTTTTTATTTCTCTGCAGTGCTATTTTTGTGATAGTGCTTGGCAGAAGGATGTACTGACACCTCTAAAAAAACTAACCATTATTATTTCCGTTTCCGCCCACGTGACACGTATCTTTATTAATCGTGCATGCTGAGACCTTTTTGTTTGCAAAATAAGCAGTGTTTATCTCGTATCAGATTATCTGATTTAAAAATTCTAAATAGTCATTAAATATAGAATAAGTAAGCATCTGAGGTGTCCGAGCACATTTATAAAATCATGAAATTGCCTACAGAATAGAAATTAGGTTGCCAGATTAGGAAATTGGGCATCTGGCAACAAGCCATGGACTAACTCAAATTCTTCTCTGTAAGCTTCATCCAACAATGGATCACATGGCTTTTCCTACCAGATAGCAACACAATCTATGCCATTGCTGGGCTCCCTTTGAAATGCTGATCTTTTTTGCCTCCTAACTGACATTTAGAAGGCTTTTGGATTGGCACATGGAAATGCGGTGAGTGGAGGGATATGGATCACGTGCAGGCAGAGGAGATTGGTTTAACTATGCAGAAAGTTTGGCACAGACATTACGCCAAAGTTCCTGTTCCTGTGCTGTTCTATATTCTCATGTGTTTCCAAATCATGACATCTTATTCCTCAATATTTGTTAATAAACATTTTCTATCATCTCCCTGTAAATGCTTTCACACCAAAAAGATTTAAGATTAATACATTCCTGAAAACGGATCTACCAAGATCCACTATCATTCCCCCACTCCTGCTAAATTGCACATACATCAAAAGTTTTGCTTGTTAACTTTAATTTTTATTTATCTGCTAGAATAACAGCGTAGGTTCACAAGATTGATCCCTGGGTTGGCGGGACTGTCATATGAGGAAAGATTGACTGGAGTTTAGAAGGATGAGGGGAAATCTTATAGAAACATATAAAATTATAAAAGGACTGGACAAGCTAGATGCAGGAAAAATGTTCCCAATGTTGGGTGAGTCCAGAACCAGGAGCCACAGTCTTAGAATAAAGGGAAGGTCATTTAAGACTGAGGTGAGAAAAAACATTTTTATCCAGAGAGTTGTGAATTTATGGAATTCCCTGCCACAGAGGGCAGTGGAGGCCAAATCACTGGATGGATTTAAGAGAGAGTTGGATAGAGCTCTAGGGGCTAGTGGAGTCAAGGGATAGGGGGAGAAGGCAGGCACGGGTTATTGATAGTGGACGATCAACCATGATCACAATGAATGGCGGTGCTGGCTCGAAGGGCGGAATGGCCTCCTCCTGCACCTATTTTCTATGTTTCTATGAATAAGGGGTAAGAATTAATATTGTGTAAGTTTAGGGCCCTGATCAATGTGTGTTTGAATGTATTACTCATTGTTAAGAGATTTGACTAAGAATGTAGTCCCCTGATTCTTGACGTAATTACAGCCAAACCTATGTGCAGTTTCACTCTCTGGGAATCTGACACTTGTGATATCCTTTTCCAACTGGAGAGTCAGTAATGCTCTTCCCAATATCTCAACCCAGCCTTCAATGATCCAAAGATAAACACAAAAGCTGAAGTAACTCAGCGGGTCAAGCATCTCTGGAGAAAAAGAATAAGAGACTTTTTGGGTCGAGACCCCTCTTCAGACTAGAGTCAGGGGAAAGGGAAACGAGAGAGATAGACGGTGATATAGAGAGATATAGCACAAATGAATGAAAGATGTGCAAAAACGTAACAATGATAAAGAAAACAGGCCATTGTTAGCTATAGGCTAGGTGAAAACTAGCTGCAGACAATGAGACTCAACAAAACGACTGGACAACCAGTTTACGTTTCCCCAAATGCCATTTTTCCCATTCCCAAATGAATTTCCAACCCTCCTCTCTCCCACTCACTGCCCCCGGCCTTCGGGCTACTCATTACTACAACAGTAAGGAAACAAGGTAAGGAAATTAATTTGTCAAATTAATTTGTCAGTTTGTTACCATCGCTGCAAGAATGATCAAGTATTGCTCATTTGCACGCAAAACCAGAAGGCATAACATTCTTCCCAACTGATGAACATGAAACTAAAAGCAAATACTGATTTAGGATCTAACATCTCAATAGATTAGCAATTAATCATCCAATTACAAAGCACTATATCATTTAATAAAGTGTTAACACTGAAACCTAAAGAAATTGGTGAACTATTTTAATGTGAATGAGAATTATTAGTGAGTGTGATATATAAAACATGGGAACCAGTTCAGCATTGTGAAGCAGGGAAATGACTGCCTCAAATAATTCTTTATAAATAACAGCAAGCAGGACAACCACTGTGGTGAAAAGGGCTCTGAATGTATGAACAGCGGGATTTGATCTGCGTGCAGCAGAGGTCAGTAGGCATAAGCATAGAAATTGGTTTCTGCTTGAATACCTTTCAGCATCTTCACACTACAAATAGCACTGGTAATGTTTTTTAACCCCTTGCACATTCATCTTTGTTGGTTCTGGCCTGAATTGTACTTACCTCTTGCCAGCGATTTGAAAGAGAACCAGCTGGTAACTTTGTGCGACTCAGCGGGTTCATGATTTCCGCACCGGTGCATTGAAGCCAATGATGTTGTGGAGGTTAGACATTAGCACCTCCAATCTCTCTCTGCACGTCTAGACTCACCAGGGCAGCCCCTCGTCATCAAGCCGGTGCATCTAGTACAGGCCCATTAATTTGATGTAAAATGTATGTTTACCATGCTATTTCTTTACATTTCAACATTTCACTATATCTTTATATTTTCGAGCATAGAACAGCACAACACAAGAACTTGCCCCTCGACCCACAATGTCTGTGCCAAACATAATGCCAAGAACACCTCTTATCTGCCTGCACATAATGCATATCCCCACTGCATTCCCTGCATATCTATGTGCTAATGCAAAAGTCTCTTAAATGCCACTATTGTATCTGCCGCAACCATCAGCCCCAGCAGTGCATTCCAGGTACTGACCACCTCTGTAAAAAAAAACTTGCCCTCTTTTAAAATTTGCCCCTCTCACCTTAAAGCTATGCCCTCTCATCTTTGATTTTTCCATCCTGGGCAAAAGGTTCTGTCCACCCCGTCAATGCTTCTCATAATTTTACATATAAATGTTTTGTCGAAATAATTAAAGAATAATAAATAAGCCAGTTTTAAAATGATTATACGTCATTATTTCATTCTTTTCAAGGAATGTTTTTTATAGTTTAAACTTTTAAAAATTAATTTCAACTATTTTTAATTGTCACAGATTACTGGAGATGTGTGAAGGGCCTTTGACAGCACAAGCTGTGAAATGGCTTTTGTCATCGTCTGGGGTCAGGGTCTTATTTTCCACTGGTCTGAGCACTGCATGCTGAGAGTGGACTGTTCAGCATCAGTGGGTGTCATTGTAACATGTTCTTCATATTGCTGAGAACTGCATACGAGAGAGTCTAGAGTGTTTAATTGTCACACGTACCGACAGCAGCACAATACCATCCTTACTTGTTGCACTTGTGAGTCTAACAATGGGAATAGAGCGACAATGTACTAGGGGCATGGGCAGTTTCAAGTAGTATGTGGATCATTGCTTAGTGTCAAAAAGATTTTTAAAAACAGGGTCGTTTGCCATACCTTCTTGTGCAGACTTTTACAGTTCTTGTTTTCTTACCCCGTTAGTTTCCTGCAGCTTTTTTGTTTTTTTCACTTTATTACTTTTGATATTCTTTATTTCCCTGTTTTTTCGCTTTCTATCTGTTGTTCCTGTTTCCGTCTCTCTGTTGTGACATTTTCCTCTTCATTTTTCTCTTAACCTCCCTCCCCCCACCACTTATCCATCCATGGAAATTTGGATTTAGACCAATAATAACATATCTTCTGATCCTTTCCCTCCATAGGTACTTATTTTCTGGGTCTGAAGAAGGGTCTCGACCTGAAACGTCACCCATTCCTTCTCCAGAGACGCTGACTGTCTCGCCGAGTTACTCTAGCATGTTGTGTCTATCTTTTGTTTAGTTTAGTTTAGCGATACAGCGCGGACACTGTCCCTTCAGCACACCGGGTCCGCGCCGACCGGCGATCCCTGCACATTAACACTATCCTACACCCACTAGGGACAATTTGGTGCCGTCTTTGGAGTAATTCATATCTTCGTACTTATTTTTTATCTAGTTTGTCAGTTGGGAAGGTGGACCGAGGAATGGCAAATGGAACTTAACTGACATTTTGGTAGAAATGAGGGCAGTAAATGACAGAAGTCAGGAGAATATTGAAGAACAGAGAGATCTGGGAGTAAAAGTGCATCGTTCACTAGAAGTGGCAGATCAGGTGGGCAATGTGGTGAAAAATGCAGTTGGCATGCTTGTCATCATTTGGAAGGATATTGTGTACAGAACGTTGGCACATTATGATGCAGCTGTACAAGTCACTGATGGGACTGCACTGTACTGTGTGTGCTGTTCTGGTTGCTCATTTATAGAACGAATGTCACTAAGTTGGAAATGATACAAAAGAGATGCACCAGGATCACCTGGGTGTATGAGTTACAGGGAGAGATTGGATCGCCTGAGACTTTTTACATTGGAGCACAGGAGGCAGAGGGGTGACTTTATTGAAATGGACACAATTATAAGGGGCCCTCTGCAATTGGATCCTCGACTTCCTCATCCATAGACCAGTCTGTTTGAATTGGAGGAACCACTTCATCCTCAGTACCAATTAGTACAGGAGCACCTCAAGGCAGCGTGCTCAGCCCCCTGCTTTACTCACTCTATACCCATGACTGCGCAGCCGGTCATAGTGCGAACTCTATCATCAAGTTCGCCGATGACACCACTGTAGTTGAACGAATCACAGATGGGGACGAGTCTGAGTATAGAAATGAGATCGACCGATTGACCAAATAGTGCCAGCACAACAACCTGGCTCTCAACATCAGTAAGACCAAGGAACTGATTGTGGACTTTGATAGGGGAAGGATGAGGACCCACAATCCTGTTTATATCAATGGGACGATGGTGGAGAGGGTCAATAACTTCAAATTACGGAGCGTGCATATATTAGAAGATCTTTCCTGGGCCCAGCACACGGATGCAATTATAAAGAAGGCACATCAGCGACTCTACTTCCTGAGAAGATTACAGAGATTCGACATGTCGAAGAGGATTCTCCTAAACCTCGGCAGGTGCACGGAAGAGAGCATTCTGACTGATTGCATCGTGGCCTGGTTCGGCAACTTGAACGTCCAGGAGTCGAAAAGACTACAAAAAGTTGTGACCACTGCCCAGTCCATCACCAGCTTTGACCTCCCACCATCGAAGGGATGTATCTAAGTCACTACCTCAAAAAGGCAGTCAAAATCATCAAGGACCCACACCATCCTGGCCACACATTTATCTCACCACTGCCATCAGGAAGGTCCAGGTTCAGGAACAGCTTCCCCCCCCAGCCATCAGACTATTAAACACAACGAATAAGCTATGAGCTCTGAACTGCAAAATACTATATTATTATTTGTTATTTGCACTATATTTGTTATTTATTGATTTTTTTTCTTTTTTTTCCTGTTATATACAATGTATACATATTTACAAATTCTGTTGTGCTGCAGCAAGTAAGAATTTCATTGTCCTGTCCAGGACATATGACAATAAAACACTCTTGACTCTCTTGGATCAAGTAAATGCTCACTGTCTTTCTCCTGGTATAGAGGATTGTAAAATAGAGAGCATAGGCTTAATGTGAGAGAGGAGAAATTTAAGAGGGATCCCAGTGGCAGCTTTTCCAGTCAGAGGATGGTCTGTATTTCATTCATTTCATTTTGGTTCACTTCATTTATAACTTAATTCATCCCCAGAGGGAAATTGTCTGCTGACAGTCACAACACACGAGGTACACAAAAACTTGAAATTAAAAGTGAAAACAAAAAGATAACGACAAGCGACTGTTGGCTGTCGGCCGTGTGCACAGCACCTTCACTGGAACAAATGAACAAACAAACATACAAACACAGACTTATCCCCTGGGCAGAGGATTCTAAACTAAAGTGCCCCCTCCACTTTTGTTCTCCCACTATCCCTCACGATCCCCCCATGTCAGGTCCACATTCAGCAAAGTACCAAAACTACAAGAGCCATACCTAACCATTAGATATACGGCAACAATGTAACAAACAGGATGGGATAGTCAAAAAGTGTCGAGCTCTAATTGAAAACACAATAAACAAAGTTTATCCACGGACAGGAGAGGTTTAGAGGGATGTGGGCCAGGCGTGGGCAAATGGGATTATCTTGGTCAGCACGGACGAGTTGGCCCACAGGTGCCCGTCTCTCAGCTATGTGACTCTGATGGGGTGGGAGGCTGGATAAAATGTTGGTGGAAAGGAAATTTGAATATTGAGCAAGCATTTGGGATTAGGAACCGTTCATATGGCGAATATGCACCAGTGTACAGAATTTTACTTCGGAGTCACGTGAGTGACTACGTGAAGACCCCGCCAGCACGCATGCGCGACATATCGTCGAACGCATTGTGGAAGCGACAGTTGGGAGGAAGCGTCGCTCCTCCAGCGTAAGTTAAAAAGGCAACCAGAGGTAAGTACTTACCATTCTGCAAAAGACTCGGTGTGTGTATTTTCACAGCCAAGGAGAACAGCATAGAGTCCAGGAAATCGAGGAGAACAGCGGCAAAAATCGCAGCTGTGGAAAGCAGCCAGCAGCGTGCCGAGTCTCCAGAGCTGCAGGTGCTGCCAGGAGCTCCCGACTTCTCGCCACAACAGACCGCAGGTGCGTCGCAGTCCGGCGGCAAAACCACCCGGAAGTCGAACAGGTCCGTAGACTCGGCTGGTTCCGAACCTGAGGACACCCCATTTGCAGGTAGCGACGGCGGGCGTCTTTCCCGCATGGAGCGGATGGTGGAGCAATTGCTCCAGCGTGACCTGCTTATAGAGTCACAGTGGGTCTCTTCGCAGACAGTCCTTTCAAGGACTGCCAAATGTCTCACCCTCTTCGCAGGGGAGCATTGGGGGTCAGAAAGACATCCTTGCCATAGAGGGGGTACAGAGAAGATTCACCAGACTGATTCCTGGGATGTCAGGACTTTCATATGAGGAAAGATTGGATAGACTCGGTTTGTACTCGATGGAATTTAGAAGATTGAGGGGGGATCTTATAGAAACCTACAAAATTCTTAAGGGGTTGGACAAGCTAGATGCTGGAAGATTGTTCCCGATGTTGGGGGAGTCCAGAACAAGGGGTCACAGTCTAAGGATAAGGGGGAATTCCTTTAGGACCGAAATGAGGAAAACATTCTTTACACAGAGAGTGGTGAGTCTCTGGAATTCTCTGCCACAGAAGGTAGTTGAGGCCAGTTCATTGGCTATATTTAAGAGGGCGTTAGATGTGGCATTTGTGGCTAAAGGGATCAGGGGGTATGGAGAGAAGGCAGGTACGGGATACTGAGTTGGATGATCAGCCATGATCACATTGAATGGCGGTGCAGGCTCGAAGGGCCGAATGGCCTACTCCTGCACCTATTTTCTATGTTTCTATGTTTCTAGAACTGGGCTGACCCTGAAGAAGGGGACATGGCTGAAGACTCACCTGTGTTAGGGGTGCTGCAAGAAGAACTAATGGGTATGGTCAACAAATTTGCTATGCCTACCCAAAAAGGGCTGCCATTGCATCCCAAGCTGGCTGCCAGTATTAATTACATGGCAACGAACCAGCTGCAGGAACTAGCAATTAACAATACAGCTGAAAAATACCTTGTGCCAGAGAATTGTATTTCTCTTAATGTACCTGCTGTCAACAACCCCATTTGGGGCAACATGAGCCCGACCATAAGGAGCCAGGAGGTGAAACTCCAAAGAATCCTCAAACTGCTAGCTGCTGGGATTACAGCAGTAGCCAGAAATGTCGATGGGGTTGAGAAGCCTGAAGCGCTGCAAGACACTCTAGCACTCCTGTGCACTACGCTGTTTGAAATCAACAGCTACAGGAAGAGCATCATAAAACCTGCACTCAATCCCAAGTCTGCAGGATTATGCAGGCCTAGCAGTGCACAGCCGCCTACATTGCTGTTTGGGGACAACCTCCCAAAGCAGGTTAAAGACCTGGATGAGGAGGCTAAGGCAGTCGGCATGATAAAGGTGCCAACCACCTCCAAAACCCCATATCAGTGGCGGCAGCACCCCTACACAACCACCAGGCACCGCTACAACGAGAGACCATCTGGTGGTGAAAGCTCGAAGGCCGGCCCACCTGCACAACGGTCTTTTTTAGACCATGGCCCAGCCCGGCCTTCTTGGAAAATGCACCAACCCCACAATGCAGCAACACAACAGAACAAGAAGCAACAGAGACAACCAACACAGCACTGCCGGTAACCATGGAGGTAGGTGGGTCTGGTTGCCTCGAAAACATAGCATGTCTAGACGCATCATGGGTTGGGGGACGGTTGCACTTGTTTCGTAATGTGTGGAGCACGTTTACCTCTGATCCTTACATACTGGAAAGTATTCAGGGATATAAAATTGAATTTGTTTACGAACTCCCCATCCCAGTTCAGCATACACCTAGCTGAAAGTTTATACTTTCACAAAAAGAAAGGACAGAAGGCCATGCTGAACTATTAAGATTAAACTCAAAAGGGGTAATTGAGAAGACAAACAGAGAATCTCAAGAGTTCGTATCAAACATTTTTACCAAAAACAAAAAAGACGGCGGATGCCGCATAATTATAGATTTGACCGAACTGAATACTTCCGTTCAGTATGCCCATTTCAAAATGGACATGTTTGTCACAGCCAAACAGCTAATCTCCAACAGGTACTACATGGCTTGCATCGACCTAAAAGATGCATACTATTCAGTACCAATACACAAGGATCATCGGAAATATCTGAAATTTGTCTGGATGGGACAACTTTGGCAGTATAAGGCCTTACCCAATGGGTTATCATCGGCACCCAGGCTGTTTACCAAATTGTTAAAGCCAGCTTTGGCACATTTGAGGAAACAAAACCATATTGTTATGGCCTACCTTGATGATATTCTCATTGTAGGGGAAAATTTAGAGTTGGCTACATTGGCAGTATCAGCCACAAAGCATCTTTTTCAAAAGCTGGGATTTATCATTCATCCAGATAAATCAAAATTGAGACCCTCCACTACCATAGATTATTTGGGGTTCACTATCGATTCTTTTCAAATGTCTATCACCTTGTCACCAAACAAAGTGGCAGACTTGACGGAAGCATGTAAAAGCCTCACTAGCATCAGAAAACCATCCATTCGGCAAGCAGCCAGAGTGATTCGGAAACTAGTGGCTGCATTTCCAGCAACACAATTTGGACCACTCCATTACCAAAATCTACAAAGAGCAAAAATATTAGCTCTTAAAACTCATGCAGGCCATTTTGATAGGCCGTTGGAACTACCAGGGGAAGCTAAATTAGAGTTAAATTGGTGGATAGACAATATTCAGCATTGTTCTAACCCCATCACTATTATGAATCCCACGGTTACTTTACAGACTGATGCCAGTGCAAAAGGTTGGGGAGCAACTAATACCACCTCTAGGTGTGGTGGCAGATGGAGTGCACAAGAATTAACCCTGTTTGGAGCACTAGGGCTAATTATCTCGAAATGCTGGGAGCATTTCATGGAGTCCGTGCCTACTACTCAGACATGCACCATTTGCATGTACGATTACAGATTGATAATACCACTGTGGTGGCATACATTAATCATGTGGGTGGAATAAAGTCGATATCATGTGATAAATTGGTTAATAATATCTGGCACTGGTGTCTGGAAAGGAATATATGGATCTCAGCCACTTACCTTCCAGGTAAGCTAAATACAGTAGCGGACACCAGGTCACACAAATTCAACGACAACACCAAATAGATGTTGGATCGGAAAGTGTTTGCCGATATTATAGAACGGTATGGGACACCAGAGATCGACCTTTTTGTATCCAGATTAAATCACCAACTACCAACATATGTTGCTTGGGAACCAGACCCTGGGGCAGTAGCGATGGACTCTTTCTCGCTATATTGGGGGGATTTTTTTTTCTATGCTTTTCCCCCCTTCTGCCTCATCAGTTTGGTCTTACAAAAAAAAATCAAACAAGACACCGCTTCGGGTATCCTGGTTGTTCCCGACTGGCCTACCCAACCATGGTTCCCAGTAGTACAAAATATGGCCCTGCATTCGGATCAAACTTCCAAGCCTTTTGGTACACCCTGTGACAGGGGAAAGTCATCCGTGTCATGACCGAATTAACCTGTTGGTTTGCCAATTCTGAACAGGCCATTTCTGGACTACGGACTCTCTGACAGGACGTTAAATGTAATCACAGCGTCGTGCAGGGAGTCCACCAGAAGACAATATCTTACATATGTGAAGAAATGGGAAGTGTTCTGCACCAGAACGAACACTTCATACGACACAGCCACCATCACTGAAGTGCTGGAGTTCCTGGCTACCCTTCATTTTGATGAGGGATTGAGCTACAGTGCCATTAATTGTGCCCATAGTGCCCTATCCAATTATCTGGGGCGAGGGTGTGATCACCTGGCTGTGGGATCACACCCACTGGTATCTAAACTGATGAGGGGTATGTTTAATTCTAATCCCCCCAGGCCCAGATACACCCATATATGGGACATAAGCATAGTGCTGACTATGCTTCGAGGATGGACATCTATATCGGGACTGTCACTGGATAAATTAACCTATAAAATGGTTATGTTAATGGCACTTGTAACAGCACAACGGGTCCAGTCCCTACATAAATTAAGTATGGACACCATGTACATTAAAAAAGACAAGATAACTTTCCTTATACAGGGGTTACTTAAACAGGATAGACCCGGATCCACTGGCCAAAAATTAGAATTTCTGGCCTATCCTGCAGATTGTCTGCTCTGCATCGTGACATATATATTGTGATATATAGAGGTCACCAAGAGTCTCAGGGGCACGGAGAGGGCTTTACTTATTAGCCACAAACGCCCTCACCATAAGGTCACAGTACAAACTATTCCCAGATGGTTAAGGGTGGTATTGGGTGCAGCAGGGGTGGATGCTAATGTTTTCAAATCTCACTCCACCAGGGCTGCATCCACATCGGCGGCAAGGATGATGGAAGTTCCAATGGACCACATCCTTTTCAGCGCTTCTATAATAAACCCGTGGCCACTCCCGAGACATTTGCAGGAAAACTTTTAAGTTCTGTTTCATGATTACCCAATATAGGGGCATTATTATTTTAGGTATGAAATAAATACCTTTTTGTTTTTCAGCACAGTTTCATGTCTGAAATACGTTACATCATAGCTTGGCAGTGTGTGAGCATGGACTCGTTCCAGGGCATGAAATCACAGAGCTTTGAAATCTTCACGTAGTCACTCACGTGATCCGAAGTAAAATAATAAGATTAAATGAGAACTTACCAGTTTGAAGTTTGATCTTTATTTTATGAGGAGTTACGATGAGGGATTACGTGCCCTCCGCTCCCAAACCCTCTATTATAAAGGCCAACTGGTATATAAAGTTCTTTCTTATCTTACTATGTTAGTCAACTTTGGTATCTGTGATTTCACACCACTGCTTTGAAGAATGTCACGCATGCGTGCAACGGGGTCTTCACGTAATCCCTCATCGTAACTCCTCATAAAATAAAGATCACACTTCAAACTGGTAAGTTCTCATTTAATCTTACTATTTCGTTGCACAATCTGCAGCAACATTGTAATGACTGTGGCCCTAAGAATGCACAAATCTCTCCAGTCAATATTCGATTAGATCTTGAATGAATTATTACTTTTTTTGGTAGACTGCTATGAAATGGGCAGCTGGTTTGCAAATTTTGTCAATGAAAATAGGTTGTCAGTTAAATGGCCGATTCACAAAACCAGTTCAATTCCAGTACTGTTGCAACTAATCTGTTCAACGTATTTGTCAAAATGGACATATAAATAACATTTTTGGGCAGTGGGTGTACAGTGAAATATAAGCCGAGACGTTAAGGCATTGAGCAATGTTTATGTGTGTAATGCAATTGCTTTTCCCCGAGAAAATGAATCATTAACCAAAATTGGGATGTATCATATGGATACTAGAGTCTGATTTTTCTTCCTGCCTTCTGTTTACACGCTGAGTTCTTCCCAGACCAATACCGTGACATACAATAGCATCTGGGTATCGTTGCTTTAATTATCATTGGCACAGGCATAGCCTGCGGTCAATAAGGGTCACAGAGGTCCTGATCCCTTTTGCTCGAGGCATTCTCCCCTTCGCACCACCCATCCCCCACCAAACCCCACCCCACAAAGGAATCCTGCAGCATTTAGCATTCAGAATGGGAATGTCAAGGCCTGCTGTGCCTCACATGGGTCCTGCATATTCTCAATCATTGAAGAATTTCTAGCCTATGGACCATTCACATTTCCTCAATACAAGCATAACTTTGTTCTTCTTTTCAATATCAGTTCTTCCTTTAACATGTTAAAACAATAGGATTATAGTCTGTTTCTCATGGATATTGAGACTGAGAATTACGATATGACAAGCGTAATTGTGAACACTTCTGAAAGTGAGTCTTTCCTTCAAAACAACAGTTGTGTTTATCCCATCGTCAGTTTTCCCACTCTCTATTGGATATCTGTTTTACTAATTTTCAGATATCAGTTGCTAAGGCCATCCATTATAATCTTTATTAATGCAGTTTCAATAATTTAATCAAGAATTTTTGGTTTTTTGGTATTGCTGGGACATAATCTTTATTATTTACGGATCCTTCGGCAGTTAAAGTTTTCATAGCGTCACACAGCACAGATGCAGGCCTTTCGGATTATTGACTTAACACACCAATCCTACTCTATTCACCCCATATTCCCCTCCTCTCCCACAAACTCTACCACCCACCTGCATGCTGAGGGGTAACTTACAGTGGACAATTAACCTAAGATCACGCGCATCTTTGGGATGTGGAAGGAAACTGGAGCATCCAGAGGGAACAAACTTACACGGTCACAGGGAAACTGGACAAACTCCACACAGGAGACTACAATTGAATCTAGGTCACTGGAGAAGTAGGGCAGCAGCTCAACTAACTGTCACTTCACTGCTCTGGTCATAATTTTTCCCTGTAATGCCAACAAAGAAAATACTATTGTTTCTATTAATATGAATCAACAAAGAACAAGTTAGAGGGCGGCATGGTGGCGCAGCGGTAGAGTTGCTACCTTTCAGAGGCAGAGACTCGGGTTCGATCCTGAGTACGGCTGCTGTCTGTACGTTCTCCCCGTGAGCTGCATGGGTTTCCTCCAGCTGCTCTGGTTTCCTACCACACTCTAAAGGCGTACAGGTTTGTAGGTTAATTGGCTTGGTAAAATTGCAAAGTATCCTTATGTGTGTGGAATAGGGTTAATGAGCGGGGATCGCTGGTCGGCACAGACTCGGTGGGCTGAAGGGCCTGTTTCCGCACTGTATCTCTGACCTAAACTAAACCAAAGCATTAGTGCACTCTATTTTTATTTTTTTCTCTCCGTATAAGAAAATAGAATGATTTTCGAAGTGTATTCTGTTATTTGTTCCATAAAACTCATCAAACATGTAATTTAAACCATTAATTTAAGGTTACTGACATTTGGTGTCAGAATCTGAGACACAACAGGTTGGTGAGCTTCTCGAGGAGCTTAGCAGGTCCGGCAACATTGGTATAGTGGAATGGACAGTCAGCGTTTTAGGTCAAGACCCTTCATCTC
The DNA here is from genome assembly GCA_963514005.1 of Raja brachyura. Next base: position 5,063,251 of record OY740801.1, read on the forward strand.
ACCTCCATAAGAGGCATTTCCTTGCTGCCTGACCCACTGACAAGCACCAGCAGCTATTTCTTTGCTGCAAATTCCAGCATCTGCAGTCTCTTGTGCCTACATATAAAGATTGACTGCTTTCTAATGTTCCTTCTGTTTTCCGTTGAGCAACAAGCCTAAACATTCTGATATCACAATTCATAATCATTACCTCCACATGTTGTGTCTGAGTCTCCTGACATTTCTAAACGGTTTAACACAGACTGTTAAAAGATCAAAGCATGCACCCTCAGACCCATTTCATTATAACATCCAAACTGCTACGTACTCTGCAGCAGTCAACAGAGAAAACATACCTCTATCTTAATTCTCTCAGATGTTTATCGGTTGCCATAAACAGCAGATGTTTGGGCCAAGGGCCAAATGCAGCATTTATCCTCTAGTTTCGTTAACTGACTCAACATTTTTCACTTGAGCTTTGTGCTCTCTGGGTGGTAAATTAGGAGACAATCCTTCTTTGTACCTAAACACTCCATCTGAAGCCCTTAAAGAAATACTAAAAATCATTTATAAACATTTGTTTTTGGCTGAATCTTCATTTCACGTGCCTGGGTATATGGGATGCATAGCACAGCACATTAAAAAATATTTAAATTGGCAGCGCATAGCCTTGGCGGAGGCCACCTGACGCTTCATCCTTGTAAACTGATGGAGTTCCTTCAAGATGTGAGATTTCATCTCCACCCATTCCCACCCCACCATCTGCCTGATTTTTCCTGAATGTAAAGTATTCCAGCAAGCCAATGTACCCCAGGGCAATAATACAATGTTCTGCGCATTATTTTTCAGCAATATTTCCTTCAAGCAAATAATTGTATGGTTCCAATATTTATTCTGATTTGACCTTGCACATCAGTGTGCAGAGCTTAGTGTAGTCCGCCACACACACAGTGCCGACAGTCTCATTACCCTGCGTGCCAATTTTTTGTTCTGCTTGCATGTACCTCCTTCAGAAATGTAGGATGTAAAAGCAGAATGTATCTTCATGCTGAAACCTTGAGAGAACCCCTGGATATTTTGGTGCAGTTAAAACATTTTAAATCATAACTGGAAATTCTTCACCATGAGATAGAAACATTGAAAAATAGGTGCAGGAGTAGGCCATTCGGCCCTTCGAGGCAGCACCGCCATTCTTTATAATGATAACTGATCATCTAAAATCAGTACCCCGTTCCTGCTTTTTCCCCATCCCTTGATTCCTTTAGCCCTAAGAGCTAAATCGAACTCTTTCTTAAATCTAGCTAGTCTAGATGTAAATGAAAGGGGAAGTTTGATGCGGATTGCTCAGCCACATGAGAAGCGACAGGCAAAGGAAGTAAAGCTTGCACAAATAGATAAACAATAAGATCAAAAAATGAGTTTTCAAATCAAGTGGGCTGGATTGTGCCCACCGGAGTCCTGACTCCAGCGGTTCTATCCTCCTCCCTGCTTAGTTTTTATCTGACTTCAGTGTCCCACTGCTACTCCAGTCTCAGTTTGTTTTCTCATGCCAACAAAGAACATACAATGTGTAGGAAGGAACTGCAGATGCTAGTTTAACTCAGCGAGACAGGCAGCATATCTGGAGAAAAGGAATAGGTGATGTTTCGGGTATGAAGAAAGGTCTCAACCCAAAGCATCACCCATTCCTTCTCTCCAGAGATGCTGCCTGTCCCGCTGAGTTACTCCATTATTTTGTGTCTATCTGCAAAGAAAAAACTTTTTTCTGTCCTTATGAATCAACAAATTTTAAACAAGATGTGCAGGGCAAGTTTTTTTTGCACAGATGGTGGTGGGTGCCGGTGGAGGTAGTTGAGGCAGGTATGATAGTGATGTTTATGGTACGTGTGGATAGGCACAGATACGCAGGGAATGGAAGGATATGGATTATTTGATGGCATATAAAATTTAGTCTTGGCATCATGTTCGATGCAGATATTGTGGCCAACGAGCCTGTTCCTGTGCAGTCCTGTTCCATGTTTTATGTGTGTGTTAGAACATGGAGGTCAGATGCCAACTGAGTTCTTCTTCACAGCAGGGTTCAGCCAGTGGCACCTAGGAATAGACTGGGTGACAACCAAGAATAGTTTGGTGACTACTGGAGAAACAGTTGATGGCACGGAAAGACGGCGCGCGGGACAGGCTGGGTTAGCACCCCAGTCTGTGTCTTTCGTGAGAAAGTCACCCAATAAAGCTACGGAAAGGCCTAATGAACCACCATGGCCTAAAAATCCGTCAGGCGAGAATGAAATGCTTGGAGAAGGAGAAAGAGGTGCAGCGCACAGGCCTTGAACCTGGTGAGATGCAGGAGGAGCCTGGCCAGGACTCACCACACAGAGCCCAGTCCCTCCTAGCATCTCCCAACCCCTGCAGAGTAGTTATTAAGATGGTTGATCCGTGGCGGTTGCTGCTGGGACGCAAGTTGGGGCCCGATCAACCCCGGTGATACCCAAAACACCCGATGAACCCAGATCACATCACTGGGGAATGCGTCCCAGCGCATCTAGAAGCTGTATATTTTTCACACTGTGTTGAGACCAGTGACAGGAACTGGCGTATCAGCTGAGCTTTGAATAGTGAAACCGAGTGCAATTAAGAGGTGTACTTACTGTCATCATGTGTTCAATTTATTTTAAAGATATTAAAGGGCCTGTCCCACTTTCACGACCTAATTCACGACCTCTGCCGAGTTTGCCTTTGACTTATACTTGCAGCATGGTCGTAGGTAGGTCGTAGCAGGCCGTGATGCTAGTCGTAGGTACTCGTGGTATCAATTAGGTCGGGGCTTCTTTCTAGCATGATGAAAAATGTCCACGAGTAAAAAAGGTCGTGAATTTGGGACAGGCCCTTAAGGGATTTCTAGTTATTTTTTAATGTATAAGCCTTTTTGAAGTATTTTGGAATATCATCAAAGAGCTTTAAAAATAATTTAATATTTAAATAATTTGGCACCGACGAGCCTTTGACACGATGTATTCTAGAGGATCAACTTTGTCCGCAGGTCAGCCAGGCACGTCTGTGGGGGACGAGCTTGACCAGTAGACCGATATGTTCTGGACCAAAGGAACACATGTATTTTTGGCAAAAAGTCCTGGAGGAACTCAGTGAGTCAGGCAGCATCTGTGGGGAAATGGTCAGGCGATGTTTCAGTCAGAAGAGGGTTCCTGACCTGAAATATCACCTATCCAGAGATGCTGCCTGACCTGCAGTACTTTGTGTCGATTTTCGCAAACCAGCAACTGCAGCTCCTTGTTTCTACATCGTGAACTTATACTTTCCATTATCATTAGATTGATTTCTCCACATTGATTTGCACCACTTTATATTATATCGGAAGGCTGGTATTAAGCTGACAGCGGTGTCACTGACGAAGGATGAATTCTAACATGAGATGAATGTACTTCTAAAGTAAAGACAAGGATTAATGGTTGTTGAAAATCTTTACCCTATATAGGTTACGAGGTTTCTTGGGGAGTGTTTAACATAAATGATAGTCGCTTGAACCGCAAGTTGTCAAGCACAACGCTGGAATACAAGATAACGGGACTGACCTCCCTTACCATCTACACCATTGAGGTAGCAGCCATCACAGCAGCCGGAAGTGGGGCAATGACGATATCCACCATCTCATCTGGTGTGCCCCCAGGTGAGAGATCTCCTTGGTATAGTGATGTTTGTAGCTCCGTGCCGTGACTCGTTCCATAGGTTAAGGTTTGTTAACACATAAGAACAAGTGCTCTGCTGTTAAATGTTTCAAATGGAAGATGGAGTTACAGTACAAAGTTGACAGGTTTCCTACTTAAGAGGCAAAACATTGAATGGTTTCTGTAAAAGTATTAATGGAGGTAGTGAACATTTTAAGTTCATGTAATTGGAGCAGAATTAGGCTATTTGGCCCATCAAGTCTACTCCGCCATTCAATCATGGATGATCTATCTTCCCCATTAGACTTTAGAGATACAACATTGAAACCGGCCCTTCGATCCATCAAGTTTGCGCCGACCAGCCTACCAAAGCCAATCAACCTACAAACCTGCACGTCTTTGGGGGGTGTGGGTGGAAAATCCATTCTGGTCAAAAGGAGAATGTACAAACTCTGCACAGACAGCACCCATAGTCAGGATCAAACTCAGCTCTAGCGCTGCAAAGCAGCAATTCCACCGCTGGGCCACGGTGCTGCCTTCTCAACCCCATTCTCCTGCCTTCTCCCCATAACCCTAAGCACTCTTACTAATCAAGGCCCTGCTGCTGAAAAATTCAGCCCCTTGAGAGGCCCAAGTCCATTTCAATGCAACAAATGGGTATTGCACTGTCAAAGATAAGTCTTGGTCTCTGATGCAAAGGCTTTTGAGAGGCAAACTAGGGGTTGGTGAAGAGAGATGATTATTGCATGGGAGAAATATAGTGGTTATGAGGTTTCTTGTGAAAATCTGAGAGTGGATCTGAATATGCCTGAGCAGAAATTCAGGACCTGAGGGCCGGTTAAGGCTGTCATAATGGGAATTTTGGAAAGCTTGCAGCCAGTTGCCAGGGTAAAGTGAAGGCAGCAGTGTAGGAGGTTGGAGGGAGCAGTTTTGTCAGCACATTGTTGGGTCAGCAAAGTTCAAGTGAGGCAGCAGAGTGGTTGGTATTGGGAGATGAGAAAAGCAGGCAGCTGATCAGACAGGTATGTGCGGGGTGGAGTGGGGGGGGGGGGGGGGGGCAGTTTGCCTATAGATCTGCGTGGGTATAGCGGGGGCAATGTTGAATAAAGGTGACAATGGGGAAGTGGTGCAGTGTTGGGGGAGCTGGTGTTGATGGGCCCAAGGAAGAAATGCCAGAACGTTCGCTGAGCTGAAAGAGAACTTATGCAGGTGCACTTCTTGTTGAGAAGAAGCAGGTCTCACAAGCTCAAATAAGCACGCTTCTGACCAAATGGACCATCGTAAATGCATCATCCAAAATTACATTGTACTCCATTGATGCCACTCCGTATGCTGAGACTCATTCTTGTGTTGGCATGAGAGTCTTGGGTAAAACCCAGAAAGAAAATCCGAGTATGTCCACAATTTATTTTGCAATTGATTTTTTTAAATTAGAATTGAATTGCATAATGCACAAAACATGGTGCAAGCAGCGACAATTTGTATGTTTAGTTGCTTTCATTAATGCAATAATCTGTTAGCCTTTTCATCAATGTTCAATGTGAAAGGAGAAGAAAAGGAATGATACTGTATATTAAATTTAACTCTTTTTCAGAGCTCCCGGGTGCACCATCTAATCTTGTGATCTCAAATATCAGTCCTCGATCGGTCACGTTGCAGTTTCAGCCAGGATTTGATGGGAAAACGTCCATCTCAAAATGGATAGTGGAAGGACAGGTATTTGGCATCTTTTAAATTGTACTATGCAAAACATACAAATGTTCTGTAGCTTATCAGCCATTGTACCAGATCCGTCACTTCTCTGTCAAGAAAATTAATGAGCAGAACAGTGTACTATCTGGCCATTGATAACATTTCACTTTTTATTGTGTTTGTAGTAATTGTAAGCTGCCCAAACGTACAAACTGAGTTTTCTAAATCATTAAGTGGATCTACATCATTATAATAAAGAACTGTTTTGCTTTGACCTATTGTAAAACTGATGTGTACGCCACATTAAGTATACGTCTCTTTCCCCCCCCCCCCCCCCCCCCCTTCTCTTTTTGAGGACATTTAGTTTTAGTTGGTTTTAGATGGTTTTAGGAAGCCATCTTTCTCAGATTTAAGCTGAAAGCAAAATGTGGGAAGAACTCGGCAGGACAGGCAGCATCTGTAGAGGGAAATGGACGGATAGCATTTCTGGTCGAGTCCCTTCTTCAGACTGATTGATGAGAAGGGAAAAGAAGGGTCCTGACTCAAAACACCGCCTGTCCATTTCCTCCACAAATGTTGCCTGACCCGCTGAGTTCTTCCAGCATTTTGTTTCCTGCTCAAGATTCTGGAATTTACCATCTCAAAGACCAATAATTTCATATTTTCTGCAGCGATGTAGTCCTGTGCTCTGTACTTCTGCTCTTGCAATGCCTGGCTGTGCAGCACCATGTGGATTGCACCAATAGTGTTATGTCTGGCGGCTTTTTCTGTTGTCTTCTCTTTTCTTTCTCTTTTTTGTTTTGTATAGTAATAAAAAAATTAAATTAAAACATAAAAATAAAATAAAAAGATTGTAGAATTTACAATCCCTTCGAGTTATTCAATCATATAACACAGAAACAAGCCCTTCGGACCAACTCATCCTTGTTGACCAAGATGCCCCATCTAAGCTAGTCCCATTTACCTGGGTGTGTCACCTACATCCCTCCAAACCTTCCCTATCCATCCATCTATATATACTATTAAAAGTCTCGTCTTGTTTCTATATTTGTGTGTGTCTGATTGTGATCGTATCTACGCCAAAACGGTACACAGTAGCGCTAAAGTTTTTGCACAACGTTACTCAGCTTTTTCCTGTCGTCGCCTTGTCAAATTTCCTCCAGATTTGATGTTATATTTCACGTTATTGATATTTATAGGTTTAAAAAAGCCACCTTTAAAAATATTTTTACTGTTAAATCCTTGCTGCCCCAGCTTGCAACAAACGTCCATACAAAGTTGCAATCCAGGAACACTCTGTGCTTCTACCAAGTTATTACCTGAATGGAATCTCACAGTCCTCCAGCCGACATTTTGAACAATGTTGCCATCATAGAACACTTAGTCGTGGTCCTGGCAGCACAGGAGGGGGAGGCCAGGGGAATAGGAATTGGAAGTGTTTGGGGAGGCAGCGGAAGTGCAATTCGATTTTTTTTTAAGTCCAGTGCTGGCGGAGGCAGGGGAATGTGGAATTGTACGTTGGGGAACGGATTACGTTGAGGGACCACACCTCCTGTGGGGGCTATGGGTGAGTGGTGGAATATTGCGTTGGGGGAACGGGTTGTGTTAGGGGACCAGGCCTCCCTTCTGACAGAGACCCAATGGTCTAGTGTACCTATAAAAAGAACATAAATATTGTCATTATACCTGACATCCATTTCCACTTTCGCTTCCTGGTCTCCCTTTCTTGGATTTAAAGTGAAATTGCCATTCCCCGTCCTGCTTTGAATAAAATGGGAATAAAATGTTATGTTTTGAATCGCAATGCATTTCCTGTAATAACTGGTTGATTTGTGCTCTACATTTTTGTTTCAAGTAAAATTTAGCATAAGAATGAAGATTAATTCACAGGCATCAATAAGTAGTGTTTCAAAATATATAAAACCTAATTGTTTTAGGTAAACAGCACGAAAGCTTCACCACCGATTTCCTGCTGTATATTTATTTATTATTTTTTTAAGATTTTTGTCATATCTCTATATAGACAAATAACCAGGTTTGCCCATAGACAGGCACAGCTCAGGAACAGGCCCTTCTGCCCACAATATCCATGCCAAACACGATGCCAAGCTGAACTAATCTCCACCACCTGCACATGATCCATATCCCTTCATTCCCTGCATCTCCATGTGGCCATCTAAAAATCTCTTAAATGCCATTGTTCTATCTGCCTCCAGCACCGACCTTGGCAGCATGTTCCACGCAACCACCACCCTGTTTTTAAAAAAACTTGCTCCGCACGTCTCCTTTAAACTCTGCCCCTCTCATGATGCTGCAAGCTACACATTTCCACTGAACCCATGGAGAGAAAATCTGCTTAATAAAAACTGCATTAAGGGAAGGATGTTTTATGTAATTATAAACCTTTTAGGAATAGTCTTGCATTAGGCAATCCTTTATTTAAAAAAAGAGATAAGCTTCAAGCTGTGATTCGTGGTTCTGATTAGCGTTTGAACACGATGCTAGTGTCCAGCTTCAGTCGGAACCAGACGCTACCACATGCTGCTGAGCTGAATTTCTCAGCTGCATTGCAGTTTGGAAAGACTCCTGGCGTTTGTAGTTCTCCCCAGGTCAGGAGCCATTTGGTTTAATTGCAATATTTCATTTGATGAATTTACTCTCGCTTGCAAAGTTTTTTTTACATATAAATAGAGTAATTGCTTCAAACAGATCAACGGAAGCAACTTTACATATATTTAGTAATCCTCACATAAAGTTTCATAAGAGAGAAAGAATTAGTATTAGAAGTTGCAAGAAATTACAGATGTTAGAATCTTGAGCAAAAACACAAAAGTCTGGAAGAACTCAACAGATCAGGCAGCATCTGTGGAGGGAATGGACAACGTATCGGGTCAGGACCCTTCTTCAGATTGATAACATGTGGCCTGTCCATTTCCTTTGCAGATGCTGCTGAGTTCCTCCAGCATTTGTTTTTTTGCTCAAAAACGATCATTTATATAGTAGCTATCATGTCCTGCAAATGTCACAAAGCAGATCATTTGGTTTACATTTGAAGTGTTGTTCTTACACATGTATATTTTGCAGCTCAATTACCCACAGCAAGCAAAAATTAAATGCCTAGCCAGGTTTCCAACACCACCCTCTCTGCCCGAAGTTTTGGATTAGTAGAATGGAGCATGCTGACATAGAGGAGAAATAAAGTCACGTGGATCTGCCGGCACCTGTGGTCTTTAGAAGTCTTTTGACAATAGATAAAAGCTATAATTAGGTGAGGTCGTTTTGGAAGGGATTTCTAAAGACCACGGAAATAGGCCCTTCAGCCCATGTTCTCCAAGCTGACCAAGTTGGCATAGTTAGCTTGTCCATTTGCCTGCATTTGGCCCACAGCCTTCAAAACACTTCCTATCCATATATCTGTCCAAAGGTCTTTTAAAATAATAATTAACTTTGAATTCTATCGTGATTGCTATAAATTATCTCCTCTATCTGTTTATGACCTTTCTAGACATTGATTGGAGTAGCTTAAACAGCTAATAATTCTTTAAATATATTTCATATGCAGAAACACATTTGATTTAAAATGTTAGCATTGAATATAGATGGTTTCACGTTGCCTATTTTTGTATTGTTGGTCAATAAATTGTACAATGTATCCTTCCTAATAGAATGGATTGTATCTTTAAGCATCCACAGTTAAATATTTCTATTCTCAGATTGAAATGACAGGAGAGGATGAAGAGTGGGTTTTACTCCATGAAGTGGCGAATGAACCAAATGTCCAAGTATTGGACGTCCCAAATCTGATTCCTTATACATACTACAGGTGAGACAGAGCAATACCGACCGCTATCTCGATTTTCACAATGTAAATTGCACTCATGCTATTTTTATTGATTTTTATATAAAGTCTGTGAAGAATGATTCAAAGAACAGGGGATATAAAAACGCTGTTCTTTTATCTTTGGCATTTAGTTTTTGATGTGTTCCAGGCTTGAAGGGATGAAGCTACCTGCAGGCATTAAGACTTCCACATGAGGCCAGCCGCAAACTAATTGCCAGCATATGTGCAATTTAAGATTACATTGATTGTTCCACTCGGTCCATAGACTTACCCCAGTGCAATCGAGAATGCTCTTTGGAGATTAAGGTTAAGAATCGCTTGTGAGAGAATGCTGAGAGAACTTTTCTCTGTCTCGCTGCCTAGTGCTTAAACTGATGTTAGTAATTTCTTCATTTTAATGTCACAAAGCTTCAACAGAGTAGAACATGTTCTCTCACTATTTCCAAAGGATTAGCATAAAATCAGACTTAAAACTTTTATGTCACAACCCAAAACATCGTCTCGTCAAATGCAGCGTACCTTACGTCCTCACCCGCACAGGTTCTTCAGCTCATGACTTCTGCCGTTACTTGTGTCATCTCAAAACTTACTTTGATAATCCCAAGGTAACCACTAACCTCCTACAGTAATAATGATCCAACTTTAACCATTAACTTTCAGTAGGTTCTCTAGTTTAGTTCAGTTTATTGTCATGTGTACTGAGGTGCAGCGAAAAGCTTTTTTTGCTGCGTGCTAACCAGTCAGTGGAAAGACTGCACATTAATACAATTGAGCCGTCCACAGTATGCAGATACAGGATGAAGGAATTGTGTTTAGTGCAAGATAAATTACAGTAACGTCCGTTTAAAGATAGTCCAAGGGTCATCAATGAGGTACATTGTAAGTCAGGACCGCTCTCTAGTTGGTGATAGGATGGTTCAGTTGCCTGATATCAGCTGGGAAGAAACTGTGTATACATTTGATGGAGGTACTGGAGTATGTGCATTGAAGGTATGCGTTTCCAAACTTCTGTAACTCTTGCCTGATGGGAGGTTTCCTCTGTCGTGGCACTGAGGTAGCTTTTCAATGAAGCGTTCTTTTTCCCGCTCAGAGCTTAGTAACACTAAGGTATGTTGTAGACAGGCACGTGCCGTCAGGGTAGGCAAGGTAGGCACTGCCTACCCTGACTAAAATTATAACATAGTAATAACTAAATATCAATAATAACGGCATGGGAGAATTATGCCTACGTAAGAGATCGATCTCTTAGGTAGGCATAATTCTCCGTGCATTTCATCCGCAGCTTGTAACACGGGAAGGTCTGTGCAGCCCACGTGCCGTCAGTGCTGCCTGAAACCGTCACTTTCAAGCGGGGCTGAAGGCAGCAGAAATTCTGCCTTTGCAGCACTGCGCATACACATCAGTCTACTGCGCATGCACAGCGCAAGTTTCTTGGCGGGGTTTTCAACTATGGTTTGTCGTGTACCAATGATGTGGTAAGTACAATTTGTGTTTATGTTTTTAAATACCGTATTTCCCGGGGTGTGGTGAGAGCTCCTTTCACAGCATTTGGGGAGTCTGGCCCGGGGTAAAGTTGCGGGGAGGGCACCAATGTTATGAATGAGGGGTCGGGAGCATCCACTTGCGACACTCCTTGCACGGAGGCGTGCAATGCCACCGCTCCGAGGCCGGGGGGGGGGGGAAGAGAGCGAAGTAGCTCGGGTGGCTGAGCGGCCGCTGGGCCGGACAGCGGAACCAGCCGCCACCTTAGCTCCTTCTGCCAGTCCCCTCTCACCTCTGGCAGAACTCCATCTAAAAACCTATCTCCTGCCACTCGCTGGCCTCACCCATGTCCTTAAATTCCGACAGCGCGATTGAGGTTACTCGGCTGTGGGAATTTAAGGATTTGCAGGAAGCCGCTGACATGAGTGAAGTCGGCGAACGGCAGGTGATAGGTGTTCCGATAGAGAGCATTGCCAAAGGTGAGCGGGCCGGCAGAAGACGCTGAAGTGGCGGTCAGTTCTGCTGTCGGGTCCCAGTGGCCGCTCATAGCTCCCCGAGCTGCTTCTATCCCCAGCTACAGTGCGTGGCTACGCGCCCGGAGAGCTGCAGTAGCGGTGAGTGAGTGAGTTGGCAGCATCCCCGACACCCTCCTTCTCAACACTCGTGCCCTCCCCACAACTTTACCCCTGGCACAGACTCTACACACGCTGTGAAAGGAACTGTTCCCCCCAATTGGTCTAGGACTAGGAAGCCTTGGACAAATTGAAATGTCACTGGTTTTTATTTATTTATTTAACGAAGTGAACAATCTGCGCATGCGCAGTTTAATTTTTTTTTTAAAGCGGACTGAGTGCCTGCCCTGAGTAATTACTCACGGCACGTGCCTGGTTGTAGAGTCCTAAAAAATTGTCATAAAAACCAATGTATGATTTGTTAAACAAACACAATCACAATCACAATAATCCTTTATTAGCCAAGAATGTACAGCAACATACGAAGAATTTCATTTGCCAAGTCAGTCATATAAATAAAAAGCAATGGAACACACAAAATACATTTTAATATAAAAATCCACCACAGTGACTCCTCCACATTCCTCATTGTGGTGGAAGGCGCAAAAAAGTTCAAATCTCTTCCCCTTTATGCTCTCCCGCGGTCGGGGGCCTTGAGCCCTCCGTTAACGGGACGATCTTGACTCCCGTAGCAGGTGGTCGGGTCCTCCACGTCGGGATGCGGTTGGAGCGATCCCAGGCAAGGGATCGGCTCCAATGTTATGTCCACGCCCCGTCCGAGGAGACCTCCAGCTCCACGATGTAAGGCCGCAGAGCAACCGGAGATATGACCCAGAAAACAATCGCATCTCCGGCAAGGTAAGAAACTGAAAAAAATTTCCCCCTCCCCCTCCTCCACATAAAACAAACCGGTGAACATTTACACAGACTTTTAACACACACTAAAAAAATTTAAAAAGAGGATAAAACAACAGACTGTTGGCGGGGTTGCCATTCGTGCAGCGCCCCTGGTAGCCTAGACCAAAGCTAAGGCAGTGCATGTAGACTAGCAAGATTAATCTGGTTGTTTTATTATAGAAATTATAAACAATCCCACTACCAGTCGCACCTCTAGCTCTCACCCCTCCATACCTTAAGTGCTCACCCTTCCTTACCATTTTTCATACCATCATACCCCCCCCCCCCCCGTTCCCTTCTACCCGCAAACTATCCTTCCGCTTCTACATTCCACTTCCCACTTCCTTCCTCATCAGATTCCATTATCTGCCCTCTCTTGGCTTCTCGGCTTGTCTTCTCCAGCCTCGATGACTATCCCCACCCTTCCCTTTCCCCACTCCCACTCTACTCATCTGCCAAATAAACCCTCCTCGCGGGGATCCACCCATCACTGGCTAGCTTTTGCCCCACCCCGTCCCCTCCCTTCTCTCTGCCTGCTATCTCCCCTCTACTCCATCAATCTGTAGGGTCTAGACCAAAACATTGTCAATCCATTTAAAATAGACATCCTCCAGCACTGTTTTTTCTGCTCTAGATTCAGCATCGACAGTCTCTGATGCAAGCCCTTGTTATGTGGGTGGTCTTGCAATTTCCCTGTCTGTGCAGTACATGGATGTGATATTTTATTGTGACAGAAATTTTAAAAACTGGTTTGTCAAGAAATTCATCCCAGAAGAATTCAATGATACTGGCTAAACACTATAGTTGTGGCAACATGTTGTGGCAGTGAGTACCACAAAATCCCTAGCAATACACTGTGGTGCATTCTCTGCACTGTACACTGTGCTATCATTCCATGAGGCACACTGCGCTCTGCAGACTGGAGATAAATTTCCAGGCAAATGACTTTTACTAGTGCACAAAATGCAATCAATTGTAGCAAATTGAAATTACTTGCTGCTAAATATGTTAGACTTCTAATTAAATAATGTTGCATCATTGAAGCCGGAGTAGGCTTTAATTATGAGAAGGAAAAAACAAACTTGCTGTCTTCATCCCATCTATCACCACTGTTATGTGGTGGTGGTCTGGAAGTCTTAAAGCCATATTATAGGATATTTTTGATAGTGGTTGAAAAATAATTTTACGTAGCAAAAATCTTAATACAAAAAGTCAAATCAAAGCAACAATTTAGTTTATTATTCTTGCACGTATAGAGGTATAGTGAAGAGCTAGTATTTAATATAGAACATAGATCAGTTACAGCACATGAACAAGCCCTTCAGCCTACAATGTCTGTGCTGAACATGATGCCACATTACACTAATCTCCCCCCCCTGAGCATGATCCATATTCCTCCATTCCTGGCATATCCACGTGCCTGTTGAACTCCTCTAAAATGCCACTATCCTATCTGCCTCCGCCACAAACTTAGCTGTACATTCCATGCATCCAGCGCTATCTCAGAGTCATAGACTGATACAGTTTGGAAACAGGACCTTCGGCCCAACTTGCCCACACTGACCAAAACATGTCCCACCTACACTAGTCCCACCTGCCTGCGCTTGATCCATATCCCTCCAAACCTGTCCTATCCATGTACCTGTCTAACTGTTTCTTAAACATTGGGATAGTCCCAGCCTCGCCTACCTCCTCTGGCAGCTTGTTCCATACACCCACCACCCAGCTGTGTAACAAAAACTTGCCCCACACGTCTCCTTTAATCTTTGCCCGTCTCAACTTTAGTTTTGACATTTCCACCCTGGGAGAAAGTTATAACTGTCTATCTTATTTATGCCTTTATATACTTCTGTATGGCTTTCACTATATGGCTTTCCAGGGAAAACTATCCAAGTTTGTACATTTTGTTTCCTTTTAGCTAATACTCTCTAATCCAGACACAATCTGTTAAAGTTCCTGCACCCTCCCCAAAGCCTGGACACGGTACTCCAAATGCAGCCGAACCAAAGTCCTATCAAATTCCAAAAAAATGACTTTATCCCTGTGGGTAATGGACCTGTCATACTTGTTCATTTCAAACAAAAATCAACTAAAGTTTCATACGAGATATATAAATACATAATTCCTGCAGCAGTTTTCAGACGTTGCCATGTTAAAATCTAATATGTTTGATACAACCATGATTGATCAGGAGTATCTGAGAGTGAGCTAGTTTGACAGATTGAACACATGACTGAAGGAGCCATTATCACAAGAACTGTAAACTGAACAGAATAAAATAGATCCAGTTATTAAACCCATGTTAAAAATTCAATTTAATGAACATCACAGGCAAAAAAAAACCTAGTCAAGCCAACACTTTGCCCTAAGATAAGCCCTGGATTGGCATTACATTAGTACCTGCATCATAGGTAAACATCATAGGTAAGTATATCTGTAGTGTGGTGCAGTCTTATGCACTGCTCCATGGCAAACATAGATCATTTTACTGCCAAGTAATGTGAGAACTTACTCGAGTTAAAAATAAAATTGAATGTACTATTCACCTGACTGATTTATCTCATCACAACCTAGGCTTCATTTTGGAGAAATCTTCAAAATATTCTTTGTGTCAAAAAAAATCAATGTATTTGAATAATATCAAGTGCATTTTTTAAAACCTTGAACGAAACAATGGATTTATGAATCATCAAACTTTATTGTCCTTTCATTGAGTAATAGTCAGAAACGCCAACTAGCTGCTGAGTTCCTCTTGGCAGTTTCTTTTTTACTCCAGATTCCAGTAGTAATTTGTATCTCCTGATCTTCCTGGTCATTTTAACACACATTTGCACAATTTCTCTTCCCACTTCACCAGGCCACCCACTATCACACCCATGCCTTTTGGATCCCTGACCGCCTTGCATCATTTTGTGATTTAAAAATAGATAAGTCACTTTTTATTTTGCAATGTTTAACAGGAACATAAAGATAGCTTTACGGGTAAATTCACAAGATACCGTGATATACCGAGCACTAACACTTTCCTGCTTGACTTCATGGTGGCTTGTTTCTAAATCTGAATGTCTCCAGGATAAGAGAAAGTAGAACAAGAGTGTCATCTAGTGAGACACAAAAACAGACGATACTGCAACATCTTTGACAGGTACTTAGGAAGGAAAAATATTGGCAAAGGTTAACTTGGATCCCTAGAAATCAGAGACTGGAGAAATTATATTGGGGAATTGGGAATTGAAAAATAAATTAAATAAGTATATTGTTTCTGTCTTCATGGAGGAAGATACAAGATGTCAGGAAAGTAGTGAGATTCGGAAACACAAGGAACTGTAGATGCTGGAATCTTGAGCAAAGTACTGGAGCAACTCAGTGGTCAGACAGCATCTGTGGAGGGAATGGACAGGCAACCTTTTGGGTTGGGACCCTTCACCAAATGGTGTGAATTGCCAGGACTAAAGTGAACGAGGAATTAAAAGAAATAAGCAATAATTCTGGAGAAATTAACGGGAATGACAGACAATAAATAGCATGCTCTGGTGAAAGGTTTTGAGAGAGGTGGCTGTGGAGAGAGTGAATGCATCAGTTGTCATCTTGTAAAATTCCTTGGATTCTGGAATTGGTCCTAAAGATTAAATGACTACAAATGTAATCACACTTTGTAAGAAATGCAAGAGAAAGGAAATGGGGATCAGTTAGTCTGTCCACAACATTAGAAAAACTCCCAGAATCTCTTACTAGGGCGGCATTAGCAGGACATGTAGAAAATGATAGGTGGAATCTGCATGGACCGAGAATGAGAATAAAGCAATCTACAAAATAATACATTGGCATTTTCATGTGGATGGGCAGCAGTGTAGCCTTTGTTGTTCACAATCAATGTCACTGATTTGGATGAGAGGACAATGTTCAGTACATCCATGTTTAGCAATGATACAGAGCTGGTTGTTAATGTTCATTGTAAGGAGAATGCAAAGAATCTTTGGAAGAGCAAAGATGGGTTAATGAATGGGCAACAAAGTGGCAGATGGAATGTATTGAGATTGAGGATTTTGAGGAACAGGATCTACCAGCATTTTGATATTAAAGGATTGATTTGACTCAGCTATGTGTGTGGGAAAACATGTCTCACCAATTTGACTGGGGTTTTTTGAAGAGGTCACCGCAAGGATTGACGAGGGCAAGGAGTGCATGGTGTATATATGAACTTACGCAAGGCCTTTGACAAGGTCCCAAATGGTAGACCAGACTGGGAGGTTAGATCATGTGGGATCCACGGTAAGCTTGCCAACTGGATTCAAAATTATCTTGTTGCAGGATGTCAGAAGATAGTAGTGGAGTGTTGCTGTTCCAATTGGAGGGTGTTATTCTGGTGCTGGGTCCATTCTTGCCTGTCTTCTATATTGACGATTTAGATGACAATGTCGTTAGCGTGGTTAGTAAATTTGCAGATTACATCAACATTTGTGGTATAGTAGACAGTGGGGAAGACTATCTAAATTTACAAAAGGATCTGGATCAACTATGGAAGTGGTCCAAGG
Organism: Raja brachyura; assembly: GCA_963514005.1. The sequence continues at coordinate 5,079,872 of OY740801.1, forward strand.
AATGGCAAATGGGATAAGTGACTTTGGAAAGACAAACCAGACAGGACTTATACAGCAAAGATATACACAAAATGCTGGTGTATCTCAGCAGGACAGGCAGCATCTCACTGAGTTACTCCAGCATTTTGTCTATCTTCGTTGTATAACCAGCATCTGCATTTCCTTCCTACAAGTACAAACATGGATCAGCCACGTCATATTAAATGGCAGGACAGATTTGAAAGGCCGAGTGGCCTACTCCTGGTCTTAGTTACTCGTACACTAGTGTGGGGAAAATGGTGCAGAGCTGAACAATCTGCCGTGATCATATTGAATAATGAAATAGGCATGAGGGGCCCAGTGGTTTTCTCTTTATGTTTGGTTCTTATGATGCAGAATAGTAGCCATAACCCCACTATTAGTAGAATGAGGTCAGTGACGGAGAGCTTGTTTTCCAAAAGTGGTTTGTGGTCAGTTATAGAAAATGTTTGCTGACACTTTAATTACCTCATCAATGGGAACCGACCAGACAAGGTTTGGGAAAAAGCTGCTGACATTTGTGAAATTGTATCACATCATCAGCCTTTGCCTGTGGGAGGACATGGAAAAGGAATGAAAAAAGAGTTACTTAATGCTCAGTGTTTTTCATTTATTTGTTGCAGCTGCTTTAGTGTTTGGCATCAACTCTGCAGCTTCCTGCAACGCTGCAGCTGAGACTTCAGAATTCATTGTGTGTCTGCACATGCATAGTTAATGTGCCTATAGATCTCTAAAGCACAGTACCAGTAACCACGCACAAACATATCATGTCAGTGGGGGCCTTGAGTAAAAGATATGCTGCTTATTTGAATTTTTGCGCTCATTTCAAATGTTGAATGAGCTATCAAATTTAATAAGCTTGTGTAATATGCCTGACCACCTGGCTAATGGGAAATATGGCATTTCAACTCATGCTAGAATTATAAAGATTATATTTGATTTAACTGAACAATGAACTTAATTCTTCTGTTAAATGTACATCATTATTTTGTCATTAGGTTTCGAATAAAGCAGATTAACATTGTGGGCTCCAGTCCTGTGAGTTGGCCTTCCCGTGTGATACAGACTCTGCAAGCTCCACCTGATGTAGCACCAGCCAGCATCACAGTGCGAACAGCAAGTGAGACAAGCGTATGGGTCCGTTGGGTGGTAAGTGAAAATATAGTGTTAATTGGTGAAGAAAAAAATATTAATAGATATGAGAATTATGCTATGTATAAGTGACAATAGTCGCAGAATAAGTCACAATGGATGGAAAAAACAGACACAGAGTGCCGGAATAACTCAGCGGGTCAGGTCAGGCAGCATCTTTGGAGAACATGGATGGGTAACATTTTTTTCAGTTTCTTCAGAGCCGCAAGGTCATCTGGTCATGTTCTTTGGAGATGCTGCCTAACCTGCTGAGTTACTCCGCACTTTGGGTCTTTTTTGGTTAACCTGCATCAGCAGTTCCTTGTGTATTCACAACAGGTGAAAGTTCCCTTTTAGGAGGCACTTTGTTAGAGCAGGTGTGATGTCCCAGAAAATGGCGTTAAAAATACAGCAGGATTTAATTTACAGTAATGACTTCGATTTTTTAAATGTTTAAAGAAGGAACTGCAGATGCTGGAATATCGAGGGTACACAAAATGCTGAAGAAACTCAGCGGGTGCAGCAGCATCTATGGAGCGTAGGAGATAGGCAACGTTTCGGGTCGTTGCACCCGCTGAGTTTCTCCAGCATTTTGTGTACCCTAGATTTTTTAAATGTTCATAGTAGATCAATGGCACTTGCAAATTTGATCTAGGAGGCATTTACTCAGAGTGTGGTGCACAGAAATTATAAGATGAGTTGAGCTGACTGTTAAAGTAAGAATAATATTGGAAGATAAAAAATTAATGCAAATAATTGTATAACTCATGTGGGAAGGAAAAAATAGGTACATGATCCATGACATGTGGTCCGTGAACATGTTCAAATAGTGGAAGATGAAGTTGAGAGAAAGCATTGTCTTTCTGAACATATTTACGCAAATCCTTTTAGTACAAGGATGCAGCTTACAACCCAGCAATATGAATATTGATTTTCTAACTTCAAGTAACCCTTGCAACCCTCTCTCTCCCCCACACAAGTCGTTGTACTCGCTTCAAAGTCGTATTGTTCAGTCTCATTGTCTGTAACTCGTTTTTACCTAGACCACAACGAACAGTGGCCTGTCTCCTTTACCACCATTACTTTCATTCATTGTTTCTATATCTCTCCATATCACCATCTATATCTCTCGTTTCGCCTTCCCCTGACTCAGCCTGAAGAAGAGTCTCGACCTGAAACATCACCTATTCCTTTTTCTCCAGAGATGCTGTCTGACCTGCCGAGTTACTCCAGCTTTTTGTATCTATCTTTAGTACAAGGATGAGACCATCCTTTAGTACAAGGAAGAGACCATGAGATGGCAGGTGCCATCTTGATATCTGAATATCAAGATGGCGCCTGCCTGCGGCGGCTTTTGCGGAGCACCAGAACAGAAAAGATTTACCTACAACTTCTATCAACTTACCTGCATCAGGGAAACGGCAGTAATCGGTGCCGTTTCTGACAGGCTGCTTGTGCAGCTGAAAGCGCTGGCAATTTTGCGATCTCCCGCAGCTGCGGGAGCACCGGACTTTAAACTTTCCCACGCTGGCTGTGGAACTCCCGACCCGACTGAAGAACCCAGGTACGGCACCTGGAAACCTCGGGATGACCTCCAGAGCCGACGGGCTGGATATCCCAGAAGAAATGAAGCTGGAGCTACTGATTCTGAGGGAACCCCCGTTCGTTACGGAGCTGGAGCTGCCATCTGTGAGTGAATTCCCGTTCCAGCGCTGGTCCGTAGAAACAGCAGGTACAGGAAACACAGTACCTGGAAACAAAGGGGAAGCCTCCATTGTGCCCGGAAACGTGGCCGACGGGCAGGACTTCAGGACGGGCAGGACTTCAGGTCAGAATGAAGCGCAGGGGACTTCGGCCCCCTCTCCCTATTATCCTACTGGCCAATGTACAGTCCCTTGAAAATAAAGTGGAGGACTTAAGGGCAAGGCTGCTTTATCAAAGGGAGCTGAGGGAATGCTCTGTGTTCTGTTTCACAGAGACATGGCTCACCCCCAGCTCCTCAGGCTCAGCGGTCCAGCCTGAAGGGTTCTCCATCCACCGTATGGACCGTACACTGGCATCGGGGAAAGGGAGAGGAGGGGGTGTCTGCCTCATGGTCAACTCTGCGTGGTGCTCAGACGTGGCAGTCCTGTCCAACTCCTGCTCTCCACACTTCGAACATCTGGCGGTGAAGTGCCGTCCCTTCTACCTACCGAGGGAATTCACCTCCATCATCCTGACCGCGGTCTACATCCCACCCCAGGCAGACGTCCGTCTGGCACTGGAGGAGCTGCACGCCGTGGTCAACAAACACCAGACATCTTACCCAGAGGCATTTACCACCATTGCTGGGGACTTCAATAAGGCAAACCTAAAGAAATCACTCCCCAACTTCCACCAACATGTCTCCTGCTGCACTAGAGGACCAAACACCCTCGACCACTGCTACACCACCATCAAGGATGCCGACCGTTCTATCCCTTGCCCTCACTTCGGTAAATCCGACCATACCACGGTGCTGCTTCTTCCTGCCTACAGGCAGCAATTAAAGAGCGCACCCCCAGAGGTGAGGACAGTACAGAGCTGGTCGGCGGAAGAACAACTACAAGACTGTTTAGAGTCTGTAGACTGGGCTATGTTGAAGGACTCGGCAACGGACTTGAATGAATACGCCACAGTCGTTACAGACTTCATAAAGAAATGTGGAGAACTGCATCCCTACAAAAACCTTCCGAGTTTTTCCCAATCAGAAACCTTGGATGAACTGTGAGATCCGCACTCTTCTGAAGACCAGACACCGGGCATTCATGTCGAATGACACAGTGGTCTACAAGAAGTCCAGATACGACCTTGGTAAGGCCATCAAAAAGGCCAAAAGGGAGTTCTGCTCCAAGCTGGAGGATGAGACAGATGTTCGGCAGCTGTGGTGGGGACTGAATGCAATCACCTCTTACAAGGCAAAACCAGGAGGCAGCTCGGATGTCGGCGATACATCACTCCTTGATGAGCTCAATGCATTTTACGCACGCTTTGATAGGGAGAACACCGATGTGCCTTCCCGAGTCCCTATTCGCTGTGATGGTATTTCAGTCTCAGTCACAGAGGCCGATGTCAGGAAATCCTTCTGCGGGGTGAACCCTCGAAAAGCGTATGGACCTAATGGCATACCTGGTCGTGTCCTAAAAACCTCTGCGGACCAACTGGCTGGAATTTTTACGGACATTTTCAACCTGTCACTTCTGAGGTCTGAGGTTCCCACCTGCTTCAAAAGGGCATCAATAATACCGGTGCCCAAGAAGAGCAAGGTGACGTGCCTCAATGACTATCGACCTGTGGCACTAACGCCTGTGGTGATGAAGTGCTTTGAGAGGTTGATCATGGCGCAAATCAACTCCTACCTCGACAAAAACCTGGACCCACTGCAGTTCGCTTACCGCCACAACAGATCAACGGTGGACGCGATCTCGCTGGCCATCCACTCCGCTCTGGACCACTTGGACAACAAAAACTCATATGTCAGGTTGCTAGTCATTGACTACAGCTCGGCATTTAACACAATCATCCCCTCCAAGCTGGTTACCAAACTCGCAGAACTGGGTCTTTGCGCATCCCTCTGCAATTGGATCCTCGACTTCCTCATCCACAGACCATAGTCTGTTCGTATTGGTGGAAATGTGTCTCGATAACAATCAGCACGGGAGCACCTCAGGGCTGCGTGCTCAGCCCCCTGCTGTACTCACTCATCAAGTTCGCTGACGACACCACTGTTGTGGGACGTATCACTGATGGGGATGAGTCCGAGTATATAAGAGAGATCGAGCAACTGTCCATATGGTGCCAGCACAACAACCTGGCCCTCAACACCAGCAAAACCAAGGAACTGATTGTGAACTTTGGAAGGAGTAGGATGGGGACCCACAGTCCTGTTTATATCAATGGTTGAAAGGGTCAAGAGCTTCAAATTCCTGGGCATGCACATCTGTGAAGATCTTTCCTGGTCCGAGAACACAGATGCAATTATTAAGAAAGCTCATCAGGGCCTCTACTTCCTGAGAAGATTACGGAGAGTTGGTCTGTCAAGGAAGACTCTCTCTAACTTCTACAGGTGCACAGTAGCTTGCTGACTGGTTGCATCGTGGCTTGGTTCGGCAACTTGAGCGCCCTGGAGAGGAAAAGACTACAAAAAGTAGTAAACACTGCCCAGTCCATCATCGGCTCTGACCTTCCTTCCATCGAGGGGATTTATCACAGTCGCTGCCACAAAAAGGCTGGCAGCATCATCAAGGACCCACACCACCCTGGCCACACACTCATCTCCCTGCTACCTTCGGGTAGAAGGTACAGGAGCCTGAAGACTGCAACAACCCGGTTTAGAAATAGCTACTTCCCCACAGCCATCAGGCGATTAAACCTGGCTCGGACAAAACTCTGAACATTAATATCCCTCCATCTGTTATTTGCACTTTATTAATTTATTAATTCATGGGTGTATTTATGTATAGAATTGTCGTCAATGCCTTCTATGTTCTGTTGTGCTATGCAAAGAAAGATTTTCATTGTCCTGTCAGGGACACATGACAATAAACTCTTTTGACTTTTTGACTTTGACTTTGACAGCCAAAATCAGAAAATTATTTATGCAAATAGTTACAATTCAATGGATGGGATTTCTTCGTAATGTGTAAGTTCGAAGACTGGAATCATTTAAGAATTTAGTGCAATTATGATTGGCCTTTTGGATATTTCTGGATAGACAAAATAAAATAAAAAATATGATCACATATAATTATCGTGTGAGTGACAACAGCCTTTTCTGCCACCAGTCACTCAGTCATCTCTGTCAACAACATATTACAATCTATCAGAACTTCCTTTATGGTTTGCAGTAAGCCTGTCATCTGTAATTTGCAGTCGCTCAGAATGTTTTCAATGCAGGTTTTCTTTTACTTATTTTGCAGCAAGCTGTTCTAAATGAAAGTTTTCAGAGTCGTATGGATTTGCTCTCTCAAGCCTTACTAATCAAATTTCTAAATGTATCCTGGAGTTCGATATGGAAACATTTTGTTATCTAAAATAGATTAAAACATTCTGTTCTGCTGTGGATGCAAATCAATTTTCCGTACTTCTAAATCAAAATTTCTGAGATCATTTAACAGATTTTGGAACAATCGAAGCTGCAATATTTTTATCCATATGTTTTTGTTAAAGCTAAAAGGTGTTGCATAGGGCCACAGAATGGCTAGGATTTTGAAGGGTTTTACTGGCACTGCTGCTTCAAAGGGATAACGAGCTTGTTGTCAAATCTGTTCTGAAGGACCATCCAACCCAATGTCATAGAATCATAGAGTCTTACAGCAGGAATACAGGCCCTTCGGTCCAACTTCCACATTGGCCAACATGTCCCATCTACACTAGTCCCGCCTGCTTGTTTTTAATCCCATATCCCTCTAAATCTATCCTATCCATGCACGTGGCCCATATCCCTCTAAACCAGTGGTTCTTAACCTTGTTGGCATACGTACACTTATACGCGACCAAAATACTGTATGTGGTATGTACCTTTGTTAGGTTCCTAAAAATGGGTTCAACAATTGAATGTGTTATTTATGACTCATGTCGCCCAGTAATGCCCCAAACGACCCCCCATGGGGGTCCCGACCCCATAGAAACGTTTCTCTTTTCTTAAACATAAATGAGATAACGCTTCTGAATTTGAGGGAGGTACATTTGGAAGAACATGGATTTATGCTGCAGACTCTGTCCTCACATTCTTTGCAAGCTTATACCTGGGACTGTATTCACTGGATTCACACCTCATTCATGAATTCATAAATTATATTAGCAGAATGAGGCCATTCGGCCCATCAAGTCTACTCCGTCATACAACCATGGCTGATCTGTCTTTCTCTCTCAATCCCATTTTCCTGACTTCTCCCCATAACCCCTGACACCCATACTAATCAAGAATCAGCCAATCTCCGCCTTAAAAGTGTCCATTAACTTGGCCTCCACAGCCGTCTGTGGCAGTGAGTCCCACATTCTCCATTCATCTGAATGGAGAATGTAGAACCGCTTGCAAGAAAGAGAATTTATAATTTTTTCAGAGGAGGCGCAATAAACTATAGATGCTGGAATCCTGAGCAAAACACAAAGTGCTGGAGGAACTCAGCATGACAGGCAGCATGTGTGGAGGGAATGGACAGATGACGTATGACGATGGGTCATATCAGTCTTGAGAAACGGTGCTAATCCAAACACTGACCATTCAGATGTTGCCTGATCTGCTGAGTTGCTCCAGGACTTTTTGTTCTGTTTATAATTGCCAAATACTTTTACCCTTAATCAGTGGCCAAGCTATGGAGTGAGCTTTGCCTTTGATCAATGACTTTCAGAGGGGTTTTGTGGCTGTGGATTGTTCTGGTCTGCCATTACACCTTACTATGTTTTTCAAGAGCTTATAATGCTCTGGGCCTTGACACAGAACTACAGGACTATCTGGCTCAATTAGGTCATCTTTCTAGATCTGGAGGAGGTAAATTTGGAAGAGGAGACATCATGGGTCGCAAATGCTAGCCACCACCTGTTCAGGAAGATCTAGGCCATTGGAATACGTTTAATAAAAACATTGCATTTTTTTCCAAAGGAACTTATTCACGAGTTGTTGCCAGAAATCTGCTGCTCCCATTGTGAAAACACTTCAACCTATTACAAACAGATTTGATTTTTTCAGAAGGCGGCCATTTGGCCCATCAATTCAATGAAAACTCTCAAAACTGCTTTGTATGTTTAGTATAGTTTAGAGATACAGCTTGAAAAGGGGCCCTTCATCCCACCGAGTCCGTGGTGACCATCCATCTATCATTCATGCTAGTTCTGTGTTATCCCAATTTTGCATCCACTCCCTACACAGTGCGCCCCTACACAGTGCGCAGCTGGTCAGGGTTGAACCTGGGTCTCTGGCGCTGTGAGGCAGCATCTCTGCCAGCTGCACCAATGCAAACACATGCTGGAATCTTGAGCATAACACAGAGTGCTGGAGTAACTCAGACAGCATCTGTGGAAATAGTCAGAAGGACCCCTGGCCCAAAATCTCGCCTATCTACTTCCGCAGATGCTGCCTGACTGGCTGAGTTATTCCAGCACTATTAGGACAATTGTATGTTGATCCCACAATAGTTTTAAAGAAGTAGTTGGTTACAGTGAGTGAAAAAAAGCAATCAGGAAGAAAAAAACACGTCTGAGAGTATTGCTCCAAGTTTGCTCTATTTATCATTGTCTTCCAGTCTTTGGAACACCTCACCAAGCTAATACAGTGAAGTTAAAGGTAGACAAAAGTGCTGGAGAAACTCAGCAAGTGCAGCAGCATCAATGGAGCAAAGGAAATAGGCAACGTTTCGGGCTGAAACCCTTCTTCAGACCTAAGGAAATAGGCAACGTTTCGGGCCGAAACGTTGCCTATTTCCTTCGCTCCATAGATGCTGCTGCACCCGCTGAGTTTCTCCAGCACTTTTGTCTACCTTCGATTTTGCATCTGCAGGTCCTTCTTAAACACTCAAGTTAAATCATGGAAATGGGTTCATTCTCAAGTTCATCGAGTGCTCCTTCACAGAGATTAACAACTGAATTTCTTTTTTTTAAATTAGACAATTTGCGAGTTAATTTACTGTGATGCATCAGTCTTGGCTCAGAAGCACATTTGTGTGGTTATCAGCATGTACCTTTTAATCCTTAATCTGTTTATTTGCAGCCTCTTCCAGAGACCGAGTACAATGGTAACCCCGACTCAGTTGGATATAGAATTAAGTATTGGAGAGTGGATGGTCAGGGCATGCCTGCAACACAGATCGTTAATGATCGTCTGGAGAGAGAAATTACTATTGAGAACCTGGAGGAATGGACTGACTATCTGTTTCACATCCAGGCTTTCAATGCCATTGGATCAGGACCTTGGAGCAGTCAAGTCCAAGGATGCACAAGAGAATCAGGTACTTCTGAATATATTATGGTTACTGTAATCTCTTGAAAAGCACTTCTGAAGTAAAAGTATGCTTTTCGACAAGCTCGTGTGTATTAGGATGAAGGATGACTGTGCTCAAGAGTACGCAGATTCCCCACCTCGTTCAGATTTAGTATTCCCAGACCAAAAATAGAGACCCACGGAACTGCAGATGCAGGAATCTTGAGCAAAACACAGAGTGCCCGAGTAACTCAGTAGGTCAGACAGCATCTGTGGAAATAGTCCAAAGTATGGCCACAGCCTGAAATGTTGCCTATCCACGCCTTCCACAGATGCTGCCTGACCCACTGAATTACTCCAGCACTTTGTGTTTTAAGACAAAATATAGGTTGCTTATCTCTTTCTGGTTCATGACTAGCCTTTCGCCACAAATGCAGAATGTCAGCGCGTTATCTTCTGTTACAACAATAATGTTTTAGTTATTCTTATGGGCTGATTTAGCAGCTATGCTTTCTGCACTCATTTCTTCTGTCTGAAGAAGGGTCTCGAGTCGAAATGTCACCTATTCATTCGTTCCATCGATGCTGTCTCACCCACTGAGTTTCTCCAGCAATTTTGTATGCCTTTCTTCTGTGGAATGTCTGTAGGATAATTGATTGAATTCTCATAGTCTTCATTTTGAATGCTGATAGCTATCGGAGAGATTTTTATAAAGGCTTTGGTTCTGGAGATGAAAGGGATCAGTTATGCTGATCTCTTTTTTTAAATTAGTCTACATGAATCCCAATCTATTTTAGACATGTATTTGTTTACTTCAGTACCTTTCCTTTTGTGATTTTGCTGGTGTTTTTGCTTATAAGGCCTCACCTTAAGGAGATTTGCAAGATGACAGTGTGGTGATGTTGAATTAATGTCAGTGGAGATAAAGTTGTTCAACGATCTTGTATCAGCTGCTTTATCATTTCAACTATTTAATTTTCTTGTTCAGCTTAGTAAGCTTTGTAACTCCTTCAAACCAGCTCCTCCAAATTATGCCATCATCCTTCAGACTAAGCACCAACTATTCGAATTATCAAAATGCACAGAAAACGTGAAGAAAATGAAATGGTGCATTTATGATGTCTTGTTTCCAATCTGATGGTACACACTTTCATGAAACCCTGAAAAGAAGATCCATATGCAAAACACAAAGTGCTGGAGGAACTCAGCAGATCAGGCAGCGTCTTTTCGTTTTTGTTTTTTAATTTTAGAGATGCAGCGTGGAAACAGGCCCACTGACCAGCAAACCCAGTGCACACTAAAGCTATCCTACACACTAGGGACAATTTATAATTATACCAAGCCAATTAGCCTGAAAACTTGTACATCTTTGGAGTGAGGGAGGAAACCGGAGATCTCGGAGAAAACCCACGCCGGTCACGAGGAGAACGTACAAACTCCGTACAGACAGCAGCCAGGATCAAACCCGGGTCTCTGGCGCTGTAAGGCAGCAACTCTACCGCTGCGCCACCATGCTCCCATGCCGTGGAGCGAATAGACAGATGGTATTTTGGGTCGGAACCCTTCTTCAGACATTCCCTCCACAAAAGATAGGCACAAAATGCTGGAGTAACTGAGCAGGAAGGCAGCATCTCTGAATAGAAGGATGGGTGACGTTTCGGGTCTTCTATCCAGTGATGCTGTCTGTCTCCAGCATTTTGTGCCTATCTTCATTGTGAACCTGCATCCGCAGTTCCCTCCTGCACAATCCCTCCACAGATGCTGCCGGACCTGCTGCGTTCTACCAGCACTTTGTGTATTGTTGAAGGAAATTTATAGTTTTATTTAAATTCCCTTAACATAAAGATAGGATAACCCAATTCTGCAGGAATATGAAATTATTTTATGAGGGTACTGTTCATGTGAGCATTGTCTAACATTCTACAGTGGCATTTAAAAAATGTTAATACAAGTCACCAGATATACAGTTCCAGCCAGGTCATAGTCTGGACTGGCATTTGAATGTGTTTTTGTTGAGTGAGTTTTGTTTTTGTGAGTTGGACTGAGCTTCCCATATGAATTTCCGGGCTTTCCTGAGTGTATTTTGCATATCTTGAGTTGAGCCAAGTTGGACGCATGGCAACAAAATGCTGAATCTCAGGGGAATGCTACATGTGTCAGAACAAACCCTGAGGCAGACGTTCCTGGTTGTTCTTAATGGTAATTATCCAGCAACCAGCCTCCTCCGTCTGATCAATGAATGCAGTCTGGACATGGAATCCTCATAATGCCAGGACTCTTACAAATGGAGCACACTCTGTTTGTTAATGAAATTGTTGGTGTTAAGTGGTGCTCGGTAAAACAATAAACTTAAGTTTAAATTCCAATTTAGCTACACTTAAACACATGGACAGACCTGAAGGTAAAATATTCGTTAATATTGGAATTGCCAAAATAAATTTTGAGTGGGTGAATTTTGGATGAATATGTTTGCCATTTGGCCTTGGACTGAGTTCCGAAGGACCTCGCATTGTCCTCAGACCAGAGGGGAAGAAATCAATCAGCTGTTTTCTCCCTGCTGCTTGCTATCCATGACCCCTGCTTGAAAATACATTTGGGTGGACTTGGAACAAATTTAAGATGAGGCTTGGATACCTCCCCCTGCATAGAGTGATACAGTGTGGAAACAGGCCCTTTGGCCCAACTTGCCAACACCGGACAACATGTTCCCTCTAAACTTGTCCTATCCAAATACCTGTCTAAATGTTTCTTAAATATTGCGATAGTACATGCCTCAACTACCTCCTCCGGCAGCTCATTCCATACGCCTATCATCCTTTGAGTGAAAAGGTTACCCCTCAGGTAACCCCTATTAAATCTTTACCCCTCTCCTTAAACCTATGTCCTCTGGTTCTCGATTCCCCTATGGGCAAGATACTCTGCGTCTGAATCGATCTAGTCCTTTCATGATTTTGTACACATCAGAAGGAAATATGAGAACTAGGATTAGCTGCACATTCTCCTAAAATTGGGAGTTCTGGTAGACTCTCTTCTAACCCTTTAATAATGAAACAGATCCAAGAAAATGAGCTCAGTAAAGAGTTATTATGGATATATTTTTACTTAATTGTGATTGTGGCCATTTGACTAGTGTCTAAATCTTGGCAGTGTCTTTTTTTTGCCTGGTCTGTAACTAAGAGAAGTATATTAATGCAATGGATTAGTTCCTCAATTCAACTCCCTGCAGCAATGCTGGAAACCGTGCTGAGATTTGTAATTCTCTATGCAGGGAATTACAGAGTGATTCTGTACAATTGGTTCATCAGAAACAACCTTGGGACACTTAAACTAATTATAACACAGTGGTAAACTAGAACTTCTACAGGTTAGTTAATGACATGGGAAGACCAAGGTGTACACTGCATTGCCAATATCCAATCTCACATCCGTCCAAATAAGAGCGTCTGTGTTAACAATCAGTATAATTGAAAATGTAATAATAAACTGCCTAAACAATATTTCACAATTTACAAAGTTGTAAAGCAATCTTGGAAAAACATTTCCTAAAATCACTAATTATTTTTTAAGATTTCACAACACAATGATGAAAATGCATTACCACAAGTGAAAAAAAAAAACAATTTCCCTGTTTCACTTACTTCAACTGGGAAACCCAGGACAATAATATTCAATAACTCCACTATGAAAGGAAATAATAATTGCATGTTTAATTTATTTCATTTCAGACCTGCCTTATTTCATCAAAGTGAAAACCAAGCTATTATGTCCAATGGCAGTGTATTACTTAATTAAACAGTTGCTACCTCATACCGAATTTCATTATTCTTACAATATGCCACTCATTTTCCCCAATCCAGATAGTTATTAGACAGGAGGAAACCGGGTCTGTTTTGAATCTGAAGCCTATATCAGCGGGTTCCAGGCCAATACCAAATGCGCTAAATCACACAACATGAAAGCACAGTATTACCTGCCTGCACCCCAGCAGCCAAGAGCTGACATTGGATTCAGAACGTGTACAGAGTCCAATTCCCTCATAGAGTCATACAGCACGGAAACAGGCCTTTCAGCCCAACCCGTTCATGCTGGCTGAGATGCCCCATCTAAACTGGTCCCATTCAAGGCAAGGCAAGGCAAGTTTATTTATATAGCACCATTCATACAAGCTGCAATTCATAGTGCTTTACAAAAGAAACAAGAGAATAACATAGTTTAAAAACATTGCAGAACCACAATACAACACAGGACAACAAAATAGCCAATAAGACAATTGCATGAATAATAAAACAAAATCACTAAAATATTAAAGCGATTTTAAAAGCACATAAAAGGGTTAAGATTAGAAAATTAAGATTACCTGCATGTTGGGTTATGAAAAAGCTACAGTAAACAACAGTGTTCTTAGGCCTGATTTAAATGAGGTTACAGTCTGTGCACACCTCAGGTGTTCAGGGAGCTTGTTCCACAGGTGTGGAGCATAGAAACTGAACGCTACTTCAGCCTTTTTAGTTCTGACCCTGGGAACACAGAGTAAACCTGTCCCCGAAGACCTGAGGAGTCTGTTATTCGCCCGTAACATTCGCCCGTTATTGCTCCAAATCTTTCCTATCCATGTATCTGTCCAATTGTCCTCAAATAGTATCCGGGTCATAGCTTCCAACAACATCTGAAGGTTTAAATAAACTGTGCATTATCTTCAAATATCCATTCAAGCATCTATTTGCTTGATACAATGAGATAATGAGTTCTCTGATTAGATTAGGTTCCCCCTTTTGCCCATTTGCACCTAGCTTAAGGCCTCACCATCCACCACTTTCATTATTTTGTATATTTTGAACACATCCATGTGTTCAAGCTATGATAATTGCACCCTACAGTACATAACGTATTTCAGCTAATTGTAGAGTATTTGCTTGCACTGATTTTCTAATGAAACCTCTTCCTTTGCTCTTCCATTTCAGTCCCATCAGCTGCTCCAGGGAATGTCACAGCAGAGGCCGTGAGTCCTACGCAGATACTGGTCATGTGGGGACCAGTTCCAGAATCTGATCAAAATGGACTTATCCTCGGGTACAAGGTATCATTGACTTTGAAAAGACAGATGGTTCTCATGGGTCTCCCGGTCATTCATGTTGCAGTGTGGAACAGGGACTGTCAATAGTTTAGTTTAGTTTATTGTCACGTGTACCGAGGTACAGTGAAAAACTTTTGTTGCCTGCTAATCAATCAGCAGAAAGACAATACATGATTACAATCAAGCCAAAATACTGAAGGACGAGTTGCACCCTGGCCACTCCCTCTTCTCCCCTCTCCCATCAGGCAAAAGGTATAGTAGTGTGAAAACACATACCTCCAGATTCAGGGACAGTTTCTTGGCAGCTGTTATCAGGCCACGGAATCATCCTACCACAACCAGAGAGCAGTGCTGAACTACTATTTACCTCGTTGGTGACCCTCGGACTATCCTTGATCGTACTTTGCCGGCCTTACCTTGCGCTAAACGTTAATCCCTTGTCATGTATAGCTCTACACTGTAAATGGCTCGATTGTAATCATTTATTGTCTTTCCGCTGATTAGATAGCACGCAACTGATGTTTTTAACTGTACCTTGGTACACGTGAAAATAAACTAAACTAAACTGAAACCATTCACAGTGAACAGATTCAGTGTGCATATTCCCCCTTGCAATGGCAACCATGTAATCTCCCAGGAGAAGTTAACACTAGAAATCAACTGCATTGACCACAAACAGACCTATAGTATCCTGAGAAAAGACAGAAAGCATAGATAACCGCAGAGAAATGTAGAGATTTACTTTAGAGATACAGCGTGGAAACAAGCCCTTCAGCCCACCGAGTCCATGCCGACCATCAGTCACCTAATCATATTTATGTATGTTATCTCGCTTTTGCACCCAGTCCCTACACTCTAGGGGCAATTTACAGAGATCAATTAACCTACAAACCCGCATGTCTTTGAAATCTGGGAAGAAACCGGAGCACCCGGAGGAAACCCACACGGTCACAGGGAGAACGTGCAAACTCCACATGGACAGCACCTGAGGCCAGGATTGAACCTGGTTCTCTGGCGCTGTGAGGCAGCAAGTTTACCAGTTGTGCCACTGTGCCTCACTTTTAGATCAATACTCTCCTAGGGTTAATATAAAACACTATTAACTCTAAGCATTGAATAGTTTCTAATGTACCAAAAATGTGAAATTGTAACAAATAATTGAAAATTTCAAGATCATGGTCAATAATGTTTTTATTAGCTGAGATTGGGAAAGGATGTGGAAGCTGAAATGGTAAGTAGATTTGAGGTAAAGATTGGCCGTGATCTATTAGAATGGCTGAAATCTCTTCTTCCATTCCTATATTCATCAATGCCACAACTGTGCAGATTGTGAAATGATAGAGGATTAATCTCATGTTGTTCCATCGCCATGCTTACCATGCCTCTATGAAGCTCACTCCATCCTGTTTTAAGTTCTCTGGTTCAGAAATGAAATTTAATCCGTCCAATGTGTCATGTAGTTAGTAAGCAATTTACAATGAATCCAAACTTTTTACAGTTAAGGGCATGTCCCACTGTACGAGTTTACCCAAGAGCTCTCCCAAGTTTAAATAAAAATCAAACTCATGGTAAGTACGTTGCGGGTATGTCGGAGCTCGGGACGACTCTTAGCAGCTCGTAACGCTAAGAGCAGGTACTCAGGAAACGAGGTAAGCTCGTGAAGCTTTTTCAACATGTTGAAAAATGTCCACTAGAGCCCCAAGTACCTACGAGCGGCTATTACCGTAATTCGCCGAGTTCGAATTGGGAAACTCGGGAGAACTCTTGAATTACCTCGTACAGTGGGTCAGGCCCTTTAATCTTCAAGATCTAGCCATAGAGTCAGTCCAACTCTCCACTAAAATGGTATTTTGCTCAAACCCTGGTCATCTTGCTTGTCTGGTACTTCATATTTGATGACTCATTATATAAATAAACCATTGGAAAAGTATTGGATTGTACAGATATAAATTCAGCTGAATAATAGGCCATGTCTATAAATATTATCAAACTACTTGCTAAACACTTGTTAGTCCACAAGTCATCCAAACGAGTTTGAAATGTTTGCACAATTTACTATTGCATTCCTTCCTATTTTCATATTTCTGTCTGTCAGGTCAGTTCTTTACTGATGAGAAGACTGCTGTGCTAACTGAGAAAACACTGTCAATATTGTGCGGTGTCTTCATCAAGCATTCAATTACTGATTATTCAACTTTCTGTAAAATATATTTTGATTGGAGAAGACCAAGATAACATTGTTATCACAACTAATTTGTGCCACAACTAATATTTTTTAGTGGGAATTAGTAATTTACTTTTTTACAGAATATGGACAATACTGCTTCAGAAATGAAGCAAAATTCCATTATGATATTATTCAGTTAAAAATATTCTCATGGCAAAATAGAGATTATACCGCTGAGAATGTTAATTATATCTGTAACTGAGTTGCAGGCTCTCTCGACGTGGGAATTAAAATCATATTTCACTGTTTTCATAATCTACTTTATTAATAATGGTCAAATGTGACTTTATATAAACACATAATTCCAGCGTGGTTTTATTTTATTTTATTTTTTCTCATCATGTGGATGCCAAGGCATATATATAGCTCATCACCAGTTGTTGTGAAAAAGTAGTAGTGGTTGACTTATTGATGATGGAGGAACAGCAATTTATGTCCAAGTGAAAATAATATGTGATGCTTTTGAAGTGTATAATTTCTGCGATGTTTATATGGAATTATGGAGGGGAAATAGTCACTGTGAAAAAAGGCTTACTTCCAAATGTGATTCTCTCCATCTCAGTTCAGCAGCCCCAGTGTAAGTGTATGCATTTCCTACGTCTAAATAGAAAGAGATTTACTTTCCATACAATTGCATATTGTCTCATTCTTCCAAATTGTTAATTCTTATCCGATCATAATAACTATATGTATGGTATATATTTTCACATCATTGGACATTTCGAGGTGAAGCCAGTGTAATTGTGCACCAATTCCATTGTGTTGGTAAATATCCCTGTACATTTGTGCAAAAGCTAATTCCCAGGGTGGAAATGTCTAGGACTAGAGAGCATAGCTTTAAGGTGAGAGGGGCAACGTTTAAAGGAGTTGTATGGGGCAGGTTTTTTACACATAGGGTGTGGGTGCCTGGAACATGATGCCAGGGGTGGTGGTCGAGACACATTTGGTCGCGCCATTTAAGAGAATGTTAGATAGGCATATTAATTTTTTAATGTTCATCTTTTCAGTTAGTCAAGATGGTTTAATATCTTATTTGAAAGCATATATTTCTGTCATGCCAACTTGTCCACGTAGCATTCCAAACTCTGGCCAAACTTGCGCACACTGCGATTTGGATCATGGTTTATTTACTCTGCCTTATCCAGCATCTGTGATTGTTCATCATGGATTGTTGGTTTGGGACACTGAAAGCAATTTCCTTCTTAAAGTTCTATTTCAATGATGCTACAATTGACAAATAGTTGTTTTGCAAACATTTCAGATTTCGCTTATCATTATTTACTATTATAAATTTAAACTTTTTGGGGCTATTTCAAAACAATTCTGACCTTTTCTAAATTGTAAACCTTTTATTCAAAGTTGAATATGCATTAATTAATACATGTGTATTTTCACTTATGGAGCTAAATCACATATATATGCTGTCCTAGATACTGTACCGAGAGAAAGATTCTGAATCAGGCACTCAAACACGTCTGATTAAAGGAAACTTTACACACTCTGTTGTCTTGAACGGTCTGAGGAAGTACAGTCAATACGAGATTCAAGTGTTGGCGTTTACCAGGATTGGAGATGGAGTCCCATGTTTGCCAGTTCTATTGGAAAGGACAAAAGATGATGGTAAGTCACAATATTCATTTCATAGAATTATACAAATACAGATGAAAAAGATCATCCAAATTAATCCCATTCCTGTTTCTTGGTCCATTGTGTTATTGGTCATGGCTTGTGATCTCATTCTCCCAATGCAAATAATGCAACTTAAGAAAATGTTTCTTAAGTTATAAATGTAGGAATCCTGCCTTGTATGAATGTAGGAATGGGGCCTTTGTATTTGATAACAAACAGAAAACATTTTTTGTTAACTATATGTAGGACATTCTGTATTGGAGTTGGACACAAAATGCTGGAGTAACTTAGCGGGTCAGGCAGCATCTCTGGTGAAATGGAATCTGTGATGTTTCGGGTCGGAATGGCTCTGACCGAAACATCACCTATTAAGTCTGAAGAAGGGTTCCGATTTGAAACATCACGTTTTCATTTTCCTCAGAGATGATGCCTGACCCACTGAATTACTGCAGCATTTTGTGTCTATCTTCGGTATAAGCCAGCACCTGCAAGTCCTTCCTACACACTGCATTGGAATTGGTTTTATTACATGATTGGGATTTTTAATGTGGAAGATAATTTTACTGTTTTGTTAAGTGAGATAGATTAATTAAATTGTGAAGTCAAGCTTTTTACTTCCAGTAGTTAATGTTAAATACTCAGGCACTACCTCACATCTGAACCTCATCATGGCACTTTTCTTGTTCTGCCAAATCAGCATTTTCCATTGTTCCTCCCAGAAATCATTGTGCACCTTGTGCACAGTTAGATTGGGTATAGAAACATAGAAACATAGAAAATAGGTGCAGGAGTAGGCCATTCGGCCCTTCGAGCCTGCACCGCCATTCAATGTGATCATGGCTGATCATCCAACTCAGTATCCCGTACCTGCCTTCTCTCCATACCCCCTGATCCCTTTAGCCACAAGTGCCACATCTAACGCCCTCTTAAATATAGCCAATGAACTGGCCTCAACTACCTTCTGTGGCAGGTAGTATAATTTAAGAGAGTGCAATATACACTGGCATGTTGTAAGTGATAGCAGAACATTTTCATTGAAATATAGGAACAGTTTTAAGTTTGAATAGGCGAGATCTTCAATTAAGTTTTGGAGGTTGATGACCATTGAAGAACCTTGTTCTGTGAAGTTCAGGAGAGGAGTATTCCATCAACTTAAATTTAATTTTTATAATTTAATATTAAGGTATGCCTGGCATAAGTGGGCGGTAGATAAACGTTAGTTAAGTTTAAATTATGTTTAATCATTAATGATCATCTATTTGAATAGAAACTTTGTGCATGTAAATCCATGTTGATGCTTATTGATCGCAAAAGCCCATGAAATTTGAAGCTGTTCTTTGGAGCATTAAAAATTTGGATTAATTTAGCATTGTTACAGTAATTAAATTGTGTTTGCTTTCCCAGGGCAAAGTTGCTGACATGTCTGCTTTTTATTTCTCCTTTCACCTGACTCCTGAATGCTCAGGGATGAAAATATATTTTTTGCAATTTCTTCAAGAGATAATTACAGCGTTATAAAAAGTGGTTTGGTTAAACCTAAGTACCAATAATATATAATTCGGATGCAGATGCAAACCTGAAATTGCTACTTAACTGTAACTGGCATTTTTAAGTCGGTCCAGCAACTTGGAATTGCCACATGGTAATAGAATTGTTCTCGTTCAGCTATTGTAATCGATTTGCTGACTGGATAGCAGGCAAAAAATACTTTTCACTGTACCTCGGTACATGTGACAATAAACTGAACTGAACTGAAATGAACTACTGTTCCATCTCAATTTTCACTCTCAACTACAACATTCTGTGGAGCTATGAAATGTGATGCGGCCAGTTCATCTGACAGTCTCAATTTTGCTTCATTTAGCCCACAGCAGAGTGTATTTGCACCTGAGTTTCATTGGGGAAAATACTGGAGCTTTTTTTAAAAAGTAAAAATCAAATATTTAAATCTCACATAGAAATATTCAGCACTTAAGACTTATAAGAAAGATCAAGAGTCAGGCTGCGTGTTTATTTGGTATAAGTACCAGCAGCAGAACAGTGAAATTCTTACTTAAAGCAGCATAAAAGGCCTGTGACACATACACGCAGATTAATCTATAATAAACAAACACAATCAATAATAATGAAAGTCAAATATATTGCTTCATCAAAGTAAAACAAATGTTCAAGGGAAAATCTTTGCAGTAAAGTGATTTGATTTTTTTTTCCTTTTTTAAGTCTTCTGGCAGGTGGCAAAGGTTTAACTGCCATAATCAGGCATTTTCATGAATATGACTATGGGAGAAATTGAACCTTGCCAGAGAGATTTATACGGAAACCTGTGCTGTCATCTATTTTTGACAGCCTTTCTACAAATCTGCCAGATCCTAGTAAATGAAATGAAACATCTACTGATGGCCTTGAAAGCTGTAGACTGGTTCAAACCAAGCCATAGGAGTACATTTGTGATGTATGCCATTTTGTTGCCATTGACAACACTGCTGATAACCCCTGGCTGATTTTTTTGTTGCTACCACTTGTCTGTTGAAAAGCCCTGTTCTGCAGTTAAATTTATCTTCAAAGGTGTCAAGATTTGTCCGAAATCTACTCCGAATCAATCTTGGTTGAAAGACTAGATTACCAGTGGTGAAATAAACAGAATTACGATAATTGATTCAACTGGATAGGTCTCTGCCTCTCACATTACTTTTTGATTCAAAGATGGAGCCTGGAAACATGCTAGTTTGGCGCAACTAGTCCACGCCAACTATCGATCATCCGTTCACCCTTAATCTATGTTATCCCATTTTAGCATCCTCTCCCTACACCCCTTGGGCAATTTACAGGGACTAATTAACCATCAGTTCCAGAGATACAGTCCAATGTCATTAATGGGGCAGAGGTGAATTGGACAGCACACAAGCTTATTGAAGGGCTGTTCAGAAGCCTGATAACAGAGGGGAAGAAGCTGGTCCTGAGTCGGGTGGTGTGCACTTTCAAGCTTCTGTACATTCTGCTCAAAGGGAGCAGGGATAAGTAGTTATCTGTTACAGATTTCTGAACAGTCCTTCCATAAGTTAGGGTACTGTTCAACTCATCTCTACCGCACTCAGGGCATTGAACTTTGTCGAAGGAACTGATGCGCTGCAATGCATTAAAATGCTGAGAACTATATTCTGTCCTCTGTATCTTCCTCATTGCTCTACCTATTGTACTTTAGTTTGAACTGCATGCTTTAGTTTGATAGCATGCAAAACAAGGTTTTTCACTGTACCTCGTCACATGTGATAATAATAAACTTAAACCGACTTTGAGAAAGTCAAATTTGAGGAGGGACATTCTTGCTATTGAGGGAGTACAGCATAGGTTCATGAGGTTAATTCCCAGGATGACGGGACTGTCATATATTGATAGAATGGAGCGGCTGCGCTTGTAT
This sequence comes from Raja brachyura, assembly GCA_963514005.1. Next base: position 5,101,305 of record OY740801.1, read on the forward strand.
ACTCTGGAATTTAGAAGGATGAGAGGGGATCTTATTGAAACATAAGATCATTAAGGGTTTAGTCACGCTAGAGGCAGGAAACATGTTCCCGAGTTGGGGGAGTCCAGAACCAGGGGCCACAGTTTAAGAATAAGGGGTAAGCCATTAGAATGAAGATGAGGAAAAACTTTTTCATACAGAGAGCTGTGAATCTGTGGAATTATCTGCCTCAGAAGGCACTGGAGGCCAATTCTCTGGATGCTTGCAATAGAGAGTTAGATAGAGCTCTTAAAGATAGTGGACTCAGGGGATATGGCGAGAAGGCAGGAACGGGGTACTGATTGTGGATGATCAGCCATGATCATATTGAATGGCGGTGCAGGATCGAAGGGCCGAATGGCCTACTCCTGCTCCTATTGTCTATTGTCTATTGAACAGAACAGTTAAATGCAGTGCGCTGAGGGATGTCTATTGAAAACAATAGGTAATTACCGAGATAAAACACAATTTAACAGAATGATTTAACTGTTATTAAAAAAAAGTGAGTTTATGCTGCTTTTTCCCAGAAAACAAAATATACTGACTGACTTTTTACATATTACATTCCTCTTGTCCTCTTCCACTTATAGTCCTTCCTCTGACTTCACAATTCACACCCCTTCTATCATTATCACACAGTATTTGCCTTTTTACTTCTAGCCTTTGTCCAACCATCTACCTATCATAAACTCTCCTCAAGTATCCACCTATCACTTCCCAGGCTTTGTCCTGCCCTCAGCTCCCTTCTGACTCTCCCCCCTTGCCCAATCAGATCCAGACCCGAAATGTCATCTATCCATGTTCTCCAGAGGTGCTGTCTGATCTGCTGAGTTACTCCAACACTTTTTTTTTGTTGACCAGCATCTGCAGTTTCTTATGTCACCATAAACGTTTGTCTGCCTTGTCCACAATTCAGCTACAATCTTTTGATGTTCGTGACACAGTTTTGGTAGGGCCTTATCATTTACTGAGTCGCTGGGTGTTTTAACTTGCATGGCTCTCTGCCTTTATCTTTTACCTATTCTGCAATCACCGGAGTTGTTGCATGTCTTGTCTAAGTGAAGGGCAAGGGGGTGCTGAAGAGAAGGAAGAAAGGAAGTTTGTTATGGGTAGCTTGTCAATTAACAGAAATTCCTAAATGGGCCATGGACTGTATATTGGCTGCTGTAAGTCTTAACAACCTGTGCCTCCTTTATAGAGTTACAGTACTATGTTATTCCTTTTCCCCACCCGTTAGTTACTTATGCCTGTAATTTTCCAGTGACCCTTGTTTTGCGAGAGAGGGAGGAAGTATGTTAGTGAGTGCTGCACGTTTTTAACTGGTGTGCCAAATAGATCTTGGCAGTCTGCATACGATGAAAGATCTGGATGTGAGTTCTGCAGCACTGCTTAATGTTTGAGGGCGTGGAGTCCTGAAGGAGATTGCTAAGTGAATGATGAGGGTGTGGTGCTCCAACTGATGTCTGAGGCAAGTGGAGAAGTTTAACATTTGAGTTTGGTATTTGCAGATGTTTTAACGGTCCTGGACCACACATATGATATGCATGACTACATTCCATTCCCGGGGGACTGATGCATCACCACATTCAAGTCCCGGGGGACTGTTCACTATTGACACAGCCATCTCCTCCCATTTCTGTTGCAATTAATTTCTGGAGGCTGCCTGATATGATCTCAAAGTAATATATATAATCATTTATTTATTTATTTGAAATCTTCTTAAATGTTCCATAAATGGAATATTTGACCCTGCAGAGCTAGATATGTAGGATGATCCAATTCACTTGAATGGGATTGCTAACCTTGATTGAAAAGGTGAATGCAAGTAATTGGTTGGTTATTTTTCACCTCTCTTGTACATTCTTAATATTTAGAGTTAATTTCTAGCAGTCAAATGTGTTTTAAAATATGTATAATTTTTTTTTTAAACATATTTTCGTTTAAATTTTTAATTTAATTTAATTTATTTTGGCTTCTTTTAAATATCTCGGTTTAGTGGTGACACTTAAAAGCAATTAAAAAGACTTTTAACATTGGCAAGCTGCCACGAGTTTCAGGGCCAAGCCTTCGGCATTGGTGCTATGATTTAGTTTAGTTTAGAAATACGGCAAGAAAACAGGCTCTTTGGTCCATCAGGTCTGCAACGACCAGCGATCCCCATAGACTAGCACTATCCTACACACTAGGAACAATTTACAATCTTTTCAGAAGCCAATTAAACCTTCAAACCTGTACATCTTTGGAGTGTGGGAGGAAACCGGAGCAACCGGGGCAAACCCGTGCAGGTCACGGGGATAACGTACAAACTCCATACACCGCACCTGTAGTCAGGATCGAACCTGGGTCTGTGGCGCTGTAAGGCAGCAACTATACCACTGCGCCACCCTGCCGCCCCCCTTTAGGCACCATTCATGCGCTTCTCAGGCTGAGACAAGCATCTGGGCTCACAGGACCACCAAGTGTAAGTGCAGCCACAGAAATAGCACAGGCAGCAAGCAGGAGGAGGGATCAACCTTGAGCCAGCCCTGAGGTTATTTGTTCTGCCGTCAAATAGTACAACTTTCAGAGTGTTGGCAGTTGTTGGAACCTGATAAAAACAGTTCATGCGACTGAAAAGATCTAAGATCAGTTGTCACAGCTTGCAACAGATGATACACCCCTTCACAGTGAACAGGTTTGCCTCTATTCTCACCTTTCATTTTACAGCACTGGTTAATTCTGCCAATGAGCCTTTTGTTACAATACATATACCATGTGTTCCTTCCGAACAACAAGCATGGTATGTTATATACCCCATGCCCTTATTAAACCCTGAACACCATAATTTTACTGCAATAAAGAAACTGCTGGAGGAACTCAGTGGGCTGAGCAGCATCTGGCAGCTTTGCTGCACATTGTCATTTTTTTCCTCAGAGGGAGAGAGTTGAAAGCACGGCCTCTACCATTCCTCCACTCCCCTCTGTCGAGCTTTAGTTCACAGCTACCAACTTAAATGTCGACTACATCCGTTTTGTAAAAGCCATGGCATGGTGCAGTGCTCAATTAATATATTGAATCTAAAATACACTGCAAACCACACCAGGACATAGTTAAAAGAGCCTCATCCATTTCCTAATACATATGTACGGTTTATGAGAAATGTGATTCTGAGATGGTAAGTGTTCCAACTAATTTACACTGAAGAGCTTGTGTGTTTCTGAGAGTTTAAACACAATAGCTTCATGCCCATACCGCCGCATAAATTGTCAATAAAATCTCTGCAGTAAGCAAAAATAGTGACGGCTGGTAATAATGCAGATATTTCTTGGTATTTGAGATTCTAGTCATGTTGGATCAGTAATATTTGATCATTTTTATATGCAAAGAGTACCGTAAGGAGTTGCAGATTTTGTTAATGTATATTCGTACCAGTTCTAAGCTAACTGATTGCAAGGTTTATGCAAAATTAAGGTTTCATTTTTATGTCCAGAGACAAAACAATGAGCAGTTTGATCCATTGTAATTGGTAGACACCTCAGATCTATTGCAGTGGAAATCCATTTGATCTCTGTTTGTGCGTGTGCAAACAAATAAGATATGAACCAGAATGGGACGTAGGTGTAGAGAAAGAAGGTTCTGTTCAGAGAAACACATAGCAAAGGAAGTTGTGTTTTGGAAGGGAAAGTTGTGAAGGAATTTAATGAGGAGGAAGCTGAAAGGGCTCCAGTTTAAATTAAAATACAACATCAATGGGAAGTGCTATGTTCTTTCTATTGAATAATTATATGAAAAAAATAATCCTGTGTTGATGCGATGCCAACTTTTCAGATGCAGGTGGGAGGACTTGATGAGCATGGTGGGGAGGAGAGGTTTGGGGAGTAGAGCAGAGCTTGTGCAGAAGCAGAGGGGCAGCAGAAAGCCAGAGGCTGCAGATGCTCAAATCTGGAGCTAAAATGGAGAGTTGCTGGAAAAACTCAGCAGGTGAGGCAACATTTGTGGAGGGAAATGGACAGTCGATGTTCCAGGTCAAGAGCTGAAAGAGGGGGAATTGCAGAGAGCAGGATGTCACTTTTTGTTGAAGGGAGAGGACATGAGGATCCATTTAATAGGAAGAGAGGAGGAGGAAATCAAAGCACCATGATATGAAGACACAGCCTGAAGTGTAGCATTGAGAGGGGAGGCAAGATCAGTACCTGGTGACACTGCACGATTAAGACCATTGTGGTATTGATTTATTGTTATTGGTCTTGGTTATATTGTCACATGTACCGAGAAACAGTGAAAAGCTTTTGTTTATGTGCGATCCAGTCAATTAAATCCTACTATACAGGTAGGTATCTTCCACCCGACGAGTGTGGGGAGAAGAAGGGATGACCAGGATGAAAAAGATTTTTGATTGTGTTGCCTGCATTCCTGAGGTAATGTGAGGTGTAGATGGAATCGACGGTGGGGAGTCTGGTCTGTGTGGTGGACTAAGCTACATCTACAGATCACTGGGCAATCTTAGGCAGATCTGTTCTCAGACCAAGCTGTGGTGCCACCCGATAGTTTGCTTTCCACAGCGCATCTGTAGAACTTGGTCAGAATTATTGGAGACATGCCTTAGTCTCTGAGGAAGTAGAGGTGTTGGTGTGTTTATATTGGGTAGGAGTTCCCAAGTCTGGCTAATCTCAGGGCAACGTAGACAAAGTTCCCACACTGTGTTCCAAAAACATTGTTGGAGGCTGGTGCCATCATATATGTCCATAATCCGGAAATAATGTGATCACAATGGTATCTCATAGCTGAGAGAACCTGGTCCAAATTTATAATTGCACAATTTGACTTGGAAACTGGCAAACAAATTTACTCGGATTAAATAGATTTTTCACTCATATTGTACTGGAAATATATCTGTTATTCAATTGAATTTCAAGACAATACATTAATTGAACAACATAAAAGTACTATTGTAGTTGTGCACCTTACTGTAAAATAAAGTACTCTGACGAGTCAGTCTTTGAAAGATTGAAAAATAAATTCTCTTGTGAAAGACTCAGTCAGTACTTTATATGTCAGCAGGATGCACACTTGTATTTCCCACTTATCCTTCACAGTCATACACCATTGTCGGCCAAGAAAATAGGCAAGAGACGGAAGAAAAAAAGAATCTCCCAAAGGGCCGTTTGAAACTCAATGCCCAAGAAGGTGGTAGAGGTGAAACCCTTAGCACATTTAAAAAGTGCTCAACCTTATGTCTTGAGTGCTATGACCCGCAGAGCTGCTAATCCAGTGCTGAAAGGTGGTATCAAATTGGGAAGCTTTCTTCCAACTAACACTGACAGAGTGGGCTGAATGTCTGCCTTCTCTGTTATATATTTTCTACGATACAAAGCTTAACCACAGTTCTTGTTGGGAGGGCATGTTGCAATTTATTAAACACTAGTTAGACTGCTGCAAGATGCTGGTTACTTGGAGAACAAAAAGCTCTGGAAGCCACGTTAATAGTAAAATTAAACGAGAACTTACCAGTTTGAAGTTTGATCCTTATTTCATGAGGAGATACGATGAGGGATTACGTGAAGACCCCGCCAGCACGCATGCGCGACATTCTTCAAAGCAGCGGTGTGAAATCTTATCAATAGAGCCATTTCCATTCCCCTGAGACTTTTGGTGACCTCCAGGTAATGTAGAAGGTGGGTCACTATGCATAGGCGTCTGTCTACGGGATAAGCCAGGAACTCCAATTTGAGGCCAGATGACCCAGGCCTGTTTTGTTTAAGTAACTCATAAATGTGAAAGGATACCTTATTTTGGGATGTTACCATGGCGTCCATGGTTTGTGTAGAGACTGGACCCGCTGCACCGTACAAGTCCCATCAGCATCACTGTTTAATACGTGAGTTTGGTTAGAGAGAGGGACGTGGTGCCCAATCTCTGAATAGGGTCAGGACAATGCCAATATCCCAGGTCTGGGAATATTGAGCCCTGGGGGATTTGAGTTAAAAATCCCCTCATCGTTTTGACAAGGTGAGATCCTCCTCCATGGTGTTCTAACCCCTGTCCCAGGAATGAGGATAGGGCACTACTAGCACAGTTGATGGCACTATAACTCAAGCCTTCAAGGAAATGTAGACTTGCCAGGACTCCAGCACATCTGTGATGGTGGCTGTGTTGTAAGTAGTGTCTGTCCTGGTACAAAATACCTCCCATTATTTGATATAGGTGAGATACTGTTACCTGGTGGACTCTGCATGATCCTGTGATGATATTCATGGTTCGGTCCAATAGCCCAAATTCCAGGAGAGGTCTTACCAATCTTGCAACCCAATAGGTTCATTCGGTCATGGCACGGATGACTCTCCCGTCACAGGATGTACCAGCAACTCAGGCAATTGTAGATCGGAATACATGGCTCTGAGACCATGTCGAGTGCCACAGGGAACCATGGCTGAGTAGGCCAATCGGGTACTCCCAAAATACCTTATGCGGAGTCTTGTTGAATTTTTCGCAAGACCCGACTGATGAGGCAGAAGGGTCTGGTTCCCATGCAACATACGTTGGTATCATGTGATTAAGTCTTAATGCGAAAAGGTCAATATCTGGCGTTACATACTGAGCTATAATGTCAGTAAATAACTGGTGGTCCAACATCCATTCGGTGTTGTCATTGAAATTGCGTGTCCTGGTGTCCGCCAGTGTCCAAATGTTTCTTTCTGTGCACCAGTGCCAGATTGTATTGATCAATTCATCATAAGATATCGACTTAATTCAACCCATATGATGAATGTAAGTCACCAGGGTGGTATTATCAATTTGTAGGCAAACATGCAAATGATGCATGTCTGAAAAGTAAGCCCGAAGTCCGTGAATGCTCCCATCATCCTTAGATGATTGATACCCTGAAGTAAGGTTAACTCATGTGTATTCCATTTACCACCGCATCTGGAGGTGGTATTGGTTGCTCCCCAGCCATAATTGCTGGCGTCAGTTTGTAACATAACCGAAGGGTTTGTGATTGTGATAGGATTTGGAGCAATGTCGAATATTGCAAATCCACCATTGTAATTTCCAATTTGCTTTGGCTAGTCTGTCAAAATGGTCAGCATGGTGATTTAGAGTGCTGCAGTTTTGGCCCTTTGTAGATTTTGGTAATGTAGGGTCCAAATTGTGGCTGGGAAAAAGGCAGCCATGAGCTTCCCAATTACCTTGGCTTTTGCCGAATAGGTGGTAAACTGACGCAAACAAAGCTGTTATATGCCTCTATCAAGTCTGTTGCTTTGTCCTTTGGCAAGGTGACAGACATATGAACGGAGTCGACCGTGAATTCCAAATTCATGGGAAGGCATTTACTTGGATTTGTCTGGATGGATAATAACCCCGATTTTTGAAATAGCTTGGTGGTTGAGACTGCAAATTTAGCCAATTCCAAGTTATCCCCACAATAAGTTACAGAGATAGGTTAAATAAGTTAGGTCTTTATTCTCTGGAGCGCAGAAGGTTAAGGGGGGACTTGATAGAGGTCTTTAAAATGATGAGAGGGATAGACAGAGTTAATGTGGACAAGCTTTTCCCTTTGAGAATAGGGAGGATTCAAACACGAGGACATGACTTTAGAATTAAGGGACAGAGGTTTAGGGGTAACATGAAGGGGAACTTCTTTACTCAGAGAGTGGTAGCGGTGTGGAATGAGCTTCCAGTGGAAGTGGTGGCGGCAGGTTCGTTGGTATCATTTAAAAATAAATTGGATAGGCATATGGATGAGAAGGGTATGGAGGGTTATGGTATGAGTGCAGGCAGGTGGGACTAAGGGAAAAAAGTTGTTCGGCACGGACTTGAAGGGCCGAGATGGCCTGTTTCCGTGCTGTAATTGTTATATGGTTATAAGATATGCCATGATAATATAATATAATATAAAATATAATTTTTGTTTCCGAAGAAACGCCAAAGCTGGTTTCATTATTTTTGGAACAGTCTGGGGCTGATGTGAGTGCTTTATACTACCAGAGCTCCCATCCAGATAAATTTCAGGTATCTGCGGTGATCTTTGTATTCTGAGTAGTGTTGCACCCCTTGGAAACTAGTTGTTTTAGCAGTAACAATTTTTAAGTGGGTGTACTGCACAAAAGTATTCAGTTGTGTCAAATCAAAATGATGCGGCATTCGCCAACTTTTTTGTTTTGGGTGAAGATGTTTGATACAAACTCAAGGGACTCATGTTTGGTTTCCTCTATAGCTCCTTTAGTATATAGTTTTAACAGTTCCGCATGACCTTCCAATTTCTCTTTTTTGTGAAAGCACAAACGTTTGGCTGGGTGCATGTTGAACCGGAAAGGAGCAGTTTGTCAACAAATTCAATTTTGTATCGCTGAATACTGTGCAGTATGAAAAGATCAGACGTTATTCCCTGTACAAGTGTAACCTTCCCCAAACCTGTGAAGAAGTTACACATGCTATGTTCCAAGGGCAACCAGACCCACCTACCTCCATGGTTACCAGTGTTGCTGTGTTGGTTTCCTCCTTCCTTGGTTCCTAGGAGGTGGAGGCGTTGTGGTGTGGGGTTGGCACATCTTCCAGGAAGGCCGTTCTGGGACATGGCCTGACAAAGACCTTTGTGTAGGTTGTACGGCCTTCGAGCTTTCACCAGTTTTTCTTTCGGTGTGATGCGTAGGGGTGCTGCTCTTTGTCGAGGTCTTTTACCTGTTTGGGCAGGTTGTCCCCGAAACAGCCCGAGAAGCTCCTCTTCTTGCAACCCTAGCATGTTGTATTCTTCTGCCAACATCCCCTCTTCAGAGTCAGCCCAAACCTGACTCCTTATGCTCCCCTGCGAAGAGGGTGAGCATTTGGCAACCCTGTAAAGGGTACTGCCGTGGGTCTGCTAGGAGACTTACGGTGACCAGACTCCTGCTGGAGTGATTCACGTTGGAGCTAATGCACCCCATCCGCTCCATGCGGGATTATCGAGCCCGGACCCTGCCGGATCAACGGGCTGCCCAACTTCCCGGTAGCATTGCCGCCAGCCCGTGTTGTTCCTGCGGGCTGCGGCGTTGAGTCGGGGCTGGTGCTCTGCCGTCGCTACCCACGACCGGCGAGTCTCCGAGCCCGGACCCTGCCGGATCAACGGGATGCCCGACTTCCTGGTAACATTGCCGCCAGTCCGCGGTGTTGCTGCGGGCTGCGGCGTTGAGTTGGGGCTACTGCTCTGTGCGGTCGACGATATGTCGTGCATGCATGCTAGCAGGGTCTTCACGTAGTCACTCACGTGACTCCAAAGTAAAATGGATAGTCACAGCATCCTCCATAATGATTGGGACAAAGACCCATAATTTATTTATTTGCCTCTGTACTCCACAATTTGAGATTTGTAATAGTAAAAATCACATGTAGTTAAAGTGCACATTGTCAAAGGCCATTTTTATACATTTTGGTTTTGCCATGTAGAAATCACAAAGAGTGTGAAACTACAGCAGTGTTTATACATAGTCCCCCCATTTCAGGGCATCATAATGTTTGGGACACAGCAATGTCATGTAAATGAAAGTAGTCATGTTTAGTATTTTGTTGCTATCCTTTACATGCAATGACTGCTTGAAGTCTGCGATTTATGGACAAAGAATTGACCACTTTTAGCTTTGAAAAACTTCTTTGTTACTTTAGCAGTATGTTTAGAATCAATGTCTTGCTGTAGAATGAACCGTCGGCTGGGCCGGCCTTAAGCCAATTGGACCAATTGCTCCCAATTGGGCCCCGCGCCTAAGGGGGCCTCGCGTTAGAGTAATCAAACGATCCTAGAGCTCCGCAACTGTTCCCCCCTAACGCTGCGGGAGGCATAACTGAGCCAACGTTGCTTTCGTCCGTCTGTCCGCACGTTTGCTCGCTCTTGGTGCCGGCGCTTCTCCCCTCAGTCTCTGCCAAACAAACACACACACACAGCATGCCCAGCAGATCGGTGTGGGCCGAGACCAGGAGCAGCTTTGAGGAACAGGGCGAAGGATGACATGGCAGCTATCGAAAAAGTACGGAAATGGTAAGGGGGAAATTAAAAAAAACCCGAAGGATTTCCTGAAAACCTGAATGATTTTTCCAAAGGAAAAAAACCCTGATGGTTACCAAAAGAGGGGGGACAGCGATCGCTCCGTGTCCGTGTCGGAGGGAAGGGGGGATGGTTTGACTACCTCTTTCCCCTAACAGGTCTTGACCCAAAATGTCACCTATTCCTTTTGTCCAGAAATGCTGCTTTTATGTCTATCCTTTAATCTCTCAGCTTTGCTTTGGACTCTCGGCTCGGTTAGATCTACCCCGGGTGGAAGGGGGAGAGAGGGGTAGAAGGGGAGGAGGTGTGAGGGGGAATGGAGAAGGGGGAGGTGGGTCGTTCCCGCACGGTCCCGGGGCAGCGCTCCCGCCCCTCCAGTCGCCGTGCTTCACGCACACAGCCCCGGCTCCACAACTCTCTCTCGCCGGGGAGACGCAGTGAACAATACAGGGAGGGCCGGGCCGGGGGTTGGAGCAAATTTTACAAACCTCGGCCTCAACTCATACCCGTCCACCCGGACCCCGGCATCCGCTCCTGCCGCCAGCCCCCTCCCTCCCTTCTCTCTTTCACTTCCCTCCCTCTCTTCTTCCCTCCCTCCATTTTCCCTTCTCTCCTACCTTCCCTCCCTTCTTTCTCTCCTTCTCTCCCTCCCTTCTTTCTCTACTTCCCTCACTCCTTTATCTCCTTCCTCCCTTCTCTCCTTCCCTCCCACACATAACTCACAGACAACTAACACACACATCACGCACAGACAACTAACATACACACAACTAAGACACACACACACAGACACCTAAGTTTAGATGAGGTAGAAGCCCAAAGGGTAGGATGGGGCAGAAGACCAACATTTAATGCCTGGACTGGTTTTTAGTTATTGGTTTTCCAGGATCTAGTTAAAAAGAAATTTCATTTCACAGTCACTAAAACAAGTGGTATTGTCACTATGTACTTTTCAGAAGTGATCTACACATTTTGTTTGTTACTTGTAGGCTTACATGTATGCAATTTTATATTACAATGTAGCTTAGATCTATTTGGTCCATTAATTCGCAGGCACTTTTTAAATGCACATTTTGATTACTTTCCATTCTACCATAGAGATATAAAGCCTATAATAGACTTTATTTGTATTTCTATGAATCTACAGACCTTGGCTGGGAACCTGGGGCTCACCAAAATTGTTCCTCATTGGGCCCCGCACCTCCTAAGTCCGGCCCTGCTGTCGGCCAATGAGTTTTGAGGCATTTGTTTGAATTTGAGCAGATAGGATGTGTCTATACACTATACAGAATTCATTATGTTACTACCTTCAGCAGTTGTATCATCAATGAAGATAAGTGAGACAGTACCTTCAGCAGCCATACATGCCCAGGCCATAACACCCCCACCACTGGGTTTCACAGGTGGTATGCTTTAGATCTTGGGCGGTTCCTCCATACTTTACAAAACTTACCTTGAGCAGCGCTGCAGTTCTGCCGCTCCCCGTGTGCGCGACTTTGGCGCCTTTCAGAGGGGGGCGGGCTTAAAGTGCCGTTTTTCAACAGACATGGAAAATCGATGAATGTCGGGCGATTTCGTTGCGGAAGAAAAATCGCTCCGACATTTCATGAATGAAGGTATTTTTAAATTACTCTAAATTATTTATTAACTAGAGTAATTTAAAAATCACCTTCAAAAGCCGTGAGCACTGACAACCGGAAGGATTTTGCGTAGGGGAGAAAAAAAGGTAAATAGTTTATTTTTATATTAAAAGTTGGTTTTTCAGGAGGCTTTAATAATATTTTCATGTTGCGAAATGGGGTCCAAAAAAATGTATGAACAAACAGTATTTTTCCTCCCGACTTCACCGCTAACCGCAACGTTCTAATCCACCGCAATCCACTAAAACCCACTCGCTAGTTGATTTAAATGGCCATTAATTTACAGGCATAAAACACTAAATTCCTTCCATTTTGCCCAGAAATTCATGAAAATTAGATTTAAAAATTATGTTATATTGTGGATTATTGTGTGAATGTTATTTGGACAGGCAATTTAAAAAAAGTTTATATTTTCTTAAGAAATGGATAGATGTTTAGATCTACTCATTGAATTTTGTAATTAGCTACAATTAGATAAGTAACTAATTATATGCTTTAATTTCAGGTCATCCAAGTAAGATTGTTTCATATTTGTTTCAGAATGCTTCAATCTATAATAACTGAAAATTTCATTGAGTTCTCTTAATTTTTAAGAAAGTTATGGGATTTTAACTGTTCCAGATCACAGCTTTTGAGTTAAGTCAATTGAAAGGCAATGGGGGAACAAGATGCTAATTTCCGAGTATGAAAATGGCTGTAACCTTCTTAATACTGAAGATATGAAAGTGAATTAGGTGTCAAATTAAACTTCTTTTTATGCTTTATCTGATGGGATAAATTGCAGACGATTTCTAAAATCTCAAAAATTTGTAACATTGCTACATACTTTGCTCTTGTCATCACTCTGATATAAGTTAATCTCCCTCTCATCTGTCCACAATACCTTTTTTCCAGAACTGTGGTTGCTCTTTTAAGTACTTAGCAAACTATACCCTGGCCATCCTATTTTTGCAGCTAACCAGTGGTTTGCATCTTGCATCTGTACTTCTGTTCATGAGGTCTTCAGCGGACAGTAGTCATTGACAAATCCACACCTGACTCCTGAAGAGTGTTTCTGATCTGTCGGACAGGTGTTTAGGGATTTTTCTTTATTATAGAGGGAATTCTTCTGTCATCAGCTGTGGAGGTCTTCCTTGGCCTGCTAGTCCCTTTGCGATTAGTAAGTCCAGCAGTGCTCTCTTTCTTCTTAATGATGTTCCAAACAGTTGATTTTGGTAAGCCTAAGGTTTGGCTGGGGTCTCTAACAGTTCTATTCTTGTTTCTCAGTCTCATAATGGCTTCTTTGACTTTCATTGGCACAACTTTGGTCCTCATGTTGATAAACAGCAATAAAAGTTTCCAAATATGACTGGAGGAACGACTAGGTGCTGAGAGCTCTCTTATACCTGCATTAAGGAGGCAATTAAACACACCTGAGCAATTACAAACGCCTGTGAAGCCATGTGTCCCAAACATATGGTGCCTGAAATGAGGGGGGACAATGTGTAAACACAGCTGTAATTTATACATGGTGAAACCAAAATGTATAAAAATACCCTTTGATAACATCTGGCAATGTACACTTTATCCACGTGTGATTTTTTTCTATTACAAATCTCAAATTGTGGATTACGCAGGCAAATAAATAATTGATGGATCTTTGTCCCAAACATTATGGGGCACTGTATATGACAGAGATAGATAGATTCATGATCAGTACTGGTGTCAGTGGTTATTGGGAGAAGGCAGGAGAATGGGGTTAAGAGGGAAAGATCGAACAGCCATGATTAAATGGTGGAGCAGACTTGATAGGCCAAATGTCCTAATTCTGCTCCTATCACTTGTGAACTTACGAATGATATGAAGTTCTGGTTGGAGATGTATGTGGTTATGTTGCAGAGAGTGCAGAGGAGATTCGGCCAGATGTTGCCTGCATTTGAGGACTTGTTTTGGGGAGAGATTCGATTGGCTGGGCTTGTTTTCCCTGAAGCGAAGGAAGCTGATAGGGGAACATAAAATGTTAATGGGCATAGCTAGGATAGATAATCAGAATCATTTTCCCATGATAAGGAAACCAAAACAAAAGGGCACAGATTCAAGCAGAGAAACAAGGAACTGCAGGTGCTGGTTTACACAAAAGAACACAAAAGAAGTGTTGAAGTAACTCTGCAGGTCAGGCAGCATCTCTGGAGAACACGGATAAGTGAAGTTTCAGGTCGGACTTAAGTTTCAAAGAGGATCCGAGGGGAATTCTTTTTACACTGAGAGTAGATGATATATTGAACATGGTAGGAGGAATAGTAAGATTGAACGAGAACTTACCAGTTCGAAGGTTGATCGTTATTTCATGAGGAGTCGCGGTGAGGGATTTCGTGAAGAGCCCGCCGGCGCGCATGCTCGACATTCTTCAAAGTAGCGGTGTGGAATCACAGAAACCAATAACAGAAATGACTTAGCATAGTAAGATGAAAGAGACTCAAATTACCAGGTGAAGGCGATTGAGGGTTGGGCGTGGAGGGCACGAAATCCCTCACCGCGACTCCTCATGAAATAACGATCAACCTTCGAACTGGTAAGTTCTCGTTCAATCTTACTATTTCATTTCGGAGTCACGTGAGTGACTTCGTGAAGACTTCAAAGCTTCTGTGATTACACGCCCTGGACCACGTCCATGCTGACACACCACTAGCAGGGATGGATGGGAGGAACAAACTTGCTCAAATAGTTCATACTGCAAAACAAGAGCATATTTATTAACAACAAATCAAAAAAACCCTCATGCGGGGACACCTCCACGTTCTCGACCTGCATTCAGCACGGCTTCCGCGAACTGTAGAGGAGCAGCAACAGGCTTGTTATAAAATCGCTGAAACACAGCTTCATTAGCCCATCCTGCTGTGGCGAGAATATGGTCCATGGGCACCTCCATGACCCTCGCCGCCGACGTCGATGCAGCCCTGGTGGAATGAGACGTGAACACATTAGTGTCGATACCTGACTTACCCAAGACGACCCGGAGCCACCTGGATATCGTCTGGACTGTCACTCGATGATGAGGTCTTTTATGAGTGACAAGCAGGTATAGAAACATAGAAACATAGAAAATAGGTGCAGGAGTAGGCCATTCGGCCCTTCGAGCCTGCACCGCCATTCAATGTGATCATGGCTGATCATCCAACTCAGTATCCCGTACCTGCCTTCTCTCCATACCCCCTGATCCCTTTAGCCACAAGTGCCACATCTAACGCCCTCTTAAATATAGCCAATGAACTGGCCTCAACTACCTTCTTGCTCCATTCCTCCATTCCTCTCCATTCCTCTGATGCCTGCCGTCACCTTGACGTAGTGACGGATATGGGAGGCTAAACACAGCCTAGCATCTGCGGGGTATGCCGGGAACTTCAGTTGCAGCCCTGTGCACCCAGGTCTATGCTGCTTTAGTAGCTCATCAACGAAGAAGACTACTTCTGTAGGGATAGACATCATTCTGTCAACACGTAGTTTATGGAGTGTCTGTACCCTCTGTGCTGAAGTCAGCGCTAGCAACATCACCAGCTTCATGGTGAGTTTGTCCAGCTGGAGCCCTTCCATGGGGGACCACGTCCTGAGCAGGGTTAAAACGTCCCTGACATCCCAGGTGATATTGTAGTGTGGTGTAGGCGGATTCATATTGAATATACCCCGCATGAGCCTGGACACTAGCCTGTTGGATCCCACCTCAATCTTGAGGTAGAATGACAGCGCGCTCCTGGCGCTGTTGATGGCACTGTAACTTAAGTGTTCATCATGGTGCAACCCCGCGAGGAATTCCAGGACGTCGGTTATAGTCACGGCATCGTACGTGATGCGAGAGCGGCTGCAGAAGGCTTCCCACTTCTTGATATGTGAGCGGTATCTTCGCCTTGTTGACTCTCGACACGACGCCGCAATGGTATCCATGGTCCGAGTTGAGAGGCCGTATTGGGCTAACGGCCTGTTCAAAACCTGCAAGCCAACAAATGCAAATAGCCATGGCAGGGATGTGGCTCCCCTGAGACAGGGTGAGTAACTAATTCTGGGCAACCCTTCAAAAGGACCCAAGGCTCACTGAGCATGTCAAAGACCACCGGATACCACGGCTGTGTAGGCCAGTCGGGTATAATAAGGATGCCCTTAGCTGCATCCATCTGAATCTTTCGTAATACCCGACTGATGAGGCAAAACGGGGGGAATGCATAGAAAAACCAATTCCCCCAGTCCAGCGAGAATGCATCTAGCGCCATAGCCCCAGGATCTGGTTCCCACGAAACGTAGGTTGGTACCTGATGGTTCAACCGGGACGCAAAAAGGTCAATATCCGGTTTCCCAAATTTGGCTGTGATTTTGGCAAAAATTTCAGGATGCAACATCCATTCAATATTGTCATTGAACTTGCGTGACCTGGTGTCCGCCACAGTATTAAGCTCACCTGGCAAATAGGTAGCTGAAATCCAAATGTATCTCTGAACACACCAGAGCCAAATTGAGTTAGCCAATTTATCACACGAAACTGACCTGGTACCGCCCATATGGTTTAAATATGCCACCGCTGTGGTGTTGTCTATTTGGAGACGGACATGTGCCCCAAAATACTTGGAACAATAAGCACAAAGTCCGTGGAATGCTGCAAGTAGCTCCAAATAGTTGATCCCGTGTGACAACAACATAGTAGCCTCAAGGGTATCCCATCTGCCTCCGCAACTAGAGGAATGATCCGTAGCTCCCCAGCCATAAGAGCTCGCATCAGTTTGCAAGTATACCACCGGATTAGCCTCAATAATAGGCTTAAACGAGTTACTAATGTGGCGCACCCACCATCGTAACTCATCCGTCGCTTCAGGCGGCAGCTGCATTGGTCGATCATAATGACCAGCGTGCTGTCTTAACGCAGCGATCTTGGCTCTTTGCAAATTCTGATAATGCAAAGGCCCATATCGGGCTGCCGGAAACAAAGCTACAAGTTTGCCAATTACTGTAGCTGTATGACGAATCGATGGTATACCAGCAGTGATTAAACCTTGACACACCTGGGTGACCTCCTCAACCTTATTAGGTGGTATGGTGACCCTCATGCGAATAGAGTCCACAGTAAACCCCAGATAATGAATTACCTGGGAGGGGCAGAACTTTGATTTGGCTGGATGGACAATGAACCCCAGCTGCTGAAATAAATTGACTGCAGCTGCAACACCCTGTTGAGCCAATTCCAGGGTGTGGCCCACAATTAAGATATCATCTAAATAGGCCATTACTATATGATGTCGTTGTCGTAAATAGGCCATAATTGGCTTCACCAATTTAGTGAATAATCGAGGGGCTGTGGTAAGCCCATTGGGCAAAGCCCTATATTGCCAGAGTTGACCCATCCAGATAAATTTCAGAAACCTCCTATAATATTTTTGAATGGATACAGTATAGTACGCATCTTGTAAATCAATGCATGCCATAAAGCAACCATGTGAAATCAATGATTTGGCTGTTTCAAAAGTGTCCATTTTGAAATGAGTATATGTTACAAAAGTATTTAAACTAGTCAGGTCAATGATGACTCGACAGCCTCCATCCTTCTTTGGTCGAGTGAATATATTGGAAACAAATTCCACGGGCTCATGAACCGTTTTCTCTATCACTCCCTTCTGTTCTAGCCTCAAAATTTCCTTATAGCCTGCTGCCTGTTCTGCAGCAGACAATTTAAATGTTCGACCAGGCCTGTGCTGGGATGGAGGAATGTCCCCATTAAGAAACTCAATGCTATGACCCTGAACATTTCGTAACACATACTCATCACCAGTAATATCACCCCATGCACCCAAAAAGAACCGAAGGCGCCCACCAACATGTGAGGTTAGACAAAGAGAAAAGAGAGAACCAGACCGCCTCACCTCCGTGGTTACCGGCGGTCCTTGACACGTGTGGGTGGACGTGGAGGTGCTGGGTTGGCTTGAGGGCGCGGCGTCCTCATCTTCCACCAGGGTTTCTGCCGACCTTGTCCTAAAAAAGCCCCCTGGTGCTGGGGCGGTTGGTAACGGGATGGAGCTGGAGGGTAGGTCCTCGTAGAGGTGCTGGCAGACCCTCGTGGTCGAACAAGCGGAGCTTTCGAGCCCGACGGCGTGGGGGCACCGTGAGGGCGCATGAGTCCCACCGTTTTGGCTTGTTCGTCAAGCCCTTTGACCCTCTTAGAGAGATCCTCGCCAAAGAGCTGACGGGGCGGTGGCGGTGGTTTGCACAACCCTGCAAACCTAGGGTTGAGCGCCGGGCGGATGCTGCTTTTGCGGAACCCATTGATTTCATGTTGAGTTGCGCACAATAGAGCCAGAGCATCCTCCTGGTCCAAATTTAAGTCATCCCCATCAACCGACCGCACAAAGGCGGTAATACCGGCCGTGAGGAGCTTCAGGATCCGCTGATTTTTCAGCTCCTGTTGACGGATAGCCGCACTGATGTTGCCCCATATCGGCGTATTGACCACAGGCACGTTGAGGGAGTTGCAGTTGGATGGAGCCTTGTGACGGCTCATGGCCTGAATGAGAACCTCCTCCTGGAGCTGATGGTTGTTGAGGAAGTCCACTGTGGCTGCCAATTTCGAGTTGAGGGGAAGCCCAGACGAGTGTGGGGCCGCGAACTTAGTGGCCACATCGAGAAGGCCCTCCGCTGGTAAATCGGACGGAGGTGGGATGGGATCGACCAAAACCTCCTCTTCCTGCTGCTCCAGGCTGATGGTGGAAGTTGGTGAAACAGCCCTGTACCTGTCGCTGCTGGACGCTTGCTGCTGTTGACCGTGAAGCAGGAGCTCCAGCAGCCGCTCCATCCGGTCAATACGCCCTTCACCCTGAACACTCAGGTGGTCGGAGTCCTCCGGCTCTGAAAAATGGCCGGGGCCCCTATCATCGGCCCGCACCTCATCGAGGCCCACCCGGTGCCGGTAGTCGTCGCTAGCAGCCGCCAAAGCGAAACTGCGCGATTCCTGCGCGGGCGTGTTCAACCGCCTCCGTTTAGCGGGAGCGAACGCCGCTGCCACTAAGGACACTTGCGGCGTGATGTCGGCACCAGCCGCAGCCTGGATACCCGATGCCCATGCAGGCTTGCCGGCAGCCCACGTCGTGGACCTCGCCGACGCATGGTCTCACCCACCCATCCATGGGGGGCTCGGCGACCGCGACGAGACCCGACCCAACCGACCCGTCGCGGCGTCGAGAGTTGGGGGGCGTCGACTGGACCTCACAGCCGCCCCGGGTCCCGCCCTGGAACCTGACCGCTCCTCGGCGGCAGGTAAAGCCTTAGCCCCAACAGGGTTAGACTTCCGGGCTCCTGCCCTTCCCCTCCGCGGAGGGCTGGGTGAAAAGGGCCGTGCAGCCGCACGCACCCTTCTGCTCGAGGCCGCCAGCAAGCCTGCTGACGACCTGACTGCCATGGCAGGATCCTCCTGCTCTGGCGGCACACCACACTCCTCCTCGTCGAACTCCTCCGAGCTGTGGTGTGCTGGCGGATCCGGACCTGTAAACACAGGGCTCACCGACATTTCCGCCCCTGTCCCGGCCTGCGCTGCAGGTACCGCCGATATCACTGGCTCCGGGACTGTTGACCGGCGACCTCGTCCAGACGTTCTCCGGCCTTTAACGCTCCCATCCATGTCCTTGCTGTGAAAACAAAACACAACAAGAACCACCAACTTAAGGTAGGATACTTACCTTAGTGGTTCCCTTATGAAGGGCTGGCGAGGAGCGCGCTCCACCGCCAGCCGTCGCAGCAACGCGATACGACGATATGTCGAGCATGCGCGCCGGCGGGCTCTTCACGAAGTCACTCACGTGACTCCGAAATGAAATCAGGTACAAGCAGACACTTGAGACGCATTTAGGGAGATACAGGGGCTCTGCAGGTGCTGAGTAACTTTATTTTCTCAAGTCCAACCTTATGCACTTTCCCCCACTCATTTCTGTGGTTACTGTTAACAATAGTAAGCCATTGGGGGTACACAAAAAGCTGGAGAAACTCAGTGGGTGCAGCAGCATCTAAGCAGTGAAGGAGATAGGCAACGTTTCGGGCCAAAATGCCTTCTTCAGATGGGAGGTGGGGGGGGGGGGTGGGGAGAAGAAAGGAAAAAGGAGGAGGAGCCCGAGGGCTGAGGGAGAGGTGGGAAGGGGAGGAGACAGCAAAGGTTAATAGAATTGAGAAAATTCAATGTTCAAGCCAAGAGGATGCAGACTCCCCAAGCGGAATATGAGGTGCTGTTCCTCCAACTTGCGGTGTTGCTCACTCTGGGTGTGGAGGAGGCACAGGACAGAGAGGTCGGATACGGAATGGGAGGGGGAGTTGAAGTGCTGAGCCACCGGGAGGTCGGGTTGGTTATTGCGGACCGAGCGGAGATGTTCGACGAAACGATCGGCAAGCCTCCGCTTGGTCTCACCGATATAGATCAGCTGGCATCTAGAGCAGCGGATGCAGTAGATGAGGTTGGAGGAGGTGCAGGTGAACCTCTGTCGGACCTGGAAGAACTGCTTGGGTCCCTGAAAGGAGTGGAGGGGGGAGGTAAAGGGACAAGTGTAGCATCTCTTGCGATTGCAAGAGAAAGTGCCCGGGGAAGGGGTGGAGCGGAAGGGAAGAATTGACAAGGGAGTTGCGGAGGGAGTGGTCTTTGCGGAAGGCAGACGGGGGGAGATGGGAAGATGTGGCGAGTGGTGGGGTCACGTTGGAGGTGGCGTAAGTGAGACATTTCCTGGTATTCACTAATGACTGGATGCAATATATATTCCGTTTGTTTATTTATATGCAGTATGAGAGTGATTATTCAATGAAATGGAATGTATATATTTAGTGACATGATATGTGTGGGCACAGAAGACATTTCTAACTTATGGAGTGATCGGAATTCCTCATTTCTCAGGAATGGAACCACAGCAGACTGCCTCTATGTGAATGGGCAGGGCATCAAAGGATGTGCACCTGATACAAGCAAGTGGGGTTGGTGTAAATGTTTCGGGTCGAGACCCTTCTTCAGACTCCAGACCAATCCTACATCTGGGCCACTTTCCCGCTATTTCTTCCATGGTGTTGGTGTATCTGCAATTTGTGATCCTAATAAAAACAATTTATTTAGTGAAATCCAAATGTAAAAGTGTGAAATGTACATTGTCAACATAATCATAAATGATCATTGAAATATATGCCAGTAAAATTTATCAAATAATTAAATCCCCACCCAAGTCGTTGTACTGGTTTCAGTCGTCTTGTTGAGTTTCATTGTCTCTAATGGGCCTGTCCCAACTCGGGAGAGCTCTTGGGTGAACTTGCATCGTGGGACAGGCCCTTAACTCGTTTTCAGCTAACAATGGCTTTCCTTTCTCATCGTTACTTTTTTGTATATTTTTATTTAATTCATTTGATTTTATCCCTCTCCATATCACTGTATCTCTTGTTTCCCTTTCCCCTGACTCTGTCTGAAGTCGGGTCTCGACCCTAAATGTCACCTATTCCTTTTCTCCAGAAATGCTGTCTGACCCACTGAGTTACACCAGCTTTTTGTGTCTATCTTCGGTTTAGACCAGCATCTGGAGTTCCTTCATACACATTGAAATCATATATATATATATATTTGAAGGAAAGTGCACATTGTATGTCTTTGTTCCATGTTTTTCATTTCTGTCAGTGATGAGATTGAAAGCTATAAGGCTTGCACTATGTTGTCTATATTGGTTTGAAAGTTTTATGAAGATTCTGAAGATCAGGTTTGTCTTTAATATATAGTACCATTAGTCAATAAAGTAAATATTTGAAATATGTTTAACATTTGGAATAAGTTTTGGCCAGCCAATAAATGTATTATGACTTGCTCTTTACCATTATCAGTTCCAGGTCCTCCCATTAAGCTGATCTTCCCGGAGGTCCAGATGACTTCAGTGAGAGTAGTCTGGCAAACACCTGAGAACCCCAATGGCATTATTCTAGGTAAGGCCAAAGAACATGCAAACTGGGTGACATTTTCTTATGAGAAAACATCCAATGATTACTGAGATCTTTATTTTTCAATATGTATTCGTCGCCAACGTCTTGCTTCTATTTATTTTGTCTTCAAATCCTTTGCCCATGTGCTTGTTCTTTCAGCTGAAAGGAAATATGGAACAAATGGGCAAGAAACTTTGCCATGGCAACTATTACCATCCTGCGCCCAGCTTATAAAAAGACAGATAGATACTTGCAGAATATTTCCTTGTCAAGTAGTGAGATGCCATATTTTACAAGCCTCCGTATATAAGCCCACGGAAGTACTGGGTCTGACTGAAAATTAGTGCTTTGGTGGAACAATATGTAATTGCCCCGGGCAACAGTACACTGCATATATAATTAATCGGTAAATAAACAGGAACAGAACACATGTTGTCTTGCGGTGACACTAAGTGGTTATAATGTGTATTGCATTCTTAATATACATGGCATAGTGCAGGTAATGCACCACAGTATTCAGCCCCATGGCTGATGAATAGAACAGGCAACATTTTTCAAGAGTTTACGTAGAAATTTAACTAATGTATGGTAGGACACAAAATGCTGGAGCAACTCAGTTTGTCAGGCAGCATCGCCAAAGAACATGTATAGGTGACATTTTGGGTCGAGACTTTTCTTCAGACTCATGATCATCATTTGTGATCAACAGATTCAAAGATAGTTTAGTTTAATTTCGAGATATAGCACTGAAACAGGCCCTTCAGCCAACCGAGTCCGCACCAACCAGCGATCCCCGCACACTTGCACTATCCTACATACACTCGGGACAATTTACAATTATACCTAGCCAAGTACCCTACAAACCCGTACGATCTCTTCAGTGGTTCACTGGGAGACCCAGAAGTAACTCGTGTCGAGTTTATTGTGTCTCACACACAACTACAGTGAGGTGAAGATACAATGAAAATCTCAGTTACCCATTCCTAGACCCACATATCTATTCTCGGATATTTTAGATGTTTGCATTTGGGAGAGCAATGCGCTGGATAGGGTTTCGTTCCATTTCCTTTCCTGACATACAGAATCAACTTGAATGACTTACTAATATCATCAAAAGCAACTGAAGAGGTAGCACCAACACGAAAGAATGTTAATGATAGATTTTCAAATCAATTCAAATTCCACCGTTCATGTTGACATTTTATTGGTTTTCTTCTCAAGATTGGAGAAAGTGGACTCCAGATTTACCCATGATGATATTATTGCATAATACATTTAATGGGATTGTAATCTAAAAGATTTAGCGTTAAAAAGAATCAATTGAACTGGAATGAAACTTAGAAATAGGTACATTTCTTGTATGTTGGTACTATTGCTCTGTTAGTTTTTTTTAAGAGACTTCGATCTTCCCTCCTCACTACAACCCCCATTTATGTTGTCTATAATTTCAGTGATAGAACAGACAACGATTTTGTTTCTACAAAGGTTCTCATTCAGCATATGCATTGAAGTGCTAAGTGTTTTAAAAAAATCCCATTTGTCCTCATTTTAATCTTATTTGGATGAGATAAATACGACTTGTAACAAACTGATTGCAGTATTGTCCTGCCATAGAAGTGCCTGAACATTTTGTGCTGTTGCAGGTTTTTTCATGTTGCAACAAGGGGCTGGGGGGGGGGGGGGAAGGAGCGTTGTACATTGCTGATGGTTAAAGAACAATTTGTTCTGTTTTGAAGTCTATCAGCAAGATATTTCAGCCTGATTTAAAGGAAAAGGGATCCCAGGAGAAAACAACAATATAAAATTCACACACAAACATAAGTTGCAGAAGAAAGTCAGTTGGGAGTAGAACCAATTCCATTTGGACCTGTACAATTGATAACTGCAAGAAAAAAATCACCTGTAATATTTTTTATCAGGATTCTGCAGTTATAGAACAGCTCTGTGGTATTGTATTATCTGTGGTGAAAGTAACCCCAAACATTAGTGGTGATTTTTCTCCACTTAATTGAATTTGATGCCAACGACGATCGAGTCAGCTGCAGCAAGATATAATACGTTTATTATAGATATTATTAAAGAAATGAATCGGACAATTCCACGTCACAACAGGCAGAATGCAAAAAGAACCCAGGTTCGATCCCGACTACGGTTGCTGTCTGTACAGAGTTTGTACGTTCTCCCCATGACCACGTGGGTTTTCTCTGGGATCTCTGGTTTCCTGCCACATTCCAAAGAAGTACAGGTTTATAGGTTAATTGGCTTGATATAATTGTAAAAAATTGTCCCTAATGTGTGTAGGATAGTGTTAGTGTGGGGGAATCGCTGGTTGGCGCGGACTGGGTTGGCCGAAAAGCCTGTTTCCGCGCTGAATCTCTAAACTACACTGAGACTAAACTAAACTAAGCAACATTGAGCCTGCCCTGTACTGCAGAGTGATGCTGGCTGAATCTCACCAGCTGAGCCAGAGCTTGGGTTTGTGTCCAGCAGCAATCATAGGCACATCAACAGTGACTGCTAATTCTGAACCCATCATCTTTGTAGCATTTCTCTGATTGAGTTTTCCGGATTGGGTGGTGGATTTAAGATGAAATATGTTGTTTTATTCAGTGAAATACATCCATTGGATAATTGGTTGAGCTATGTTTGATCTTGGTTGATCTATGTTTGATACCCATCGGACTGAATGCGCATTGCATTCTGATTATACTCAAAACCTGGCTTTAAAGACAAATATATGAACCTAACGCCTATAACAGGCTGTATAACATAATGAAAAACCTCTGCTATGATTTACAGTATCTTGATAATCATTTCACACAGTCATTTTACTTAATATGTAATATTTTAAACTGCGTTTTAGATTATTTTTACTCTTGTTTTGCAGGTTACAGAATAGCTTACTGTCTGGCTACCACTGAGCCGAACAAATTCATCACCATCGAAGTCAGTTCCAATGCCCGACAATACTCGGCAACAAACCTGATACCGGAATCGCCATACGTGTTCCGTGTATCTGCAAGGACCCGTCGGGGCTGGGGGGACTCAGTCGAGGCGGTGGTGATCACCACACAAACCAGAGGTACAGTATGAGCACAGATGTACATCATGTCAGCATGGACAGGTTGGGCCAAAGGGCTTGTTTCCATGCTGTGTGACTGGGTAGAGTGGATGTAGAGAGGATGTTTCCACTACTGGGAGAGTCTAGAACCAGAGGTCATAGCTGCAGAATTAAATGACTTTCCTTAGGAAGGAGACTAGGAGGAATTTCTTTAGTAAGAGGTGGTGAATCTGTGGAATTCATTGTCACAGAAGGCTGCGGAGGCCAAATCAATAGATATTTTTAAGGGAGAGATAGATTAATAATTAGTACGGGTGTCAGTGGTTATGGTGAGAAGGCAGGAGAATGGGGTTAGGAGGGAGAGATAGATCAGCCATGATTGAATGGTGGAGAAAACCTGATGGGCCGAATGGACTAATTCTGCTTCTATCACTAATTAACACAAATTTATATTATCAGACTGTGTGGGTGTTTCTAAGTATTGAATTCCTTATGCATCTAGCTAATGAAACAAGTATTTCATAATATTAAAATATTTTCCAAAATATTCAGACTGTTGGAGATTAAAGTAATTGTTCTTCCTTACCAAGTGAAGAAATGTAATTCCATTGCAATCAGGGTTGCGAGCAGTGCAAATTTCCTTGCAATAAAATTGACAATGTTCTCAATGTCACCGTCACAAATGTTAAAAGTTTATCCACCACAGCAACATAACATAACACTTAAATTTCATACATCATCAAAGATCACAACATGACACAATATTTGGGCCATTTGATCTTTTTTTTTCAAAATAACAGTTTCTAGTGTTCAAGGGGACCAAGGACTTTAAATTCTCAGAATTCTGTTCTTTGCCTCGGTCGTCACCAAGATGAAGGAAAAGGAGGATTACAAGATCAGGGAGAGGTATGCTGCTATTCCAGAGCATCTTGATATCAAGAAGTATGCGGTGTCAGGAGAGCAGGAATATTTAAGATAAATATGTACTGGGCAGCACAGTGACGCAGTGGTAGAGTTTCTGCCTCACAGCGCCAGAGACCCGGGTTCGATGTTGACTACGGGCGCTGTCTATACAGAGTTTGTACGTTCTCCCCATGACCTGCGCGGGTTTTCTCCGGGACCGCTGGATTCCTCCCCCACTCCAAAGAAGGACTGGTTTGTAAGTTGATTGGCTTGGTAAAATTGTCCCTAGTGTGTGTGGAGTAGTGTTAATCTGCAGGGATCGCAGGTCAGTGCAGACTCGGTAGGTCAAATTGCCTGTGTCTGCGCTGTATCTCTAAACTAAGCTAAACTAATATGTCCCCAACACCTGATGGGGTCTACTCCAGGTTACTGAGAGAGGCAACAAAGTAAATTGCTGGGCCTTGACAGGGATCTTTGTACCTTCTGTAGACACAGATGAGGACTCAGGACTAGAGAATCGCACTGTTTAAAAAGTGGGGAGCCAAATTGTAGTGGATCAAGGCTGGCTGGGAGACTGGAGTTGATGTACTCCACGACCAGCCTCTCGAAGCACTTAATGATAGTTGGGGTCAGAGCCAGTGGTGCACTGGTCTGGGATATTATAGTCAATACAGAGCAGTGGATGAAGGAGCGACAGGATTGGTAGTTCAATATTTCGGGGTACAAAGGCATAGAGGTGGAGGTAAGAAGGAGAGGGAGTTGTGTCTTTCATATGCAGGGCTGACCTTACAGAGGCTTATAAAATAATGAGGGACATTGCTGAGAAGAATAGCCACAGCCTTTTCCCCAGAATACTTACTTACTTTAGACTTAGTTCCTCCCGCACTGTTGAGTGCATTGGGCAGCAAGCTTTCGCCATTCTATTTGATTATGTGCAACGTCTTCCACCCTCGGTAGTTTTGCGTCCCGGGCTTCAAATCCTTCTGGAATGTTCGCCTCCATGTGAGTTTTGGTCGGCCTCTTTTCCTTCTTCCATCAGGTTGCCATGTCATTGCTATCTTAGGTGCACCTTCTAGTGACATTCTGGGTACATGTCCTGCAAATTTCATCCTGCGTCCCTCTATGTCCTGGCTGAGAGGCTTTGTTGCAGTTTCCAGGTAGATCTCCTCGTTTGTGATTTGGTCTCTGTCTTCAGGATCTTCCTCAAGCAGCGGTTGTTGGAATGCATCCAATTTCTTTTTTCATCTTCACATTGATTTCACTGGCGTAGAAGACTGTAGGGAGGACTACGGACTGGAAGAGCTTGACCTTTAGCATCTTGGACATGCCGCCACTAGACCATATTGGCTGCATTCGTCTGAAGACTCCCAGGGTAGGGGAGTCTAAAACTAGGGAGCATGGGATTAAAGTGCGAGGGGAAAGGTTCAAAGGTAATACCCACAGAAAGTTGTGCTCATATAGAAAGAACTGTAGGAGGAAGTCATAGAGGCAGGTACCATTATGACATTTAAAGGATACTTGGGCAGGTACAGTGCATTCAGAAAGTATTCAGACCCCTTCATTTTTTCCACATTTTGTTACGTTACGGCATTTAAAAATTGATTAAATTCATTTTAAAATGCATCAATCTACACACAATACCCCAGAATGATGAAGCAAAAATGTGTGTTTAGAAATTTTTGCAAAGTAATTAAAAAGAAATAACTGAAATATCACATTTACATAAATATTCAGACCCTTTGTTACGATGTTCAAAATTGAGCTCAGGTTCATCCTGTTTCTATTGATTATCCTTGAGATGTTTCTACAACTTGGTTGGAGTCCACCAGTGGTAAATTAAATTGATTGGACATGATTTGGAAAGGCACACACCTGTCTATATAAGGTCCCACAGTTGACAGTGCATGTCAGAGGAAAAAACAAGTTATGAGGACGAAGGAATTGTCCGTAGACCTCCGAGACAGAATTGTGTCGAGACACAGATCTGGGGAAGGGTATAAAACAATTTCTGCAGCATTGCAGGTCCCGAAGAGCACAGTGACCTCCGTCATTCTTAAATGGAAGAACTTTGGAACCACCAGGACTCTTCATAGAGCTGGCAACCCGGCCAAACTGAGCAATCGGGTGAGAAGGGCTTTGGTCAGGGAGGTGACCAAGAACCCAATGGTCACACTGACAGAGCTCCAGAGTTCCTCTGTAGAGATGGGAGAACCTCCCAGAAGGACAACTTTATCTGCAGCACTCCACCAATCAGGCCTTTATGGTAGAGTGGCCAGATGGAAGCCACACCTCAGTAAAAGGCACATGACAGCCTGCTTGGAGTTTGCCAAAAGGCACCTAAAGGACTCTCAGACTATGGGAAACCAGATTCTCTGGTCTCATGAAACCAAGATTGAAGTATTTGGCCTAAATGCCAAGTGTCACATCTGGAGGAAACCAGGCACCGCTCATCATGGTGAAGCATGGTGGTGGCAGTATCATGCTGTGGGGATGTTTGTGGAGACTAGTCAGGGTCGAGGGAAAAATGAACAGAGCAAAGTACAGAGCGATCCTTGATGAAAACCTGCTCCAGAGCGTTCTGGATCTCAGACTGGGGTGGATGTCCAACAAGACAACGACCCTAAGTACACAGCAAGACAATGCAGAAGTGGCTTTGTGACAAGTTTGTGAATGTCCTTGAATGGCCCAGCCAGAGCCCAGACTTGAACCCAATCAAACATCTCTGCAGGGACCTGAAAATAGCTGTGCATCGACGCTCCCCATCCAACCTGACAGAGCTTGAGAGGTTCTGCAGAGAAGAATGGGAGAAATTACCCAAATACAGGTGTGCCAAGCTTGTAGCGTCATACCCAAGAAGACTTGAGGCTGTAATCGCTGCCAAAGGTGCCTCAACAAACTACTGAGTAAAGGGCCTGAATACCTATGTAAATGTGATATTTCAGTTATTTCTTTTTAATTACTTTGCAAAAATCTATTTTCGCTTTTTTATTATGGGGTATTGTGTGTAGATTGATGATGAAAAAAATGAATTGAATCAATTTTAGAATAAGGCTGGATCAATACAACATGTAGAAAACTTGAAGGGGTCTGAATACATTCTGAATGCACTGTATATGGATAGAAAAAAGATTTGGAGGAATATGGACAACGCATACGTCAGTGGAACTAACATATGTGGATCCTCGTCATTAAATCAAAATCCCGAAATTCCCAGCCCAATGGAACTGTGGTAGAACCTGCACTACATAGCCTATAGTTGACACCAAAAAGCAGCTCAGCTTCACCTAATCAAAGACAATTGAAAATGGCCAATAATTGTCAGCTTTGTCAGTGACGACTGTATTTCAGAATTTTTCTTAAATACTTTTGTTAATAGCTGTGCAAACACATTTGTTTCAATGTATAGGATGTTGAAAAAAATCAACTTAAATTAAATAAGATAGAATTTTTTTTTAAATCTGAGCAATTAAAACAAAGGCATTTTAATAAAAAGGCAGCAGGAGACTAAATGGATTAGTTAAACATTACTTCAAAAACAGTTCCCCAAACATGCTGGAATATTGACTGATTAATCACAGATGTTTTTTTCTGTACACTTAGCCTCCTAACTCATTTAGTGTTCACATTCATATTTCTAGAGAAGCCACTGACATTAGTTAAAGAACTTTGCAATTAAATAACTTCATGAAAATGTGCACAAAGGTTTTGCATTCAGTTTTTCCCTAAAGAAATTCCACGTGATTAGTTTTAAACGTGAAATAATGATTTCTGGATTAACGATGGTATCGATGCAATTTTAGTGAAAGGACTTGATTAAAGCAAGTTAAAATGCAAATTCTGTGGTGGAAAGATTTCTCGTGATTTATTTTAACTTAGCCTCCAATTGTCATCTGTTCTAGGTTATCATGCATTTCTTCCATGGTTTCTCATCATATAAAGGAGCCCAACCACAAAACATTGTACACTGATTGTATAACGTTGGTTCAAATTGTGATATTACACAAATTTCAATGTCATAATTTGAGCAGAGCCCTAATTCATTGTCTCCCTTATGCTAAATATTATTTTGTGGGGCAGTATAAAAACTATTATTATCAACCTGTTGAAAGATGTTACCCATGATGCCTGTACCTATTAACCTATTTATTGCCAAAATCTATTTTTGTTAACAAATTGAGATATTTTGATACCTTTAAACTATGGAAGTGAATAGATCAAGCGCTAGATATAAGAATCAATAAGTGGCTGAGGTACCTTCAAGAAACACCAATGGGGTTTTACCATATAATATCAGGACCAAGTGAGCATAAAGTACATATTTCTGAAGGGTGAAAGTTAAAGGACTTTTTTCAGAGCATTTTAGAAGTAGTACAGCGGGTGCTTCAACATTTGACTGCCCTCTTTAAATGAACTTATCATACCACCTTATTAATGAGTCGCATAAGAAATCCATGATTTGCCAGAGACAAAGTTGCATAACCCCATTGTTAAATCTAGAATCACTGCAATTGTCCATACAAAATGATCAAACTAACATTTTCCAGGGGGGGGGGGGGAGGGGGGGGGGTATATATCCCAAGAATTTGCCACTCACCTCAGATCAATTGGGAAGCATTTTTTGAAAAGTGTTGAAGTAAACAGTGTAAGTCCCTCTAGAATGACAAAACAAACCTCAGCACATAAATCAAACCCACCCTCAGCGAGGAGCTGCAATGTTTGCGACTTCTAGGTAAGACATTAACCTGCGTGTACATATTCTTTCTTTAACCAATGCAATTGAAAATTGATGTTTGTGGGATTTTGCTACATGTTTGGTCTACTCAGTTCAGATAGAGTTCCACAACATTAAAGTAATTTGTGGTAAAGTGCTTAATAGAGAGTCCTACAGCATGGAAACAGGCCCTTTGCCCAACTTATACATGCCAACCAAGTTGCGTTATCTAAGCTATTCCCATTTGCCAACATTTAATCCATATCCCTCTTTCCCTTTACCATCCGAGTACCTGTCCGAGTGTTTTTTAAGTACAGTCACAACTTTGAAAGGTTACTGAAATATATTATTTTTTCCCCAGCATCTGCCTTCCCACTACTCCCCTGTTCTCATTGAATTTAATGTTTTAAAATGCCAAATGAGGCAAACAAAATTAGAAGGATTAAGGTCTTTTCGAGAATTCATCCATAGTTTCACTGTTTGGATCTTAGGTGCAAGTATATGCAAAGAGAGTTAGGAGATAAACATCTTTTTAATTGAAAGGCTAATTAAAAGCCAAAATGCATGTGCAGCACACAGTTAAGTGTGAGTAACACAGAAGAGAATTTGGGGCGAATGAATGTATATTTTGGTGCACATTGATGACTTTCTTGTGGGAAGACATGGGTAACTGCACCTGTTCATGCACCTGTTCATGTTACATATTTCCTACTACTGACAATTAACACTAATTAGATGGAGAATGATTCCAACAGTTACATTTCAGTAGAACAATAAGATGGTGCCCTGTCAGTGTTGTCTGACAGGGCAGCATCCCCTTTAAACAGATTAAAAAATAATCTGTGCTGAACCATTAGGGCGGCACGATGGCATAGCAGTAGAGCTACTACCTTACAGCGCCAGAGTCCCGGGTTCGATCCTGACTACGGGAACTTATCTGTACAGAGTTTGTACGTTCTGCCTGTGACTTTGTACGTTCTCCCCGGGTTTTCTCCGAGATCTTCGGTTTCCTTCCACAATCCAAAGACATGCAGGTTTGTAGGTTAATTGGCTTGGTATAAATGTAAAATTTGTCCAAGTGCGTGCATGGTGTTGTTAATGTGTGGGGATCACTGGTCTGTGCAGACTCGATGGACCAAAGGGTCTGTTTCCACGCTGTATCTCTAAACTAAACTAGACTAAACAAAATAAAAATATTCCTCATGGTTAATGTTCGCTTATACATATCCAATCAATAACCACTACATTGCTTGTACACTGTAAGCAAAATCAGTCACTGTATATAACTTCCAAATGTGTTTGTTACTGGATATTTAGTTGTGAAAATCAATGAATGCACATGACACAGGGGGCCAAGTGCTGAGCTAACACATCTCGTCCCTGATAAGCTTTGACAAGATTGCCGTACTTTGGATAGCAGAAACTGGCAATGTATTACATTATAATTCCCTTTGATCTTCAATTAGTATCATTATATCAAGTGAAACCAATGGGCCAAATTATTAACATTTAAATGAGTTGCAATGCCATTTACTGTTATAGTCCAATTACTCCACATTTGACTTTGTAAGAGGATTACTAAGACTTTCAGAGCTTAGGTTCAAATATTTCAATTTATTTTAGCTTAATTATTCTTGCAAAATTATAACTTCAATCGTTTATTTCATTTGAAGTAAAGGCTGTTAGAGACGAAGTTGAAAGATCTCGGCTTGCTAGTAGTCTTTCCCGTCAATATATCCCATTTTATGGAGCAGTGATCAGCAAGACAAATAGAAACCGCATAGTCTTTTACCCAAAGAAGGGGAATCAAGAACTAGAGGACTATTGTTTAAGATGAGAGGGTAAAGGTTTAATAGGAACCTGAGGGGCAACAGTTTCACACAGAGGGTGATGGAACGAGCTGCCAGAGGTGGTAGTTGAGGCAGGTACTATAATAACATTCAAAAGATATTTGAACATGTACAAGGATAGGAAAGGTTTAGGGGGATAGGGGCCAAACATGGACAGCTGGGACAAGAGTAGATTGGGCACCTTGGTCGACATGGGTAAGTTGGGCCGAAGGGGCTTCTTTCTTGTTTTCAAGCAATATGACTGTATGAATAAAGAACTCTGTAGAGCCCACATCAAAGATTGCAAAGTGCTGGAGTAACTAAGTGGATCAGGCAGCATCTCCGGAGAACATGGGTAGGTGACGTTTCATGTTGGGACCCTTCTTCATGCTGCCTGACCTGCTGAGTACTCCAGTACTGTGTCCTTTTGTGTAGTTTCTTGCTTCTGCACATTAAAGGTTCCCGGTTAACAATATACACTGTTGTGGTCACACCACTTGTACACACTGTCAAATTCTGATCTCAAGCTTTCACTTTTTTGGTAAATGTGCCCAAATGAAAGTCATCAATAGAATTGCCAGTATTTAACTACACTGTGTTTGCCAGCAAATGACAGAGAGAAGCAGAGGACCTTGACATCTTAGTAAAAGGGGGCCATGCAATGGTAGCATATTGCTAGATCAATATCCAAGTCATCACATTAAAAATACCTCAGCCACATCACAGTGATGAGAGAATGCATCTATGATTCAAGGATAATTTCTTCCCAGCTGTTATTAGGCGACTGAACCACCCTACCAACAACTAGAGTGCAGTCCTGAGCTACTATCTACCTTATTAGAGACCCTTGGACCATCTTTGATCAGGCTTTACTGGCTTGATATCTTGGACTAAACATTATTCACATTATTCCCTTGATCATGTATCTGTGCACTGTGGATAGCTCGATTGTAATTATGTATTGTCTTTCCGCTGGCTGGTTAGCACACAACAAAGGCTTTTCACTGTACCTAGGTACACATGACAATAAACAAAACTCATGTGCAGAATATATCTATGTCCTTGTTCTTGCATTATAAAATGAATTTATAGAAATCAAGCCTCTTCTCACTGGGGAAAAGATGCTTATAAGACATCTATGATGAAATCCAGAGAATCAATACCCCATGAGTCACCACAGTAGTTGTAGATCCAACCATGTATCATCCTGAATCTCTTCTCCTCTGAGAATGGCCTGGCACTCAGGTGTCTGTAATGCCTGTGTCTCCACACTGGCGTATCCATTGATCAATCACTTTTTATCACCGGCTGGATGAGCACAATAGCTGCTTTCATATCCCTTGCCTGACTGTGAGCATAATACTTTTCTGGCTGAAAAGAAATGGGGAAGTATTTAAAACAGTGTTCTACACTGTGCAGAGAAATCTATATTCTGCAAAAAGTATAAACAGTACACAGAAACTCCACGGGTGAATAAAAACATAAGAGAATAATTGAGGTTAAGGAAAAAGAAATGCATTAATGTTCCGCAAAATAAAATGCAAAATGTTTATGTAAGAGATAAACTATGATGTTAAATTATCAAGGAATAGAAAGCAAAATAGTAAAATATTTTAGACATATTAATAAAAAAATATTTCAGTATTTGTCAAGGGGATACAACAAGTGGCATTGGATATTAAGATCAGGAATGAGATGAATAGAAA
Organism: Raja brachyura; assembly: GCA_963514005.1. Next base: position 5,135,103 of record OY740801.1, read on the forward strand.
AAGGGGATGTCATAGATCTATACTACATGGAAACGGGCCCTTCAGTCCACCTAGGTCATGGCCATCAAGATGGCATACTGGGGTAGTCCTATTTAAGTGCATCTACATCTAAAGCTTCCTTTGGCAGTTTATTCCAGATATGGACTACCCTCTGAGCGAAGAAATTGTCCCTCTTCAATATCTCCCCTCTCACTTTTAAGTCTATGTCCTCCAATTAAAATAGCCACTACCCTGGGGGAAAAATTGTGAGCATTCACTTTATCCATGCTCCTCGTGATCTTGTCACTCCTCCAAAGAAAAAAAATCCCAACCTATCCCTCTCCCTATAACTCAAGCCCTGGCAGCATTCTAGTTAATCTCATTTGCACCCTTTCCAACTCATTAAGTATGTATTAAACTAATGAAACTCGAAGATGACAGAACCCCTGATTAGCATGAGTTGAATCTACTGTTAGGAAAAAGAATTAGGGAAAGAAAAGCAGAGCCATTACTTTAATATTTAATAATTTATTATAAAAATCTATCGTGCCAGAGGACCTAGTGGATAGCAAACTTAACATTTGCATTGAAGAAAGGGATAGAATGCGTCCAGAGAATTATAACCAGTCAGCTTAATGATGGTAAGAAACATAATGGGATCCCATCTACACGAAAGAATAAAAGGTTCAAGTAACAAAAGATTTAATGATGAATCATCAAGATGGATTTCAAAAGAAAAATCATGCTTGACAACCCCATTGAATCTTTTGAGGATGTATCAATGAGAGTGAAATTGTTAATTCAATATATTTAATTTATCTAAATTTTGAAAGATTTATGAAGATATCCCATAACAAATCAATGAAGCAGGTCAGAGAATGTGGTTTCAGGGAACAAATGGCAAAATGCATTACGCTGGCTTCAAGACAGAAAGCAGAGACTGGGAGTAATAGATAACGCTTACAATTCATGAACTTCTTCAGGTTCTGAAGGGAAGCCATGGTGCTGCCTGAGTGCAATTGATCGTAGCTTAAACGTTGCAGGTGCTGGCAGACGCATGTGCCCACCCTGCCTCTTGTTTTTTGCTGGGTCAAGTATCATAAAGAGCATAGCTGGCCTCATTAAAACTGTAGTGAGTAGTAAGATGCTTGACGTGCCATCTAACATCTACACCTTCATATAATAATCGTGGGCGAGGACATTGAGCAGTTTGTGCACAAGTGTGAACTTGGAGTCTCAGAAGGTTCTTTGTAGCAGCTGTCTTTGTAAACCTAAGGTGTGGAGCCATTGCTCCTCAGAAAGGATGAGATCAGACCGGGATCAGATCTTTGGAAATTAAGTCCATGGCAGTAATTCCTGTGCCTCATTATGACTTAATTGCAAGTAATAAACTGATAACTCCTCTCCAAAGATGTTTTGTTTTCTGGATGGTGAACAGTTTTTGTAGTTTAAATGTAGTAGTTGCAATGGAATACAGTGTGGTGGTATTTGAAAAGCATTCTTCAGGTGTGTTCAGTTTATGCAGTTTTCCATGCACGTGTGATTTAGGAGAAATATTGCAAAGCAACAGTTCTGAAACTTTTATTCAACAGATCGGCCACAGCCCGTTACCAACCTGACTGTACCGCAGTCCGAGATTGGTGGTCGCAGCTTGCTGTTGCAGTGGAAACCAGGCAACGATCGTTCATCTCCAGTCCGCTACTTCACAGTGCAAACAAAAGAACTCCCTGGCTTGGAATGGCAGACACACACCTCCTCAATCAACCACGATGCAACATCATACGTGATAGAGCGGTAAGATGCACAGTCTGTTCCTTTATGTATAAACTTCTAAAACTTACTTCCAAAACATAGCTATAAATGGAAGATAGACACAAAATGCTGGAGTAACTCAGCGGGACTGAGTCTTGAGTCAGAAGAAGGGTCTCAACTTGAAACATCACCCATTCCTTTTCTCCCGAGATGCAGCCTGTCTTGCTGAGTTACTCTAGTATTTTGTGTCTATCTTGGGTGTAAACCAGCATCTGCAGTTCCTTCCTATACATATCTATAAATGGGTTGGTACATAGAAAAATCTGCATTAATTGCCTACCATCAGTTAATTATACAACAGAAAGGAAGATTCTGAAATAAGAACAGAGTTTTGGATTTACGCGGGAGCCCATTTAACTCCTGAAAGAGAAAAATATTGACTAGGAAATTGATAGGACTGATGAAGGGACAACATTTGCCTTGAACCTTGAAGTAAGCTGCACATATATGCTTAGCAAGCTCTGAGATGTGACATTCTTAATCCCTACAGTCTGATACCATCTATGGGGTAAACAAGAACGCTGAAGTCCTTGTATAGGCTGAGAAAGCAAATACTGAGGTCAACCAACAGCTGGCAAACCAGGAACTATATAGCCAGGATTGTAAAGATGTATGTTGTTATCTTACTAAAAGCACAATAAAGATTGTAGATGGGATGATGGGAGCAGCTGAGATATCTTGCTTTTGATTTTAATATTTGAATATCAGCGAACTCTTTTTATCATGAAATGGAAAGAATGACAAACCAGGTTTTGTGTAATTAGTTTCTCAGGGCCAGTGAAATGGCAATAATTTATGGCCTGGTTGCTGTCTCAAAGCTCAGTTATATTTAATTCAATAAGTCTTAATATTTTCACCAATTGGGACTGGAGCCTAAAAGTTGAACTCTGCATCAATCACCGGTCTCTGTGTTGATTGGATATGCTAAATCTGTGGAGGAGCAGAGTATCATTGACGACAACTTCCAGATCTTTGTGTTTGACTAGAACTGAAATTTCTGTCGCTTTTAAGTAGTGATGATGGTGATGTCTGACAATTTTGCCTTTATTACGATGTGACAGGGTGGCACAGCGGTAGAGTTGCTGCCTCTCAGCGCCAGAGACCAGGATTTAATCAGGTGCTGTGTACGGAGTTTGTACGTTCTCCCCGTGACCAGTGTGGATTTTCTCCGATGCTCCAGGTTCCTGCCAAACTCCAAAGACGTACAGATTTGTTGGTTAATTGGCTTGGTAAAATTGTCCCTAGTGTGTAGGATAGTGTAAGTGTGCAGGGGTCGCTGGTCAGAGCGGACTTGGTGGGCCGAAGGGCCTGTTTCTGCGCTGTATCTCTAAGCTGAAAAAAACTCAAAACCTCAGGTCAATGTAGTCCCCCACTCCTCCTCCTCCTCCTCCTCCTCCTCTGCATCCTGCCCTCCATTCCTATTCTCCCAGTCACGTTGAATTGTAAGATTTCTCTTCCCCATGTCCTCTTCCACCCACATCCCTCCCTCTGACTTTACATTTCCCTCCTCTTCTACCTTTATCTTGCACTCTTTTGCCTCCTTTTTATCTCTAGCCTCTATCCACCCGTCTGCCAATCAAATATCTATGTCATCCTTTCACTTTCCAGGCTTTGTCCCGTTCCCACCTCATTTCCAGCTTTCTCCCCTCACCCCCCCTCCTCCCCCCACTACAATCCGTCTGAACAAGGGTCCTGACCCTAAACGTCACCTGGTCATGTCCTCCAGAGATGCCTGACCCACTGTGTTACTCCAGGACTTTGTGTTATACTTGAATTCCCTAATCCGGCATTCTATCAGAATGTCTTCCTTAAGCAGAAAGAAAATACAATACAATACAATACAATTATTTATTGTCATTTGAACCTCAAATGAAGTTCAAACGAAATTTGGTTTCTGCAGTCATACAACAAGAAAAGAACCAAAACACACACCAACACAATTTACACAAACATCCATCACAGTGTATCTCCTCCTCAATGTGATGGAAAGCAAAGTCTTGTCTCTCCCCTGCTCTCCATTCTTGATGTTAAAGCCCCCGATGGGCGATGGCAAGTCCCGTGGCCATTAAGGCCACGCCGGGCGATGTAATGCCCCGCTCCGAGTCTTAATGTTGGAGCCCCCAGCAAGCGATGGCATGTCCCACGGCCGTTAAAACCGCGCCGGGCGATGTAAGGCCCCGCTCCGAGTTATTTTCAAACCCGCAACTCGAGCGGGACAAGTTGCCTTTGCGGGAGCTCTGAAAAACGGTCTCCCACCAGGGACCCGCGAGCTCCCGATGTCACCGTCCACCGGACCTGCGGCTGGAGCCTCCGAGCTCCGGAGTCGGGTCGCAGACGCGCGTCACCACAGCTCTCCATGCTCCGAAGCTGGACAACCCCATGATGGTACGTCCGCAGGCTCCACCACTGGAGCCCCCAGGTCGTTCCGGTTGGAGGCCCCTCCACAGTGCTAGGCCCCAACGACAACGGAGACCCGACAGGGAAAAGGTCGGGTCACCCGTACTGGGAAGAGATTAAAAGTTCCCCCTCCGCCGCCCCCCACATATACACAGCTAAAAACAATATTAAAAACACCACAAACTAAACATTAAACGGGACAAACATTAAAAAAAAGACAGACGGACAGAAGAGGCTGCTGCATCGACGGTTACGCCGCCCACTGTTTTTATTTATTCTGACAATAAGTTGGTGATAAGCTGGAGAGCAGAAGCAAAAATAACAAGAAAATATGCTGGAAACACGTGTTGAGCGAGTTATAATGTGTGGACAAACGTCTCCTGTAGGACCCATTGTCTCACAGTGACTGATTTGTTCGGAAGCCTTTTAAATCTGGAAAAAATAATCTATACTTACTAGACCACTACATGTAAACCTGGAAACTATTCTTTAGTAATTCAATGGCGCAATATGGCTTCACAAGGAGGCCTTTCTTGATCACTCACTGTCCCATTCTTTCCTTTGACAACTATTAACATTTCTTAGCAAGTTATACATATCTCTATTTTCCTGCGCCGTCTTTAATTCTCCAACTCTTGAATTTTAATAATAGCAACCATCTATAATGAAATCAGCAATAATACCATGTGGCTGGGTGAGGCCATGAAAATACTCCCGATGAAGATTGTTCCTGTTTCATAAGCTCTTCCCACTGTATTCTTTGTGTTCGCTATGGTTCGGTCAAGACGGAGAGTAGACACCATTTACAGAAAAGAACATCCTATTTCTTTCCGAGTGCCCTCCAAATTGTTTGGGACCAAGACCCATCATTTATTTATTTGCCTCTGTACTTTGAGATTTGTGATAGAAAAATATCACGTGGTTAACGTGCACATTGTCAGATTTTAATAAAGGACATTTTATTTATTTTGGATTCACCATGTAGAAATTACAGCTATGTTTATACATAGTCCCCCTATTTCAGGGCACCATTGTGTGTGGGACACAGCAATGTCATGTTAATTAAAGTAGTCATGTTTAGTATTTTGTTGCATATCCTTTGCATGCAATGAATGCTTACTGTTCCCTCTCCCTTTCATCAGTTTGAAGCCGTACACTACTTACCAACTGCGAATGATGGCAACAAATGATATGGGAGACAGTGCTTTTAGCGAGGAAACAGAGCCAGTGACGACGCTGCAAGATTGTAAGCACTAATTATTACACTAATATTTCACTCTCTGTTAAATTTGCTAATTTATTCACAATTTTGAACTATCACTTTTTTATTTTTGTCGTTTTTTCCAATTCTGTTAGCTGTGTTGTTTTTCTATTTTGATGGGAAAGGTGAATTCAAGATCATCATATTCTGGTTCTAATTACTTAGATCAGGTAATTTTAAGGTAGGCAGGAAATAAATTGCATTGAGACATCAAATAACAAAGTAAGTTTGCGAGAAAGAGGAGTAAAGTAAAACCTTTACCACAAAGCACTGGTCAACAATCAACGTTAAGAGCTCAATAAATGTTAGACTGTGAAATTGGTTTACTTCTATCAGTTTTAAATTATGGCATTTAATTTATATGCATCATTTTAATTGTATTTTTTTTTAAAACTAATACTGCACTTAGCTCCCAATTATTTTGATGTTCTCTCACAAAACTACTATATGCAGCCTGCTACATTCAGTTCAGTTAATTATGATGCTAATTTGTTGGTAGCTGTTTTGTATTGACAATGTGGGCGGCACGGTAGCACAGCGGTAGAGTTGCTGCCTCACAGCACTAGAAACACAGGTTCGATCCTGACTATGGGAGTTTGTACATTCTCCCCATGACCTGTGTGGGGTTTTTCCGGGAGCTCCAGTTTCCTTCCACACTCCAAAAATGTTAGTGTCAGGGATCACAGGTTGGCGCAGACTCAGTGGGCCGAAGGGCCTGTTTCCATGCTGTATCTCTAAACTAAACTAAACTAAAAATGTTGTATTGTTTCCACCCCCCCCCCCCCCCCCCCCACCCAAATAAAATCATCCACTTTATCTCCAGCTGAGGTTTTTCAGAAATTGAGTTGGAAAGCGAAAACAATATTGAACCTTATTTACCGCAAAGTACAATGTATGTCTGAATCCATACGAGCAATCCAACAGTGCCGAATAAACACGAACATAAAATGATCTTCATCCAGCACCTTTAATGCAGTAAAATGTCTCCAGACATTTCACGGGAGCGCAATCTGAGAAAAATTCACCTGCATTAAAGTAAAAGGGAATCATGATGTTATCCTTGGCGGAATCAGTTTAAATGTTACTGAGCCATGAGAATGATTTTCTTAGTGCAACAAAATCTTGAAACCAATTATAAAAAGAATGCCCCTGTGGTTTCACCATGCATAATGTAGGGAGATATCCTGCCCCCTACCATGTTACAGTATACAATTGAGATTACATGTTTGTAAATCCTCTGAGTTAAATGGTAATATCTGTTGCAATGTACCTCTTCAATTATCTCCAGCCAAATTCCTCTGATAATTTCCTGAGTGAGCTATTTGAAATTTCAGAAAACATCTTCAGCATATAAGGCATAAATATTGCAAAATTATGCAGTCCTAAACCAGGAAAAATCAAGGTGTTTGGTCTGCCATAGTCTAACATGCAGTGATCCAAAAGTTAATTTCATCATCATAAAACTAAAAAATGGTTGCTTCCAAATTACAAATTGAAACATGCAGCCACCTATTTCTCAGGTGTGATTGAACTTTGTAAGGGAAAGGAGCTGAGGAGCTATGTGTCATTTTCATTACGTCCCTGGACGCTCCTTCTGGTGTAACCATGTTGTGAATTTTTAAACAGAAGCTATCCAAGGAGTCAATACAAAGTGTGGAAATATCCCACAATGTGAATATAAACAACCAGGCTCGAGAGGTTCAGGCGGAAAATGAATCCTTCTTCTTCCGTTGCTCCTGTAATTTGATGCCTGAATCAGATTTTCTTCATTCCAATGGTGGGATTTATGTTTATTGGGTCAGTTTTCATCATATTCTAGCCATGAGCAGCAACACCAAGTAAAATAAAGGGATGGTATGGTACTTTATTTGTCACATGTACCGAAGTACAGTAAAATTTCTTTTTGTATACAGTTCAGTACAAGTATCACTATACATAAGCACTTAAGTACATATTAGAAACACATTTCACATAGAGTAGAAATGTATAGCAGTAATACACCGAGTTGCCAGTTTGGAGCCATTTTCAAGTCCTAGTTGTTGTAAGTGCAGGATTCTTGACCTGATGTGACCATGAAGGCCCGATGTCCAGGTAGGGTCGGCCTGGCCAAGCATAGCCGTTAGTGTCTGCTGCACTGCTGTTGGCCGCGTCCGGTCCACGTGCCCGGCCTCGTGGAGCAGTGCCCGATCCAACCTAGCCCCAGGCTGTTGCAGGGCCTCCAGAGATGAATGTCAGTTTGTGTTTTGAGTTTTGTGTGATCAAGACACAGGAGGTTTAGAACAGGGAACAGCCATGTAGCTTCTGGACATCATGTCTCATTCTCGATCTAATCCCTGTGTTGCTTGTTACCTTTAGCACAAATCTACTAGTCTCTCTCTTGAACTTGTTCAGAGACATTTCCCAGATGAATGAGTAAGGAACGTTTTGAGTGATGTGAGCCAAACATGGGCAAATTGCACTAGCTTAGATGGGGCATCTTGGTCAGCATGAACGAGTTGGGCCAAAGACCTGTTTCTGTACTGCATGATTATGACTCAGCATCCACAAATCTCTGGGGTAGAAAATATCAAAGAAAAAAGAATGATGTGCTAAAGTCTTAAGGACTGTGTAGGGTAAAAAAATGGTGGAATCTAAATAAGTTTAGAAATAAAACAAAAGATAATCTCCATTAATTTTAAAGTGAGTTAATAGATAATGAACTTAACAAAAATGATATTTCAGTCTGGACATCTTATGCATTAAGATACATAATTACAGTACAAACACATAAAAACAGAATTGCATTGGACTGGCCTGTATGACCCACTGTTTGCTGATCCCTGCTCCATTCGAGACAGTCCCTTGATGTGTCTCCATGGCAACAAGTGATCTGATTCACTCGTACTCATGGACACCAGTAATACGGCTAAAGAGGTGGGGGGGGGGGGGGGTAAGAGAACTGTTGTGTTAATATAATACTTAAAGAACCAAAACGTTTATGAATTTGTAAATTTATGCCACAGAGAAACTGGAGCTATAGGTTTTTTCATAAATCACCCTTCTTTCTAGTTTTCCAGATCAAAACCTGGACTGGGCATTGTCTTCTGGGATATTTTACTGGCATGGTCTTCGTGACATAATCTAGTGATATAATACCCATTGGCACCTTCCAAACAGCACACTACCAAGAAACATCACCAAAGGTTTTTGCAGGACGGCACAATGGCACAGCTGGTAGAGCTGCTGCCTCACAGTTCCAGACACCAAGTACGATCTTGAGGTGCTGTCTGTGTGGAGATTGTACGTTTTCTTGGTGGGTTTCCTCCGGGTGCTCCAGTTTGCGGCCACATCCCCAAGACGTGCGGGTTTGTAGGTTAATTGGCCGCTGTAAATTGCCTCCAGTGTGTAGGGAGTGGATGCGAAAGTGGGATGACATAGAACTAGTGTGAACGGGTGATCAGTGGTCGGCGTGGAGCAAAGGGCCTGTTGCCTTGCTGTGTCTTTCAATTAATTAGTCAACTCTGAAATGACAGAAATTATATCAGAAGCATACACGCTGCTTTTAGCAGACGAGCTATCCGCTAAACTCCAATGGGAATTTGGCAAAGAGAGCAAAGAGGGAAAGAATGGTGTGCATCTGGCCAGAAGTTCAGAGAGTATGTGGCAATTAGTGGATTGGACCAATGTGTTTCACAGCTGTTTCACCTACAGTTTTGTTTTCCAGTGCCCAGTGAAGCACCAGCTATTGTGTCTGTGATTCCACGCACCACCACCTCGGTGCTTGTACAGTGGCAGGTAAGTCAGGCCTGTGATTAACCCTCCGTGTATTCAACATGTTCACTGAGTTAATTACATACAAAAAGACTGTATTCGCATTTATCATAACACGTTTCTAAATTATATTGCTGAAAAACATAATTATCAAAATTGCAGAACATTAAATAGTTATCAAGGCATGATAATTATGATATCTCATAATGTTTTATTTCCCAGATTTTCCCTTTTGGAATTTTGTTCAATTTTCTTTGAATAGTTAAACACCTAGAACGTATTAATAAATGTATCAAATGTGGCAATGGATTACAAACATTATAAATATTACACACTTAGCAGAACAAGCTTCTGACAATTGCTGGTGATATATTGACTGTGTTGAAAGGCAGGCACGCTTCAGTAAAATGCTTTAATCTCTTTAGTATTGATTTATTCATTGCAACCTGATTGAAATTATCCACATGACAATATAATTTCTGTTTGTCCTGTCGCCTTAGTTTAGTAACACTTACTCGACTTTGGTGCAATGCAAGGCACATCTCTATTACTTAACTTTTAATGTGCATCTTGAATCGACCCACTCTGATGGCAAGAATCACTCAGATCTTCTCCTACCAGTTTGACATTTTTTTCAATAAGCAACTAAAAAAGATAGAGGATTAAAATTGTATATTGCGTCAAAATAAATATTACAATGAGTCACAGGATAGGGTGTTTACATTTTGAGGGTGCCAGTCAAGAAGATTTCTCCTGTTAGCTCAAGTTGTTTGTGAGCATTTTCTAGATTCCTACTCACCTGCTTTAAGGTGAAAGGGGAGGTTTTAATTACATAGAGAGCATTGGGTGCCCGGAAGGAGCTGCCGAGATGGTGATGAAGACAGAAATGACAAGGACATTTAAGAGGCTTTCAGTTAAGCACCTGGACATGTAGGGAATAGAGGGATGTGGATCATTTGAAGATAGAGGAGATTAGTTTAATTTAGTATCATGTTCGACATGGATATTGTGGGCCGAAGAGCCTGTTCCTGTGCTGTACTGGTCTTTATGCTGAGTTTACTGTGGTTATCAACATGGCCGTATACATTCCACCTCAGGCTAATGCTAATCTAGCGCGAGCACAGCTGCACTCGGCCATCAGTAAGCAGCAGGATGCTCACCCCGACGGTGCCTTCATTGTTGCAGGGGACTTTAATCAGGTGGACCTACGAGCTGCACTCCGCAAATTCCACCAGCATGTGCAGTGCCCTACCAGGGGCTCAAACACGCTGGATAAAGTGTACACTAACGTCAAGGACACGTACAGAGCTCACCCCTGCCCACCCCTGGGACAATCCGATAAACTCTCACTGTTTCTACTGCCTTCATACAAACCCCTCATCCGCAAGGCCAAAATATGGCTCGAGGACGCCACCCTACAACTCCAGGACTGCTTTGATCGCACCCACTGGGACCTGTTTGCACAACAGGCAACCTGTGGTACAGAGGTAGACTTGGAGGAGTACACATCCACTGTGCTCTCCAACATCAACTGCTGTGTGGAGTTTGTCACAGTGGACAAGGAAATAAAGATGTTCCCAAACCGGAAACCGTGGATGAACAAGGAAGTACAGAATCTGCTAAGGGCGCACAACAATGCCTTTAAATCCGGCGACACTTCAGCATACAATGCTGCCAGGTCAAAGCTGAACAAAGGTATAAAAAGGGCCAAAGACATCCCCAGGCAAAGGGTGGAAGACCACTTCAACACCGCGGACACCAGACGCATGTGGCAGGGTGTCAGGGACATCACTGACTACAAGAGCAGCCCCGCCTGCCCCCATAGTGATATCACACTGGCCAATGAATTAAACACCTTCTTTGCACACTTCGAAACTGACAACACCACCAGGAGAGGAACAACCCCGGCCATGGCGGAGGGACAGGTCTTAACACTGAGCACACAGGATATTCAGTGTGCTCTGCGAAAGGTCAATCCACGCAACGCTGCAGGCCCGGACAGAGTCCAAGGAATGGTACTTAAGGACTTTGCCGAACAGTTGGCTGAGATATTCACCAGGATCTTTAACCTGCCTCTATCTCTGGCAATGGTCCCCAAGTGCCTGAAGTCAGCTACCATGGTGCCGGTGCCGAAAAAGGCAAAAATCACCAACCTGAACGACTACCGCCGGTTGCCTTAACACCAATAACCATGAAGTGCTTTGAAAGGCTGGTCCTCTCACATCAAATCCAGCATCCCTGCCTCACTGGACTCACATCAATTCGCATACAGGGCAAATAGATCCACAGAGGATGCCATCTCTCTGGCTCTTTACACTATCCTGACTCACCTGGAGAGACAGAGCACATACGTGAGGATGCTTTTCATAGAGTACAGTTCTGCCTTCAACACCGTCGCCCCACCAAGCTCACCACCAAACTCCACCAGCTCGGCCTCAGCTCATCGATATGCGATTGGATCCTGAATTTCCTGGGAGCGACCGCAGGCAGTGAGACTGGGCCCGCACCTGTCCTCCATTATCACCCTGAGCACCGGCACACTACAGGACTGATTACAGAGCCCCATGCTCTACTCGCTCTTCACTTGCGACTGTGTTCTTGCATTCGCCACCAACACCATTGTCAAGATTGCAGACGACACAACGGTGATCGGGCTGATAACCAACGGTGATGAAACACACTACAGAGCAGAGGTGCAGAACCTGGCGGACTTGTGCGCAGATAACAACCTGTCCCTAAACACCTCTAAGACCAAGGAACTGATCATCAACTTCAGAAGGTCACATAATGGGGAATACGCTCCAATCTTTATCAACAGGGACAGTGTGGAGAGAGTGTCCAACTTCAGGTTTCTGGGCACACACATTTCGGAGGACCTCACATGGTCCACCAACACCGCTGCGCTGGTCAAGAAGGCACAGCAACGACTGTTCTTCCTGAGAACACTGAAAAAAACTGGTCTGCCCCAACAGCTGCTGACAACCTTCTACCGCTGCGCCACAGAGAGCATACTAATGTACGGCATCTCTGTGTGGTATCTCAGCTGCACGGAGGCGGAGAGGAGAGTTCTTCAGCGGGTTGTCCACAGAGCGCAGAAGATAATTGGGACACAGGGCGTTTACAATACACGGTGCCTCAGGAAGGCCATCAGCATTCATAAAGACTCCTCACACCCTTGCAATAGTCTGTTCGAACTTCTACCATCCGGCAGACGTTACAAGGCCTTCTACGCCCGCACCTCCAGACTTAGGAACAACTTCATCCCCAGAGGTATAGCTGCTCTGAACCGGTCCTGCTGAGTGCCCCCCCATGAACTGTCTCCCTTGGATGGTCACGTCGCACATCGACCTGGCACAAACCAATTTGCACTTTATATTGCTTTAACAGTTTTTTTAATCTTGTTTCTCTGGGAGTTTAAATTTGTAGCTAATTAAGTTATTACATCGGATGGGAGTTGCATTCCAAATCTCGTTGTACCTCTGTGCAATGACAATAAAGATATATTATTATTATTATCATGCCCTGCGGTCTTATGTCATGTCAGCGATGACATAAGAGTCTGTTTCAAGACGGAAGGAACATTTCTTGGGCCTCAGCATGTTTCTAGACCCTGTGGCTCTGCCCTAGGGGAGTAATTGTCCATTCTTGGAGTACCTGTCGGCTATCTCTCCAGGATGGTAGCATTTGTATTCTTACCATTGATGTTCTGTGATAAGTGATGTGGTCATGTAGCACAGAGGCAAGCCCAATTCATCCGTACCAGCCAAGATGCCCCATCTAAGCAAGACCAACTTGCCCACATTTGGTTCACATCCCTCCAAATCTTTCTTATTCATGTAAGTACTTGTCCAAATGTACTAAAAATGATGTTATTGTGCTGAATGACGCCAACAGGACTACCACATTGAGGACACACAATGGCAAATGGTATTAGATTCGGTTGGCAACTTGGTCATCTCAAGCTCAGACCGAGGCATCCCCTTCCCCTACCAAAACCTCACATGCCTCCACACATTCCGCTGGCCTTCATTCTTAACCCAACGAGATTCATTCTACAATATCTCTTCCCATCCTCAGTTGTTCCCAAGGTCCAGAAGATTGGGTTTCTCTGAAAGGTCTCTGAAACTGCCTGGTTTCGCTGTCAGATCAGCAATGAACCTGTGAGGAGAGTTGGAAATAACAGTGTGAGTCAAGGATGACTCACTCGAGAAATGTCCAGTCCAGTTTCTGGACTGATAGGAAATGACCCAGAAATAGTTATTAATGCATTTCACACCAGAAAAAAATCAATTTTCAGTTGCATTACACGGGAAAAAAAATGCACCATCACTTGAATGAATTTCCAGTCCTCTTTGTGCTCAGGCAGAGGTGAGTCAGGCATAGAGAAGCTTCCATTCCAAGTTTGCACTCTGCTCTATTAATTGTGGATCGCATTTGCGATTTTATGTAACAAAGTCAATCATAAAATAATTTTTAAAAATCCGCACACCACATGATTGAAATTCTAGGCCAATGCATTTTGTCCAGTGAACCAAAAGCAAGCTCACTATAGACCTGCGATATACATAACACCCCACATGTATACTTCATTACACAGGCAACAAAACACAAGGCTGTTTCACCCTTTGCAAGCTGTTACCCTGCCTTTTGGCCAGCTTAACCAGAATACGAATTGCTCCTATTACCTAGATTTGCCTGTTGGAGCTGCGGGAGAAAACAACATTGCAGAAACTAGTTTGCTTCATTTTGTGGTAACTGATTGCTCTCAGGGTTTGTTTTGGAAAGAAAAAAAATCAGAAGATTAGATTGGATGGCTTTGAGTGTTTGGATATTGCCAATTGGAAGCATTCCTATGTGTTCAGTGAATGGAACTGGTATTGATTTTGCTCAATTGGTACATTGCTTTTCTCATACAGAAATATAAACTACCAAGAGCTTCTTCCAGCTATGCATCCATATCCAGTTGTGGTTTATGAGAACAAAGGAAGGAAGAACAGGAATCTGGCCTTTTTTTATTTCAAGCCTGCTTAGCCCTTGAACAAGATCTTCCATCTCAGCTCTATTTATCTCTTATCCCCGTTTCCCTTCATTCTTGTTTTGAGTATACTTAATTATTGAGTTCCCACATCTGAGTTAGGTAGAGATTCCAAAGGTTTATAGGCCTTTGTTTGTGGAAATTTCTCTTTTTAATTATAAATGACTGACGTTTTCATTTTGAGTTTGTACCACTTCAATTCTGATCCCCAAGGCAGGGAGAACTTCCCATGGACCACTTTTCTTTCAAGCTACTGAAGGATCTTATAGCCTTTGATAAGATCACTTCCCATTCTTCTAAACATTCTACAGTATAACCCAGTTTACTCAATCTTTCATCCTTGCATATTCCCCACCACAGGAATCAAGCTAGTGATTTTTCTTTGCACCAGGCAAGCTTTTCAATCAGTGCAAATACTGTAACTAAAACTTTATATGGAACTCAGGATGTGATTCCATCCGGAACAAAGAACTAAAGCAATGCAGCACAAGGACAGGCATTTCGGCCCACAATGCCCATGCTGAACATGATGGCAGGTTAATTAATTTCCTCTGCCTGCACGTGATCCATTTCCCTCCATTCCCTGCATATCCATGTGCCTATCTAAACGCTCCTTAAATGCCATTATCGTGTCTGCCTCCACCACCACCCCAGAGAGCATTCCAGGCACCCACCACTTTCTGTGTTAAAAAGAAACTTGCCCCAATGAACCAAAAGCAAGCTCACGCAAGTGCATTTCCTTTACGCTTTGCCCCTCGCCGTGAAGCTATACCCTCTAGCCTTTGACATTTCCACGTTGAGAAGAAGGTTGGAGGGGTACAATCTTAAAATATCCTATGTATGCCTCTCATCATTTTATATTTTAGAGCATATCTTTTGATGTATGAATTGCAATCCTTGTATCATAAAACCTGAAATAAGAAAATTGTCTTACTGTACCTGTATGTAAATCATGAGTGAGGATACCCACATCCATCCCGAATACCAATAATACCACGTTGCCCATCTTTACTCTGCTTGTCTATCTTTTCTTCCAAACTGGATAACTTAACACCTCTTAGTTTTATCCCATCCGTTATCTTTTTGTCACTTATTTAATCAAACCTAATGCTCACTGCCTCTTTCTGTCTCCCTCAGTGTACATCTTTGCATCCTATTTTGTAGTCAAAAGTAATTCCACACATTCCCATCATAAGTATAAATTGAGAATAACTTTTGTTTTATTTCTTCTTAGCCACCAAAGGAAGAAAGTTTAAATGGCATACTATTGGGGTTCCGGATTTACTACAGAGAGCTTACATATGAGAACGTACCTGGATTCAGCACACAACATGTCGGGGACGCTTCTGCTGTGCAGACGGAACTAGCACGTGAGTAACCACAAGTGGCATGTCTGGCGACGACTTTGATGTGATTCAAAAATATTCCCCTTTGTTGTTTATATGTTGTATCTGCCAACCTTTAAAGATTGCTGTACCGTCATCTCACTTGGAGTTACTTCTCACAGACTAATAAAATGCACATATTGTTTTTTAAAGATGAAGCCTCAATTATCACATCAGTCCTGAGATCTACCATATTTCCTTCAGTTGAGAATATTCAGCTGATGTCACTGATCTATCTTCCATCAGTTCTCCCCACACCCTAGGGCATTCCAAGGAAATAATAAGTCTGTCCAAGCCTTGTGGCTCATATCATCTAATCTAATCCTAGGTTTTTAATCCAAGGAGGACACAAAATGCTAGAACGGGTATGAAGGAGGGTCCCAACCCAAACTATCTGTAATTTCTGTGATTTTGCTTTAGAAACATAGAAACATAGAAATTAGGTGCATGAGTAGGCCATTCGGCCCTTCGAGCCTGCGCCGCCATTCAATATGATCATGGCTGATCATTCAACTCAGTATCACGTACCTGCCTTCTCTCCATACCCTCTGATCCCCTTAGCCACAAGGGCCACATCTAACTCCCTCTTAAATATAGCCAATGAACTGGCCTCAACTACCCTCTGTGGCAGACAGTTCCAGAGAACAACCACTCTCTGTGTGAAAAAAGTCCTTCTCATCTCGGTCCTAAAGGATTTCCCCCTTATCCTTAAGCTGTGACCCCTTGTCCTGGACCTCCCCAACATCGGGAACAATCTTCCTGCATCTAGCCTGTCCAACCCCTTAAGAATTTTGTAAGTTTCCATAAGATCCCCTCTCAATCTCCTGAATTCTAGAGAGTATAAACCAAGTCTATGCAGTCTTTCTTCATAAGACAGTCCTGACATCCCAGGAATCAGCCTGGTGAACCTTCTCTGCACTCCCTCTATGGCAATAATGTCCTTCCTCAGATTTGGAGACCAGAACTGTACGCAATACTCCAGGTGTCGTCTCACCAAGACCCTATACAACTGAAGTAGAACCTCCCTGCTCCTATACTCAAATCTTTTTGCTATGAAAGCTAACATACCATTCGCTTTCTTCACTGCCTGCTGTACCTGCATGCCTACTTTCAATGACTGGTGTACCATGACACCCAGGTCATGCTGCATCTCCCCTTTTCCTAATCGGCCACCATTTAGTTAATAGTCTGCTTTCCTATTTTTGCCACCAAAGTGGATAACCTCACATTTATCCACATTATACTGCATCTGCCAAACATTTGCCCACTCACCCAGCCTATCCAAGTCACCTTGCAGTCTCCTAGCATCCTCCTCACAGCTAACACTGCCCCCCAGCTTAGTGTCATCCGCAAACTTGGAGATATTGCCTTCAATTCCCTCATCCAGATCATTAATGTATATTGTAAATAGCTGGGGTCCCAGCACTGAGCCTTGCAGTACCCCACTAGTCACTGCCTGCCATTGTGAAAACGACCCGTTTACTCCTACTCTTTGCTTCCTGTTTGCCAGCCAGTTCTCTATCCACATCAATACTGAACCCCCAATGCCGTATGCTTTAAGTTTATATACTAATCTCTTATGTGGGACCTTGTCCAGATACACCACATCCACTGGTTCTCCCCTAACCACGCCACTAGTTACATCCTCGAAAAATTCCACAAGATTCGTCAGACATGATTTACCTTTCGTAAATCCGTGCTGACTTTGTCCAATGATTTCACAACTTTCCAAATGTGCTGCTATCCCATCTTTAATAACTGACTCTAGCAGTTTCCCCACTACCGATGTTAGACTAACTGGTCTGTAATTCCCAGTTTTCTCTCTCCCCCCCTTCTTAAAAAGAGGGGTTACGTTTGCTACCCGCCAATCCTCAGGAACTACAGAATCTAAAGAGTTTTGAAAGATTATCACTAATGCATCCACTATTTCTGGAGCTACTTCCTTAAGTCCCTGGGGATTTATCGGCCTTTAATCCATTCAATTTACCCAACACCACTTCCCGACTAACCTGGATTTCACTCAAGTCCTCCTTTGACCCGCGGTCCCCTGCTATTTCCGGCAGATTATTTATGTCTTCCTTAGTGAAGACGGAACCAAAGTAGTTATTCAATTGGTCCGCCATATCCTTGTTCCCCATGATCAACTCACCTGTTTCTGACTGCAAGGGACCTACATTTGTTTTAACTAATCTCTTTCTCTTCACATATCTATAAAATCTTTTGCAGTCAGTTTTTATGTTCCCTGCCAGTTTTCTTTCATAATCTATTTTTCCATTCCTAATTAAGCCCTTTGTCCTCCTCTGCTGGTCTCTGAATTTCTCCCAGTCCTCTGGTATGCTGCTTTTTCTGGCTACTTTGTACGCATCATCCTTTGCTTTGATACTATCCCTGATTTCCCTTGTTATCCACCAATGCACTACCTTCCCTGATTTATTCTTTTGCCAAACTGAGATGAACAATTTTTGTAGTTCATCCATGCAATCTTTAAATGTCTTCCATTGCGTATCCGCCGTCAACCCTTTTAGAATTGAATTAAATATATTTCTCATGTATGGATTTCTCACTGATTTCTTTGAATTAAATATATTTCTCATTTGTGGATTTCTCACTGATGTTTTGCAGTCAGAATTGGAATGTGCATTTATAACCACGCTGCTACTTACACGGCAATTTTTAACGGTCACCCTGGATTATGGATTGTTTTCCCTCGCTTGGCTTCATTGATTCCAGTATTCATGTTGAGGCTAAGGTTTAGTTTAGTTGAGAGTTACAGCGTGGCAACAGGCCCAACAACCAGCAGTCACCAGTGCACTAGGGACAATTTTCACAGAAGCCAATCAACCTACAAACCTTCACATCTTTGGAACATCTATTGTTTGCTCAACAATAAATGTGATGCCAAGTTTCTTTGTCTGTCACATCAAAAACAGCATTTTTTTCCTTCTATTCATTTGCTCCATAAGGAGTTTGCTGACAACGGCAGCATTTTTTGCCCATTCCTCAAGAAAGTGGTTTGTGAGGTACAATTTTGAAACGTCAGAGCTCCTGTGGTGAAAATGCTCCATGGCGCTGTGGTTTATTTAGCGGCAGGGTGTTGATGGAGACCTTGATAAATTGTGAATTAGTGGGAAGTATAGAGGAACAAGGGTATTGTGGAGTAGAACAGGACAGGGGTACATAAAGTATTTACAAAGACTTACAGGATACTTGCTGTTATTGGCCGAGACATCGAACACATGATCTGGACTGTAACACTGAAATTATATAACACATTTGTTGGGCCATAGCCAGAATGCAATGTACTGTTCTGCTTAGCTCGTTAGAGGAAGGATGTAATAGCACAAGAAGGTGTCCAGATAGATTTATGAGAGTGCTGCCAGCAAATTATGGTTATGTGGAATAACTTTGAACCAGAAGAAGCTAAGGGGAGATTTGATTAAAGAGTATAACATTTTAAGAAAGCAAACCGTTTCACATAGCAGCGAGGTCATTAACTTGGAGGCAGAGGTAAGGGAAAAGTCAAGAACAATTATTTGTGGTAGGAATGTGGAACTCATTGTCTGATAGGATGGTGAAGAACGAAGGCCTCACCGCTTTTAGGATGTAATAGATATTCAAATTAGAACCACAGGTGGTAGGATTAGAACCAAAATCTGGACAATTATATTAGCATGTTCCATTTTTGGGTCGCATGGGCATGGTGAACCAAATGGCCTCCTTCATTGGCCTACATCTCAGTGTTATTGTGAGTCACTGCAGTGTGCATTAGATGTTGTGCACTGTAGCTATGTTATGGATTCCGGCTCTGCATGTTATAAGTGATGGGATTACATTTTTAAAGGTTAAAGGTAGTGGCTGAGATGGCAAGCTGGGTAATGGAGTGAGGTTGGCAGATCTCTGTTGAAAAGGCACTTCTACTTTTGCCAGCTGATGAGAAAAATGTAAAATAAAATATAGATCTCCCTTGTTTTGGGGACATGACAAATGAATATCTTCAATTACTTCTCTGCACAAGTCTCAAGTTGCAGTACAATTCAGGCTTTATTGTATTCATTGAATATTTAACGAAGCAATGCACCAGTTTCTGGTCGGTTCTCCTAACTTCCACAGAATAACAGTCTAGCATAGAGGAATGGGCCTTATTACATAAATCCCACTGGCAACTTTACATGCCTCCCTGTCTCTCTGCTTTGATCATATTTTATAATTCAGTGTATAAGCAACAACCAGACTGGAACTAAACAGAGTGCTCTGTCCAGGGATATATCGTCTGGAAAACTACTGTGGTAAACAAGGGGAAAATTACTCGAACAATAATGGAATCTTACTTTAAAAGGAAAATTAGGGGAAGATTGGACGGTTATTTATCTGCTGTAAAAGTGTCTCAACTGATCAGAGTATCCAACTCTCACATTTTCTGGTTTTATTGATTCCACATTTGCAAAGAAATGTCTGCATTAAAGCCAGAGCTATCACTGAACTAGTGCCTACAGAGTTTGCAAATTTTCCAGCATTATGTTTGGTTCATTTATTTAATGTGTGTTCCACTTAAATGCCTTTCCATTTTCATTATTGACTGAAGCAGTTTATTGATGTATTTGACTTAAGTCGCTCCCCTTGTGTTCCATCACATCTCGGATAATATCCGTTGGAGCCATTCTCATATGCAAAGGGGCGGTCAACAAATAGAATACAGAAAGAGATTGCTAAAATAATATTTCAGACTCCTTTTTCACACTAATGAACAATGAGAAAATTAGAGTTTCAATTTAAATGTTACTGATAATCAGGATCTTCAAGTAACCTTGCTTTGTCCACAAGGAAGGTTTTAATGCAAATGGTGAAAGTAAGTTCAGGAAAAATAACACTTATGTTTCTGGAAAAAGACTGTAACATTCCATATGATAGTTTGGGTATTCCCTTATAAGAAGTGGTTTAGGACCATCGTGGGAATAATGTGGCTGGTTCACTGGGACAGCACAAGTAAGAAGATACACAGTTCTGATGAGGGACCAGGAAAGCTCGAGAGGCAGCAATATAAGGTGCTGTTTTTATCAAATGTGATTTTCCGAAAATGGGTCCTCACCTCATATAGATTGAAATGCAATTGCAACCATATTCTGACAGAAACTACCACTCTGGAAATTTGACTGGTTAATCAATTCAATCTCGCCATTATCATCTACAGCTGACAGGATCCTGCATATCCAGCCAACCATAGCCACTTAGACCTGATCAGATTTCTGCTAACCTGTCCCCACACCTCCCCTTGCCCCCCCCCCTACCCCCCCAGACCTGCCCCGGCACCATATTCTAGAGCAATATTTTCCTGTGTTCATTGTGCCCAATACAAAGCACAATGTACATTTGCACGCAAGGCCCAATGTGTCTTGAAGTTTAAGCAAAACACAAAGTGGTGGAGGAACTCAGTAGATCAGGCGACATCTGCGGAGGGAATGGATAGAAGATGTTTTGAGTCAAGACCCTTCTTCAGACTTATTGAAGTTTGAAGCAGTGAGCCTGTTAACAAAACTGCTGCTGGAACTCTGCACCCTAACCATGCGGCCAGTCTTTTACAGCACATGTTAATGTCTAGACTGAAGACCTATTAAAAATGTTCAAAAGATGGAAGGGTATGAGTCTGGAGTTAATAAGCAGTAGCTGGTATTTAATGTTTCTACTAATCAGTGCCGCAGTAAAAGGTATAAATGTAAAACATAGTAGCATGTACACCTAAACAAATCCACTGCAGCTTTGGCTGCCTCCTCCATTTATCATATCTAATAAAATTAGGTATCAGGTGCCGTGAAAAAGAAGCCTTGAGGGAAGACTTGAAGAAATACACAAACTCCAACTACATTCTGCAATACTTTACCACATTTAGCTTCTGAAGTCAGTTCCATCATAATATTTCATCACTAGCATCTACTTACAGAAAGGTGTCGTAGGCTATTGGAAAAGTGTTTGATTTGAAAAAATACCTCTGGTACTGACTCAGGAATAACATAAGGAAAGTAACCTGATGCTGCCTCATTTTAAGTTTACATTTCTAGGATCCAGTGAAATAGAATTGAGCTGCAGTGATGTAGTTCTAAAGAGTAGGAACTTTGAGAATTAGTGGATAAAAACCCTTGCACAAAGGTAAGTATGAGCCAATGCGAGTGAGTGCCAGTCATTGGTCTGAAGGTGACCTATTATCATTTGAAAATGTAACTATATTTTACACACATCAACTTGAAAAACAAGCTCCATGAGTTGCAATGTTTCTCACATTTGCTCATCATTAATGTAAAGCTGATGCTTTTATAATGTCAATACTTCTGTTCTGGATTGGAATTTGAATATACCATTAAAAATACACGTTACAGTGAACCTCGGTCACTTATTTACATGTTATTAATTGAACCTTAACCTTCTCTTTGCTCATTAATGTTTGCAGATGCTAATTTTCTAATCCCTAACTCCGTTTTGCTTTACTTACCTTACATAGCTGAGAGTAGCTTCAAGACAATCAGCAGCTCCACAGTTACCGAACTTGAACTAACACGTAAGTGTAGACATGCTTGGTGTTTGATGTTCTGATTCAATTTTGAATTGTTTGTTTGGATAGAGTGTGGAAACTTCGGCCCAGTGCGCCCAGGATGATCACCGAGCACCCGTTCACGCTCTTTCTATGTTATCCCACTTTTTCATCCACTCCCTACGCTGTACGGGCAATTTACAGAGACCAATTGGCCTATAAATCCTCACGTATTTATGGTGTAGTAGGAAAATGGAGGACCCAGATGAAACTCATGTAGTAACAGAGAGGGCGTGGAAACTCCACACAGACAGCGCCCAAGGTCAGAATCTAACCCAGTTCTTTGGTATTGTGAGGCAGTAGCTCTGCCAGCTGCACCACTGTATTTTGAGCTTTTATGCAACTTAAATTTGACAAGTATTCAGAGATTCAATTAGTGGTTCAGGTACAGCGTACCTACCCTCTTTCTGTTTTGATGTTTAAAAGCAATGCGCCACCTAAGGAGATGCAAGAATCTTCAGGTTCTGGATTCTGGTACTGGAGTAACTCAGCGGGTCAGGGTCCTGATCTGAAACTCAGACTGAAGAAGTGTCACGATCCGAAACATTGCCTATCAATGTTCGCTGGAGATGCTGCCTGACCTGCTGAGTTACTCCAGCATTTGCGGTTTACTAAATATTTTCTAATATGTGCAGAGAGGATTGTGTAAAGATGGATTCTAATTCATTCAGCAGATATTCTTGCAGTAAATGTTTCTGTAATACTAATCCTTCCTATCCTTCCTGGTCTACCCATCTCTGCACACGGCTACCTTTATTCCTCTCTTTTCTTTTCCTGTCACTGGCAATTAATTTAATTTCCTCTCATCACTTTTTAAAGAAGAAGGATTTAAATGCTTTTTCTTAGGGTAATAAACTTTGCTGCCCAGATCTGCTACAATATTACATCTTTCCTCCCTTGTTCCTCATTTGGATTTTGTGAGCCATAAGACCTTCATAAAGTGTACAGAGAGCCAGTCCCCTGACAGCAATATAACACATCTGCTCTGCTCAAAAATGGAAACTTGCGGAAGCAAGATTTAATGCTTATGAATGTTACATTATTGAAACGTGATTCAATCTCTACGTAGAAATTTTGACCTGTTAGATAAACATGATTGTTTTACAAAGTCAGTAACTCCCAGAATTAGCCCATTGGCTGTCAAATGTTTGTTGGTTCCTCGTAGAGCAATTGCAGTCTCACAGCTGCAGTGAACCAGGTTCAACCATGTCCTCCATCTGTGTGGAGTTTGCATGTTCTTCCTGTGACTCTGATAGTTTTCCCTCAGGTGCTCCAGTTTACTTCCAGCATCCCAACTATGTTTATGTGACTGCTAAATATTGCATTAGTGTAAAGTCGGAGAATCATAGAGTGATACAGTGTGGAAACAGGCCCTTCGGCCCTACTTGCCCACAATGGCCAACATGTCCCAGCTACACTTGTCCCACCTGCCTGCGATTGGTCCATATCCCTCCAAACTTGTCCTATCCATGTACCTGTCCAACTGTTTCTTAAACATTGGGATAGTCCCAGCCTCAACTACCTCATCTGGCAGCTTGTTGCATACACCTGCCACCCTTTGTATGAAAAAGTTACCCCTCAGATTCCTATTAAATCTTTTCTCTTTCACCTTGAACATATGTCCTCTGGTCCTAGATTCCCCTGGCAAGAAACTCTGTGCATCTAGCCGATCTATTCCTCTCATGATTTTGTAGACCTCTATAAGGTCATCGCTCATCCTCCTGTGCTCAAAGGAATGGAGACCCAGCCGACTCAACCTCTCCCTGTAGCTCACACCCTCTAGTCCTGGCAACATCCTCGTAAATGTTCTCTGAACACTTTCAAGCTTGACAATGTCTTTCCTAGAACATGGTGCCCAGAACAGAACACAATATTCTAAATGGGGTCTCACCAATGTCTTATACAACTCCACCATGACCTCCCAACTTCTATACTCTGACTGATGAAGGCCAATGTGCCAAGAGTCTTTTTGACCACCTTCTCCACCTATGATTCGACCTTCAAGGAACCATGCACCTGCACTCCTAGATCCTTCTGCTCTACAACACTCCCCAGAGGCCGACCATTCACTGTGTAGGTCCTGCCCTTGTTCGACGTCCCAAAAATGCAATACCTCACATTTCTCTGTAATAATTTCCATTAACCATTCCTCAGCCCACCTGGCCAATCGATCCAGATCCTGCTGCAATCTTTCACAAACATCCTCACTATCTCAAAATCACCCACTTTTGTATTATCAGCAAACTTGCTAATCCTGCCCTGCAAGTTGTAATCCAAATCATTGATGCAGATGGCAAATAGTAACGAGCCTAGCACCGAACCCTGAGGCACACCACTAGTCACAGGCATCCAGTCCAAGAAGCAACCTTCCACCATCACCCTCTGCTTCCTTCCATGGAGCCAATTTGCTATCCATTCAGCTAACTCTTCTGGGATCCCATGTGATCTAACCTTCCAGAGCAGCTTTGTCAATGGATTAATGGTTATGTGTAAGAAAGTGCGTTACAGGGAAGTAAACAAAGGAATGAGTTTGCTCTGAGATCTGACACGCATCTCAAAATCACCACTGCCTCTTTTTCACCTCTCTGCTGACTAAATTTTCTGACTGCTTGTCCAGCAAATGCTATGGTTGTCATCAATCGCAATATTCATGTAGATGAGCAGAAATATTCATAAATTCATGTGAAAGGTGCAGAATTAGGCCATTTGGCCCATCAGGTCTACTCCGCCGTTCAACCTGATCTATCTTTCCCGCTTTACCCCATTCTCATGCCTTCTCCCCATAACCCCTGATTCCCATGCTAATCAATGATTTAAAAACTGGAAACACTAAAGCAATTAGCTTTGATGCCTGCGGCAAACTCCACTCACTGTCTCGTCTTCCGTTCCCTCGCCAGTGACACTATCTCCAACATCTGTCTGAGACTGAACCAGATGCTTCACAACTAGACTGTCACATTTGACTTTCACTTGAGCTTTTGACCACGTAATGGAACCCAAAAAAATCACACCTTTAAAACATATATATCTAACTACCTCAGCACCATCTCTTGTATTGGTTAATTCCCAGGATGGCGGGACTGTCATATGCTGAGAGAATGGAGTGGCTGGGGTTGTATACTCTGGAATTTAGAAGGATGAGAGGATATCTTATTGAAGCATATGAAATTATTAAGGGTTTAGACACGCGAGAGGCAAGAAACATGTTCCCGATGTAGCGGGAGTCCAGAACCAGGGGCCACAGTTTAAGAATAAGGGGTAAGCCATTTAGAACGGAGATGAGAAAACACTTTTTCACACAGAGAGTTGTGAGGCTGTGGAATTCTCTGCCTCAGAGGGCGGTGGAGGCTGGTTCTCTGGATACTATCAGGAGAGAGCTAGATAGGGTCTTAAAGATGGCAGAGTCAGGGGATATGGGGAGTAGGCAGGAACGGGGTACTGATTGGGGATGATTAGCCATGATCACATTGAATGGTGGTGCTGGCTCGAAGGGCCTACTGCTGCACCTATTGTCTATTGTCCATTGCTGAAATCTTCATCCGTGCCTTTGTTAATTTCAAACTTAACTCCTCCAGCATGCTGCTGTCTGGCCTCCTTTGCTCTGCCAGCATCATAAACTCTGCTGCTTATACCTTAACTTGCACCGTCCCATTTACCAGTGCTTTTTCTGTGATGGAACGCGCTGGTGCAGTACTGGCACACACCCTCTAACATGACATATATGTGTATTCATCCTGTTTAGCTAATGGATGACATAAGTGAATGAATGGAACGTGTAAATCAGCATCTGCAGTTCCTTGTTTCTCCAAGACCATTATTTGTTTAGACATAAGAGTTCAGTTATTATATTACAAATTTGTGTTCCCAGCTGTGGATATACTGAGGAAAAAATGGTTGATAAATGTAGATTTAAAACAAAAAAGCACTGCCAATCACACGTGTTTCAGTTCGTATGTGTTAGGAATAGAATTCGGTCATTTGGCTCATCATGTCTACACCACCGTTCAATCATGGCTGGTCTATCTCTCCCTCCTAATCTCCAGCATAATTCCCCATAAACCCTGACACCCGCACTAATCAAGAATCTATCTCTGCCTTAAAATATCTATTGACTTGGCCTCTAACCTTTGTTAGTGTGCACAGGCTCAGTTCAATAGAGCTTTTATTTTAAAATTCTCTCACTTGTTTCCAAATCCGCTCATGGCCTTGCCTTTCTAATCTCTGAAAACATGTTGCGTTAACCCTGTTTTTATCATCCTGTATTTTAAAGGCATTGCCACTGGCAGGTGTGGTGTGGCTTCCATCTGAGAATCCCCTCTGTTTTTAATTCTCCTGATTGATAAAAGGGAAATAAAACTCAGGATAGAGCAGATTTGTGTTAGGGCCGAGACTTGGTTATGCAAGAATGATAGGATAAGTATCCAGAAATAGGAAAGATGCTAAACTTCACTCCAATCCGTCACCAGCTCAGGGAGAGGTACCCGTGAACCTGGATCTGAGAAGGACTCCTCAGGCTAAATTAAAGGTTGCCAAAAGAATCACAACTTTTTGTTTGCTCAGGGAATTCCTCTCACCTTCCAATTTCTCCAAAGAACTGTTCCCCTTTGCAATCAAACCTGTAAATCAAAATGGTAAACATACTGGTTTAAATTTTGCACCTGTAAAACATATTTTTCATATCTATTCACAGATCTGAAGAAATACAGAAGATATGAAATCTTAATGAAAGCATTCAACGTGGTGGGTGAGAGTCCAGCCAGCAGCCCCAAGGAGGTCTACGTGGGAGAAGCAGGTGAGCAAGCTGAGGGACAGAAGCAAACATTTTTCTCTTCTTTCAGCATGCACTGTTTGATCACCACTAAACCTTCGTGTGATTCCTCCATTAGTTCCCACAAGAGGTCCTCAAGATGTGAAGATAAGACCTCTCACAGCAACCCAGCTGGAAGTTGCATGGAATCCACCACCAGCAGAGGCACAGAATGGCAAAATACAGGGTTACAAGGTAAGCGTAAATTCAACAAGCTGAGTTAAAAACTTGTTTTTGTTGTTAATGGATAACTGTGTGTTAAATAATCCATTTTATACTTTTGGGAGCATTCCATTCGGGCCCCTTTATATTTTACTGTTGCTTTTACAGATGATTTTACAGACTCACCAGGCATGTAGCTTAGCCTAGTTTAGAGATACAGCGAGGAAACAGGCCCTTCGACCTACCGAGTCCGTGCCGACCAGCAATTCCAGCACACTTACACACCTTAGGGACAATTTATAATTATACCAAGCCAATTCGCCTACAAACCTGTATGCCTTTGGATGGTGGAAGGAAAGCTGAGCTCCCAGAAAATACCCATGTGGGTCACGTACAAATTCCATACCGACAGCACCCTTGATCAGGATCGAACCTGGGTCTTGAGCACTGTAAGGTAGCAACTCTACTGCTGCGCCACTGTGCCGCCCATCTAAGATGAATACTACATCACCTGCCTGCACAGGTGAATTGGACGCTAAGTCTAACCAAGCCTAACAAAGTGTTGTCGACACCAGTACCATTTACACTTGTTGAAGCAATCTCTTGTCCAACCTGAGGCAATACCATAATTTTCACTTACCAAATGTTAGGTTAGTTGGATCAACAATCAGTTCCATTGAAACTAATGTAAAATGTTAAGAAGACATTCAGTTACTACTCTCTGCTGACCTTATCGCTGTCCTCCATAAACATTATTTTGTGCTTTCCAATTTAAAGGCAGCTTTATTGTTGAAAAATATATTCCCTGAGGTCTGAGCCATTTTAAATGAAGACAACAAACCATTGTTCAACAATGGTTAAACAAGTAAAAGTAGATGGAATTGGCTTGTTTCTGCAGTGTTTAGTTTTGTAAATACAGTGGTGAAACAGGCCCTTCAGCCCGCGCCGACCAGCGCTCCCCACACCCTAACACTATCCTACACATAGTAGGGACAATTTACAATTTTACCAAGCCAATTAGCCCACAAACCTGTATGTCTTTTGAATGTGGAAGGAAACCTGAGCTCCGGAGAAAACCCACGGGGGGAACGTACAAACTGTACAGACAGCAACAGCACCTAGGTCTCTGGCGCTATGAGGCAGCAACTCTACTGCTGTGCCACCGCACCACCCACTGACTGACTCATATTTTATAATGTGCCATTAGGTTTGCCAAGTCTACCTTTGCAAAGAATTGGATAGTTAAACGCAGAGGGGAAATAGCCAGAAGATTAAATTAGTGACATTGTAACAACAGAGGGGGGAAAAATACTTTGAAAATGACAAGATCTTTATTTAACAGCGAGTGTGATTGTTATAATATTCTACTTTACTCCTTGGTAAAACAGCGGAATTATTAAAATTAACAACCTGTTTCACCGTTTGGTGATATGAGCCGTTATTGCAGATTAAGACAGCTGGATACTGTTGATATGAGGTGCTCATTGAAATAATGTTCAAAATATATGAGCAATGAGCACAAATTTAGAGGATTTAATGACTCAGAACTTGAAGTTACTAAAATTAATACAACTAAATATTCTAACAGTTTAGTGCTTGCAAAGACTATTTGTGTCACAGTATTTATCAGTATTTGATCTTTATTGCGAGAGGATTTGGCTTTTATCACAAGAGGATTTTAGTTCAGGAAAATAATATATTACTCCAGAGATGCTGGGTGACTCGCTGAGTTACTCTAGCTTTTTACTTCTATCTTCAATATATTACAGCAGTTTTATAGAGGCTTTGTAAGACCACCTCGCGAATATTGCAGAAATTTGGTCTGCTTCTAAAATATCATTTATCTGCCAAACAGGGATTCATTAGGCGGGTCCCAAGGGTGGCATCATTGACTTCTGAGAACAAAAATGTTAGAATAGACCTGTGTCTAGTGTTTAGAAGAATGAAAGGAAATCTCAATTAAAACTTACAGGGCTCAATAGCATGGCTGCAGGGGGATCATTTGCCCTGGCTGAGGAGTGTGGAGCCAGAGGCTTCAGAATAAGGAATATACATTTAGGACTGAGATGAGGGAAAGATTTTGGGCTTCTCTACCCCGAAAGATGTGGAGTCCCAGCCATTTAGCTCATTCAAAACAAACATTGATAGATTTTTGGATATTAATGAAATCATCATTCTCTGATGATTGCAGAACTTTCAACATTATGTACAATTACTCAGAAAATGAAGCGATCCATGAACAATAGAGGTTAGGTGAAAAATGTGGGTTCTATAGCAATCCTTGAGCAAATAAGAAACACATTTTTTAGAATTACATGCCAGAGCTGTCAGTCAATAACAACAACTTAGCCCTGAATTGGGACAGGATGAAGTTATTTATGAACCGTCCAAGGGCACAAGTGAAAGAAAGAGCTGATGTATGTTTGGAAATATACCATTTTTACTAAGCTGTCTCAGACCCAGACAAATGAAATAGTTTCTCAAACATAGTCCCCAAGATCGGAGGAATCTATCTTGTCCACCTGTCCTACTTTAATGAAACAGTTGAGTTTGGAAATGTAATTAAAATAATGATTGATGTGTTAGTTTCACCCGCCTCCTGAAATCAGTATTTAGGCAGCTCTGTCCAAGAGAGTCAGAGAGGTGCGAGAAGCTGACCGATAGGGTGATAAGAGTTACTGAAAAGGATTGGCGGAAGCATAAGATCCTGAGCAGCTCAAGCAGACAACTGAAAGAATGAATTCCTGATTGAACTGTCACACAGAGACAGAGAAAAGGAGCCATAAGAACATATCTGTTATTGCTCTGTCACGTTATTATGAGTTATGTTCTAATTATTGCTTTTGAATAACCCATTAACTTTGGTCAATTAGTGGTCAAAGGATAAACATACCTGCATGCAGCAAGACCTAAACTACATGTAGGTATCTGCTAATAAGCTGGAAGTTACATTGGTGCCTCACAGACATCAGAAAATGGTCATCTCCAACAAGAGTGAATCTAACCACTTATCCTTGGTGTTTAATGGCATTCTAATCATTGTATCCTCCACCATCTACCCGCTGGGTGGGTCTCCATTGACTAGGCACTCCACTGGACCAGCTAGATATATGTGGTGTATACCAGAGTAGGTCAAAGGCTGCACTCTTGCTGTGATGACTTGTTTCCTGACGCCTTCAAATCTTTCTACAATCTACAAGTCCCCAGTCAAATGTGTGATGGAATTTTTCCGCTAGCCTGAATGAGTGCAGTTGCAAACATGGTAAGAAGCTCAAGATCATCCAGAACAACGCAGGATACTTGGTTGGCATCTGTCCATCACCTGCAGACTGTGGGTGTAGAATGTACCATCTATATAATAAGGCTACTTATCCAGGTTACTCAGATCTGTTAGATCCTTGGCATTCCCTACTGTGGACGTACAGCTATTGGTATTATTATTGTCACGTATACCAAGGCATAATGAGAAGCTCTGTTTTGCCAACAACCCAGGGATATCATTACATACATGAGAATGCCAGGAAATGCAAAAGAGAAACTATACAGAGTGCTGAATCTAAAGTTACAGATAACAAAAATACAAAGATGACTGAAGCAGGTCAAGAAGATGTCCTTGCCAGCACCTTCCTCATCCCATACATTAATAACAAAATTATACTGGCACTTGCAAAGCTGCAGATCGCCAGATAATCAGGAA
Source organism: Raja brachyura (assembly GCA_963514005.1). The sequence continues at coordinate 5,165,968 of OY740801.1, forward strand.
AGGAAATTATTCAATAGGCAGCAAAAACTGAAATAATTTTGTACATGCTGCTTACTTCCAATTCATGCGAGTCAAAGATACTCTTGGGTTGGTACAGCACTTCTATGTTGCCCCCAGATTTTGCTTGTATTCAGGTGGTACAATAAAAACTGAAAATTACCTCTGCAGATCCATTATTGGGAGCGAGAGAACCAGAATGATACAGAGAAGGTGAGGGTCCTCTTCCTCCCCGAGAACACCATCCGACTGAAGCACCTGATGAGCTACACCATGTACGTGGTCAGCGTGCTGGCATTCAATGCTGCCGGGGATGGACCTCGCAGTCAACCTGCTGAAGGACGCACCGAGCAGGCTGGTGAGAAATACCTTCACTGTTCATACATTCACAACAGGGCTACAGAGTGGCACAGCTGGTAGAGCCGCTGCCTCACAGCTCCAGTGACCCAGGTGCGATCTCCACCTCGAGTGCTCTCTGCGTGGAGTTTGCATGTTCTCACGTGCGTGTGTTTTTCCGGGCACTGCCGTTTGGAGTTGAGTTGAGTTTGTAACCGTACAGGAGAAAGGTCCTTAAACTTTGGCAATGATGGGAAATCTTGGAGAAATCTTGTCGTGTAAGGTCTGCATAGCCATGTATGAACGATTCATTGGGTCCCATGCCTTGTAGAATCTTGGGATCTTGCACCAAAATGCCATCAGCCTTCTGGGCCGCGTCGCTCGAACACGTGTTCCTGGGCCTCGCACATTTACATCTTGTCCCTGCTCTGTAATATAACTTGTTTAAATATCATGCAGTGAACTCAGCTGGTTTCACTGCTGAAGTAATTGGTTCGCTCCCTCTTGAAATCTTTGGAAGATATCTCAACTGTTTTGAAATTGTGCTGTGCTGAATGAGAGGATTTCAGATTCATTGACCATTGCCTGCTAAATTAGCTGATCTCAGCTGATCAATTTGAAAGCACCAATCTCATCATCCTTTCAGTAAAAGGAGAGGCAGAGCAGAGCTCCTGATTATTTCCAGCAACCCCTGCTGGAAGGTAAATATTGATGTGTGTTAAGCTCAGCTGCGATTTGACCCATAATAAGTTGTGCTTACATTGTTGTCGACCATGTGTGAAATGCAACCATCTGTATTTGAAACTGGGGGATTGTTAACACTTGCAGATATTGGAGTCGTGACTGAGATACATAGACAGAACGGCACTGAAATAGAGTACTCCATGCACTACTCTTCCCATTTCAATTCTCGTCCTTGTCCACTGCTACACGGATGGTTTTAAACTGAATAAGGGGGGTGGGGTGTCAAATGGGATAGTCGAGGACGGAGTTAAAGGGAAAGAGAGTAAAGGGATGGTTAATGACCCCAGAATTAACGGGAAAGAAAGCTCACAAAGGGATAGGAGAGTATGGCCAAGTGTCATAGGGATCGATGTGAAAGGGGCCACTTGTCAACATAATTGTAGAAGGAGTAAGAGTATTGTAAAAACAAGCCTGAAGGCTTTGTGTCTCAATGCGTGGAGCATTCGTAATAAGGTGGATGAGTTGAAGGTGCAGATAGCGATTAATGACTATGCTATAGTTAGGATCACGGAGACATGGCTCCAGGGTGACCAAGGTGATCCAGGGATATTCAATATTCAGGAGGGATAGACGAAAAGGAAAAGGAGGTGAGGTAGCGTTGCTGGTGAGAGAGGAGTTTAATGCAATAGAAAGGAAGGACATTAGCGTGGAGGATGTGGAATCGATATGGGTAGAGCTGCGAAACTCTAAGGGGCAGAAAACGCTAGTGGGAGCTGTGTGCGGGCCACCTAACAGTAGTATTGGAGTTGGGGATGCATTAAACAGGAAATTAGGAATGCGTGCAACAAGGGTAACACGGTTATAATGGGTGACTTCAATCTGCATGTAGATTGGGTAAATCAAATTGGCAGGGGTGCTGAGGAAGAGGATTTCTTGGAATGTGTGTGGGATAGTTTTCTCAACCAATATGTGGAGGAACCAACGAGAGAGCAGGCTATTCTAGACTGGGTATTGAGTAATGAGGAAGGGTTAGTTAGCAGTCTTGTTGTGCGTGGCCCCTTGGGCAAGAGTGACCATAATATGGTTGAGTTCTTCATTAGGATGGAGAGTGACAAAATTAAGTCAGAAACAAGGGTTCTGAACTTGAACAAAGGTAACTTTGAAGGTATGAGATGTGAATTGGCCAAGATAGACTGGCAGGTGATTCTTAAAGGGTTGACAGTGGATGTGCAATGGAAGGTATTTAAAGACTGCATGGATGAAGTACAAAAATTGTTCATACCAATTTGGCAAAAGAATAAATCGGGGAAGGTGGTGCATCCATGGATAACAAGGGAAATCAGGGATAGTATAAAAACAAAAGATGAGGCATACAAATTTGCCAGAAAAAGCAGCCTACCGGAGGACTGGGAGAAATTCAGAATCCAGCAGAGGAGGACAAAGGGCTTAATTAGGAAAGGGAAAATAGATTATGAAAGGAAACTGGCAGGGAACATAAAAACTGACTGCGGAAGTTTTTATAGATATGTGAAGAGAAAGAGACTAGTTAAAACAAATGTTGGTCCCTTGCAGTCAGAAACAGGTGAATTGTTCATGGGGAACAAGGACATGGCAGACCAATTGAATAACTACTTTGGTTCTGTCTTCACTAAGGAAGACATAAATAATCTGCCGGAAATAGCAGTGGAACGGGGGTCAAATAAGATGGAGGAACTGAGTGAAATCCAGGTTAGCCGGGAGGTGGTGCTGGGTAAATTGAACGGATTGAAGGCCGATAAATCCCCAGGGCCAGATAGTCTGCATCCCAGAGTACTCAAGGAGGTAGCCACAGAAATAGTGGATGCATTAGTGATAATTTTTCAAAATTCCTTAGATTCTGGAGTAGTTCATGAGGATTGGACGGTAGCTAATGTAATCCCACTTTTTAAAAAAAGAGGGAGAGAGAAAGCGGGGAATTACAGACCAGTTAGTCTAACATCGGTAGTGGGGAAACTGCTAGAGTCAGTTATTAAAGATGGGATAGCAGCGCATTTGGAAAGTGGTGAAATCATTGGACAAAGTCAGCATGGATTTACGAAAGGTAAATCATGTCTGACAAATCTGATATAATTTTTCAAGGATGTAACTAGTAGAGTGGATAAGGGAGAACCAGTGGATGTGTTATATCTAGACTTTCAGAAGGCTTTCGACAAGGTCCCGCATAAGAGATTAGCATACAAACTTAAAGCACACGGTATTGGGGGTTCAGTATTGATGTGATAGAGAACTGGCTAGCATACAGGAGGCAAAGGGTAGGAGTAAACGGGTCCTTTTCAGAATGGCAGGCAGTGACTAGTGGGGTACCGCGAGGCTCAGTGCTGGGACCCCAGCTATTTACAATATATATTAATGATTTGGACGAGGGAATTCAATGCAACATCTCCAAATTTGCAGATTACACCAAGCTGGGGGGTATAGTTAGGTGTGAGGAGGATGCTTGGAGGCTGCAGGGTGATTTGGATAGGCTGAGTGAATGGGCAGATGCATGGCAGATGCAGTATAATGTGGATATATGTGAGGTTATCCACTTTGGTGGCAAAAACATGAGGGTTGACTATTATCTGAATGGTGGCAGATTAGGAAAAGGGGAGATGCAACGAGACCTGGGTGTCATGGTACACCAGTCATTGAAAGTAGGCATGCAGGTGCAGCAGGCAGTGAAGAAAGCAAATGGTATGTTAGCATTCATAGCAAAAGGATTTGAGTATAGGAGCAAGGAGGTTCTCCTGCAGTTGTACAGGGTTTTGGTGAGGCCACACCTGGAGTATTGCGTACAGTTTTGGTCTCCAAATCTGAGGAAAGACATCCTTGCCATAGAGGGGGTACAGAGAAGATTCACCAGACTGATTCCTGGGATGTCAGGACTTTCATATGAGGAAAGATTGGATAGACTCCGCTTGTACTCGCTGGAATTTAGAAGATTGAGGGGGGATCTTATAGAAACTTACAAAATTCTTAAGGGGTTGGACAAGCTAGATGCTGGAAGATTGTTCCCGATGTTGGGGGACTCCAGATCAAGGGGTCACAGTCTAAGGATAAGGGGGAATTCCTTTAGGACCGAGATGAGGAAAACATTCTTTACACAGAGCGTGGTGAGTCTCTGGAATTCTCTGCCACAGAAGGTAGTTGAGGCCAGTTCATTGGCTATATTTAAGAGGGCGTTAGATGTGGCACTTGTGGCTAAATGGATCAGGGGGTATGGAGAGAAGGCAGGTACAGGATACTGAGTTGGATGATCAGCCATGATCACATTGAATGGCAGTGCAGGCTCGAAGGGCCGAATGGCCTACTCCTGCACCTATTTTTCTATGTTTCTTCTATGTTTCTATGTACGTTAGTTTCTTATGCATATTGGTAAAAGGAACCAGACTGACATATTCACAACTGTGAACAGATTATAGAGAGCACTTTCAAATCAATAAGGATGATGTGAGTGCAAGAGAAATCTTATTATATTTCTAACAGCATATTCTGGTGAGGAATTGTAATTGTGTCTCAATTTGTAATAACATTGTCCAGGAGTCTGAATGTTCTTATCTTTCCCACCGCTGGGATAATACGAATATTCGCTACAAATAGATAAGAAGTGAGATTCTCTGAGGCTGGAGAAATTCAATCTGGATTGCTTCGGGTGGGGAAGCTAAGGAGAGATTTAATCAAGCTGTATAAAATAACGAGAGAACAGGAAGGATATGTTTCTCTTTGAGGGGATATTTAGAAAAGGGAGATACGGATGTAAATAATGGGTAGGTGGATTGGACAGAATCTAAACATATAAAAATCATACAAAGAGATGATTGTTATCTGAGAAACTCTCTGTCTCAAATGGCAGTGGAGACAGATACCCTCACAACAGTCAAAGTCCATCACGATGAACAGTTTAGTTTAGAGATACAGCACAGAAACAGGCCCTTCGGCCCACCGAGCCCGTGCCGACCAGCGATCCCAGTACTGACACTATCCTACACACTAGGGACAATTTATATTTATACCAAGCCTATAGATCTACAAACCTGTATGTCTTTGGAGTGTGGGAGGAAACCGAAGATCCCGGAGAAAGGCCACGCACAGGGAGAACGTACAAACTCCATATAGACAATCAGGATCGAACCCGGGCCTCTGCCGCTGTACGGCAGCAACTCTACTGCTGTGCCACCGTCCCGCCATTCATGTACTGTAAACAATCAGACTAAATTGGGAACTTCATATAGTCTGAACAGGACATGTTTGGCTTCTAGGACACAGTTGATCAATTGGCCTTATTTTAGCCTAACCAAGTTCCATGTAACAGTCAAAATGAAATGATGAAAATTGGAAATAATTCATCTACTATTGTGTAACGTTCTCCAACGTACGTGTAACAACTGAAAATAAAAGATCTGTTCAGAATTATCATGCTCTAATGAGAATTTTGATGTTTATTTTGTTGATTTTTAGCCAAAAGTGCATTGCATGAAGAAACTATTTGGTGTATAAGTTGATTGCTTCAAAATACAATCTTTAAAAGTGTCATATTCAATCGCTGAGGGAGATGTACATAGATTAAACCTCGAGCACAAAGGATCAGGCATTGCAGATTTTTGAAGTTGAAGTGCTCCTGGAAAAGCATGAAAAATGTTTTGGTGTTGTGAAGTAACCAGAATATGCTCGTTATCATCTTCCACTCCAGATATATATATTTTAAATTAAATAACTTTGGAAAGAAAAAGAGCAAGGTGAACTTCAAATTTTAGGCACTTTTCTCTGCCATAAAGAACCTATCCCGGCAAACTGAATCCGTCACCCACTCCTTCTCTCCAGAGATGCTGCCTCTCCTGCTGTGTTACTCCAGCTTTTTGTGTCTATCTTCAGTACTATTGGCGACAGACTGTGGTGCAGGATACAACACATTTAAAAAATATTGCAAAATATTGTTAATGGTTCCTTCAAAGTTATATGATTATGATCATTCAGACTGCTGTACATACATTGGTTAATGTTGAGCAAGGAACAGCAGATGCTGGTTTATACCAAAGATAGGCACAAAATTCAGTCTGAATTTCCAATTGAAGTAAGAATGTCATTGTTTTATCTGGGACATATGACTTGACTTTCTTGGTGAATGTTGATCCAGTTATTTATTGATGTCTGTGCAAACTTACCAGCGTTTGTTTATTCCATGGTGTATATTTTACTCTAATTCTAAATTATACTGAAATCTTGAAGCTGAGTTTTAAATATTTTTTAAAAAAGCATTTAAAAGTGTATTTTTGTTTTCCTTTTACAACAGCTCCAAGTGCTCCCAGTTTCATTACGTTTACAGAAGTGACTACCACTACATTGAAAGTGTTGTGGGGAGAGCCAGCCATGCCCAATGGAGTTCTGAAGGGATACCGACTGGTCTACGAGCCGCTGGAATCTGTACAAGGTACAGAGAGGTCACTGAAACATGGCTCCTCAGAGTAGAAATAAAATGAGAAAATGCTAGATAAATTCAGCACTTGAGGCAGAATTTGTGGAAAGAGAAAAAAAGGTTTCAGGTCAAAGGACCTTTGTCAGATCTTGAAGTTGAAGAAAGTGTAGGAGAAGGCTGATGAGGACAAATGGAGTATGCCTGATAAAGTGTGGGGATAGGCTCTGGGTGAAATCATCCAGTCATAAGGTCATAAGTGATAGGAATAGAATTAGGCCATTCGGCCCATCAAGTCTACTCCACCATTCAATCATTGCTGATTTATCTCTCCCTCCTAACCCCATTCATTCTCCTGACTTCTCCCCATAACCTGTGCTAATCAAAAATCTATCTATCTCGGCCTTAAAAATATCCACTGACTTGACCTCCACAGCCTTCCGTGGCAAATAATTCCACAGATTCACCACCCTCTGACTAAAGAAATTTCTCATCGTCTCCTTCCTAAAAGAACATCCTTTAATTCTGAGGCTATGACTTTGACTCTCCCACTAGTGCAAACATCCTCTCCACATCCACTCTATCCAACCCTTTGGCTATTCTGTATGTTTCAATAAGGTCCCCCCGCATTCTTCTAAACTCCAGTGAGTGATAGGTTGGTATGGGGAGTTAGAGAGGGAACAGAGAGCAGTCCGAGATAAAACAAACAGTGTAAAAGCTACAAGATGCAGGGTTGTAAGAAAAGCACAGATGGTGAGGTTTTGCTCAGGGAGAGAAACAAACTGAGCCAGTATCACAGGTATCAGAGGTGGGCGGCACAGTGGCTCAGCTGGTAGAGCTGCTGCCTCACAACACCAGAGTTCCTGGGTCGATCCTGATCTTGGGTACTGCCTCTGTGGAGTTTGCACAATCTCCCTGTGACCACATGAATTTCCTCCGGGTGCTCCGGTTTCTTCCCACATACTAAATATGTGCGGGTTTGAAGGTTAATTGGCCCTCTGTAAATTGTCCCTAGTGTGGAGGGAGTGGATGAGAAAGTGGGATAACATATAACTAGTGTGATATGTATTTAGAATCCATTTTTAAAGTTGGCCTAGCTCTTTATTACCAGATTCAAATTACATAATTGACAAATTTATATATTTCTTTGGTTCTCGATGTAGTCTGTGGAGCATTCATTCTGGAGCAGAGTCTTTTATTTTCTTTCCATTTGTTCAGGTGTGAGTAAAGTGGTGACGGTTGATCTTCGAGGCAACAATCAGCGCTGGCTGAAGGTTCGGGATTTGTTTAAAGGAGTTCCCTACTGCTTTCATGTCCAAGCCAAAACCTATAGCTTTGGCCCTGAGATTAAGGCAAACATTACACCAGGTCCAGAAGAAGGTAAGGGCTGAGTTGTGTTTTCTTGCAAATATTTGGATATTTGCTTACATATGTTGGAAGGGAGAGCGGACACCTGATGATATTAAGAACAGGCTCGTATTTTACTTTTCTTGTTCCCGAGGACATAGGTTTAAGGTGAGAGGGAAAAGAACACAAGGGGCAACTATTTCACACAGAGGGTGGTGGGTATATGGAATGAACTGCCAGAGGAAGTAGTTGAGGCAAGTACTATAACAAGATTTAAATTACATCTCGGCAGATACATGGATAGGAAACGTTTAGAGGGATGTGGGCCAAACGCAGGCAGGTGAGACTAGTATAGATGGGGCGTCTTAGTTGGCGTGGGCAGGTTGTGTCGAAGGACTTGTTTCTGTGCTGTATGACTATTTCTCACGTGTTAACCAATCAAATTGATTGCTGACCATGGAGCAGGATAGATAACAGCACTTCCACGCCAATTTGAAGGAGATCTAAGATTAGGGAGGGGTTCAAGCATAGCTCTGGAGATCAGAAACCGGAAGAGCAGGAGGCTTATCTATGATTGGGACAGCAGCACCTCGAGCATGGGGAATGTAGAAATTTAATGAGAGCTTTCTGTAATAGCATGGCAGGACAGGGATCGCGGAGAAGTTGGGAGATCTGTGGGACCCTCCAGGATAAACAGTAATGTAGTTGGCCATTACACAGTAGGCTGTTGAAACGAGGATCAGCCAAGTCAAGCAATGCTGAGAGGCCGAAGTTAGAAGAAGAAAAGCTGAACATATGTGTAAATAAGCAACCTACAGCAGGTCGTTGGTTGTTAGTTCATCGTTACCGCATCCAAGACTGACCAGTGTAGGAAGTGGATGGTAGTATGAATCATACAGTGGGGTGGGGTCAGTGATGCTGTTCTACTATGATTGGTTCACATGTAATAACCAATCTACAATATGGTTGAATGACCAGTAGTTGCATTTCAACTTATTTTTCATTAATTCGTAATGTTCTATGTACCATCATGTTCTTGAACAATACAGAACACTAACCTCAGCAGCTATGACCTATTGACTGTGACTTTGGTTTGTGCACTACTATTATGGTTGTCTAATATTACGGTTATTGATTTATTGTGTTTTGATCATTATATATTTATCTGTGGGTAATTGTGTTCGTTAAACTGCTGCAAATACGAATTTAATGTTTCCATTGTCAGTACATATGACGATTAAACACTCTTGGAAATGCCTTCCCATCAAGCACCGCCATCTCTCCCCATCGGCAATCATCCACTCCCTCCAACTGTCATCTCCTTCCCTCTATTCTTCCTTTGCCTCCGATCATGTTCCCCTTCCCACAACCTCATTCCCTTTCCCTCCGACCTTGGTCTCCTTCACCTCTGATCTCTGCTGCCTCTCCCTCCTCCCTTCATGCGCTCCTCCCACCCTTCCCTCTGGCTGCAGCCCACCACTCCTGGACCTTTTCCTTTCCCCCTGACTGTCATCCCCACTGCTCTGCTCCCCATTATCATTACTGCTCCTCCATCAAACACTTGTTCCTCACATAAAGAACCATTGGCTCAACGTAACCACCAACTACTCCACACACCATGCACCATCTTCTCTGCCCACTACACTCCAAGATACTCAAGGACCTACTCCACTCCCATTGGCCACCATCTGCTCTTCCCTGACAATATTTGCTTCATCCATCCCACCACCTCTGCCCTACCACCAGCATCCCCACTATCACATTCCCACCCTCCTTCCACACTGCTATCTTTTTAGTTTAGCTTAGAGATGCAGCGCAGATACAGGTCCTTCAGCCCACCGAGTCCGCACTGACCAGCGATCCCAGCACATTAACACTATCCTACACACACGAGGGACAATTTCCATTTACACCAAGCCAATTAACCTACAAACCTGTACGTCTTTGGAGTGGGGGAGGAAACCAAAGATCTCAGAGAAAATCAATGCAGGTCACGGGGAGAACGTACAAACTGCGTACAGAAAGCACCCGTAGACACGACCTCTGGCGCTGCAAGGCAACTACTCCACCGCTGCACCACCGTACTGCCTGTTTGAGGATATTCAGAAAATCCACTTGAAAAAGGTGTCCCATCACCCATCACACACTCGCAATCCAATTGGCAACACTGCAGCTTAAAATCCCACAAAGTACCCAGGTGGAAAAGGATTAGGGCTGCTGTTGGATGATCAGCGCATATTGGAAGCTTCGGGGTTGTTTTCATCACTGACGGACGCCTTGCAGACCATTAAAATAAAGCTGCTTTTAAAAGTGTTGAAACAGCAAGAGTGCAAATATTGCAATTGGGTGAAATATATTGATTCAGTTTAATTACATGCTAATGTTTGTTAAAAAAAAAGCAGTGAGGCTTTGCCGGAAGTAATTGGGACTGTTGCTTATTTATAAATTCATTTGAATTCAACCTGGTCCCAAGTAGATTGTTTGTGCTTTTCATTTTATTTTTTTTCCCTGTCCTAATATAACATTAAACTAATAACTAGTAGTGCCTTGAATTGAAATAAAAAGATTACCAGAGGCGAAGGATTGTTTGTTTACCACCTGAGCCCCAGGTTTTGCATAAACAAAGACAACTGTAAGGATTTTGTAAGTGAAGCATTGAAGCCAAAGTCAAAGCTGTCATATATTATTTAGTATTACCTACAGCACGGTACCCCCATTGTGGTAATGCTGTCTCCACACCAAACACTGGCAGAGGAGTAGAGATGATAATAACTACCATCCAGACATGGCAGAAACAATGTTCAGCATGGACATTGTGGTTGATAGCCTGTTCCTGTGCTGTTCTAAGGCCAGCACCAAACGTACTTACTCCCTATATGTTGCTTAATTAAGCTTAATTTAATTCTGTTTTTACATGATAAGAGATATTATTGTAAGAAACGGCAGAAAATCCTCTGCTAATTTTATTGTTGGAGTTGGTGCGCAGAAAACATTTGCAAATTTCAATATAAAGTGCTGGAGTAACTCAACAAAAAACGACACACAATGCTGGAATAATTCAGCGGGTGAGGCAGCATCTCTGGAGAACATGGACAGGCAATGTTTTGAGTCGGGACCTTTTCTCAGTCTGTAGAAGAAGGGTCCTATCCATGTTCTCCGGAGATGCTACCTGACCCGTTGAGTTATTCCAGCATTGTGTGCCGTTTTTTTGTTCCTTTTGTCTGCATTTACAATTTTTGTCATCATTTGCATAAAGAGGTAACACTCATCCAAAGTAAGTTTCATAAATCAGCATTGCTAACCAATTAATGAATGGGGTGGGGAAGGGAGAGGTCAGATATTTGTTTTTAATTCAATATTTCAAATATAGAATAGATATGTTTTCATTTTTTGGAAGAGGAATTTGGACACTTGTCAATGCATTGCAAAGTATCTATAGTCCACATAATTATCTAATAGAATCGAGATTGTAACAGAGAAAAATCACTAATCCAGTCCCACATGATCCTTGATTGAACAGCACATATAGAAACATATTTCCACAGAGGAATCTAACGTAGAATGTTTATGCTGTGACTGGTACTTTACCTCCGAGACATTTGCTACCATGGTAAATGTTGCCATGACAATTTCTCATTCAATCCATAATCAGCTTTTCCTTCATGTACATAGGCATGTCCCACCCGCACAGAGCAGCTCAGAGGGTGCAGGAATTTGTTGTGCATAGAGCTGTGAAAACTTTTACTAATTAAGTCTTTTTGAGATGATCATAATTTTTTTTTCAAATAACCCTCTACTGCAACAATTTGCATTTGCATTGAGCTTCTACGTGGTAAATGCTTAACTGAAGCATTATTAAACTTGATACACAGGATAAATGGTGCGTGGGGTGAGAGTTGGGGGCAATGATTGAGAGCAAAGTCATATTTTAAACGGTGGCACGGTGGCGCAGCGATAGAGCAGTGGAAACCCGGTTTCAAACCCGACTACAGGTGCTGCCTGTACAGAGTTTGTACATTCTCCCTGTGACCACGTGGGTTTTCTTCGGTTTCCTCCCACACTCCAAAGATGTGCAGGTTTGTGAGTTGATTGGCTTAGTATAAGCGTAAATTGTCCCTAGTGTGTAGGATAATGGTAATGTGCAGGGATCGCTGGTCGGTGCGGACTTGGAGGGCTGAAGGGCCTGTTTCCGCGGTGTATCTCCGAACTAAATTGAACTAAAGGATCAAACAAAGTAACCTAGTCAGGGGTGCCTTAGAAATATCAAGACAAAAGATAGCAAAGGCATGGATGAAGATTTCATGTATGACACCTTTCATTTTGACTTCAGTGTTGTTGGCTCAGGCAGTGCCTCGGGCTAAGCCAGCAATTAATCAGTGCTTTACCTCAGTTTCATCTTATTCATTTCAACTCAACGTACAAGTTCTCAGTTTGATGTTACACAAGGACAGGAGAATAAATTGTGGTAGAAAATGCAGATAAACTACTCAAGACCCAGGTTGAATTCAACTGAATTTATAAATAAACCTGCAGTCCATATTACTTCTCACAAAGCTTGCATGTTTATTTTAACAAATATTAGCAAGTAGTTACATTTCACGAAGGAGGAAGTAGGGTGGACTATGAAGTGGAATTATACACTTTTGGTTTCGAAAGATTAATGTAATTGGATCATCATCTTCAGATCATTCATGAATAACGTCCCAAATTCAATAAATAAGTGGCATTGTTGGTTAATAATTAATTATATCAGCATCTTAAAACCATATTTTAACCAAACGTATTTTTCTTTAGCCTAAACCACCTTCACAGGGGAGCAAGGGTGGGAAATAAACACTGTTGACACCAGCACATGCTTGGAATCGAGAAATGAATACATCATTAAAAGGTTGCCAAATGCTTCATGCTTTGCATCATCATGGGTCTCTCACTCCAATCCCGTACGCTGAAGTTTAGCCCTGTTGAAATCAAGGCTGTGTCCCTTGAGTAAGTGATGGGAAATGTGTAAATAAGTCTGAAATAAATGCCTGTGGCAGACAAGACCTGTGTTTTGTCAAAGTCAAAGCTTGATAATTACAGTGAAGAGCAACAAAAGGGAGACTGATGGTGCAATGAATTAGAGAGAGACGTTTTTGGGTGAAATGTTCCTATGAAGGTTGCTTACACTGGTGAATGGTGGTTGGTAAAGGATTCACCCAGGTGACACCTTCAGCAGAGCTTTGCAGGCTTCCTTCTCCTGTATTCTCCCCCAAGGCATCGCATGAAGCCCTTGCAAGGAATAAACAGTGTGGTGTGTGGCGAAGAGTGAGACTCGAGCTGGATTGTACAACTCACAGATCACTCCCATTCTTGTTGGTTAAATAAATTAAGAACAAAAATGGTGGCAGCTACTTGCGAACCAGTTGAGGAATTATCATAGATAGTCATAGAGTGATACTGTGTGGACACAGGCCCTTTGGCCCAACTTGCCCACACTGGCCAACATGTCTCAGCTACATTTGTCCCACCTGCCTGCGTTTGTTCCATACCCTCCACAACTATCCTATCCATGTACCTGTCGACATGGTTGCATGGATAAGGTTGTATCGTGGATAATCAGGCCCTCTGCACAAAAAAGAGGATGTTATAAAGCTGTCACCTCTGGTTAAGGGAAAGACAGGGACTGCAAAAGCAATGTGTTTGATTGGAGACACAATAACTTTCTGTCACACTGTATACTTGTATACCATTTATAGATAGAGACACAAGGAATTGAAGTGCTGGAATATTGAGCAAAACACAGAGTGCAGAAATAACTCGGTAGGTCAGGCAGCATCTGCAGAGGGATTGAATAGGCAATCTTTTGGGTCAGGTCCCTTCTTCAACCTCTGTCTCAAGAAAGGTTCCCACCCGAGCCATTGCCTATCCATTCCCTCCGCAGATGCTGTCTGACCCGTTGAGTTACTTCAGCTCTTTGTCTTTTCCACTATAACACATAATACGGCTTTTTATCATTACAATGTGCTTTACTATTTCAGAAGAGTGTTGCCTTTTCTCCTTTAATAATGGAAGACGTGATATGTTACACAGGTTCCCCAGGTCCCCCTCTGAACCCTTCCATTAGTGAAGCGTCAGCTGCTGTCACAATTCATTGGGCACGAGGTGTGCCTGGAGATGGACCTATAAAGGGTTACGTCATCGAGGCAAGACCCTCAGGTGAGCAAGCTGCTGGTGTGGCCTTCTCGGAATATAGACCGTGCCTCATATGCTTCATTGTGTGCCTCCAAATAATGCAATTCTGATGCTTTTCAATGCAATATAGAAATGGAATTAAAAAAGAACAAATTTGATTTTTAAAATTTGATATTTGTGGTTGTATTTTTCTAAATTCTCCTGCTCAAGTCAAATCCATACTCTCTGTTCCTTTTGTGATTTTATTTAAGGAAATGAAACTTCTGAACGTCATTCGCTAACAAGATAGCTCTCTAACAATGTTATTTTTAGATGTTATAAAAAATAAATGTACTCAATACCTGCAGAAAAAACACTGCTCTCTTCACAGAGGCTTATCCAACAATGGGTTAGTGGGAGCATGGAAATGAGTGAACAGAACTTGGTGCAGGGGAGAAAATATAGAAACTAGGAACTGCAGATGCTGGTTAATACACAAAAGGACACAAGGTGCTGGAGTAACTCAGTGGGTCAGGCAGGATCTCTGGAGAACATGGATAGGTGACGTTTCTCCATGTGCTGGAGTAACTGCAGGTCAGGCAGGATCTCTGGAGAACATGGATAGGTGACGTTTCTGGTCGGTGCTTTGGTCAACAAAATGAACAGATCCGAAGATTGTAAGGTTGTCAGATAACCATTGGAACAGTCACTTTGGGGGTCATGGAGGCATGGTTGGGCGGCACAATGACACAGCCGGTAGAGCCTCTGTTTCACGCCGTCAGTGATCCAGGTTCGATCCTGACCTCGGGTGTTGTCAATGTGGAGTTTGCATGTTGGCTGAAGGGCTTGTTTCTGTGCTGCAGAGTTGCTTCCTCAGAGCACCGGAGACCTGAGTTCAATCCTGACCTCGGGTGCTGTCGGTGTGTGGAGTTTGCACGTTCTCCCTGTGACTGCGTGGGTTTCATCCGGGTGCACTGGTTTCCTCCCACATCCCAAAGACATGCCGGTTTGTAGGCTAATTGGCAGCTGTAAATTTCCCCGAGTCTGCAGGTGAGAAAGTGGGATCACATAAAATTTGTGTAAGCGCGAGATCGATGGTCAGCGTTGACTTGGTGGGCTGAATTGAAAGGAATTTGACAGAGAATTTAAGCAATAAATTGTCTGAAGTGGAACACAGTGAAAGTAGAGAGATCTGAGAACATGGTGTCCTTCGGCTTAAATTACTAATCGTAAGAGTGTGTCAAAACTAAAAATAAAAAGCAAAAACATTTAAATATATTTGTTCTAGAGTATCTGTTTTATAATGTTTGCTTGTTTTCACCTGAATGGTTTCTCATTTAGATGAAGGATTGTGGGATACCTTTGAAAAGGACATTCCAAGTGATGCAATATCACACATGGTTAACCGGGACAAGCTAAAACAAGGAGTGAGCTATGAATTTCGGATCATTGCAGTCAATCAGTTTGGATACGGTGAACCAAGTACCCCGTCCATCGTGAGATCAGGTAATTCACTTTATGTTCTAGTGATTGCTGTTCCAAATAACTCTTCACTGTTAAAAAAATAGATTCACATGAGTGTTTGAAGCATAGAGTCATACTGAGTGGAAACAGGCCATTGAGCCCATCTCCCCCAAGATGCCGCATCTAAACTACCCTATTTGCATGTGTTTTTATACATATCCCTCTAAATATTTACTATTCATGTACATGTCCAAATGTCTTTTAAATTTGTTAAAGTACCTGCCTCATCTACTTGTATAGGAAGGAACTGCAGATGCTGGTTTAAACCGAAGAAGGGTCTCAACCCAAAACGTCATCCATTCCTTCTCTCCAGAGATGCTGCCTGTCCCGCTGAATTACTCCAGCATTTTGTATCTGCTTTCTGTGGCAGCTCATTCCATATACCTACCACACGTTTGTGAAAAAGCTGTTCCTCAGCTTCCTCACCTTAAACTAATGCACTCCCATTCTATATTCTCCTACCCTAGGAAAATGAGTCTGTACATTCACCCTGTCTAATCTCCATGTGATTTTATACACTTAAGAACTCTGCTCTCCAAGAAGTAACGTCCTAGCCCGCTCTACCTCTCCCCAAACCTCAGGCTTTCTACTCATGGAAACATCTTCGTAAATCTTCTCTGCACTCTTTCCAAAAATACTTTTCCTGGAGCTTTTCAGATCCACTTAGGACTAGTTTTACTTGTTCTGTCAAGGAAATGTCTTAATTGGATTTTATATAATTTAAATATGTCCCACTCCTCTTATTCAACATCATTTGAAGAGAATGTGAAAGTGCAGAAACTGTTTGACTGGAACGAAGTTCCAGCTACCCTTAGGATAGAAATGAAGCTGTTGGAAGGATTACTGGACTACTGATCTTAGAACAGAATGGAGACGGTCGAAGGGGAAAAAGTGGGGAAATATAATATGGGAGCTGTGGGAAATGTAATAATTAGCTTGTCAAAAATCATTCTTTGGAAGCAGAATTGTGTTGTCTATGTGGTCCCAAATTAAATTACATCTCAAACCAGCGTGAAAGCAATTGAAAAGAGAGGGGGAGCTAAGCAGTGAACCATATTGAAACTAACAACATAGGAATGAGTTGACAAGAGAGTACAAGAAGGTAGAAACTCAATTATAGAACAGGAGTCCAAGGGTTATGATTCTTAGCTGTGCACAAAATAGATTAAGGAGGTGATCGTGTACTGAAAGCTAGAAGAAAAAGGGGTTTTGTTTCAGCCAAGACCAAGGTCTTAGTGAGAAGAATGTTTTGGCAGTTACAACAACTGTGAACCAGTAAATAGGCAGGAGGGTTCAGTTGAAAAAGGTAATGTCAATTCTAATTCAGGAGCCAACTAAAGGAAGGAAGGTACTGTTACTGTCAGAGCCGTGCTTCAGGCTGTGGAGATAGCGTGAGAATAAAAGATGTAAAGTAATTGCATCAGAGGAGGGATATGTGTGAGTGAAACTATAGAGCAGAAGGAGAGGCAAAGGTGTGCAGCTTATGTGAGCATTGTTTATACAAATGCACAGCGTGTAAGCGATAAATCAAATGAATTACAGGGGCAGATTCTACTTAGTGGGTAAAATGTAGTAGTCATTACTCACACATGACAGTTATTACCGAGATATGGTTGCATGACAAGACAAGGAACTGAATGTACCGGGTTATAATGTCTACAAGGGAAACTGGCAGACAGGAAGCTTCAATGATTAAAGACAAAATTATTTCAGTGCTCAGAAAGGATAATGCAAGGGATTTTAACAAGTAGACAGTGGCAACTGTATGAGCAAAATTATAAAATAAATAGCATTTAACAGTCATGACATTGTCTCCCTTAAGGTAGAATACGTAGGTACGGTTAGATAAGTACATGAGAAAAGCGAAGTGGTTTAATTGCGAGATTCTATCTTTCATATAAATTGAGATAATAGACCAGATTATGTCAGAAAAATAGTGAACCTCGGGTGTGTTGAGGATAGTTTATTGCAGCAGTAAATCCTAGAAACATAGAAAATAGGTGCAGGAGTAGGCCATTTGGACCTTCGAGCCAGCACTGCCGTTCAATATGATCATGGCTGATCATCCAAGATCAGTACCCCATTCCTGCTTTCTCCCCATATCCCTTGATTCCGTTAGCACTAAGAGCTATACTTAACTCTCTCTTGAGAGAACCAACAAGAAACAGACTATAATGGGCAAAGAGTCAGCTTTAATTAACATTTCGCTGATTGTATTGAATTGAAAGAGACAGCATGGAAACAGGCTCTTCGGCCACTGAGACCACACCGATCATCACATTACTTCTTTGTTATCCCATTTTTACATCCACAAACCCACACATCTTTGGGATGTGGGAGGAAATTGGAGCAGCAGAGAAACCCCTACAGTCACAGAGACAACGTGCAAACTCCACACAGACAACACCCGAGGTCTGGATCAAACAGTCTCTGGCATTGTGAGGCAGCAGCTCTACCAACTGCATCACTGTAAACACTAATCTGTAAATATTTGTCAAATACAGATTGAGTTATTCATGTTCAACATAATGTTTAAAGGGATAAACAATATTGTGGCCACAATTCCAAATTTCAGTGACTTCAAACTGACTGACCACATTAAACTGGGAGCAATTAACAATGGGTAAATCCATAACTGAAGAAACCATTTAATATGGTTTAAAACTAGTTTACACCGGGCAAATATGGGTTGTTTTGCCAAAGAGAAAGGCAAGGATACAAGATGAGGAAAGAGACAGAATAGAATTGAATATAACAGATAAAGTTGCTGCTGATAACAAGGAGAGATAAAACAAATAAAAAGCTGAACAAAATGGATTTTAAGAATCTCAAAAAGGAAATGGTTCACAAAGTAAGTGAATAGGTAAAAAGTAGCATATTGAATTTTAAGAGTGCAAGATAATTCACCCGCTATACTGAAAGAATCCCTTCTAAGTGGTGAAAAGCTAAATTCAGTAGAGCTCCAATGAGAGTTACGGGTCTGCATTATTATTAAATGCCCAAGTTAGGAATGAAAAATAATCAAAAAGGCTAATGGAGTCTTTATGTTTAGAGGACTAGAGTAGAGGTCATGCTGCTGATATATATAATCCTCGTTCAGTTCTGGACATCATACGTTAGGAAGATTTTATGAACCCTGAATTTTCGTCAGTAATTTCTCTAACTGCTGTAAGGATCACTGGCCTTTTAATTTTCTGCCTCATCACAGCAATCCTTCTTAAATAAAGCAATAACATTGGTTATCACGTTTACTTGTGACTGTTCACTCAGGCTGGTATAATCTAATTTCACCCAATCTTTAGGACCATCTTACAATCTCCTTTAATCCACTCTCTGCTTTAACCCATTGTCCGTCTTGACCCACTGTATACCTTTACATGTCTCTAGTAGGACTGTCTGCACCTTGTCTCAAAACATTTTGAGAACGTATTTAACTTATTTTGCCCCATCTAAGCCCTTTGAATTGAGGAATCCTAGTCAATGTTGGGTGAGTTAAAATCCCCCATTACTATAACCCCATTGCTATGAATTGTCTTACAGCTCAGCTGGGAAATCCTCCATTTTATGAAGAGTGGTGGTTCCTGATAGTGATGGCCCTTTGCAGCATCATCCTCATTCTGCTCATGGTCTTCGGCCTGATCCTACATGGACAGAACAAGAAGTACAAGAACACCAATGGTAAAATAAACCACTGCCTTATTATTGAGGAGTTGTAATGATTTTAAACTATAGTATTATTAAAGTTAAAAAGTTAAAATGTGTGTAATGAATGCATGTCTCGACAATTGGATAGCCTTGCATTCTGTATGCTGCATTTAATGGTCTCTAACATCCAAATCTATCTCCCCTCACTCTCTCACATTCTCCAAAGCATCTACATATCCCATCTCTACACCAGGCACGTGCCGTGAGTAATTACTCTGGGTAGGCACTCAGTCCGCTTTAAAAAAAATGTAAACCGCGCATGCGCAGATTGTTCTCCCCGTTAAATAAATAAATAAATAAAAACAGTGACTTATCACAAAGTGCTGAATCTTCACTGCCTCACCGCTGCCGCAGCTCTCCGGGTGCGAAGCCACGGACTGTAGCTGGGGATAGAAGCAGCACGGAGAGTGGCCACCGCTGAACTGGCCACCACTTCAGCGCCTTCTGCCGACCTGCTCACCTTTGGCAGTGCTCTCTGTCTGAACACCTGTCACCTGCCGTTCGCCGACTTCACTCATGTCAGCGGCTTCCTGCAAATCCTTAAATTCCCACAGCCGAGTAACCTCAATCGCGCTGTTGGAATTTAAGGACATGAGTGAGGCCAGCGAGCGGCAGGAGAGAGGTTTTTAGATGGAGAGCTGCCAGAGGTGGGCGGGTGGTTCTGGAGCTAAGGTGGCGGCTGGTTCCGCTGTCCGGCCCGGCGGCCGCTCGAGCTACTTCTCTCTCTCTCTCCCCCCCACCCCCCCCCGGCCTCAGAGCAGTGTCATTTCATGCCCCCTTGCAAGGAACGTCGCAAGTGGATGCCCCCGACCCCTCATTCATAACATTTGTGCCCTCCCCGCAACGTTACCCCGGGCCAGACTCCCCACACGCTGTGAAAGGAGCTCTCTCCCCACTCCGACTCCCACACCCCGGCAAATACGGTATTAAAAAAAAAAAATCACAAAATGTACTTACCATATGATTGGGACACGACAAACCATGGCTGAAAACCCCACCAATAAACTTGCGCTGCGAATGCGCGGTAGACTGATGCGCATGCGCAGTATGATGCTGCGCATGCGCAGTGCTACAAAGGCAGGATTTCTGCTGCCTTCAGCCCCGATTAAAATTGACGGCTTCAGGCAGCGCTGACGGCACGGGGGCTGCACAGAGCTTCCCGTGTTACAAGCGCTGCGGGTGAAAGGCACAGGGAATTATGCCTACCTAAGAGATCAGTCTCTTACATAGGCATAATTCTCCCATGCCTTTACTATTTATATTTAATAATTCCCATGTCATAATTTTAGTCAGGGTAGGCAGTGCCTACCTTGCCTACCCTGACGGCAGGTGCCTGCTCTACACTCACCTGAATTCTTTCAGTTTCATTTCCCACTGCATCTCTTGCTATAAAGCATTTCCCACTGAATGAATGAATGAATAAGTTTATTGGCCAAGTATTCACATACAAGGACTTTGCCTTGGTGCTCCAACCGCAAGTGACAACATGACATACAGTGAGTGACAGTTAAGAATGATACATAAAACATTAAACATTAATAATAAAACATTACTGATTAAACATGTGAATTAAATAAAAATACCAGAGCAAAAGGAGGCTACAGATTTTTGGCTATTGAGTAGAGCTACTACTCATGGTAAAAAGCTGTTTTTATGTGTGGCAGTGGCAGTTTTGACAGTCCGGAGTCGCCTTCCAGAAGGAAGTGATTCAAAGAGTTTGTGGCCAGGGTGAGAGGGGTCAGAGATGATCTTACCCGCTCGCTTCCTGGCCCTTGCAGTGTACAGTTCGTCAATGGAGGGAAGGTTGCAGCCAATAACCGTCTCAGTTGATCGGACGATTCGCTGCAGCCTCCAGGTGTCGCGCTTGGTGGCTGAGCCAAACCAGACCATGATGGAGAAGGTGAGGACAGACTCTACGATGGCCGTGTAGAATTGGACCATTATTGCCTGTGGCAGATTGTGCTTCCTCAGCTGCCTCGGGAAGTACATCCTCTGTTGTGCCTTTTTGACTGTGGAGTTGATGGTAGCCCCCCACTTAAGGTCCTTGGAGATGATGGTTCCCAGGAACTTACAAGACTCCACAGATGTGACTGTGGTGTTGTTGGTGGTGAGTGGGGCGAGGGGAGGGGGAACTCTCCTAAAGTCTACAATTAATTCCACTGTCTTAAGAGCATTGAGCTCCAGATTGTTGCGATGGCACCAGGACTGTTATTCCGCAAGTACTTAAGGAGTCAATATATCTCCCATTTTTGCTACTTCTTGATTTCCCAGTTGAGCTGTAAGATAATTCATGGCAATACAGTTATAGTAATCTTTTTGCACCATTCCGCACCAACCTCATTTCCCCCAAGCCCCTAAGAATATCTTATTACAAGATCTTATTTATATTTTCAAATGTCTTTTTATCTCCATTTTCTGTTGCATCGTCTCAAGCCTCACATCCAGATTGCAAGCTCTGCCGCCTGGTCTTTGTCTATTGTGCTTCCTATGCCTTCAGTGGCATCTTCGTCCCTTTGAAATGCTGCCTTTCACGGTGCTTTTAGCCATCTCTCTTATTTGCTTTCCTGCTTCCTGGTTGCACCAATCACCCTCTGAAAACCGCAAGATGTTGGATCCCAACTTTGCCACAATTTACAAAAATAATTTTTCTACCAAATCTCCCATCTTGTGGATTTTGATATAATACGTTGAGTGAATCTGTGGGTCAAAATCATTGGGACTCACTGGCATTGGGGAGGCTCATCGATTTGTTGTTTATTCTAAATAAAGTCAATTTTCATTTACAACTCTGAAAGAAATAGAGGTACGGACCTGAATTTAGGCAAGTGAATGATGAAACTTATACAATGACTTGGTCATTCACTTTTATCAAATCCATGCAATAGATTAAAAAAATGAGGGCCCAAGAAGGCTTTTTTTCCAACTATAAACACTTTCTTCATTCACTTGTTCTTTAATCGCTTGCTTTATTTGATATAGATCTTCATTTGCAGTAACAATATACAGTAACATTGTACAAAACCTGAAGTTTATTTTGATCTGCAAGAGGAACAAAGGGCTAGATTTTCTGCTATAAAATAAGTCAAAGGCAAACAAAGCCCTCAGGTGTGCATACTATAAAACGTGCAGTCTTTACTTACGATAGCTGTCTTATCGTTTAGGTAAACATAATTCGACCGTGGAAGAAACCCTCACCTTAGATAATGGAGGGTTTACTGCCCTGGAGCTGAACAGCAGACATTTGACTGTCAAGAGCAATTTCTGTAAGAAAAATGGCACCAGGTAAGTACTGACACCTGATCACACCTGGGCACCATTTACATTGCAGCTTCTCCAGTAATGGGTCAGCTGGTACAGCTGCTGCCTCACAATGCCAGAGACTCCGTTTATATCGCTCCTGACCTCGGGTGCTGTCTAAGTGGAGTTTGCACGTTCTCCATCAGACCGCGTGGTTTCCTCCAAGTGCAACGGTTACCTTCCACATTCCAAAGACGTGCAAGTTTGTATGTAAATTGGTCTCTGTTTAAAAAAGAAATTGGCCCTACTATGTAGGGAGTGGATGAGAGAGTGGGGTGACACAGAACCAGTGTGATGTCTGTGTGAATCCGGGGGGCTGATGAGCCAAGTTTCCATGCTGTTTCTCTAAAACTAAACAAAAATAATGAGTTGACCTTTTTTCCATGCAGGTAAACTCTAAGAATTTAGAAGGCTCAGTCAGAAGCTAAAGAAATATGGCTTGACTTCAGGTGTACCTGAAATGTTAAGATACTTTTTGTAAAAACACAAGTAAAAGCTTTTGGAAGCTGGAAATCTGAAATAAAAGCAGTTATTGGTCAGGCAGCAACTTCAACAATATTTAATTGTCCCAAAACATTAACTCTTTCTCCACAAATGCAATTGATAAGTGTTTTTCTGAGACACATTTATATCTAGGGTGAGAACACACTGGAATTTATCTCACATCAAAACCAAACCTTGAGATATGTTCTATTTGGAAATGTCTCCATGTATTTGTCTCAATACATGTATCTGTACTGCAGTTTTACTAGATTTATCTTTAGGTTTGTTGTTGTCACAAGTACTGAGATACAGTGAAAAGCTATGTTTTTGCAGGCTATCCAACCAGATCAGATAACATTATATGTGAACACATTCAAGCCAAACTCAAGTACAATAGGGCGAGAGAAGAGAAACTTAGAATGCCAAATTATAGTTCTCAGCATTGTACCATAACTGTTCTAGAAAAAAAAGTCCAATATCCACAATGAGGTAGATTGGAGAATACCCTAGCTTATGGAAGGACTTCAGAAGCTGTTCCTGAGTCTAGTGATGTGTGCTTTCAAGCTCTGTACCTTTTGCCCGACGGGAGTGGGGAGAACAAGGAATGCAGTGCATACCATATATTGAGTCAATGGTGGGAGTCTGGTTAGTGTGATGCGCTGGGCTACATCCATAACCCTCTGCATTTGTTGCAGTCTTTTTACTTTATTAATATTGCTGCACTTAATGCAGTACAAATTATTTATTACACCCTAAAACTACCTTCACTGGAAGCCTGACCTTTCATGATTCAAATGAGTGTCCTATCATGTTCACTGGTGAATAGTATTTTTTTGACACTGCAACAATCAGTAACACATAATTTATTCACACCTATACCGAAATACTTCATTAGCAGTAACTGCATCAATACCAGCAATAAACTGGGTTTAAACTTGAATCAACATTTTTATATAATGTAATAATTATGGTGCTATATTAATTAAACGTTTTAAATGCTGATAGTTGGAAGTCCTAACAATAATCATTTTTCTTCTGTGTCTCTTTGTTTCAAGGTTTCCACCGAGGCCCAGCCCGGGAGCGTTACGCTATTCTGATGAGGATCTATGTAACAACTACAATGGAATAGTGCTGACGGAGAGCACCACTCTAACAGAGAAACCCACGGAAATATCTGAGTCAGAGGTAAACGTTAACTCTGCTTAATCTCATGCCCCTAGAGTCTTTCATACACTGTACAACCAGAGAAGGGACCCTATTTACACCTCTGTTCTGTTGCTTGAATATAGGATGCTATATTTCTTCTTTGTATGCTGAACCGCTGCTACTAATAGACTTTATAGGATAAAGAGGATTTATTAGGTCCCTCACAGGTACCTTTGTGGACGCTGCTCTATTGCTCAAAACCTACCCAAGTCCACCCCTTTAATTGTAATTACTACTATATATTATAGAAAATCTTATATAAAAAATTGTGTCAATTGAGGAATAGGGAGGTAGGTGTTAGAGGCAAGGGAGCATCAGACTCACTATAACAGATTTATCATTCCTGCAGGTTTTTCAAAATTAAAGTTTTTTAATAACTATAAGTTTATTTTTGTTCCTGCTAGCTAAAAGTACTGAAGGCTGTATGTTATATTATTTAATAGAGGATTGTTGCAGCAGTATCAATAAAACCAATTGCTTAGCAATTTCAATGACCTCCCGCAGTGAAGCTAGCAGTTATGTTCTTAATAGACAATGGGATCATATTACTGAGGGAAGGCTACATGTAGAGATGTTTTCTTCCAACACTTTCTTTTCAAAGACAGCTTTTTTTTCTACTTGCCATTTTTCCAAACTAACTTTTAAGTGGTTCTCTAGTTTCTGATGGAAATCGTGTTGTAACCAAATCCGGCCCACATAATATAGTGTTCCCTAATTCATTAATCACACAGTTGTGGTCCCTCAGTCAAAGAAAATAATCCCACACTGTTTATCATTTCTAGACCCCACAATTGAATATATCCCAAAGTAATTGTACCCAAAGTTTAGTTTTGTTTATTGTCACGTGTACGGAGGCACAGTGGTGACAGCTTTTGTTGTCTCCTCTGTTCCCCAGCCTGTACAATCTTGCTAAGATTTCCCATTCTTGGTGACATCCTTGTAAATTTCTATTGCTTTCCATGAGAAAGCTAGCTATCATATTTAATAAAAAATGAATAAAAATATATCCACTAATTAATCCTATGAACCTCTAGGGTTGGGCAATTATTGCTCTAGTTGACCTTTTCCCCAATTTTGTTTTACTACCATTTTGTTCACCTTGGATTGACCCAAGTCATATTCAACTAAGGTGTGTGGCCCTTCACTGTTCCCCTATTCAGTACCTTTATTACTAATCTCAGCTCAGCTGTAACTACCTGCCATATCCCCGTATCATGATCCATTCAACAAAAAAGTATGTGATTGGGTCAGACAAGTATCACAGTCAATACTTGTAAAGTTGAGCTGACAATTGTTCAAATCCACAATTGTTCAGCATGGATTTATGTGAGCAATATTTTTAAATCATTGGTGTATGTTTTAGTCACGAACACTGCGTGGCATGTCAGAGGTAATGAACAGCAAAATATGAAAGGTTGTTACAGATTATCGCAGTCTGACTTTCCACTCAGACCTGCACCCAAGTGATTCTAAGCCGCAGATGTTAAAAATGGAAATATACTTCACTGTGAAACCTACAGCAAGATGGGTCACAGCCTGTTTAGTTATCACATCGTATTAACTGGCTATGAAGCATCTATGAATTTAAAATATTGAAAATAAGATATTTAAATTAGCAAAGATTCAGAACCAAAATCCCTTCGGCCCAACTTGCTCACACCGGCCAACATGTCCCAGCTACAGCAGTCCCACCTGCCAGCATTTGGCGCATATCCCTCTAAACCTGTCCAATCCATGTACCTGTCTAAATATTTCTTTAACATTGTGATAGTACCTGCCTCAACTACCTCATCCGGCAGCTCGTTCCATACATCTACCACACTTTGCGTGAAAAACTTACCCCTCAGGTTCCTATTAAATCTTTCCACCCTCATCTTAAACCTACGCCCTCTGGTTCTTGCATCTCCTACTCTGAGCAAGAGCCTCTGTGCAGATAACCGATCTATTCCTCTCATTGTTTTGTACACCTCTACAAGATCACCCCTCACCCTCCTGCGCTCCAAGAAATAGAGTCCTAGCCTGCTCAATCTCTCCCTATGCTCAGGCACACGAGTCCTGGCAAAATTGTCATAAATCATCTCAGCACCTTTTCCAACTTGACAACATCTTTCCTATGACATGGTGCCCAAAACTGAATACAGTTCTTTGCATCTTGTTCTGAAGTGTAACAATGCGGTTGGGGAAGCTTAGTCGATCAGACCACTGGCTCATCCATTGTCATGGGATATTTTATGAACCTCAACAAAAATAAACTTGTAAAACTGGGTTACACACAAAATGCTGGATTAACTCGGCAGGACAGACAGCATCTGTGGAGAGAAGGAATGGGTGACGTTTCGGGTCGAGACCCTTCTTCAGACTGAGAGCTAGAGGAGAGGGGGCATTAGAGATATGGAAGGATAAAGTGTGAAAACACAGATCAAGGGTGCAATGTTTCAGTTTAGTTTATTGTCACGTGTACCGAGGTACAGTGAAAAGCTTTTGTTGCGCGTTAACCAGTCAGCAGAAAGACAATACATGATTACAATCGATCCATTTACAGTGTATAGATACATGATAAGGGAATAACATTTAGTGCAAGGTAAAGCCGGAAAAAATGTAAAATGGTTCATTGTTAGTTTACAAAACCGGGGACAAGACAGGGAACTAAAATGTTCTGCTTTACAGGCTTCCGACAGTGACTGTGAAGGTGAATTACCAAAAAGCACACACTCATTCGTGAACCACTACATGAGTGACCCCACTTACTACAACTCATGGAAGAGGCAGCCAAAGGGTCTTCCACGAGCTTCGGCTTACACTTACGAAGAATGCACAGATGGCGAGCAGGAACCGTACTATCCAACAGTGATCACGACGCAGAGTTCAGGCGGGGCCTACGTGCCCTCGGGTCAGCCTGCGTCTGGCTCAAGGACTCCTGTGACTGGCTTCTCCTCCTTTGTGTGATATTCCGCTTTGAACAGCATCAGACAATTCCTTTGCCAATGGACCACCGTGCCAGATGAACAGACTTATAATTACAGTTGAGAGAAAGCTGTCAAATGGAAACTGTCATCTCCAAAGCTGCCTAAAAAGTGCCTTTTACGTGTTGGTAATCTAATTATACCAATATCGCAGTGGTGTTTAGTAAAATCGGTGTCCCATTCATTTGAATGTGACATTCACTAGATTATTTTGATACTTTTTTGTTTCTAAAAAATTACCCCTCTCTCTCCCCCACCTTGGAAGCATTAAAGTTGATCACAAAACA
Organism: Raja brachyura; assembly: GCA_963514005.1. The sequence continues at coordinate 5,193,375 of OY740801.1, forward strand.
TAACTTTTTAAGCTTGGTGCAAAACCAGTCCAGACAGACAAAAGTGGTTTACTTCATCAGACGACCAATATAAAGCACAGCGTAAAGCTGATGTACAATCCACAGAAAGGCAGGGATTAAGGAGAGTCACTTCCTGCTGTGGTAAACAACAAGAGCTACACGTGTCACCACTGCATGAAAGGGCATGTTTCAGGCAGCTTTTGTCATTGCCTTATAATTTCATCACAACTTCAGTACTGGGTACCTTAACAGTGAAAGAGTCAAACCTACAGTACCACCACCAACTGAAAAAAGGCAAAAACCGTAATCATTTTCTAAACTAAAAAAAAACACAATTTCTGAATAAGATCCTAGTTCTTTAGAAAATGTAAGTAGTAAAGATGACATTTGCTGGCCAAGATTATGGAAAGATTAGGAAAAAGACAAAAAAAGATGCATCATGAACTCAGTTTTAATTCTGTGCAGCTTGAGAGGTCACAAGCTCTTAAAGTGAGTTTCCTTCAGAATTGCCATTAATTCTGATCAGTTTCTATTCTCAGGATATTAAGAGTGCAATGAATTTTAAGTGTTTCCATCCACCTGTCCACACATTACTTTAGCCTTATATTTTATTTGCTAATTTTTTATCAGCCGTCATAAATGTGCTTTTTTGATAACTGTCTCTGTGCCACAGCAGTACACCGGGGGGTTTAACAGCATAGCGGTTAGGTTTCCGGAGTATCAGCCAGTTCTGGTCCATTTATCCAAAGCCATGAGTTTGACTCTCTCAATGCAGATAGAGAGTTCAAATTCAATTTATTAGATAAATCTAAAAGTTAAAACAGAAAAGCTGTCTCACTCATGGCAAGGATGAATTGTCATAAAAATGGCCTACAAGAGAGGAAATCGGCGCCCCTGCCTATTCTAATCCTCATGACAGAAGGCACACCAAAGAAGTTGACTCAAAACGCAAGGTGCTGGAGGAACTCAGGGAGTCAGGCAGCATCCGTGGAGGGAATGGACAGTCCAAACCCTTCTTCAGACCATCAGTGCAACCTGAAACATAATTTGTTCATTCCCTCCATAGATGCTGCCAGATCTGTTGAGTTCCACCTGCACTTTGTGTTTTGCTGATGATTCCATCATCTGCAGTTACTTGTGTCTCCAAAGAAGATGAATCCTTAATTGAGGCACAGCTTAGATAGAACAATAAGGAAATAAAAGTATCACAAAATGAAAAAAGCATATCTGTCCCATGAAGAAATGAAAAGAAGTATTACTTTAATTACTTCAAATGGTTTTATAACTAAAAATCTCTTTCAAGCCTCTCACGTATTATGGTTTACGTTGTCTGGTGGTGTAGAATGACTGGTTTGTGATCTGTTTCCCCAGCGTCAGTAAGCATTGGATCTACTAGTGCAGATGGTCCATTTTGATATTCCAACATTTGTCAAACAGCTGTAGGTGAAGTCTGACTGCGATGGTACAAAATGTACTGCACAAGAAGGTGATGAGCCAGAAATCCCTGAAATCATTTATTCACTCAAGGTAGACTTGGACCAAACAGCTACAATAAAGACAGCAGCCCGCAGTTCTCTTACCTGAAGAGCAGAGAGCATGGCAAATATGACACTGAAGAGAAAGGTTGACAAAGGGCAAAATAATGGATTGCCATATTCCGTGCTGACTCGTAAGTTCTAGGACCCGAATTTGGCCATTCGGCCCATCAAGTCTACTCTGTCATTCAATCAGGGCTGATCTAACTTTCCCCATTCTCAACCCCATTCTCCTGCCTTTTCCCCATAACTCTCCAGCTGTTTTTGACAAATAAGAACAGAAAATGCTGGAAATACCCAGCACATCAGACAGTCCCCCCTGCAGAGGGAGAAATGGTTAACATTTCAGGTCCAGGGTCGTTGTGACAATAAATGAACATTAAGAAAGCTGCAGTAGTTATAACTAAAACCTGACACAGAGGATCCCGAGCCTTCTTTCTACACCCACAGAAGCTGCCTGACCTGCTGAGTATTTCCAGAATTTTCTGTTTTTATTGTCCTTGAACAAATTTGTTCAGTCGGATCTTGGGATGGCCGGCCGACAGTTCTACTCTTAACTTACCAGCTTTTTTATTTGGAAGAAGGATAAATGTACTGCCTTTGTCCCCTCGTCACCTGCCAGTGTCATTTTTGGGGAGCAGAAAGACCAGAGGGTGTCTTGGCCTCCCAGTATATAATGCATTGTTCCATCAATGAGTGTAACATTAAGGACAGATATGTAACATGGACCGAGGACTGGCTGCCTCTCTCTATTGTTAGATAGTTCCGGTTTCCTCCCACATCCCAAAGATGCACTGGCCCTGGGTTTCGACTGAAACGTCACCCATTCCTTCCCTCCAGAGACGCTGCCTGTCCCGTTGAGTTACTCCAGCTTTTTGTGTCTATCTTTAGTGTGAACAGGTGATCGGTGGTCAGAGTGGGCTATGTGGGTCGAAGGGCCTGTTTCCATGCTGTTTTTTTCAGTTCAATTCAATTAATGAGAATGTGGCAATAAACCAAAGTGACTGTGACCTCAGTCACACTTTGCGTAGGGTATTCCTCTCACCACCAGTGAGTTATAAAGGTTGGACCCTCCCACATCTGCTTTTGACGCACAGGTCCAAACTTTGCAGAGTTGAGCTGAGTATCTTCCAGTGTCGAGAGATGCTGCCTGTCCCGCTGAGTTACTCCATCATTTTGTGTCTATCTTTGGTCTGCAAGACAGCCAGTTTGTCTTTCTAATTGTCCAGAGTAAATGCATAGTTTGGTCTGTGCAGTCCCAATAAAGCAGTCAGAATAGACAGGGGACATTCCTAATGCATTCCATAAACAGAAGCAGCCAGGGCTCCCAAGTGATTGGGAGATACATCTCTGCCTCAGTAAATACTTTGAATCCTCTTTACGCTTTGAGGCAGAAGCCCAGTTTTCTATCCATCAGCTTGCAGTGGTTTATTATCACCCTGCAACTATTGGAAAACCATCATCATCAGTTGTTATTTGTGTAATTGCTAGTACTATAGCAAGAGACACAGTGGCGCTGCCTCACAGCGCCTGAGACCCGGGTTCGATCCCTACCTCAGATACAGTCTTTTTGGAGTTTCCACAGTCTCCTTGTGGCCACGTAGGTATCCTCTGTGTTTTCTGGTTTCCCTCCAACGTCACAAAGACATGTGGGTCTGCAGGTTAATAGGCCTCTGTGAATTACCCCTCGCGTATAGGGAGTGGTTAAGAAAGTGGGAGAACATAGAACTCGTGTGAACAGGTGGTCAGCGGACTTGGTGGGCTGAAAGGCCTGTTTCCATGCTCCCATGTATCTCTAAAGTAAACTAAACTACCGCCGGCAATCATGTCCAAGTTAAATGTAAGTATCGGTTTCAATGCTTGAGCCTTGCAGAGATGTTCCTTATCCTTAGTGATTGAACTAGTATCTGCAGAAGCCAATTTTTAGTTTACTTTAGAGATACAGCATGGAAACGGGTCCTTCGGCCCACCGAGTCCGCGTCGTCCAGTGATCCCCGCACATTAATACTATCCTACACACTAGGGACAATTTACATTTAAACCAAGTCATTTAACCTACAAACCAGTACGTCTGGAGTGTGGGAGGAAACCGGAGATCCTGGAGAAAACCCATGCAGGTCACAGGGAGAACGTACAAACTCCATCTAGACAGCACCCATAGTCAGGATTGAACCCATATCTCTGGCGCTGTAAGGCAGTAACTCTACCGCTGTGCCACCATGCCGCCCCAATATTCAGAGTTTGAATTGGTTAGATTAAAACTGAATTCATCTAAATTATGTCTTCTACTAGTTTTTTATAATGTGGCTTCGAAATCCTTTGATGTGTACATATTGAATAAGAGGAATGCACATTTGCATTTTTTTAAACAAAATTTGCTCTGTAATTCTTCAGAATTTTTGAGGTGCATTTGACGTAATATTTGAAGCATGTACATGTGGAGACCACTTTTCAATGTAGGATTCCAGAGATGGTTTTGTGGAAACTGTGTTGGTGCTATCTCTCCACTGTGTGAGATGCCTGCTGCAAGCTGCTGGGGCTCACTGGAGGATAGGGACCACTGCAACTGTGTAGACTGTAAGCGTCACGGTCTGGCTATTCCACAAATAAATCACAGAAAGTGAGTCAGGGACAATACTTCACTGATGGCAGAGCCATTGAAGGGGCACATCTGCTCCTTTGTATGGAGCCTCAACAGTTAGATCGAGCCTCCCAATGGAAGTTTACATCAGGCACCACATTAGCAGAAAGCAGTGAAACCAGGGTTGCTCAAGTAATTCACTGTTCATCTGTAGATCTGGCAACAGCCAAGGTCAATCTCCTTGAAATGTGGCTCTGCAAACATTTCATTAAATAAGTAGTATTATCTATCAATTATATTACTGCAAAATATATCATGTCCTTTTCCTTAATTTTTTTTAAATGTTAAATTATAATTTGTTACGTAAATTAAGCTGCACTTACAAATCAAAACTAGTCACGTCAGCAATTAAATAATTAGTTATTCCAACCCTGAACCTCAGAGTAAACCTTTTTGCACCAGATTCTGGCCACCCTTCCAAAATATTTGAGCAAAGTTGTATCTTTATTTTGATTAAACACAAGAATGGAAAGCACCAAAATATATCGGAATCATTAAATAAGCCATAGTGTTGATTTGTAGAATTATTTAGCAAAATTAGCTATGGAAACTACTTTCCTGGCAATATGATAGGGCACTTTTAATGAAGGAATAGATTAATGACATTTGGAGAGAATGGTGGTTTAGTTCCACAATTGTCATTAAACTCAACACGTCTGAACTTGAATCTGTCAGGAACCACTAGAATGTGTCATTATGTTTTATATTATTTAAATGTATTGAGCAAATGTTATTGTCATTTGAGCTTTCTTAGGAGGACTTTTAGTTGATCAGTTTGCTTCAGAATCTAACCCAACACTTTGTAATATAGATATATACACAGTGGCACTAAAATGCATTTACATCACAGTTTAAAATATCAATAATTACACAAACAAGATTATAGTAGCAGACTCTTATTTATACAGCATTTTGTTATATATTAATTAGTTTATTATTTTTATTATTTTAGATATTTTTTGTATTCACTTATACAATATCTTTTCAAACAATGATGGTTCTTAACTTCACCAAATTTATTTGTTCAATTTAAGCAAAAACTAAAAAATCAACTTAAAAAAAAACTATTTCCCAAAGTCTTGGTCATTTCTAAATACGTTTGTGAGTTTTGCTTTCTCTTTTTGTTAGGGGATGCAGTGGACATGTTTCTTTATCAGGTATATCTCTCTTTAAAGGCTTTATTTGTATTGGTAAGAAACTCACTGTATTGATTTTGTGATCTTTCAGCAGACTTCAGTGCTATTGAGTAAGAAGACTTCTCATTGCAAATGAGAGTACTTTAAAAAAAAATTCCAGTGCCCTCCTAATACTGAGGTTACGGAATTCCCTCTAGATTTAAGCTGCCTGAAGAAGACTCCTCAATCTTTTAACTATCATACAAATGTAATTACAAATGGTGACTTGAATGTTAAGTAACATTTCAATAAGAATGAACAGCATTTGGGGAAAGCATACCTCTGTGTGACAGTGTTCCTTGGCACACTGTACACAATGCAGAGCTTTCCGTTCAAGAAATACTAGTTATTTTCAGTTGACTGGTGGGTGACTGCAGATCTTTGAATACAGAATCCCCAGTTTGATGGGAGCTGTATTTAGTAGTTGGTCCATAGGAAAATACCTTTACCAATGAAACTGCTGTAGAAGAACATGAGATATGAAGGATGCCATTGATTTATTTTATATAGGAACTTAGCCTCCTGTGTAGACTCGGAAGATGTTATCCCGGAAACACTACCCAGCACACTTTAAATGCATCCACAAGCCATATAAAATGTCTGCATTTGTAAGTATTTCAAAAGGTTGTTTAGTACTTTGTAAGGGACATGACTGGTACACATTTGGTAACAATATGAATGTGTATTTTTAAGATACTTTTTTTGTACAGCTGAATTTGTACCCACTTGTGAAATCCTGATGAAGTATAAAATAAGTTGCAGAAGATGAAAGGTTGAGATGTCTCAGCAAAACCACAGATGTAATGGCATGTTTCTTAGCACATTATTATACCCAATATTCCATTCAGCACTTGGCTTCAGTAGTTTCTTTCTACAGTGGAACATTCTTAGAGAGTTTATCTCGAAGCAAAAACAACACTGTGTAACTTCTTGTTAAATTAATTCTACTGTTTTTGTGTCCTGTTAAGGAGAAAAAATGTTGTAGATTCTATTTTTGGCACTACATGTACATGGTTCACCTTGTCTTTTGTAAATATTATGTTGGAGAGAAAGTTTAAAATATGTCGGACATATTTTGGTTAAAGGGTTTGTACCAGTCATTCTTTTAATGAAATCACTGTGTAAGTTGGGTGAATCTCTCAGATTCAGAGCTTTAGTAAAGCTGCTCATTTGCTTAATCATTCTGTCTTCACAAAGTGTGCTAATTAAAGTGTTCACAATCTGATTAACAGCTTTGAATACCCTGTGACATAGTGATGTGATCAACTTGTAAATGTGGCGTGGAAATAAGGCAAGGAAGCATATTAAAGCAGTGGTCGGGAAATTCTGTCTTAAGGTGGAATTTGCCTTGTGGTATTTTACCTGACAGTCTATGGTTATTGTATCTGCCTCAACTACCTCCTATATGCCCACCACCCTCTGTGTGAAAATGTTACCCCCCCTGGGTTTCCTTTAAATCTTTCCCCTCTCCCCTCTCACCTTACACACATACCCACCAAATCTTGATTCCCCTGCCCTAAAATAACACTGTCCATTCACTCTATTCCCCTCATGATTTTAGGCACTTGCATAAGATCACCCCTAATTCTCCTGCACCCCAAAGGACAAAGTCCCAGCCTGCCCAACCTCTTCCTGCAGCTCAGGCCTTTGAGTACTGGCAACATCCTTGTAAATCTTCTCTACACACCAGCAAAGTCATTAAATCAAATGCAAATATCAGCCAGCTATGGGGCTAGTAATAAAATAAAATTAAATAATTGCCAGCTATTTTTTCAGAGCTGTTCCCACTTAAATGGGAGCCCGACCACAACACCATCTAGACATGGATGCCAACTGTAGTCTCTTGTGAAGGCATTTTTTAGTAGTTGACCTGGTCAACCAGTGGTTGTATCTCCACCATTAGCCTTAACCTTAGTGCAATAGTGAAATTTAGAACTTTTGTTATTCTTACAAAGGCAATGATTTTCCACTGTTGGAAAAATAAAATACCAACGCCACCAATCCAAGCAAGATGCACAATACCATGAGATAGGAAGGCTTCCCCTACAAATCTAGATAGAATGGATGTGGAGAGGATGTTTCCACTAGTGGGAGAGTCTAGTACCAGAGGTCATAGCTTCATAATTAAAGGACATTCCTTTGGGAAGGAGATGAGGAGGAATTTATTTAGTGAGAGTGTTGAATCTGTGAAATTCTTTGCCACAGAGGCTGTGGAGGCCATCAATGGATAATTTTAAGCCAGTGATAGACAGATTCTTGATTAGTAAGGATGTCAAGGGTTATGGGGAGAAGGCAGGAGAATGGAGTTAAGAGGGAGAGATGAATCAGCACTGATCAAATGGCGGCGTAGACGAGTAGATTCATTCTGCTCCTATCACTTATGAACTTATGAAGCAATTTATTTTGTTGTGCAGTGTTTCCAGACTGACCCATCAATCCATTCCTGAATGCATTCCATTCCCCCTACTACAATCACCTAAAGAAGGGTTCCGGACTATCCATTCCATCGCCTTCCCATTTCCTCCACAGATGCTACCTGACATGCTGAGTTACTCCAGCACTTTGTATCTTGCTTAAGATTCCAGCACCTGCAGTTCCTGAGTCTCTCTTTAATATGCAAGTTCTTACTTGGAGTGAATTGCGCCGTGTCACAGCCAGTGATCATGCAGGGTTGCACTTGGACAAGCGCAACCAGGACGTCGATGATCTGCTGGACGAATCACATGAATGGAGTCACTGGCCATAAGGAATGGTGAGTGGTTGCACTATATGTTCATATTTCAACTCTTTCTTCCCATTTTATAGTGTCTTCAGTTAATTTTGTTTGTGATTATTTTAATACGTTTGAATTAAAATTATAAGGCGCTCTTTTAAAAAGGAGGTGAGGAGGAACTTCTTTAGTCAGAGGGTAGTTAATCTCATTGCCACAGAGAAGTGTGGAGGCCAAGTCAGTGGATATTTTTAAGGCAGAGATAGATAAGTTCTTGATTAGAATAGGTGTCGAGGGTTATGGGGAGAAGGCAAGAAAATGGGATTAGGTTGTAGAGATCAGCTGTGATTGAATGACGGAGTAGACCTGATGGGCCAAATGGTCTAATTCTACTCCTATAATTTGTGAATTTATGTTTGGCCTATTACCGTGTTCTAGGCGTGTCTCTGTGCTGTAGGCTTGTTTCTATGCTGTAGGCGTAACACGTGTTGTTAGCATGATTCCATGCTGTAGGCGTGTCACCGTGGTGTTTGGCCTGTTTCCATGCTGCAGGTGTGTTTCCGTGCTGTCTGACTCATCACTCTTCAGGAGCCAAACACAGGCACTAAGGACAAGCTTAAACGAGGCATCCTGATGGGCAAGGGCTGAAGGGCCTGCTTCCATGCATAATTCTGACTCTAACCACCATGACCATTTAACAACCAACCAAATGCCCTTGCGGATTAGCACATCACCAGAAGCCTATCTTTTTCTGTTATACAACAGGGACATCCCTTGGTTAAGAAGCATCGAGACAATGCATCTGGAAGAACTAATCCTCTAATATCTCTGCCAAACCAGGGATGAAGCCAATGCATCCACTATCCCTGCAGCCACATCATTAAAGATCTTAAGATAAGATCTTAAGATCTTAAGATCTTAAGAAAATACCATGTTCCTGGTATTTCCTGGACTTGAGCCCTATCATTTTACCAATTTTTTTTGCTTGTTAGAGAATGTTTCAGATTCTGAACATGGAAACAAAGAACAGCAAATGCTGATTAATACACAAAAGGACACAACATACCGGAGTAATGCAGCGGGTCAGGCAGTATCTCTGGAGAACATGGAATAGATGACTATTGGGTCGAGACCCTTCTTCTGAAGAAGTCTGAAGAGAGGTCTCAACCCAAAACATCACTAATCATGTTCTCCAAAGTTATTGCTTGACCTGTTGAGTTACTCCAACACTCTGTCTTTTTGTTTTAAATGCCAGTAATAATCCAAATTGTACACTAGATGGTGGCAGAGTACAGTACGTTGCCTCTTAAAATGGAGCCTTTTATTTTGCTTTTATCAATCACTTATCACAACTTTTCCCGTTGTAAATATAGAAGGGGATACTTAAATACTCTGACCTTAAATACTCTGACCTTTATACAAAGCAGATTTAAAGTTAGTAAAAACAGAAAATGCTGGTAAGTCAACAGATCAAATTGCAACTGTGTTAGCTTAAAACCCCTGTCTCATGGTGCGAGTTGGCCCACGAGTGACCCCGAGTTTTCACTCGTGGTGATCACGTACAGCCAACGTAGCGGGAACGTCGGAACTCGCGCGATCAACTTGTCCACTCGTGGCGCTAACGGCAGGTACCTGTGAAACTTGTGAACTCGTGAAAAAAGTCAAACATGTTTGACTTTTTCCACGAGTCAAATTTCGTGGTCAAGTTTTAAATTGAAGCATTTAAACTCAGAGTTATATCATAGTGGCCCGTGCGTTAAGTTTAGTGATTTGTGCGTCTACCGTGGGAACTCTTTAATAGACACAAAATGCTGGAGTAACTCAGCGGACCAGGCAGCAACTCTGGAGAGAAGGAATGGAGTCGAGACCCTTCTTCAGACTTACCCGAAACGCCACCCATTCCTTCTCTCCAGAGATGCGGCCTGTCCCGCCGAGTTACTCCAGCATTTTGTGTCTATCTATACTTTAGTTTCGGATATGATCAAGTGTAAGAAACGCAAACCAGACTACCTTCACATCAGAGAATCCTAATGTTCCTAATTTGGCCGAGGCACTGTAGGAAGGAGCTGCAGATGCTGGTTTACACCGACGATAGACACAAACATGCTGGAGTAACTCAGCGGGACAGGCATCGCCTCTGGAGAGAAGGAATGGGTGATGTTTCGGGTCGGGACCCTTCTTCAGACTCCCCGCTCATTCTTCCCTCGTCGATGTGAACTTGTGGGGGTGCGAAGAATCGGGCGTCGCTGGGTAAGGGGAAGAGAGGTTTTACTGCTGAATTATGCGCAACAGAAGCATGAAGTGGGGGTAAGGTCCGTTTAAACTATCTTGTCGTCATCCCCCCCCCCCCCCAATGTTGGGAGAGAGAGGGAAGAGAGTTGAGCAAACAAACCACGGGAGACTGCATCTTTGGAGGGAAATCATAAAATGTATAGGGATGTTTCGGGCCGGGACCCCAAAGGTTGACTACCCGTTTCGCAGATGCCGTTCCTAGCCCCCCTCTCACTCTTCCCCACCCATAGTCTTTGCCTTCTCCCAATTCCACCATCCCTCGCCCCCCCCCCCCCCCCCAACCTGTCCTCGCCTGAACTGCTGAAGATAACCGAGTCCTTTAAATGCGAATCCCGGACTGCAGCAACAACACACGCCCTGAGCGGGAGAGGAACTTGGTAACTCAAGAGCAAACGGGAGGGGAACTTGGTAATTCTGGAGACGAACTCGGAACATCGCAGAAAGTACAAGTAAACACGGCAAACTTACCATACCCTTAGGAACTCGCCACAAACACTTGCACATCAACTTGAAATATCGTACACAACCACGAGTCTGTCACTCTGGGTCACTCGTGGGTCAACTCGCACCGTGAGACAGGGCCTAGAGTTAGCTGCTTTTCCTCTTGATTTCATTGTCATACAGCATGGAAACAGGTCCTTCGGCCCAGCTTGCCCATGCCAACCAAGATGTCCCATCCACCTGCCCACGTTTGGCCCATGTCCCTCTAGAGCTTTCCTATCCATTTACCTGTTCAAATGTATTTTAAAATGTTGTGACAGTATCTGCCTCAACTACCTCCTCTGTCATCTCGTTCCATGTACACACTGCCCTAAGTGTGGAAAGGATTACCCGACGGTTTCCTATTAAATCTTTTCCCTCTCATTTCAAACCTTTGTCCTCTGGTTCTTGATTCCCCTACTCTGGGTAAAAGACTGTGCACCTATTCCCCTCATGATCAAATACACCTCTATAAGATCATCCCTCATCGCCTTGCGCTCCAAGAAATAAAATCCTCACCTGCCCAACCTCTTTTTAGCTCAGTCCCTCAAGTTCGAGGAACATCCTTGTATACCTTCTCCACACTTTTAATCCAGTCGGCTAGATCTTCTTTGCTTTTAGAATCTGCGACCATATCAGCAATTCAATTTTTTCAAATTTTTCAATAGTTAATGTTTAGGGTACATTCTTTTATGTCCTTCACTCAGGTATTTCCCCACATTGACACAAAACATTCCAGTACAACCTCATCAGTGACACAAAAGATCACAATATTCATAATAGATTATTGTCACTGATTATATTCATAATAGATCATGAGTGATCTAGAACTCTTTCTGTCTTTCTTTCTTTCTTTAAAAATATTTTTATTAATTTTTTTCAAAAGCAAAAACAAAACAAACAAAAGAATAAAAATAAAATAAACATAACAGTGATATTGATGCATAGAGATCAGGATTACATTAATAACAGGTATAACCTAAGTATGAGTCCAGTGTCAAAATACACATTGGATATAGACCTCCCGGTCTCTATGTAAATATAGTCAAGTGTTTAAAAGAAAACGTGTCTATATAAAAACAAAAAGAAAAAAAGAAAAAGATAAAAAGGAGAAAAACAAAACCCCCTAAACTAGAAAATAAAGCAAAACAAAATCTGGGTTGCAAAGAATTTCAACGATTTATGTCCCTATTTGCTGTCAAGTCCGTTCCACCGTATAAAGGTAAAAAAATTATTATAACGGTTGGAGAGGGGACAATTTGCATTGTGTAGAAATGTTGAATAAAGCTTCCCCAAGTCCTATTAAATGTAACCAAGGGTTCAACAATGTCGCTCCTAATTTTTTCTAAGTTTAAACATGATATCGTTTCAGAGTACCAATGAAGTGTGGTCGGAGGATTAGAGTCTTTATAACTCCTCCCTGTCATTGACAAAGCATTCAAGAGTCTAGAGTGTTTCATTGTCATTGGCACCAACAAGGGAACAGTAAAATTCTTACTTACAGCAGGTTAACATGCCTGTAAACGCAGTGCACACAGATAAAATATAATAAGCAAACATATAACATAGCATAGGAACAGACCCTTCGCCGGGGTGGAAGATTGCAACCTTCACGTGATCCGCCCTGTTTCGACTAATGCAATCAACTCGATGTGCACAAACGGAAGATCAAATAGAACAAGTTGTCCAACAACTTTAGGCTGTGCACGCCACACGAAAGAAGAAGAAGACCCTTCGCCCACAATGTCTGTGCCGAACATGATGCTAAGACCAACCCTTGCCTGCCTGCTAAAAAATAAATCAATAAATGAATAACCACAATACTAGTACAAAATATCATTGTCCTTAGTGCGACCAAAGACAGTCCATAGAAGTTCACAATTTAAGATTTGTGTTGTGTGGTGTTCAAGAGCCTGATGGTTGTTTGGAAGAAGCTATTCTTGAAACTGGAAGTCAAGGTTTTCAGACTCCTAAACGTTCTTGCCAATGGTAGGAGCGAATCATTATCCCCATTTCTCTCTCCACAGATGCTGCGTTCCCTGTTGATTTTTCCCGGACATTCTGCTTCTACTTTTTGAAAGGGGCAACAGCCCAAAGAATGTGGACACCTCAGGCAACGCCGCTGCAGTGCAGGTAAAGCCCAACACCAAAACTAGCCTCAGCTCTCCAGTGCACAAAACCTAAATTAATTGATCATATAAATCAGGAACTAAAAGATGTGGCCAGACCGTGTGTGATTTGGTGGAAATCATTGACGTTCCCAGGAATGTTGGCTCAGGGTGGCTAACACAGAATCTCAAACTCGACCTTTGAGAACAAATACAAAATGTTGTCATGATCAAGCAGAGTCAGCATGGTTGTATTAGAGCGGAAATGTGCTTGAAAAATGTGCTTTGCAGCTGTGACAAACCTAACGAATGAATGAGTGAATAAGTTTAAATCAAGAGCCAATACTGATACTGGTTTATTATTATCACATGGACTGAGGTACAGCTATCCAGGCGAATCATATCATACATGAGAACAATCATACCTGTGGCTTTACCATAAGTTGCGAGGACACCAGAGCACCTGGAGGAAATCCATGCGGTCACAGAGAGAAGGTGCAAACTCCACACAGACAGCACCTGAGGTCAGGATTGAACCCAGATCTCTGATGCTGTGAGCTAACAGCTGTGCCACCCAGTTATTTATTCTGCCAGTATGGGCATGAACTACAACTGTGGGGAGAGTGGGCAATCTGAAAATGACTCCATGTAATATGACAGCATTTGACAGCATACAGAAATGTATATTGGTTGAGGTGGGAGGCAGTAGAGACAAAGGAGAAGATATTGTGTAGGAAGAAACTGCAGATGCTGGTTTAAACCGAAGATAGACTTAAAAAGCTGGAGTAACTCAGCGAGTCAGACAGCATCTCTGGAAAAAAAGGAATAGGTGCCCGAGCCTCCATCTTCTACCTCGGGGATTCCAACTCTGGTGCCAGACATCCAAGTTACTCGTTTTCACCCAGCCCACAGCTAACAATGGCCTGTTTCCTTTATCATCGTTACTTTTTTGCATATCTTTCATTCATTTGTTCTATATCTCTCCTTTCCCTTTCCCCTGACTCTCAGTCTGAAGAAGGGTCTCGACCCGAAACGTCACCTGTTCCTTTTCCCCAGAAATGCTGCCTGACCCGCTGAGTTACTCCAGCTTTGTGTGTCTATCTCAGGAGGAGATATTATTCTGTACAGGAACAGGCTCGAGTCCTGAATGCCATGTTGCAGATTGGTAAGGACATGTCAGGGCTGGAGAGAGGGAAGGAAGGATCTAATTACTGTTGCGACAACAACAAAGGTACAAAAAGAAATACATTATATGGAGGAATTAAGAATAACAAAGGTAGAGACCAACAAGCAGGCCCACACTGGATATGTTGATTGATATCTGAATCAGATGTGTTGGCATTGAATCAAAGAGATCCGAGAATTAAATGTGAAATTCAAGGAGTTTCGTGGGAGAAAGGGTTTCAATTGAGAAGGAAGTGGTGGGTAGCAGGGAAAGAGTGAAGAGTTTTACTGAGCTTGACTTCATTTGAATCTGTATCTGTAGAGTTCTCAAATCATACCGCATGGAAACAGGCACCGGCCCAACTTGTCCAAGATGCCCCATCGAAGCTAGTCCCATTTATCCACATATGACCCATACCCCTTTAATCCTTTCCTATCCATGTACTTGTCCAAGGTTCTTTTAGAATGCTGTTATAGTATCCACCTCAACTACCACCTCTGCCAGCTTGTTCCGCATACCAACATGAGTAAAAAAAGTTGCCCCTCGGGTTTGTATCAAATCTTGCCCCACTCACCTCAAACATTTGTGATTTCTCTTGCGACTTCATTGGAAACTGCATCCTGGCAAAACTGGGGCTGAGTGTAAAATTTAAACCAAATATTAATGGGAGAAAAATAGAAGACATTTGAAAATGTAAAGTGGATTGAACAGTGTTATACGCGAAGCTGCATCAATGCAGAATGTCTCAGCAAAGGCAAACCACTGAGCAGTTGCATAGATACATATTGCAAATACATAGAAAATAGGTGCAGGAGTAGGACATTCGGCCCTTCGAGCTAGCACCACCATTCACTGTGATCACGCCTGATTATCCACAACAGTGTAGCAACACTTCTTCTTGCGTATGGTGTGCACAGCCTAAAGATGTCGGACAACTTGTTCTATTTGATCGTATTTGATTGTGCACGGCGGGTTGATTGCATTTGTCAAAACAGGGCGGACCACGTGAAGGTTGCAAATTCCCCACCCCAGTGTAGCAACACGAGGGAAAGATAGTGAGAGATCACAGAATACAGTAGGACACAGGAACAGGCCCTCCGGCCCAGAATGTGAAGTGTTGCGGTAACTCAGCGGGTCAGGCATCTCTGCAGAACGTGGATAGGTGACGTTTTAAGTTAGACTTTGAAGAAGGGACTCGATCCGAAACATCACTTATCCATGCACTCCAGAGACGTTGTGTGGCCTGCTGAGATGCTGCCGCATTTTGTAAAAAAAACCTTCCAATTTGAGATTGGTGGAAACACAAAAAGACAATGTCATCCTGGTTTATGAATGGGAATTGATGTCTCATCATTTTGTTCAAGGTGTTTTTTAATATAGTCCGGTGGATCAAAAGTGAACCAGCGTGTCTAGCTTTCCTAATGGCACTTGATCAGGTGCCAGTTAAAAGTTTATAACACAAGAAAGAGCTAATGGAGATAAGTAATTACTTTAGATAGAGAGTTACTTAACAAGCAGAAACCAAAGGGAAGGGAAAAACAAGTAATTTCCAAGTTGAAAAGCTGTAACTGATGGGGCAACTCAAGGATCAGTTGAACATAGATCAGCCCAGCACAGGAACAGGCCCTTCGGCCCACCATGTCCAGCCCAAGCACGATGCCAAGTTACACAAACCCCTTCATCCTGCACATGATCCATATCCCTCCATTCCACACATAATGATATGCCTACCTATACAAGTGCCGGAGTGTATTGTGTCGATGTTGACCGATGATGTGAAGGCGGGTGGGAAAGTACGTTGTGAGGATGATGCACTGATGATGAATTCCATCTGGCCTGTTTTCTGACATTGAAATGCAATATTCCAAATGCGATTTACCAAAGCTCTTAAAACGTGGCACAGTGCGTTGCTGTTAGTTTCAATCAGCACTGGCATTCTCCCTCTTGGGATGCTACCGAGTCAATGAAGGTCCAAGTTGTCATTCCTCATGGAGAGGTGACACAGTGAGCTGAGTAATTTACCACTTGCCCTGGAGAGTAGGTCCACTCCAATGTCAAGTGCGTCGGAGGTGAAGATTGAGGAAAGTGTAGGGTGATGATATGGCCTCGGAGACACGAGGAACTGTTTCAGTAAAAACACAAAGTGTTGGAGGAACTCAGCGGGTCAAGCAGCACCGTTAGACATTAGAGACACAGTGTGGAAACAGACCCTTGTGCCCATCAAGTCTGATCCTATCAGTGATAACCCTGTATGCTAGCACTGTCCTATACACTAGGGATAATTTACAATTAACACACCTGCACATCTTTGGAAACCACAGCACCTGAAGAAAACCCATGCATAACAGGGAGAATGTACAAACTCCGTACAGAGAACACCTGTAGATAGGCTGCAACCCGGGTTTCTGTGCTGTAAGGCAGCAACTCTACCGCTGTGCCACCCTATGGAGGGAATGGGCAGGTGACATTTTGGGTCGGGTCCCTTCTTCAGACTAGGTGTTACAGGTCTGCTACATCATGTCAACATTCAGTGAGATTGTACTTGAGTTTGACTTGATTATATTTATGTGTAGTATTATCTGATCTGAATATTGAACAGTACAACACAAGAACAGGCCTTTCGGCTCACCATGTCTGTACATAACATAATGCCAAGACCAACTTTTACCTGCCTGCACATAATCCAT
The DNA here is from genome assembly GCA_963514005.1 of Raja brachyura. The sequence continues at coordinate 5,210,168 of OY740801.1, forward strand.
ATCCCTCCTTTCCCTGCATATCCATGTGCCTATCCAAAAGTCTCTTAAATACCACTAGCATAACTGCCATAACCCCTGGCAACACATTCCAGGCACTTGCCACCCTCTATGTGAATAAAACGAGCCCTACACATCTTCTTTAGACTTTGTCTCTTTAACCTCAAAGCTATGCCCTCGTATTTGATTTTTCCATCCTTGGATAAAGGTTTGAATATTCAGCGATATGAATATTCACTTCTCTAATTTCAAGTAACCCTTGCTTTTCCTCTCTCTCTATCCCTCCCCCATCCTAGGTCTCCGACTAGTTTCACTGTCCCCCTGATTTTAGTGATTGTATGCCTCGTTGATGCCTTCCCCTCAGCTAACAATGATCCATTCGATATTTTCCTAGATCTTCGTCCATTTGATCTCTCGTTTCCACACCTTACCCTTCCATATCTCAATGTGTCCCTCTCCCAACTCACAGTCTGAAGAAGGGTCTCGACCTTAAATATCACCCATTCCTTCTCTCCAGAGATGCTGCCTTACTCCAGCATCTTGTGTCTATCTTCGGTGTAAACCAGCATCTGCAGTTCCTTCCAAAGTCCTTGTCCTGAACCTAAAATAACAGAAACATTGGTGCAAGAAAAGCAACAACGGTCTCAAGGCCCTTGCAGGAATTATTCTGATTAGGCCATGTTTTATAATCTGATGATCTCAGTCAATATATCTCAAACATCTGCACTGCCTTAAAGTTCAACTGTGAAATAACTTTTGGCTTCTCTACCAGTTTTCTTGTCTCATAGCCACTCTTCTGAAGAGATCTGCTTTTGTTTACATTAACAGTGTACTCAACAGGAAATGCCTAGTATAATCTATGCTTAAACTCGTGTCTATCTGTGCCAGGGAATTGTATCATAGATCGGCTGTTGGATTAAGACTACATGCTGAGGAGATTTAAACAAGGAGACTGTATCTGCAGATTGTAGATCTGTAAGAAGCAATTGCAGATGCTGGTTTAAACCGTAGCCTGAAGAAGGGTCTCAACCTGAAACATTATCTATTCCTTTTCTCCAGATGCTGTCTGACCCGCTGAGTTACTCCAGCTTTTTGTGTCTATTCTTTGTAGATTTGTAACGCAGAACCTTAGCTGGTTCTGACCGGAATAAAAATGAAAAGAAGGATTTGAATGAAGTATCTAATTCACAACTTTCATAAACTTGGAACAAAGTCCAAAGTATTTTACAATCAGTGAACTATAAGTAGTGCGGTGACTTAACTGGGCAAACTGCCCAGAACAAGATACACAAACAGCAATCCAATAACTCAGCGGCTCAGGCAACATCTCAGGATGACATGGTTTCAGGCCGGGACCCTTCTTCCGAGTCTGACCTCCAGTCTGAAGAAACGTCGCCTGTTCCTTCTTTCCAGAGGCGCTGCCTGCCCCACTGAGTTTCTCCAGCTTTTTGTGTCTATCTTCGAGTTACTTCAGCACTTTGTGTTCTATGTAAGATTCCAGCATCTGTAGTTCTTGGTGTCAACAGCAACGCAATAATGACCAGACAATGTTTAGTAAATTGGTTAGGGAATAAATACTGTCCAAAGCACTGCGTAGAATACCTCGCCTTCCTTTGAAACAATGTGATGGAATCTTTTATGTTCACTTTGAAACCAGACAGAGTCTTGATTTAAAGTATACTTCAAAAGACATTTGAAATGATCGATGATAGTTACACGTCCACATTGATGTGTTCATAGAGAGATTTAGTGTCTGATGAATGTTAGAAGATTGAGGTGGAAAGCAATGGCCATCACATTTAAAAGTCTCAACATTTGAAGGATAAGTTGAAAATGTGCTGTGGCAAAACTATTACTTCAAATAAAGATGTCGTGAAAGTCAAGAAGGAACTTGCAGATGCTGGAAATCTGAAATAAAATGAGGAATTGCTGGAGTTACTCAGCAGGTCAGGCAGCGTCTATGGAAAGAGAATCGACTAAAGCTTCAGGGCCAGGACTCTTTATCAGAACTCAGTGGTGAAAGCAGGGCCAGTGAACACCTGGTGCATCACACTGATGGACCTAGCTTTCTAATTTGAGTTAGCTGATCAACTTCACTGTGGCGAAAAAATGCTGAAATAGTGTGAATGGAAAAAATAATGAAAATTGAAGTATAATCTGAGAACAAGATTGGAATGAGTAGCTAGTGAATGATAAAGAAAATTATAAATGTAATACTGAAACAGTCTGAATTTAGACATCCTCTTTTCATTGTGTAACCTTTTCTGGAATATTACAGACCAGGATCTAAGAATGAAGACATGAGGAACTGCAGCTACTGGAGTTCAATTTAGGTTGTCACGTGTACCGAGGTACTCGAGTGAAAAGCTTTTGTTACGTGCTATCCAGTCAGCAATCTTGAGCAAGACACAAAGTGTTGGGGGAACTCAACGAGTCAGGCAGCATCTGTGAAGGGAACTGTTTCAGGTCAAGAACCTTCTTCAGTAAAAGAGGTGAAAAAGCTGGAACAGAGAGATTGGACAGGACAAAGCATGGCAAGTGATAGGTGGATACAGGTGGGGGGAGGGGGGTTGCTTGCAGATGGGTGAAGCATGTGACAAAAACTAGAGGTGAAAAGAAGACAAATGGGTGTTGGAAAGGGGAGAAGGAATGAAATATAAAGCCGGAGGGTGGGATATAGATGTAGGGGGGGGAGGAGGAGGGATAATCAGGAAATGAGGGCAGGAATGGGAGATGGGTATACGAAGGAGGGGAACGGAATAGGGTGGCTGTGGGAGGGTGGGGCGGTGGGAGATGGTGGACAATGCATTTGAGCAGTTCAATGGTACTTTATCGTCATGTGTACCAGGCACAGTGAAACTCCTTTTTTGCATAGACTTCAGTAAAAATCTTACCATAAATAGGCAGAATCAAACTTAAATACAAAAGTGTAAGAGCCGTCGATTACACCGTGACTGTACACAAGGGTCGCCACGCCTCCAGCGCCATTTTGTATGATTCAAGTCTAAAGTTGTTAAAAAATGTAGGGTCTTAGCTTGGCCATAAAGATCCGTTGTCCTGGCGACGGCACAGTCAGAATCTCAGAGGTTGGCCTGACCAGACGATGTCCTCCACCCCCCTCCGTGCCGCTGCAGGCTGCGTCCGATCCGCACGCTCGGCCTCTCAGCGGCCCCTGACCCACTCAAGTCCCAGGCCACTGCAGGGCCTCCAGCGGGGCCCGGTCTAATGGAGCCTTCAGCGGCCCACTCCACAGATAAGAAAGGTGGACTTTCTCTTCAGTGTAGATTTAGCAACAGTTAGCAAGGTTTAAGAAAGGTTTGGTCTGCAGAAGGCTCTCGACCCGAAACATCACCTTTTCCTATTCACCAGAGATGCTGTTTGACCCACCGAGTTACTCCAGCTTTTTGTGTCTATCTTTGGTTTAAACCAGCATCTGCAGTTCCTTCCTACACATTAAGAAACATTTAGACAGGTACATGGATAGGACAAGTTTAGAGGGATATGGGCCAAAGTCAGGCAGGTGGGACTAGTGTAGATGGGACATGTTGGCGGTATGGGCAAGTTGAGCCGAAGGGCCTGTTTCCACACTGTATCACTCTATGGTGCTCTAATCTGTTGATACAAAACATTAGAAAGAGAGAAAGTTTAGTCACATGTTTACTTCCTCTGCCTCTTCCAACAAAACACCATGAACTGGCCAAGGCTATGAAGATCAACCCAACCACCAGAGCGCTTTCTCTGGGTATTGTTAAGAAATAAGCTTTCAACAAAGCAGTAAAACATAGCAGGACCCTTGTTACATCTGGCAGTGACCGTGGCATCTAAATAGAGAAACGATCACTCATTTAATGAGCACAAAGCTGTGATTGTGGGAAACGTGAAACAATAGGAACATTGTTCCAGACTCATCACATGTTCCAGCATTGCTGAGCAGAAGGGGAATGGAACAGTCCTGACTTGAATTCTGCTGCAGCACAAAAATAGGGAGGAAAAGTTTCTGAAATAGAGTGTGGAGAGATTATAAAGTCATTTCTGGGCTTTTGGCCGCCTGCTAAGAACAGCCATTGATCCCTGAAAGACAGTGTTAGTATTCAGTCCTCAGCACCAACGATATTGTACCCTCGTGACCATATTCCAGCGTTCAGTGTTTCTTTCAATACATGCTGCCCACTCCTCAGCTTTCCTGTTTTTAATCCATCACTGTGACTATTTCAGTTTTGCCAAATTCTCCAAAGCTCAAAATTAATCGCCAAATTAATTCTCCACTCATTCTCCATAACTCGCACAACACGTGTTTCCAGCATATTTTGTTGTTATTTTTGTTTCTGCTCTCCAGCTTATCACCAACTTACTGTCAGAATAAATTTCTTGTCATTATTCCAGGGCTAGCAAAGTGTGGAGTCATGCATTCTAGTGGTAGGAATAAAGGTGTAGACTATTTTCTAAATGGGGAGAGACTCCAGAAATCGGAGGTGCAAAAGGACTTGGGGGTGCAGGTGCAGGATAACCAAAAAGTGAATTTGCAAGTCGAATCAGTAGTAAGGAAGGCAACCACAATGCTAGCATTTATTTCAAGAGGACTAGAATACAAAAACAGGGATGGAATACTGAGGCTCTATCAGACACTGGTCAGGCAGCATTTAGAATATTGTGAGCAATTTTATCCCCCATATCTGAGGAAGGATGTGCTGGCTCTGGAGAGTGTTCGGAGGAGGTTTACAAGAATGAACCCAGGAATGAGTGGGTTAACATACAATGAGCGTTTGACAGCACTGGGCCTGTACTCGCTGTAGTTTAGAAGGATATGGGGAACCTGATTGAAACTTACCAAATAATGAAAAGCTTGGATAGAGTGGATGTGGGGAGGATGTTTCCACAAGTGGGAGAGTCTAGGACCAGAGGTCACAGCCTCAGAATTAAAGGATGTTCCTTTAGGAAGGAGGTGAGGAGGAATTTATGTATTTATTTATTTATCTCTTTATTTATTTAGGAATCTGTGGAATTCTTTGCCACAGAAGGCAGTTGAGGCCGTCAATGGATATTTTTAAGGCAGAGATAGATAATTCTTGATTTGTACAGGTGTCAGGGGCGATGGGAAGAAGGCAGGAGAATGGGGTTAGGAGGGAGAGATAGATCAGCCATGATTGAATGGTAGAGTAGACTTGATGGGTCAAATGGCCTAATTCTGCTCCTATCACTTATGGCCTTTCTGTACCTTCTCATGTGCCAATCTGTTAACTTCCTGCCATTACTCAATTGCAGTTCCTATTTTATTCCAGTACTTTAAGAAGGAAGATCACGAGGTGGAGTTTTTATCCCTGCAGCTTCATAAAATGTGAATCCTCAACGTGTGAGGTGCTGTAATTATGGAAGAGGGTAGAGATGATCAAGGTAAGCGACCCAAACAAATCTGCAACGGCTTGGCTTTCAAAGTTCAGAAACAGCATGGAATCAGGCCCTTCGGCCCACCGACCATCAATCACTCCACTCGCACCAATTCTATGTTATCCCACTTTCTCGTCCACTCCCGACACACCAGGGGATAATTTAGAGGTCAATGAACATATAAACCCACACTTTGGGATGTGGGAGAATGTGGAGCACCAGGAGGAAACCCACTCGGTCATGGGCAGAAAATGCAAACACCACACAGAGATCACCAGAGGTCAGGATCGAACCGGGGTCTTTGACGCTAAGAGACAGTAGCTGTGCACACAAGTGATATTTGCCTGTTGGAGACTGCAGTGTTGTCTCAATCTAGCCATCAAGAACTTCTAGTCCCTGCTTTCTCCTTGTTTCCCCTTCCCAGCTCTCCCACAGCCCACTGTCTCCGCCTCTTCCTTTCTTCTTCTCGCTCCCCCCACCCCCCACCCCCACATCAGCCTGAAGAAGGGTCTTGACCCGAAACGTCACCTATTCCTTCGCTCCATAGATGCTGCCTCACCCGCTGAGTTTCTCCAGCATTTTTGTCTAGCATCAAGAATTTCATGCATGTTCACCTTTCTTCAGACACATTTCCTCACAGAAACGTTCCCACCCATTTAATGAGTGAATAGCTGAGAATTAGAGTTGTTCCATGAACAAGAACCGGCCCTTCGGCCCACAATGTCCAGGCCAAACATGCCACCAAACTCAATATTAAATAATAAAATAACTAGCTCTTAGCACACAGCCCAATTTATTTGAAACATGAAAAGAGGTTTATTAGGCTACCCAGCATTGTACACCCAGATTTGTTCATTGATACACAAGCATTAAAAACAGGAATGACCAGTCTGAAGAAGGGTCTCGACCCGAAACGTCGTCTATCTCCTTCGCTCCTTAGATGCTGCTGCACCCGCTGAGTTTCTCCAGCTTTTTGTGTAACCCCCCATTAAAAACAGGATAATATAGATACCTACTTTTACATGTTTTATTGTTAATCATTTAAAAAAATTTGTTACAAAACTATTTTTGCAGGCATTCTCTCGAAAAGACAGATTAAAATATTGCAATAGTCCTAAAATGATTGGATTATGACATCAATTGTTAGTACATTTTAAATGTATATTGTTCTATTGTTAAGACTGCAGTAACTTTGCATTGATTAATCAACTCTAACTCTCCCCCACTGCTTCATCTACACATCGTGAATCTCCTTGGCCTCCTCCATCTAGACATGCCATTCAAATCTTTAAAGATGTGCAAAGTGATATATTTCCCCATTGTGATATAGCAATCACAAGATGTACACGCTCCTAAATATTTTCACCGCTCCCCTCATGCTGGTCGTTTATTCCATTGAATCAGTGTTAGTTCGTGGCACAAATTTCAGGACAATGGGTTTTTTAGGATGCATGGGCCCTTTCACATCTATTTCCAATGGGATCTGGAACAGTAAAAGCAAACAATACATTATCAGAAAAGTTCAAGCTGAGATTGGTGAAAGTTTCATCTCATTATCCACTCCAGTGCTTTTGTTTTGCAGATTTAACGGTGCAGTAGGTTTAGGTTTGTTATTACCACGAGGTAACAATGAAGGTATTACAGAGGTACAATGAAGAGTTTTCCAATCAAATTAGGTAGTGTATGAATACAATCAAGCCAAACTCAAAAAGCAATGGGTAGAGCGAAGAGAAAGATACAGTGTGCAGAATATAGTTCTCAGCATCAAAGCCTAACACTTCCAGAGAAACAGTCCAATGTTGCAATGACAGAGAATAGTAAGATTAAACGAGAACTTACCTGTTCAAAGTTTGATCTTTATTTTATGGGGAGTTACGATGAGGGATTACGTGAAGAAGCCCGCCTGGCGCTTGATCGGCATACTTCATAGCAGTGGCGTGAAAAACACAGACCCAATAGCCGAAGTAAGATAGTAAGGCTCACACAAGACTAGAACTACCAGATGATCTTTTAGATTATGAGGGTCAGGAGCGGAGGGCATGTAATCCCTCATCGTAACTCCTCACAAAATAAAGATCAAACATCGAACAGGTAAGTTCTCGTTTAATCTTACTATTTTACTTCGGAGTCACGTGAGTGACTACGTGAAGATTTTGAAGCTCTGTGCCTTTCATGCCGTAGATTCATTCCATACGACACACTGCTTCAGTTGACATAGTAGTGAGTAAATAATATTAATAAACATTGCTTGAATAATGCAATAAGTATTTTAATAATAATAATAATAAAAGAAAGAAAAGTAATACCCTTCTATCATAAGGGAAAAAACAAAAGATATGAATCATTACATAAAAGAAAGCAAATAATCAAACAGAACCCAACACTACATGTTAATGTAATCAAACAGAACCCAACACTACACCCCCCCCCCCCCCCCCCATCCGAGAGTACTAACATCAGTTTGCAATACCACTGTAGGTTGCTGAATAACAATGTTTTTAGTAGCTTGTGCAACATTCCCAATCCACCACTGTAATTCAGCCAACGCTTCTGTTGGCAACTGCATGGGTCTGTCAAAATGACCTGCACATTCTTTTAGTGCTTGTGCTTTTGCCCTTTGAAGATTTTGATAATGGAAAGGACCAAACTCAACAGCGAGGATGCTGCTACCATCTTACCAATAACCCTAGCTACTTCTCGGATGGAGGGATAAGGTTTGTCAGCAAAGCAACTACACGCATTTGTAATATCGACAAATATCTGTTGGTAAAGTTACTGACATAGCAACTGAATCCATGACAAATCCCAAATACTCAATTGGTTGCAACGGCTGTAGCTTAGATTTCATTGGATGGATCAGAAACCCTAGCCTTTCCAACAGGCTTATAGTTGCTGAAAATGAATCTTCAGCTGATTCCTGAGTGGCATTAACAATTAAAATATCATCAAGATAAGCCATGACAATGTGATTTTGAGCCCTTAACAATGCAAGTGCTGGTTTCAATAATTTTGTGAACAGCCTGGGAGTTGAACTTAACCCATTAGGTAATGCTTTATATTGCCACAGCTGACCCATCCAATTAAACTTCAAGTACCTACGATAATGGTGATGAATTGGCACTGAATAATACGCATCTTTTAAGTCTATAGTAGCCATGTAACACCCTATGGACAACAACTCTTTTGCAGTGTTGAAGGTGTCCATTTTGAAATGTCAATTTTGTGAGATCCAGAATGACTCTACAACCCCCATCTTTCTTTGCCCTGGGGAAAATATTTGACACAAATTGTTGCGGATGATTCTCCATACTTTCAATTACCCCTTTTTTAAATAAATGTTTTACTTCTTCTTTTACCTGATAGTTTTCAGGTGCAGAAAACACCAAAACCCGATTAGGTTTATCCTGTACAGGTGGGTCCACTCCTTCCCTAAATTCTATAATAGCACCTGACACAGAATCTAATATAAACCGATCAGATGTTATACAGTACCATTCATCATAAAACAATTGCAATCTTCCACCAACCGGAGGTTCTACAACAGTTTCCTCTGTGATAGAATAATGTTTTTGTACCTCAGCAAATGACCGTGACGGTCTCCTTCTCCCAATATATGGATTAACATTGGGCTGTGATGGGTAATAATACCTTCTTACCATACCCCTGCCTCTGCTTGTTCCTGCTCCTGAATCAACCCCCTTCTCATCCAGCCAGATTGTCTCCTTTGACCAAATATAAAAAGTTTTATGAGGCTGATAGTCTTTGCCTCCTCATCGATATCTTTAATTTGTTTAGGCAGGTTTTCTCCGAATAAATAATCTGGAGCTTGAACATTGCTTGATTTACACAAACCAGCAAAGCTTGGGTGCAGGATGGGCAGAATGGCAATTTTTGTCATACAATTAATCTCAATTTAAGAGTTACAAAACAATGCCAACATGTCTTTTTGGATTGTGGACATAGCATGCCCTTCCAACTGCCTCCCAAAGCAGTAATGCCAGCTACAATGAGCTTGAGGACCCTCCTGTCCTTGCATTGTTAAAGTCATGGGTGTCCAAATAGCTGGATTCACCGTCGGCACCCTCAGTGATGCACAATTAACAGGTGTTTAATAGAAGTCTGCTGTCTCAATCATGACAGTCTCCTGAAGCTGGTGAGAAACCAAATAATTAATGTTGGCCGCCAGGTTTTCTTCCATGACCTCACCGCTTCCCCCTGGTATAGCAAAGGATTGTGCTACATCTGGTACACCTGTAGAATGACTTTTGTGCTGTGGTGGGTGTTCAAGAACAGAAACACCACCTTCAGGGTCAGTCTCCTGCCGCCCTGGTACTCCTGAGACTTGCTCAAAGGAGACTTCTTCCAGACCTAAACAAGGCTCTGGAGGTTCACATTCCCATGTTGTAATGGCACCATATTCATGATATGGAACCCCCTCAGGAGCTGCCTGGGAATACTCTGGGTCTTTTGACCCTTGGTTAATAATTGTTTGAAGCATTTTCTCCATTTGGTCCATCCTGAGCCACAGGGCTCGTTTGCCTGTCGCTGCCTCTTCTACATCAGATTCATCTGATATTACAGGCTTAGCAGACGTCCTTTTATTTTATTCTCCACTGGAGAACCCTCTGTGGCCTGTGGGTGTGGAGTGTCTAAAGGCTGAACTACGGCAGGGTCAACAGCTACCGGTATCGGAACCAGCTCCGTACTAATCTGTGGTCCCGATCTTCATTGTGTTTCCACCCGGGACGCGCGCTTTCCCCGCGCCGATTTTTTCACCGTGTCCATTTTTTAAAAAACTTCCCAAACTCCTCCTGGCTATTCCAGCCAGCGTCACGGAGTTTCTACCCAGGAAGTAATTTCAACACACTTACCTGCGGGCCTGTTACTCACCACTGGTGGAGCTGCGACCTGCAGCCCTTCCTTACCGACATGCGTCAACGTAATGCCGAACATGCGACTGGCGGGGCTTCTTCACGTAGTCACTCACGTGACTCTGAAGTAAAATTGGGACTGTACACCAGGACCGTTCATAAGCCTGATAACAGAGGGGAAGGAGCAGTTCCTCAGTCTAGTGGTCCGAGATTTCAGGCTTATATATCTCCTGCCCGATGGGAGAGAGGAGAAGGAGGAATGCCCTGGGTAGGACAAGCCTGATTATGCTGGCTACTTTACCGAGGCAGTGTGCACTGCAAATGGAGTCGGAGTGGGAAGGCTGGTCTGAGTGGACTGCGTTATATCCACAAATTTGTGCAAATGTAATAAAAAATGAAGCTACATTGGGGTGCTAAACTTTATAATCTAATAACTGAATTGTACAGGCTAAATAAATGCATCTTCTAATTTGTTAACTTACGATATCCATTAGCCAGGCATAATTAATGAGCATATATGTCATGTGGGAGATGACATCACAGAAAAGAGTGCCCTGTCTATCTTTCCATAATTCACTTCCTCTACAGCACGATTCTGTAAAAACCTATGTTTAAAATGGAATTTCACAGTGCAAATGATTTTCATGTAATGCCTGTCTGAAGAGCTCACCGGCGTCTTGTCACAAGTCACAAAAGTCAGGCGTTGCAGGAGTGAAACAAGTGCCATCTTGATCACAAGTTGAGCAAACCTCATCCCAATGCAGTTCCGAGGGCCCATCCCAAACGGCAGGTAGACGGCAGGATTCCTAGACTCCCTTTCTTCTTTACTGAACCTAAGGAACCAAATAACACATGGATAACTATCGAATTTGGCAAGAAGACATGGATGACGAGTGGAACACCTTGTCTTGGGGGGGGGGGGGGGGGGGGGTGGGGAGAATCAAAGAATAAGATATACTGCAGATGCTGGTTTAAGCTGAAGGTAGACACAAAATGCTGGAGCAACTCTGAAAGGGTTTGAAGAAGTCTGAAGAAGGGTCTCAACCAGAAACGTCCCCCATTCCTTCTCTCCAGAGATGCTGCCTGTCCCGCTGAGTTACTCCAGCATCTTGTGTCTGTCTGCACTTGGAAAGACATTGCTTCGAGCTATCCATGTAAACAAATGGCAATAAACCTCAATTGGTTATCAAAGAACACAGATGGTGGCATGTACTGGTTTAGAGATTGCTGGTTTTAAGAGAGAACATCATTGTTACACACCTCTCGGGTCTGAACTCCTCTGGTTCCGGCCAATATTTTGGATCACGTTGCAGGACATAAGCAGGAATCACAATCACGGTGTCCTTTGGAATGGTCACCCCGTTGAGTTTGACATCCTTCTTGCAGACTCTTTCCACACGAGGCGCAGGAGGATATATTCGAAGTGTTTCACAAATCACCATTTCCAGGTACTCCAAATACATCACGCCATCGTATGTGGGAGGAGCCTTCACAGAGAAAAACACTTAACAACGGCACGGGAAATCAGTACAGATGGGAGATGATTATGGAAGCCAGTCATATAGGAAATTAAAATTAATTGAGCAGGAAGAATACTTTTTGTCATGTACTGTTAGAAAAAAATATTTTGACTTGCAGGAAATCCAGAACCCAGGAATTTAGTTTTAATTTAATTTAGAGAGAGCGTGACAACAAGCCCTTTGGCCCAACCTGCCCACACCGGCCAACTGCCCTCATTTGGTCCATATCCCTCCAAACCTGTCCTCTCCATGTACCTGTCTAACTGTCTCTTAAATGCTGGAATTGTCCCTGGCTCAACTACCTCCTCTGGCAGCTTGTTCCATACACCCACCACCCTTTGAGTGAAAACGTTACCGCTCAGATTCCTTCACCTTGAACCTATATTTTCTGGTCCTCCATTCACCTACTCTAGGCCAGAGACTGCATTTAACCGATCTAGTCCTCTCATGATCTTATGCAATGGTTACAACTTAAAGTTTGCAGATACAGGCATGGAAACAGGCGCTTCGACCCACCGAGTCCATTCCGACCACAATCACCGGTTTTATGTTATCCCACTTTTGCATCCACTCCCAACACACGCGGAGCGATTTAGAGGCCAATTAACCTACAAACCCATGCGTCTTTGTGATGTGGGAGAAAACCAGACCACAGAGAGAACATGAAAATCCCAGACAGATAGCACCAGAGCTCAGGATCGAACCCAGATCTCTGGCATTAAGGCAGCAACTCTTCCCAGCTGGTACACTCCAACACTAAACTTCAAAATTAATTGGCTACAAAATGCTTTCGGGAATCTCAGCTACATGAAGAGCTATGGTAAAAATACTAATTTTTATTCTAGGACTCACTTTGTCGGGAAAAGCCTCGTCTATTTCCTGCTGTAGTTTCTTCTGCACATCGGGGTGAAGGGCGAGATTGTACGCGATGTTGGAGAGCGTGGTACTGCTAGTCTCGTAACCGGCAAAGATAAAGATCAAGCACTGGGACAGGATCTCAGAGTCACTTAGAGCTGCAGTTAGAGAAAACACCAGCATTTGTAAATGAAGGCTCATCGTACAAAGAACTTAAATCTTAATTGGCTTGGTATAAATGTAAATTGTCCCTGGTGTGTGTAGGATGGCGTTAATGTGCGGATTCGGTGGTTCCATGCTGTATCGCTAAACTAAACTAAACCTCTGTACAGAACATGATGCCAACCAAGACCATTTCTCTTCTACCGGCACATAATGCATATCCTTCCATTCCCTGCATATCCATGTGTTTATCCCAAGATCACAAATGCCTCAACCGTATCGGCCTCAAACTCCATCCCTGGCTCCATGGAGGCATCTACCATCTGCAGTGTAAAAAACAGCATACCCTGCACATCCCCTTTAAACTTTGCTCCTCTCACCTTAAACCTATGCCCTCTAGTCTTTGATCCTGGGAAATGGGTTCTGACTGTCTACCTTTCTCTGCCTCTTAATTTTATCCACTTCTATCAGGTTTCCCCACACTCGACTGCATTCCAGAGAAAACAATGCAAGGATGTCCAACCTCACCTTCTAATCAGGCATCATTCTGGTAAACCTCCCCTGCACTCTTTCCAAAGCCTCTGCACCCTTCCTGTAATGGAACTTGATTTAGTTTATTGCCACGTGTGCCGAGGTATAGTGAGTTACGCAATACTCCAAATGCTGCTGAAACAAAGTCCTATGAAGCTGCAGAATGACTTCCATAACCATAATACTCAATGCACCGACCAATGAAGGCAAATATACCATCTGCCCTCTTTACCAAACTACTTTTGCTACCACTTTCAGGGAGTTACAGACTTGGATCCTAAAATCCCTCTATACGTGGCAGGTGGTGCAGCAGTAGAGCTGCTGCCTCACTGCGCCAGAGACCCGGGTTCGATCCTGACTACAGGTTCTTGTCTGTACGGAGTTTGTACGTTCTCCCCTACATGGGTTTTCTCCGAGATCTTTGGTTTCCTCCCACAATCCAAAGAAGTTCTGGTTTGTAGGTTAATTAGCTTGGTGTAAATGTTAAAAAAAGTGTGTATAGGTTAGTGTTAATGTGCGAGGATTGCTGGTCGGTGCGGCCGAATGGTCCCCTTCCACGCGGTATTTCTAAACTAATCATCATTGCTGTTAAGGATCATATTATTGTAAATGTATTGCAATACCCAAGTCACTTAGGTATTGTCTAAGCTTCAGCTAATTGTTTGGTCATTGGGCTGAGACTAAATTCACTGAAGGTGTATCCAGTGAGCAGCTGGAATAGTTACACATGAATGTTCAGCCAGAGAGCTAGTTAGTTACTTATCACAGCACAGCCCATCAGGTCTGTGGTGGTTCCCACAGCCATCTCACCAGTCCCTGTCCTCCTCTTTACATTCCCTGAAAGATAGTCAGAGCTGCACAGCACAGAAACAGATCCTTCAGCCCAGCTTGTCTGTGCCAAACAAGTCGGCATACTCAACTTGTCCCATTTGCCTGCATTTGTCCCAAAGTCCTTTAAACCCTTCCTATCCATATATCTGTCCAAATGTCTTTTAAGAGTCAGTCTTTAGCTTCCTCTCATATTTTCTTTTACATCCCCATCAATCAAATAAATTACAGATCTACTGATAGACACAAAATGCTGGAAAATTCAGCAGATCAGGCAGCATCTCTGGAGAAAAAGAGCAGGGAAAATGGCAGAGTTGTAACCAAGCTGTTATCCAGAGAGATTAATGTGGATCCAAGGTGATCAAGTAACTGAATGAGGAACACTCATTAACAGACCAGAAAGAAACATGGAGCCAGGATACGAGATCCCAGTACATTTACCCGTAGATTTGTCACCATTGTCCTGTGGCTCTGAGCTGGTGTTGGTTGCTTGAGAATCAACCATCATCTGTAGAAAGTCCACACGATCCTGAGATAAACAAGAACTTTGTGAGCTTTGACTCCCATGGGTTTCTCACATAGAATATAGAACAGTACAATGCTGAGAACTACATTCTGCACTTATCTTCCCCACTGTTCTACCTGTCGACTCGAGTTTGACTCGATTGTATTTACGTTTAGTATTATTTATATAGTTGGGTAGCATGCAAAGGGCCTGTCCAACTTAGACGACCTAATTCACGAGTTTAGAAGACCCTGGACGAATTGAAAAAAATGTCAAGGGCGTGTTGACTCGCCGAAGTAAAAGATCTTCTACGACTATGTCTACGACCTCCTCTAACCCTCCTGGACCTCAGTCTTCCACACCTAAGACCAACTACAACCAGCTATGAGTGGAAATGATCACATGATAAAATAATGTCATGTTTGCATTTTTTTTCTCGGGCCAGTTACCGACCTACGACTATCTATGACCACCTACGACTACCATCACAACCTACTACGACCTACCTAAGAGTAAAAAGTATCCATTTTTTCCATGCCAACCTTTTTTTTTTACTCGTGAACATTTTTTATCAGGCTGGAAAAACGCGGCAACCTACTTGAGGCTACGGGTACGCGGAGACCACTCATGAACATGAGGAAGAGTTACAAAGACCTTCTACGACCTCATGGCGACCATGCTTCGAGTATGAGTCAAGGGAAAACTCGGCAGAGGTGGCCAATTAGGTCGTGAAAGTAGGACAGGGACTTAAAGCTACCTCGGTGCACGTATAATAAAAGCACCTCGGTGACAATAATAAACCTGACGTAAGTGTGCCACAGCTACAGTGGAGGTGCCAAAGGGACTTCCTGATCGCCATTGTGTATCTGCCAACGTCTATTTTCTCTCGGTTGTACAGGCCAGCAGATAGAGTGTCTGGAAAAGAACCTTAGGACCCACCAAAAAGACATCTAGCTGAAGGAAATCAGGAAACTGCAGTAACTCCCTTTGTGACCAACTCCCTGTTCTGAACCTTCAGGCCCTTTCCTAAACAAGTGTAGGAGAAGCAACACCGTCCATCCACCTCTTACCATCCCACCGTCCAAGGACCAAAACAATCCTCCCCAGTGAAGCAGTCATTCACTCGAAGAGAGTCAAGACTGCCTAATTGTTATCTGTACCAAGACGGACCAATAAAATTCTTACTTGCAGCGGCATAGCAGATCTGTAAACATGGTAGTCAATGGTTAACGTAAAAACAGGAAAAGTTCAATAAGTAAAAAAAAATTAGTGGAAAACAAAGCAAAAGTCCAAAGTCCCTAGTCCAACTCAGTTTGGTTCACTTGGTGTTTGTACTGTTTAATAGTAAGATTAAACGAGAATTTACCAGTTTGAAGTTTGATCTTGATTTTATGAGGAGTTACGATGAGCGATTACGTGAAGGAGGCCGCCAGTCGCCGTGCGCATCAATCTTCAAAGCAGCGGTGTGGAATCACAGATAAGAGAAGTTGACCGTAAGATTTGGAGAATGAGAACTACCAGATGACCTGATAATATGAGCGTTGGGAGCGGTGGGCACGTAATGGCTCATTGTAACGCCTCATAAAACCAAGATCAAACTTCAAACTGGTAAGTTCTCGTTTATGGAAAAAGTTACCCCTCAGATTCCTAATAAATCTTTTCCCTTCACCATAAATCCCTTCATACATAAATGATCTGGATGAGGGAATTGAAGGCAATATCTCCAAGTTTGCGGATGACACTAAGCTGGGGGGCAGTGTTAGCTGTGAGGAGAATGCTAGGAGAATGCAAGGTGACTTGGATAGGCTGGGTGAGTGGGCAAATGTTTGGCAGATGCAATATAATGTGGATAAATGTAAGGTTATCCACTTTGGTGGCAAAAATAGGAAAACCGACTACTATCTAAATGGTGGCCGATTACTCTTTCAAAACTCTTTAGATTCTGTAGTTCCTGAGGATTGGCGGGTAGCAAACGTAACCCCTCTTTTTAAGAAGGGGGGGAGAGAGAAAACGGGGAATTACAGACCAGTTAGTCTAACATCGGTAGTGGGGAAACTGCTAGAGTCAGTTATCAAAGATGGGATAGCAGCACATTTGGAAAGTGGTGAAATCATTGGACAAAGTCAGCATGGATTTACGAAAGGTAAATCATGTCTGACGAATCTTGTGGAATTTTTCGAGGATGTAACTAGTAGCGTGGATGGGGGAGAACCAGTGGATGTGCTGTATCTGGACTTCCAGAAGGCTTTCGACAAGGTCCCACATAAGCGATTAGTATATAAACTTAAAGCATATGGCATTGGGGGTTCAGTATTGATGTGGATAGAGAACTGGCTGGCAAACAGGAAGCAAAGAGTCGGAGTTAACGGGTCGTTTTCACAATGGCAGGCAGTGACTAGTGGGGTACCGCAAGGCTCAGTGCTGGGACCCCAGCTATTTACAATATACATAAATGATCTGGATGAGGGAATTGAAGGCAATATCTCCAAGTTTGCGGATGACACTAAGCTGGGGGGCAGTGTTAGCTGTGAGGAGGATGCTAGGAGAATGCAAGGTGACTTGGATAGGCTGGGTGAGTGGGCAAATGTTTGGCAGATGCAGTATAATGTGGATAAATGTGAGGTTATCCACTTTGGTGGCAAAAATAGGAAAACCGACTACTATCTAAATGGTGGCCGATTAGGAAAAGGGGAGATGCAGCGCGACCTGGGTGTCATGGTACACCAGTCATTGAAAGTAGGCATGCAGGTACAGCAGGCAGTGAAGAAAGCCAATGGTATGTTAGCTTTCATAGCAAAAGGATTTGAGTATAGGAGCAGGGAGGTTCTACTTCAGTTGTATAGGGTCTTGGTGAGGCCACACCTGGAGTATTGCGTACAGTTCTGGTCTCCAAATCTGAGGAAGGACATTATTGCCATAGAGGGAGTGCAGCGAAGGTTCACCAGACTGATTCCTGGGATGTCAGGACTGTCTTATGAACAAAGACTGCATAGACTCGGTTTATACTCTCTAGAATTTAGGAGATTGAGAGGGGATCTTATAGAAACTTACAAGATTCTTAAGAGGTTGGACAGGCTAGATGCAGGAAGATTGTTCCCGATGTTGGGGAGGTCCAGGACAAGGGGTCACAGCTTAAGGATAAGGGGGAAATCCTTTAGGACCGAGATGAGAAGGAATTTTTTCACACAGAGAGTGGTGGGTCTCTGGAATTCTCTGCCACAGAGGGTAGTTGAGGCCAGTTCATTGGATATATTTAAGAGGGAGATAGATGTGGCCCTTGTGGCTAAGGGGATCAGAGGGTATGGAGAGAAGGCAGGTACGGGATACTGAGTTGGATGATCAGCCATGATCATATTGAATGGCGGTGCAGGCTCGAAGGGCCGAATGGCCTATTCCTGCACCTAATTTCTATGTTTCTATTAGGAAAAGGGGAGATGCAGCGTGACCTGGGTGTCATGGTACACCAGTCATTGAAAGTAGGCATGCAGGTACAGCAGGCAGTGAAGAAAGCCAATGGTATGTTAGCTTTCATAGCAAAAGGATTTGAGTATAGGAGCAGGGAGGTTCTACTTCAGTTGTATAGTCGTCTTGGTGAGGCCACACCTGGAGTATTGCGTACAGTTCTGGTCTCCAAATCTGAGGAAGGACATTATTGCCATAGAGGGAGTGCAGCGAAGGTTCACCAGACTGATTCCTGGGATGTCAGGACTGTCTTATGAACAAAGACTGCATAGACTCGGTTTATACTCTCTAGAATTTAGGAGATTGAGAGGGGATCTTATAGAAACTTACAAGATTCTTAAGGGGTTGGACAGGCTAGATGCAGGAAGATTGTTCCCGATGTTGGGGAGGTCCAGGACAAGGGGTCACAGCTTAAGGATAAGGGGGAAATCCTTTAGGACCGAGATGAGAAGGAATTTTTTCACACAGAGAGTGGTGGGTCTCTGGAACTCTCTGCCACAGAGGGTAGTTGAGGCCAGTTCATTGGCTATATTTAAGAGGGAGTTAGATGTGGCCCTTGTGGCTAAGGGGATCAGAGGGTATGGAGAGAAGGCAGGTACGGGATACTGAGTTGGATGATCAGCCATGATCATATTGAATGGCGGTGCAGGCTCGAAGGGCCGAATGGCCTACTCCTGCACCTAATTTCTATGTTTCTATGAACCTATGTCCCCTGGTCCTCGATTCCCCTAGCATCTACCCGATTTATTCCTCTCATGATTTTATACACTCAATGTAGTGTAAAGAAATAAGAGACTGTTAACAGATACAAAATGCTGGAGTAATTCAGCGAGTCAGGCAGCATCTCAGGAGAAAAGGAATCTCCAGAGCTACTGCCAGAACCGTTGAATTACTTGTAATTTGATTTAAACCAGACTCCTACAAAATAAACTGTTAATGCTTGTTTACCAAGGAAAGACACAAAATGCTGGAGTAACTCAGTGGGTCAGGCAGCATCCCAGGAGAACAGGGATAGGTGATGTTTCAGTTAAGTCCCAACCTGTAGCATCACCATTCCATGTGCTCCAGGCATGTTGCCTGACTCACTGAGTTGCTCCAGAATTGTTGTATCTTTCCTTGTCCTGATTCAGTGTTCACCGTGTGGTTTCGTCCACATTGGTGGAACTAAATAATTGGGTGACCAATAGGCAATAGGTGCAGGAGTAGGCCTTTCGGCCCTTCGAGCCAGCACCACCATTCAATGTGATCATGGCTGATCATCCACTCAGTACCCAGTACCTGCCTTCTCCCCATATCCCTTGACTCCGCTATCTTTAAGAGCCCTGTCTAGCTTTCTTGTGCAAGTATCCAGAGAACTGACCTCCACTGCCCTCTGAGGCAGATAATTCCACAGACTCACAACTCTCTGTGTGAAAAAGTGTCTCCTCATCTTAGTTCTAAATGGCCTACCCCTTATTCTTAAACTGTGGCCCCTGGTTCTGGTCTCCCCCAAATCAGGAACATGTTTCCTGCCTCTAGCGTGTCCAAACCCTTAATAATCTTGTATGTTTCAATAGGATCACCTCTCATCCTTCTAAATTCCAGAGCATACAAGCCCAGCCGTTCCATTCTCTCAGCATATGGCAGTCCCGCCATCCGGGGAATTAACCTACGCTGCACTCCCTCAATAGCAAGAATGTCCTTCCTCAAATTTGGGGACCAAAAATGCACACAATACTCTAGGTTGGAGGGTCAGCAGAAATGAAGCTGCACCTCTTGGTTCATTCAGCAACCCATCCACATTCAAACCTGAAAACTGCCCTCCAGGTTCGAGACTAGCTTCTTCCCAACAACCTACACAACACTAACCTCAACTAAGACCTGTTTAGTTTAATTTAGGAATACAGCGTGGGAACAGGCCCTTCAGCCCGCCGAATCCGCACTTTAACACCGTCCAACACACACCAGGGACAATTTACATTTATACCACGCCAATTAACCTACAAACCTATACGTCTTTGGAGTGTGGTTCTTGGTTGGTTACTTGGTCCTCCAAATGTGGGAGGAAACAGAGATCTTAGAGAAAACCCTTGCGTTCACGGTGAGAACGTACAAACTCCGTTCAGACAGCACCCGTAGTCAGTATCGAATCTGGGTCCCCGGCGCTGTAAGGCAGCAACTCTACCTCTGCGCCATCGTGCGCCCAAGTAGCTGTGACGGTCTTTGGTTGCACCAAGGACTTTGGAGGGGGGGGGGGGGGTGGTTTGAACCAGTATTGGGATTATTAACAAACAAACATGCAGTAAAGTATGTGTCATCTACATGTATTGTGTTTACAGGTCTTTGATGCTGCTGCAAGGAAGAACCCCTTCCTTCAACCCATGTTTTAGAGTTATGAAATGGAGTGGAGTTGGGTGGTCAGTCAAGGAGGTTGTGAGCTGATGGTGGTTAAAATACAAAAAGAGACAGGGGGTGCAATCTGTTCCAGTTTCACACTCACCGCATGCACGTCTTTTTGCCTCTTTGCCTTCAAAGCCGCCACGGTTCTCATGAAAAACTGAGCCACATCACTCGAAAAAAAACCAATGTCGAGTTTTTCCAGGATAGGAATGACGGCAGGAACTATCACTGGAAAATAAGACGGGAAAATATTGTGTAACATGAGCAGACCTGCATGCACACATTTGGAGGGACAGTGAGGAACTGAATGAGGGGTAATCGAGCAGAGATAAAGCAGTAATGTGCATGGGGGAAGTGGAGGGAAGAAGGCTTTTGGTACATTAGTCTCATGAGTATAGATAGAACAATATGCTGGAGTAACTCAGCGGGACAGACAGCATCTCTGGAGAGAAGGAATGGCTGACATTTCAGTTGCTAAAGGCCCTTTAGGTCTGAAGAAGTCTCGACCCGAAACGTTGCCCATACCTTCTCTCCAGAGATGCTACCTGTCCTGCTGAGTTACTCCAGCATTTTGTGTCTACGGTTTAAACCAGCATCTGCAGTTCCTTTCTACATATTGAGTATAGATGTTGGGACATCATGCTACAGTTGTACAAGTTGTTAGTGAGTATGGTGTTCAATTTTGGTCACCCTGCTACAGAAGGGATGCCTTCAAGCCAGAAAGAGTGAAACATTTTTAACGATGTTGTCAGAACTAGAGTGCCTGAGTTATAGGGGGAGGCGAGAACTATAATCCTTGGAGTGCTGGAAGCTCAGCGGTTATTATATATAAGGGAATATATAAAGTGAATGCACGGAGTATTTTACCCAGGGGAGGGGAATCAAGAACCAGAGGACAGATTTAAGGCGAGAGGCAGGATTTAACAGGCACTTTTTCCCTACATTCTCATTAAATTTGAGATTTAAAGTGTACAAAAAAAGGTACAATATCCATCCATGCAGCATCCGTAGTCAGGATCAATCCCGGGTTTGTAAGCTGTCAGGCAACCGCTGCACCACCGAGCCGCCCAAAAGTATCAACAAAAACTTTGAATTACTCACAAGTAAGAAGAAAAGCAGGTTTGAAGAAGGAGAATTGAATCAACTTCTTGATATTAGTGATAAACGGGTCATCAGGATTGTTGATGGAATCCACATCCACACTGAAGGAGGTGCTGGCGATTGCATCCATGCCGTAAGGCCCAAAGATACTGCCAGAAGGGAGATATGTTCATTATGTTACGGTTGCTAAACACGTTAACTCCCTCTCTCATTCCCACACTGACCAAATTGGAGACACTGCACCTCATATTTCGTTTGGGCAGCTTACACCCCAGCGGTATGAACATTGATTTCTCTAACCTCAAGTATGTTACCTGCCCACTATCTCCATCCCCCCCCTTCCCAGTTCTCCAACCAGTCTGACTGTCTGCATCCCTTCCTTGATCTGCATGCCTTTTGATTGTTTACAGCTCCTTATCTCTGTAACTCCCTCCCCCCTGATGCTCAGTCTGAAGAAGGGTCTCGACCCAAAACGTCACTCATTCCTTCTCTCCAGAGATGCTGCCTGCTCGCTGAGTGACTCCAGCAGTTTGTGTCTATCTTTGATATGTTCATTGGAATTGCTTAACAGATGACAGGAGAAATAAAATCTCATGCCCTCTGCATGTTACAGATAGTCTTGTTTGTACTTCACATCACGAAGAACATCCGGGCCAACTCAGCTGGAGCTGCGTCTGTGAGGGAATTCCCGTTCCAGCGCTGGTCCGCAGAAACAGCAGGTACAGGAAACACAGTACCTGGAAACAAAGGGGAAGCCTCCATTGTGTCCGGAAACGTGGCCGACGGGCAGGACTTCAGGGCAGAATGAAGCGCAGGGGACTTCGGCCCCCTCTCCCTACTATCCTACTGGCCAATGTACAGTCCCTTGAAAATAAAGTGGAGGACTTAAGGGCAAGGCTGCTTTATCAAAGGGAGCTGAGGGAATGCTCTGTGTTCTGTTTCACAGAGACATGGCTCACCCCCAGCTCCCCAGACTCAGCAGTCCAGCCTGAAGGGTTCTCCATCCACCGTATGGACCGTACACTGGCATCAGGGAAAGGGAGAGGAGGGGGTGTCTGCCTCATGGTCAACTCTGCGTGGTGCTCAGACGTGGTAGTCCTGTCCAACTCCTGCTCTCCACACTTCGAACATCTGGCGATGAAGTGCCGTCCCTTCTACCTACCGAGGGAATTCACCTCCATCATCCTGACCGCGGTCTACATCCCACCCCAGGCAGACGTCCGTCTGGCACTGGAGGAGCTGCACACCGTGGTCAACAAACACCAGACGTCTTACCCCGAGGCATTTACCACCATTGCTGGGGACTTCAATAAGGCAAACCTAAAGAAGTCACTCCCCAACTTCCACCAACATGTCTCCTGCTGCACTAGAGGACCAAACACCCTCGACCACTGCTACACCACCATCAAGGATGCCTACCGCTCTATCCCTCCCCCTCACTTCGGTAAATCCGACCATACCGCGGTGCTGCTTCTTCCTGCCTACAGGCAGCAATTAAAGAGCGCACCCCCAGAGGTGAGGACAGTACAGAGCTGGTCGGCGGGGGCAGAAGAACAACTACAAGACTGTTTGGAGTCTGTAGACTGGGCTATGTTCAAGGACTCGGCAACAGACTTGAATGAATACGCCACAGTCGTTACAGACTTCATAAAGAAATGTGTGGACGACTGCATCCCTATAAAAACCTTCCGAGTGTTTCCCAATCAGAAACCTTGGATGAACTGTGAGATCCGCACTCTTCTGAAGACCAGACACCGGGCATTCATGTCTGATGACACAGTGGTCTATAAGAAGTCCAGATACGACCTTGGTAAGGCCATCAAAAAGGCCAAAAGGGAGTTCTGCTCCAAGCTGGAGGATGAGACAGATGTTCGGCAGCTGTGGCGGGGACTGAATGCAATCACCTCTTAGAAGGCGAAACCAGGAGGCAGCTCGGATGTCGGCGATACATCACTCCCTGATGAGCTCAATGCATTTTACGCACGCTTTGATAGGGAGAACACCGATGTGCCTTCCCGAGCCCCTATTCGCTGTGATGGTATTTCAGTCTCAGTCACAGAGGCCGACGTCAGGAAATCCTTCAGGGGGGTGAACCCTCGAAAAGCGTCTGGACCCGATGGTATACCTGGTCGTGTCCTAAAAACCTGTGTGGACCAACTGGCTGGAGTTTTTACGGACATTTTCAACCTGTCACTTCTGAGGTCTGAGGTTCCCACCTGCTTCAAAAGGGCATCAATAATACCGGTGCCCAAGAAGAGCAAGGTGACGTGCCTCAATGACTAACGACCTGTGGCACTAACGCCTGTGGTGATGAAGTGCTTCGAGAGGTTGATCGTGGCGCAAATCAACTCCTACCTCGACAAAAACCTGGACCCACTGCAGTTCGCTTACCGCCACAACAGATCAACGGTGGACGCAATCTCGCTGGCCCTCCACTCCGCTCTGGACCACTTGGACAACAAAAACTCATATGTCAGGCTGCTATTTATTGACTACAGCTCGGCATTTAACACAATCATCCCCTCCAAGCTGGTTACCAAACTCGCAGAACTGGGTCTTTGCGCATCCCTCTGCAATTGGATCCTCGACTTCCTCACCCACAGACCACAGTCTGTTCGTATTGGTGGAAATTTGTCAGACTCGATAACAATCAGCACGGGAGCACCTCAGGGCTGCGTGCTCAGCCCCCTACTGTACTCACTCTATACTCATGACTGCGTAGCCGGTCATAGCGCGAACTCCATCATCAAGTTCGCTAACGACACCACTGTTGTGGGACGTATCACTGATGGGGATGAGTCTGAGTATAGAAGAGAGATCGAGCGACTGTCCATATGTTGCCAGCACAACAACCTGGTCCTCAACACCAGCAAAACCAAGGAACTGATTGTGGACTTTGGAAGGAGTAGGATGGGGACCCACAGTCCTGTTTATATCAACGGGTCGATGGTTGAAAGGGTCAAGAGCTTCAAATTCCTGGGCGTGAAGATCTTTCCTGGTCCGAGAACACAGATGCAATTATTAAGAAAGCTCATCAGCGCCTCTACTTCCTGAGAAGATTACGGAGAGTTGGTCTGTCAAGGAGGACTCTCTCTAACTTCTACAGGTGTACAGTAGAGAGCTTGCTGATTGGTTGCATCGTGGCTTGGTTCGGCAACTTGAGCGCCCTGGAGAGGAAAAGACTCCAAAAAGTAGTAAACACTGCCCAGTCCATCATCGGCTCTGACCTTCCTTCCATCGAGGGGATCTATCGCAGTCTCTGCCTCAAAAAGGCTGGCAGCATCATCAAGGACCCACACCACCCTGGCCACACATTCATCTCCCTGCTACCTTCGGGCAGAAGGTACAGGAGCCTGAAGACTGCAACAACCTGGTTTAAGAATAGCTACTTCCCCACAGCCATCAGGCTATTAAACCTGGCTCGGAACTCTGAACATTAATATCCCTCCATCTGTTATTTGCACTTTATTAATTTATTAAGTCATGGGTGTATTTATGTATAGAATTGTAGTCAATGCCTTCAATGTCCTGTTGTGCTATGCAAAGAAAGATTTTCATTGTCCTGTCAGGGACACATGACAATAAACTCTTTTGACTTTGACTTTGACTTGACTTGATTTATGCTCCACAAGTCACATTCCATTTCTTCATCAGATTTAATTAACAAAATATTCTCTTCCTTTTCCCTCAAAGGTTGGTCTAGTTTTTCTTATAATTCCTCTGTACAGATTATTGGAAAATAAACAAGACTGCATAGATTCACACAGCAGGGCAACAGGCCCTTCAGCCCATCTTGTTCATGCTGATTAAGTTTGGCTAGTCCCATTTCTATGCATTTGGCCCAATCCCTCTGAACGCTTCCTATCCAAACATCTGCCAAATGCCTTTTTTTTTAAAGTCATAATTGTATTCGATTCTGTAGCTTCCTCTGTCTGACATCTCGTTCCAGATTACTTGCACAATCAGATCTAGTACACAGGGACACCCCCACCAGCCTTGACTATACAGACAGGCAAAGAGAATAAAGGTGGAAGGAAAGGGTTCCGGTTCTGTCTGTGTGGAGTTTGCACATTCTACATGTGACTCTGGATTTCCTCCGGGTGCTCCGGTTTCCTCCCACATCCCAAAGGTCCGTAGCCCCTGTAACTTGCCCCTAGTGTGTGGAGATCGGGATGAGAAAGTGGGATTTTAGAACTAGTGTGAGCGGGTGATCGATGGTCAGCGTGGACTGTGGCCAGTTTCCATGCTGTATCTCCAAACCAAACCTGAACTAAACACAAACCATGAGAATCTACATTTAAAACTTGACCGAGGGTCGAAACTCAAACACCCTCCACCGGTTGACTGGAACGTGGGAAACAAAAAAAGGCTTTTTAAAATAGATACGAACTCAAGGAGTAGAAATTGTATGGAACCCAAAGAATTGACAGATGCTGCAATATTGACCGAAACACAAAGCCATGTGTCTTTTGGAATTTGGGAGGAAACCGAAGCAGCTGGAGGAAACCCACATGGTCACAGGGAGAATGTGCAAACTCTACACAGACAGCATGGGAGCACCTCAAGGCTGCGTGCTCAGCCCCCTGCTGTACTCACTCTATACTCATGACTGTGTAGCCATCAAGTTCTCTGACAACACCACTGTTCTGGGATGTATCACTGATGGGGAGGAGTCAGAGTATAGAAGGGAGATCGACCGACAGACCAAATGGTGGCAGCACAATAACCTGGCCCTCAACACCAGCAAAACCAAGGAACTGTTTGTGGACTTTGGAAGGGGTAGGATGGGGACCCACAGTCCCGTTTATATCAACGGGTCGTTGGTGGAAAGGGTCAAGAGGTTCAAATTCCTGGGAGTACACATCTCTGAAGATCTCTCCTGGTCCGAGAACACTGATGGAATTATAAAGAAAGCTCATCAGCGCCTCTACTTCCTGAGAAGATTATGGACAGTCGGTTTGTCAAGGAGGACTCTCTCTAACTTCTACAGGTGCACAGTAGAGAGCATGCTGACCGGTTGTGGCTTCGTGGGTTAGTTCGGCAACTTGAGTGCACAGGAGCTGAAAAGACTACAAAAAGTAGTAAACACTGCCCAATCCATCATCGGCTCTGACCTCCCTACCATCGAGGGGATCTATCGCAGTCGCTGCCTCAAAAAGGCTGGTAGCATCATCAAGGACCCACACCATCCTGGCCACACACTCATCTCCCCACTACCTTCAGGTAGAAGGTACAGGAGCCTGAAGACTGCAACATCCAGGTTCAGGAATAGCTACTTCCTCACAGCCATCAGGCCATTAAACTCCCCAAACAAAACTTTGAACATTAATAGCCCATTATCTGTTTATTTGCACTTTATCGGTTTTATTTATTCATGTGTGTATATATTTATATAATGGTATATGGACACACTGATCTGTTCTGTAGTCAATGCCTACTATGTTCTGTTGTGCTGAAGCAAAGCAAGAATTCCATTGTCCTATCTGGGACACATGACAATAAACTCTTGTGAATCTTGAACCTGTCAGGATCAAACCCAGGTCTCTGGCGCCAACCACCAAAAGAGAATAAGTTAAAGGGAAATTAGCGGCTATTCGGACCACTGGAGGAACTCAGACCAGGCAACATCAGAGGAGTCGGGAAGAAGGGTCCTGACCAGATACGTCACCTATCCCTGACCTCCAGAAATGCTGCCTGACCCGCTGAGTTACTGTATCACTAGGTGTTGTAAAGTGGAGAGGGGTGGAGGGAAAAACTGAACAACCAGATAAAATACTTACTCCTTCACGACGACATCTTCATTCTGCTTCGCTTTCTTCTCAGCAATTTTCACAAGGTTTTCTGTGTAATGTTTAATGATTGAACTCATCTAGGAAAGGGGGAAATAAGAGACCAATGTGAGGGAAGGGTGTACAATGTACTACTCTGGACCCAAACCTGCTTTGCTGGAGGTTTGATCACGGGACCTCCCGTCTCTCAGCGCTTCCCTTTACGAGGCTGCACTGGATCCGTAGACTGATCCATCCCCAACACCATCCAGAAACCCATCCCATTCCCAGATAGCACCATTTGTGATCAATGACTAACTCACATCCAACATTTTTACATCATGTGCCAACTAGTTTTCAATTTTCAATACAAATAAAAGCACTTGCAAACAGGAACTCGATTGTTTTGTTTCGCCTCGTGTTTTTTTTAGGTCTTTTTTTAGGAAGTTATTCGACTGAATAAGCCTATGCCAACTCTCAGAGTAATCCAAGTGCCCAATATATTTCCCTTCAACTTATACCCTTTTGGTGGTTAGTGCCAGAGACTCGAGTTCAATCCTGACCTCGGGTGCCGTCTGTGTGGAGTTTGCAAGTTCTCCCTGCGACCCCGTGGGTTCCCTCCCGGTGAATGATTGAATGAATATTTTATTGTCACATGAGACAAGTCACGGTGAAATTCTTTGCTTGAATACCCAAGGTATGCAAACAGTCGCCCATAAAGGGCATTGACAAAGTTAGAGAACCCCCGCGCTGTCCGCCTTTGTTCTCCCCCCCCCCCCGCCCTCCCTCACGGCAGTCCCCCCCGCAGGGGCCTCCTTTGTTCCTTCCCCCGACAGTGGCGCCCTCACTTGCTCATCCATCAATCGACGCCATCATCGACCGCCGCTCCCACCTCTCCAGCCGCTGGCTCTGACAGCTCAGGCTTCATCAGCCGCGGGCTCTGACCCAAGCGGGCTCTGGCCTCACCGGCTACGCAGCCCATAGTCTTTTTTGCTCCTGGAAGTTCAAGTTGCCGAACCAGGCCACGATGCAATCAAGGCGGAGATTGACAATTCTTGATTAGTACCAGGGGTTATGGGGCGAAGGCAGGAGAATGGGGTTGATTAGGAGAGTCAGATCAGCTATGATTGAATGGCAGAGTAGACTTGATAGACCGAATGGCCTTATTCTGCTTCTAGAACTTATGAAAATGTCCAGTGTACACAATTTGTTCAGAATGTGGTCACTTTGAAAAGTAATCTACGCTGTCATGAACCCTCTGGTTAACTTGCTGTATTATTACTCCTCACAATCTATTTTTCATGCCATTTGTGATGTGGATCTAATTGTAAACCAACGCTCTGCCCCACAGGTATTCGGGGTCTTTACCTGCTTCAGTTTCCCGCTGGTGAACCATGGCGAAAGCACATTTCGAATTCTCTTCCACCTTTCATCTGTAACAACGCTCACAGCGTCTTTCAATGGTCCACTCAGACCAAATTCCTACACAGAAAGACAGGAAGGTTTACCCATTAGTTTAAAACAAAACAGGTGGGATTCAGTCCGAAGAAAGGTCCGAACCTGAAACGTCGCTTCTTGACGTCAATCCCGCTGAGTTACTCCAGCACTTTCTTCGTAAATCAGCATCTGTAGTTCTCCTGAATCTCAGTGGCATTCAATGACTTGTTACTTCATTGAATTTCTCTTTCCTAATACCATGCGTTTTGGGCTATCAATGGGTGACAGGACAGTGGGATTAAATGGGCTACATGTCCTTTTTGGGGTTACAATGGCAAGCACAGAAAGCTGGCAATCTCTGTGTTCCTCTGACATGACAGTTGTGGCCATATAGGTTTTGGTTTCTTATTGTCACGTGTACAGAGGTACAGTGAAAAGCTTTGATGTGCATGCTGTCTAATCAGATTATGTTACCATTATACAAGATGTCTGTGAGGCCATATTTGGAGCACTAGGTTCAGTTTTGGTCACCTTGCCATAGGATGGATGTCATGAAGCTGAAAATAGTGCAGAGAAGATTTAGAAGAAAGTTCCCAGCACTTTATACCTTGGAGTGCAGGAGGTTGAGTGGCAACTTAGAGGCGTACAAGATCATGAGGGTATAGACAAGGTGAATGCACAGCCTTGTACCCAGGGGAGGGGAATCAAACACCAGTGGACATAGGTTTAAGGTGAGATGAGCAAGGTTTAATAGGAACCCGAGGGGCATCTTTTCCCCACATGGAGGATGGTGGGTGTATGGAACAAGCTGCCTGAGGTTTAGACAAGAGGGATATGAGCCAAAGATGGGTAAATGCGACTAGTTTAGATGGGTCAGGGTGGGCAAGTTGAGCCAAAGTGCCTGTTTCCATGTGTAGGAAGGAACTGCAGATGCTGGTTGACACCGAAGATAAACACAAAATGCTGGAGTAACTCAGTGGGACAGGCAGCATCACTGGAGAGAAGGAATGGGTGATGTTTCGGGTCAAGACCCTTCTTCAGACTGATGCTGTACGACTCCACGACTGACATAAACACAATCAATCCAAACTCAAATACAATAGGTAGAACAAAGAGGAAGATGCAGAGTGTAGAATATAGCTCTCAGCGTTGTAGCGCACCAGGTCCGTAGACAAAGTCCAATGTCTGCTCTGAGAGAGCGGTGAATCAGACAGCACCCTAGCTTATGGAAGGACCATTTACAGAGGGGAAGGTGATTAGTTTAGTTTGGCATTGTGTTAAACATAAAAATAAATCTAATGTTCCATGTGTTTCTTGTCAGAGGAGCAATTATTTCCCTTCTCCCGTTATATAAAAGTAACACCCTCAAATGTTCCTATTAGTCTTAGTGGAATGCCAAATCATGACGGTGTGGCTACATGAGAGCCGGCTACGTCCATCCATCCCATGTAACACGTTGGAAATGGAATTCTACTCAAAGTTTATCATTCATTCCCACCACAGATGAGCAAGAACTGGGGTACGGTACGAACCAGGACGACAGCAGTAGGAACACGGCACTAAATCACCGGCTTATCAATATCCCAGTTTGAACATTAATCCTCTCCACCCTTGAGGTGCAGCACAGTGGCACAGCGGGTAGAGCTGCTGCCTCACAGCGCCAGAGACCCGGGTTCAATCCTGACCTCGGATGCAGTCCGTGGGGAGTTTGCACGTTCTCCCTGTGACAATGTGGGTTTCTCCGGGTGTTCCAGTTTCCTCCCACATCCCAAAGACAGGTGGTTTTGTAACTTAATTGGCCTCTAAGTTGTTCCTTGTGTCAGGAGTGGATGAGAAAGTGTGAAATGGTGATCGATGTTCGACATGGACTCAGTGGGCCGAAGGACATCTTTCCATGCTGTATCTTTCATTCGTTGCCGATGTATTGGGTCGTCCAAGCTCTCGACCCGATGCCACCACCCTCACACTGATAACCCACCCCTGCGCTCTCTACACATCACAAGGTCGGCACGATGGCGCAGCGGTAGAGTTGCTGCCTCACATCGCCAGAGACCTGGGTTCGTTCCTGACTACGGGTGCTGTCTGTACGGAGTTTAAAATCCTAAAACCACAATAATCCTCAAGTTTGTGCCGCGAGAAGATGTTGATTCACAGGAATAAGGCAGAAGATTCCTACTTAGCTGTGAAAATATTTAGGAGCATGTGTACCCCTAACTACTGAAAATAACCATTTGGCATAGGTGTTTAAGTGGAAACATATAGAAACATGCACCTTTAAACATATGTAGGATCTGCATTGAGGGAATAATCAAACTCAGCATCTATACTCCATCATGTTGCTACGAGTGAATATTGGACGAGTTGCTGATGTTCTCAGAGATACTATAACTAAATACCATTGTTCGATGCGTTTTTGGTGTCTAATAGAATTAAGCATAAAGATATTTTTAATTTTTAAACTTTGAAATGAATCATTTATAAATTTACTGTGACAATTTCCATTTTAAATTGGCTTCAGAATCATTGTAAATTGTCCCTAGTGTGTAAAGGATAGTGGACGTGTGCGGGGATCGCTGGTCGGCGCCGACTCGGTGGGCTGAAGGGCCCGTTTCCACGCTGTATCTACAAAACTCTAAAAACTAAAGATCAGAGTGAAAATATGAACACACTCTGACCGAACCACCACCACTGGTCCAAACTCCACGCAAAGGAAAATAATATATGGGCATGGTGGTAAGGGAGAGATAGCAATGTCAAACCACCTGTAGTCAGCAGTGTTCTCCTGTTACTACCCTCCTGGTTTTTAATTTTTTTTACCAAAAATAATTTTAATCAACTATTTACAAAAATCATGTGAAGGAAAGAACTGCAGATGCTGGTTTAAATCAGAAGAAGGGTCTCGACCCAAAACGTCACCCAATCCTTCTCTCCAGAAATGCTGCCTGCCCCGCTGAGTTCCTCCAGCATTTTGTATTTACAAAAATTATGTGTACAGTACAAAAATACAAACAAACCCACCACCATAATACAAAATAAAGCAAATAGTCTCAAATATTGAATGTTAAATTACTATTTCCCCATCCTTATTGTGGTTAAATTCCACCCCAACAGTCCCGGAGATCCCGTGGGCAGTGCGTGGTCTAAAACCACCCGGGTGCGGAACGTACCCTCCTGTTGGTGAACAGAGTGTAGAATTCCTTTATGAGAATAGTCTTAATCAGGTCAGGCTCTGCAACACACAGAACAGGCTGACGTCCATCATAGACTCTGCAAGCAAAATAATGTTTCAGATTAGGATCTTGTTAAAAACCTATGACCAGATCAGGGGTTCCCAACCTTTTTTGGGAACCCCTTTACCCCAGGCAATTTTAATAGTGAGATTAAACGAGAACTTACCAGTTTGAAGTTTGATCTTGATTTTATGAGGAGTTATGATGCGCGATTACGTGAAGAAGGCCATCAGTCCGCTTGCGCGTCAATCTTCAAAGCAGCGGTGTGAAATCACAGACAAAAGGGGTTGACCTGTAGATAGTAAGATTTGGAGAACTAGAACTACCAGATGACCTGATAATATGAGGGTTGGGAGCGGTGGGCACGTAATTGCTCATCGTAACACCTCATAAAATCAAGATCAAACTTCAAACTGGTAAGTTCTCGTTTAATCCTACTATTTTACTTCGGAGTCACCTGAGTGACTACGTGAAGATTTCAAAGCTCTGTGATTTCATGCCGGTTCGAGTCCAGGTGTCACACACTGAATGGATTGACCATGGATGAGTGAGAAAAAATTAATGCATTCAGACATAACGTAGTTAGGTAACAATACTGATGCTTTAATGTGAAAAACAAAATAATAGTGACCCCGCCCAACCTGGAGGGAAACTATAAAACAGAATTTTAAATGGTTTGTGCAAACACCCCCGGTCCAGCAATGGGTTTATTATAAAACCTGTGGAACATCCTTTCATTGGCCCATCCTGCAGCCGCTAGGATGTTGTCGAGGGGCAAGTCCATAGCCCTTGCTGCCGACGTTGATGCAGCCCTGGTGGAGTGAGATTTGTAAGCGTCAGTATTCACTCCTGCACCTGCCAGTACCCCCTTTAACCATCTGGAGACGGTTTGTGGTGATACCCCGTGGTGTGGTTTTTTGCGGCTGGTTAGGACAGCTAACTCAGAGCCTCTGAGGTTTCTCGTGACTTTAATGTACTGGTGCAAATGTGACACTACACATAATCGTGGATCCTCAGGGTATGCCAGGAACTCAAGCTTGGGCCCTGGTACCCCCGGCCTGCTCTGTTTAATTAAGTCATAGATGACGAAGGTTATGGTGTTAACATTGGTGGTCAAGTTGTCCAGTCGAGGCTTGTGCAACGTCTGGACTCGTTGCGCCATTACCAGCGTCATCAGCATGACCACCTTGAGGGTGAGCTTGGTTAAGGATAAGGCGGTGGCTGGGGCCCCGTGGCGAGGTAGTGTTAGCACCACGCTAACATCCCATGTGTCCGTAT
Organism: Raja brachyura; assembly: GCA_963514005.1. Next base: position 5,243,477 of record OY740801.1, read on the forward strand.
ACCGTGGCCTGGGGGGTATTGTGTTGTATATTCCCTTCATGAACCTGGAATAAGGGGATGTGTTCCCACCGGGTGGGGCCCTGTTCCCAGCACTAAATGTGAGGATCGTGCACTCCTGTCACTGTTGATGGCACTGTAGCCTAATTTATGGTCATAATATAAAGTTGACAGGAACTCCAGTACATCCGTGATGCACACTGTGTCATATGATATGTTGGAGGCAGGACAGTACATCTCCCACTTCTTGATGTGAGAGATGTACTGCTTTTGTGTACTGTCTCTCCAGGCCGCTGTAATGAGATCCACTGTTTGGTCAGCCAGTCCGAGTCCCAGGTATGGTGTCCTCAGAATTTGCAAACCAATAAATTGATTCGGTCATGTAGTGGGTGGTGCCCCCCCCCGGTACTGGGTGCATCAGCTTTTGGACACAGCCATGAAAGGCAATGTCATTATTCCCAGGACTAGTGGGAACCAAGATTGTGCAGGCCAGTCTGGCATTACCATAATGCCTGTGGCATTGTCTTGCTTTATTTTTACCAAGCATCGGCTGATGAGGCAAAATGGAGGGAACGCGTACAAGAACATTCCTCCCCAATGCAGTGTGAATGCATCGACTGCCACTGCCCCTGGGTCTGACTCCAATTACACGTGTTTGGATAACTGGTGATTCAATGTGGATGCAAACAAGTCAATATCCAGCATGCCATATCGGGCAACAATATCTGTAAACACGATATGATTCAACATCCATTCTATGTTATCATTGTATATGAATGCGCGAAGAATAAGAAGTAAAATAGATAAGCTTGAGGCTCAGTTAGAGGTTGGTATATATGACATTGTGGGGATTACTGAGACGTGGTTGCAAGAGGATCGGGCCTGGGAACTTAATAGTCAGGGTTATACATCCTATAGAAAGGACAGGCAGGTGGGCAGAGGAGGGGGGGTAGCTCTGCTGGTGAGGGATGGAATTCTGTCCCTTGCGAGGGAAGACATACGGACTGACGAGGTAGAGTCACTGTGGAGTTGAGGAATTGTAAAGGCAAGAAGACACTAATTGCTTTTATTTACAGACCCCCAAATAGTAGCCCGGATGTAGGGTGTAAGTTGCAGCAGGAGTTAAAACTGGCATGTAACAAAGGTAATGCCACTGTGGTGATGGGGATTTCAATATGCAGGTAGACTGGGAAAATCAGGTTGGTCAGGACCACAAGAAAGAGAGTTTGTAGAATGCCTCCGAGATGGATTCTTAGAGCAGCTTGTAATGGAGCCGACCAGAGAAAAGGCAATTCTGGATTTAGTGTTGTCCAATGAACCAGATATGATAAGAGAACTCGAGGTAAAGGAACCGCTTGGAGGTAGTGATCATAATATGATTAGTTTTAATCTGCAATTTGAGAAGGAGAACGTTAAATCGGAAGTGGCAGTGATGCAGTTGAACAAAGGGGACTATGAAGGCATGAGAGGGGAGCTGGCCAAGGTAGACTGGAAAGGGATCCTAGCAGGAATGACGGTGGAACAGCAATGGCAGGAATTTCTGGGCATAATCCGGAAGTCGCAGGATCATTTCATTCCAAAAAGGAAGAAAGATTCTAAGGGGAGTAGGAGGCAACCGTGGCTGACAAGAGAAGTTAGGGATAGAATAAAACTAGAAGAAAAGATGTATAACACAACAAAGAGTAGCCGGAAGCCAGAGGGTTGGGAAACTTTCATAGGACAACAGAAGGACACAAAACGGGCAATACGGGCTGAAAAGATGAAGCTGGCCAGGAATATAAAGAAGGACAATAAAAGTTTCTTTAGATATGTTAAGGGAAAAAGAGTAGCAAAGTCAAATGTGAGTCCCTAGAAGGCAGACACGGGTGAAATTATTATGGGCAACAAGGAAATGGCAGAAGAGTTGAATAGGTACTTCGGATCTGCCTTCACTAAGGAGGACACAAACAATCTCCCAGATGTACTGGAGGACAGAGGATCTAAGGGGGTAGAGGAACTGAAAGAAATTTTCATTAGGCGAGAAATAGTATTGGGTAGGTAAATGGGACTGAAGGATGATAAATCCCGTGGTTCTGATGGTTTGCGTCCTAGGGTCCTCAGGGAGGTGGCTCTAGGAATAGTGGACGCATTGGTGATCATTTTCCAATGTTCAGTAGATCCAGGATCAGTTCCTGTGGATTGGAGGATAGCTAATGTTATCCCACTTTTCAAGAAAGGAGCGAGAGAAAAAACAGGGAATTACAGACCAGTTAGCCTGACCGGTGGTGGGAAAGATGCTTGGAGTCAATTATTAAAGAGGTAATAATGGGGCATTTGGATAGCAGTAAAATGATTAGTCCAAGTCAGCATGGATTTATGAAAGGGAAATCATGCTTGACTAATCCTCTGGAATTTTTTGAGGATGTGACAAGTAAAATGGATGAAGAGGAGCCAGTGGATGTAGTGTATCTAGACTTTCAGAAAGCCTTTGATAAGGTCCCGCACTGGAGACTGGTGACTAAAATTAGAGCATATGGTGTTGGGGGTAGGGTGTTGACATGGATAGAAAATTGGTTGGCAGACCGGAAGCAAAGAGTAGGAGTGAACAGGTCCTTTTCAGAATGGCAGGAAGTGGAGATTGGAGTGCCGCAAGGCTCGGTGTTGGGGCCGCAACTGTTTACCGTATCAATTAATGATTTGGAAGAGGGAATCAGGAGCAACACTAGCAAGTTTGCAAATGACACAAAGCTGGGTGGCAGTGTGAACTGTGAAGAGGATGTTAGGAGGTTGCAGGGGAACCTGGACAGGTTGAGTGAGTGGGCAGATGCGTGGCAGATGCAGTATAATATAGATAAATTTGAGGTTATCCACTTTGGCAGCAAAAACATGGGGGCAGATTATTACCTCAATGGGGTTAGGTTCGGTAAGGGGGAGGTACAGCGAGACCTGGGCGTCCTTGTACACCAGTCACTGAAAGTTGGCGTGCAGGTACAGCAGGCAGTGAAGAAAGCTAATGGAATGTTGGCCTTCATAACAAGAGGATTTCAGTATAGGAGTAAAGAGATTCTTCTGCAGTTGTATGGGGCTCTGGTGAGACCACATCTAGAGTATTGTGTACAGTTTTGGTTTCCTAATTTGAGGAAGGACATCCTTGTGATTGAGGCAGTGCAGCGTAGGTTCTCGAGATTGATCCCTGGGATGGCGGGATTGTCATATGAGGAAAGATTGAAAAGACTAGGCTTTTATTCACTGGAGTTTAGAAGGATGAGGGGGGATCTTTATATAGAAACATATAAAATTATAAAAGGATTGGACGAGCTAGATCCAGGAAAAATGTTCCCAGTGTTGGGCGAGTCCAGAACCAGGGGCTACAGTCATAGAATAAAGGGGAGATCATTTAAGACTGAGGTGAGAAAAAACTTTTTTACCCAGAGAGTTGTGAATTTATGGAACTCCCTGCCACAGAGGGCAGTGGAGGCCAAATCATTGGATGGATTTAAGAGAGAGTTGGATAGAGCTCTAGGTTGCTAGTGGAAGCAAGGGATATGGGGAGAAGGCAGGCACGGGTTATTGATAGCGGACGATCAGCCATGATCACAATGAATGGCAGTGCTGGCTCAAAGGGTCGAATGGTCTCCTCCTGCACCTATTTTCTATGTCTATGTTTCTATCATTGAATTTCCGTGATCTTGTGTCCGCCACCATATTGTATCTACGTGGTAGGTAAATAGCCGTGACCCAAATGTTCCTTGCAATACACCAATGCCAAGGAAGGTTTGCCAATTTGTCACAAGATACAGACTTTATTCCACCCATGTAATTGACATACGCCACTGCCGTGGTGTTGTCAATCGGTAGTTGAACATGCACACGATGCATATTGCTGCAATAAGCCTTTAATCCATAGAGTGCTCCCAACAACTCTAAGTAGTTAATGCCATATTGCTGTAGTATTAAGGACTCCTGCACATTCCATCTGCCCCCGCAACTGGAGATGGTATCTGTGGCTCCCCAGCCCAGGCCACTTGCATCAGTTTGTAATATTACCGATGGTGTATCAATTAGAATTTTCTTAGAGCAGTGATGTATATTCGTAGCCCGCCAGTGTAATTCTGCAATTGCCTCTGGTGGTAATCGCATAGGTAGATATTATTTTCTAGATCTTTTTAGATCTTTTTTCCTTGACCCAAGGACTTAACATTTTCAGTTGGTTTAGGTTTAGTTTAGAGGTCCCACGTGGAAACAGGCCCTTCGGCCCACCGAGTCCGTACCAACCAGCGCTCCCCGCACATTAACACTACACTACACTAGGGACAATTTACACTTATACCACGCCAATTAACCTACAAACCTGTACGTCTATGGAATGTGGGAGGAAACAAAATAAAAGTGGAGAAAACCCATACAGGTCTCGGGGAGAACGGACAAACTCCAGACAGACAGCACCCGTGCTCGAGGTCGAACCCGGGTCTCTGGTGCAGCAACTGCGCCACTGCGCCGCACAACTTGGTATTGGCTGCAGCAGCCTAAAACCCAGCAGTATCAATATTGATTTCTCTAACCTCAAGTAACCCTTGCTTCCCCTCTCTCTCCGTCCCTCCCCCACCCTAGTTCTCCGACTTCCACTGTTCTACTCATTAATTTTACTGATTGTGTGCCTCATTGTCACCTTCCCCTCAGCCAACGATGAATCATTCTACATTTCCTTCATCACCGTCTGCTTTGATCCATCCTTTTCACGCCTTACATTCTCTTTGTACCCTTCTATATCTCTCGTTTCCCTCTCCCCGGACTCTCAGTCTGAAGAAGGGTCTTGACCCGAAACATTACCCATTCCTTCTATCCAGAGATGCTGCCTGTCCCGCTGAGTTACGCCAGCATTTTGCGTCTCGTTTTGGTATATTATTGCCAATGCCATGTTGATATTTTTACGGCAGAGATAGATATATCCTTGATTAGTACCGGTGTCAGGAGTTATGGGGAGAAGGGAGGAGAATGGGGTTAGGAGGGAGAGATAGATCAGCCATGATTGAATGGTGGAGTAAACTTGATGGGCCGAATGGCCTAATTCTACTCCTATCACTTATGACCGCATGTGTGCCGAGATACAGCGAAATGTTTTTGTTTGCATGCTATCTTGTGAAATCAGCTAAAACTATTCACGAATACCATCAAGCAGAGAAGAGAGAAAGATACCAGAATTCAGAACATAGTTTTACATCAATGTCACTTTACAGTTTCAAAAATAGCCTAATGTCTGTAATAAGGCGAGATGGAAGATCAGGACTATACCCAAGCTTTTTGAAGGACTGTTCAGAAGTGGGAAGAACTTGGGGGTGAAGCTACTCCCCAAGGGTGGTGCGCACTTTCAAGTTTTTGTATCTACTGCCTGATGGGATCAGGAGAAGAGGGAATGACTGGGTGAGAAAATGTTCTTGACTATGTTGGCTGTTTTCCCAATACAGTGTAAATGGAGTCAATGGTGGCGACTCTAGTCTGTGTGTGGACTGGGCCACATCCACAACCACAACTGTGTAGTCTTGAGCAGAGCAGTTTCCATTGCCAGGCTGTGATGCAAGCTGACAATATGCTCTTCGTACAAAACTCCACGCTGGTCAGTGACATCGACACCGGTGTCTCAAGGTCACAGGACTGGGGAGCCAAGCAGTCCCAGTAAAGAACCTCAAAGTGTCTGAGAAAACCAATCAGTAGACTGGGCCTGCAGTTGTTGAGGTTTCCAAAAGCGGTAAAGGACTGTGGAATATATGTATCATGATGTGCAGGGATTCTTCTATTTATGGATATCTTACTTATGATTTCTTAACCATAATGTCATTAACTTGTTGGGTTCGCTCTCAACCACAAAGGCTTATGAATAGCTCTCGGTATAGTTAATACCGATATAGTCATCTTCACTTCGAGTTCAGACATGGTCCAAGCTCCCCATTACAGCTTTGATGAGGTATTCACCAACCCTATCATAGTTATGCCTGCATCGCACAAACTTATCATCAATATTTCGCTGTCTCCCTCTAGTATCTCAGTCATTTGTGCCCCATCAAGGATCATCACCCAACCAGGGCTAGAGAGCTAAAAGACAAAAGAAGAGTTCAAGGTTTCATAGTAAAGAAAACTCACCTCCAAACTCAATCAACTTTGGATCAATTTTTGGGACATATCCCCGAGACTCCAGCAGTTCTTAATGGGCAGAGTTCTTGGAGCAACAATGGAAAATCTCCCAAACTCGCTTCCCTTGTTGAACGAAGCATGGACTGAACATTCCACCTTCCCTCCCACTCAGCGCCAGTCAAAGCCAAAGATGAGCCAAACACTGGTAGATTCAGGCACAATCCCATTATTCCAGACCCTTGAAATAGGGAAATTAACTAACTGTCCATTGTCATTTTGGTCTACCAGGCCAAAACATCCCCTTTTTTTCCCACGTTGCGCAATTCAATGCAAATATAACAATTGTTGAGTGCATTAATAAAAGCGATCTCGCACGTCAATAATGAGCCTTCATCCAACTAATGCAGTGTAATAATAGGAAGGAACTGTGCCAATACTTCGCACTTTTATTCTGTGCTAATAATTGGAACACTTTTTATATTGAATTATAAATTAATGTGAGGGAGAAATAAAAGAGATCCACTCACTCACCCCCAGATTTCTCCGTACTTCCTGTAGCATTCTTCATCAAACTCAAACACACCCTGGCCAGGAAACAAATTGTGAAAGGCATTAACATTGTAGAAACACCCAATCTGCAGGTCACAAAGAGTGGAAAAAATGCATCTGATTGTGTAGCGAAGGAAAGATTAAGGCAAATACCAAGTCTGATTTATTTACTTAAATGGATCCATTTTCAGAAAGTGTGGAGCAGCAATTTGCACTTTTCCCCACTCCACAGAAAAATTAGTTCATGTATTAATCAGACCTTGAAGAACCAATTACAATAGAAACGCCTTAAAACCGGTTGGGTAAATGTCCGCACAAGAACTTCCCAACCCTTCCATTTACTCATCCTTCATTCATTCATCTATCTACTTCTTCAATGCAAAGTGTTATTTCCCCCAATCATTTGGAGGCGAGCTCCATGTGCTGGAGGAAGCGATTACAGGTTCGTTGTCTTACACTTCTTCTTTCGTGTGGCGTGCACAGCCTAAAGCTGTTGGACAACTTGTTCTATTTGATCTTCCCTTTATGCACATCGAGTTGATTGCATTAGTCGAAACAGGGCGGACCACGTGAGGTTTGCAATCTTCCACCCAGTTGTCTTACTCCACATCTGCTCACCCCCTCCCAGTAGGAATAATCGAGAACGAGAGGACATTGGTTTAAGGTGAGGGGGGAAAGATTTAATAGGAACCTGAGGGGCAACTTTATTTTAAAGAAACACAGAGGGCGAGGGCGCATGAAACGAGTTGCTGGGGGAGGTCGTTGAGGCAGGGACTATCGCAACGTTTAAGCAGCATTTAGACAGGTACATGGATAGGACCGGTTCAGAGGGATATGGGCCAAATGCAGGCTGTTTGGACGAGTGTAGATGGGGCATGTTGGTCGGCATGGGCAAGTTGAACCAAAGGGCCTGTTTCCACGCTGTAAGGCTCTAATTCCAGCTTCTTTAAGATCACTCTGCATCAATGTCACCAGATGGAATATCACGCACTAAGTCTCTTGCACAAAAGCTTCAGTTAAATATTAAAGAGGGGCTGAGAGATGAAAAAGGCTGAGAAATTCAAAATCAATATGCTATGTAAAACAAATCATACTTTTCTGTAATGATGGAATGTCCCAATGAATGGCAGTGGCATAGGTCCTGGAATTCCAAGTCTTCTGAAAAATCCATATGGTGAAATACTGTACCTGCAATCAAAATTAAATGGTTAACATCTGCATAATAAAGTTTTGGTTTGGGCTGATACATCAAATACGCTTGAACACAAATCCCGTACACAAAGCCCTCAAAATTCTCCCTTCAGATTCCTCTGTTTTTAAAGTCTATAAACATTACTGGACTTTGTAAGTTAATGATAAATCAATAAGAGTTGTAACTTTGGACTGGAAATAGAAGAAGTGCAGTGGAACAAGGGACGGCGAGCTTCAGTACGGATGATGGTTCCTGATCTCACTCAGGTCTTGGAACAAAATCATACATCGGGTTAGTCAGAACCCCAGTTCAATGTTGAGAGGTGCATCTGAGAACACACAATAGAAGCCATGGAAACTGGGGGAGTTAAAGGTTCTCTCAAATGCTAACAAGTTGCTTCTGTCTGGATATCATAGAATCATAGAAAATAGGTGCAGGAGTAGGCCATCCGGCCCTTCGAGCCTGCACCGCCATTCAATATGATCATGGCTGATCATCCAACTCCTGTACCTGCCTTCTCTCCATACCCCCTGATCCCTTTAGCCACAAGGGCCACATCTAGCTCCCTCTTAAATATAGCCAATGAACTGGCCTCAACTACCTTCTGTGGCAGAGAATTCCACAGACTCACCACTCTCTGTGTGAAAAAAGATCTTCTCATCTCGGTCCTAAAAGACTTCCCCCTTATCCTTAAACTGTGACCCCTTGTTCCGGAGTTCCCCAACATCGGGAACAATCTTCCTGCATCTAGCCTGTCCAACCCCTTAAGAATTTTGTAAGCCTCTATAAGATCCCCCCTCAATCTCCTAAATTCCAGCGAGTACAAGCCGAGTCTATCCAGTCGTTAGATAGCATACTAACCCCTCGAAGATAGGCATAAAATGCTGGAGTTATTCGGCGGGGCAGGCAGCATCTCTGGAGAGAAGGAATGGGTGGTATTTCGGGTCGAGGCCGTGCCGCTCTCAACAAGAGTCTAACCATCTGTCTATTAACATTGCCAAGGTCCCATCTTCACCATTTTAGGAGTCATTACTGACCATAAGCTGAACTGCCCCAGCCACACAAATACAGTGGCTACTAGAGGGCAGCAAAGCGCCAGAGAAATACAGCATGGAAACAGGCCCTTTAGCCCACCAGGTCCACGCCAACCATCAATCACCGGTTCACACTATATACCTCTAGGTTATCCCACTTCACCATTTACAGCGGCCAATTCATCTACAAACCCACACGTCTTTGGGATGTGGGAGGAAACCGGAGCAAGTCCACACGGTCATAGTGAGAACGTAAAACTCCACACAGACAACATCCGAGGTCAGGATTGAACCCGGGTCTCTGACACTGTGAGGCAGCAGCTCTACCTACTGTGCCGACAGCTTTTTGTTTTATTTTTTCAGCTCCTGAATTCACAGCAACAAGTGTGTAAGGACAAGACAAGACAAGTGTGAAACCCAACATTGTAAGCTGAAGATACACACAAAATGCTGGAGGTAGTCAGCGGGTCAGGCAGCATCTCTGGGGAGAAGGAACAGGTATCGGTTCAGGTCAGAACCCTTCTTCTGACTGCAGAAGGGCCTGTTCTTGTGCTGTAACTGTTCCACAAATTCACAACAAAAAGTTTTTTCTCACCTCACTCTTAAATGGCCTTGCCTTTATTCTAAGACTGTTCAGGACTCGCCCAACATTGGGAACATTTTTCCTGCATCTAGTTTGTCCAGTCCTTTTATAATTTTTATAATTGTTCTGCCTTCTCTCTCAGGTCAGTAACAAGGATACGCAGGAATTGAAAGGAATATTGAACGAAACACAAGGTGCTGGAGGAGCTCAGTGGGGCAGGCAGGATCTGTGGAGAGAGTCTCCCCACGTTAAACAAAGTCATGCACAGGAATCCACCAACCCTGGAGACACCCATGGTCAGGTCAGCCACGACCCAGGGGGGCCTAAGAAAAAGTACTTACCCCAAACCACCTCCTCTGGCAGCGCATTTGATTAACTCATCACTCTGAGTGAAGGTAGACAAAAATGCTGGAGAAACTCAGCAGGTGAGGCAGCATCTATGGAGCGAAGGAATAGGTGACGTTTCATGTCTGAAGATGGAAGAAGTCTAAAGAAGGGTCTCAACCCAAAACGTCACCTATTTCCTTCGCTCCATAGATGCTGCCTCACCCGCTAAGTTCCTCCAGCATTTTTGTCTACCTTCGATTTTTCTAACATCTGCAGTTCTTTCTTAAACACTCTCTGAGTGAAGTTGCCACTCAGGTTCTTAGTAGATCTTTCCCATCTCTCCTCTTTCTTTATTCCACGATCCTGGATAAAACTCTCTGTGCATTCACACTATCTATTTCATCATTAAATATCATCATGGAAGATTACAAATAAACTTTTTTCATGCAAGTTTGTAATATTACAATATTTATATTGCACTTTTAATACCAACAATGACTGCATGCAATGATAGCGGTGGAGAGAGAGACAACGCTGCTGCTACTGTTGACAGCCTTGTTGGAGGTGGGAAGGAGAGAAAGCGTTGCCGAGGAGGAGGGGGGAGGGGATAGTATAAAGGGGGGCATTCAACACTCAGACCATGCCTGGCCCGCTGAGGTCGCCTTCTGGTCAAGACTCTTGAGATGAAGTGTTAAAGAAGGAACTGCAGATGCTGGAGAATCGAGGGTTACACAAAAGGCTGGAGAAACTCAGCGGGTGCAGCAGCATCTAAGGAGCGAAGGAGATAGGCGACGTTTCGGGTCGAGACCCTTCTTCAGAATATTGCCTGAACTCCCCTCCCCTCTCACTTTCCCAAACACTCGCACTCCGGGTTTAAAACCAACACGCAAACGCTGGAGCAGCAAAGTCAAACTTGGGACATTGTGCGGGAATGAGGTACTAACCACGCCAGCAGGAGCAGGAAGGTGAGGAGAAGGGCCCAGGTGTGGAGGGACAGAGTGGCCCAGATCCATCCCACGGTGTCCAGGAGGAAGGTGAGCATTGCCGGGCCGGGCTGGGCTGGGCTGGGGCAGCGCTGTGTCCCGGGGATCCGTGCAGAGCCGATACTAGTTGCTTTGGTCAGAGTGGGGGAGGCAGGAAGGCGGGTCTCTCCCACATACACTCCCTGTCTGCAGTGACGTTGCCCCGGGGCTGATATCTGGGCTTGGGTCCCCCAATTGGAGCAAGAAGTCCAACTTGACCCATTTCACCACCTAGTGTAGGGAGGAACTGCAGATGCCGGTTTACACCGAAGATTAGACACAAAATGCTGGAGTAACTCAGCGGGACGGGCAGCGTCTGTGTCTCAGACTCTGTCTGAATGAAGGGTCTCGACCCGAAATGTCACCCACTCCTTCTCTCCAGAGATGCTGCCCGTCCCGCCGAGTTACTCCAGCATTTTGTGTCTCATTTCAAGTTCAACTCGTCCCGCGGCTTCACAAAGGCACAGAGACCCTGCAGTTCCACGGGGTGGGAAAATCAACGCTGTTGCTTCAAAAACAGGGCAGTGACTTTGACTAATCCCGTGAACTAAACGAGGACAATGCCGGAAACACTCAGCGGGTCGGGCAGCATCTGCGGGGAGAGAAACGGCGAGTGTTTGGGCTGCAGGAACCTTGTCAGAGGAAGAATACAGAGAACACCTCATCAACAGTTAAGAGAGAGCAGCAGCGGTTGCACTTTCTGCGCCGGATGAGAAGAGCTCACCTCCCCCATCCCATCCTCACCACTTTCTACAGGGGCACCATAGAGAGTATTTTGACCAGCTGTATCTCTGTCTGGTTTGGGGACTGTAGAGCCTCCGACTGGAAGTCCGTGCAGAGAGTGGTGAGGACAGCGGAAAAAATCATCGGGACCTCTCTCCCCTCAATCGGGGATATTGCGACCAAACGTTGCGTGTCTAAGGCCAGCAGTATTATAAAAGACCCCACACATCTCCATCACGGACTGTTCACTCTGCTGCCCTCGGGCAAAAGATATCGTAGCATAAGGAGCAGAACATCAAGGTTCTGCAACAGCTTCTTCCCACGAGACATCAGACTCCTGAATGCCATGTAATGGGCTGCCACCATTGTCTATTTATCCTTTTATCCTTTTTATCCATGTTATCCATGTTTATCCTTCTGTTAATTATCGTGTTGCACAGGGAGCCAAATGCAACGGAATTTCGTTTGAAACTGCATATATCGATGTATTTCTAAATGACAATAAAGTTTGTTTGACTTTGACTTTGAAAACATCGAACAGTGCAAGATGATGGACGCAAAACAAATTGGAGTAACTCAGCGGGTCAGGCAGCATCTCTGGAGAACAGGAATAGGTGACGTTTCAGGTCGAGACCCTTCTTCAGACCTATCTTCTCTATAAACCAGCATCTGCACGTCCTTCCTACACAGAGAACAGTGCAGCACAGAAACAGGCCCTTCCACCCAAAATGTCTGTCCATATGTTCTATGAGCAGAATTAAGCCATTCGGCCCATCAAGTCCACTCTACAATTCGATCATGCCTGATCAACTATTCCCTCTCAACCCCACCCTCCATAACACCTGACACCCGTGTTCTGTGTTGAACTCTTGATGCCAAATTCAACTCATCACTTCTGCCTGCATGTGGTCCATATCCCTCCATGCCTTGTATATCCATGTGCCCAACCAAAAGCTTTGTAAACACCACTATAGATTCTACCTCCACCACCACCCCTGGCAGCGCGTTCCAGGCACCCACCACCCTCTGTGTAAGAAACTTGCACTTTGTACAAATCTTTTGAATGTTGCTCCTCTCACCTTGACTATATGTCCTCTATCCATTGACATTTCCACCCCGGAAAAAAATGTTCTGACCCTCTTTAGTTTTTTATAGTTTAAGAAGGAACTGCAGATGCTGGAAAATCGAAGGTAGACAAAAGGTTATCCACTTTGGTGGCAAAAACAGGAAAGCAGACTATTATCTAAATGGTGGCCGATTAGGAAAAGGGGAGATGCAGCGAGACCTGGGTGTCATGGTACACCAGTCATTGAAAGTAGGCATGCAGGTGCAGCAGGCAGCGTGAAGAAAGCGAATGGTATGTTAGCTTTCATAGCAAAAGGATTTGAGTATAGGAGCAGGGAGGTTCTACTTCAGTTGTACAGGGTCTTGGTGAGACCACACCTGGAGTATTGTGTACAGTTTTGGTCTCCAAATCTGAGGAAGGGCATTATTGACATAGGGGGAGTGCAGAGAAGGTTCACCAGACTGATTCCTGGGATGTCAGGACTGTCTTATGAAGAAAGATCGGATAGACTTGGTTTATACTCTCTAAAATTTAAGAGATTGAGAGGGGATCTTATAGAAACTTACAAAATTCTTAAGGGGTTGGACAGGCTAGATGCAGGAAGATTGTTCCCGATGTTGGGGAGGTCCAGGACAAAGGGTCACAGCTTAAGGATAAGTGGGAAATCCTTTAAGACCGAGATGAGAAAGACTTTTTTCACACACAGAGTGGTGAGTCTCTGGAACTCTCTGCCACAGAGGGTAGTTGAGGCCAGTTCATTGGCTATATTTAAGAGGAAGTTAGATGTGGCCCTTGTGGCTAAGGGGTTCAGGGGGTATGGAGAGAAGGCAGGCACGGGATACTGAGTTGGATGATCAGCCATGATCATATTGAATGGCGGTGCTGGCTCGAAGGGCTGAATGGCCTACTCCTGTATCTAATTTCTATGTTTCTAAAAGTGCTGGAGAAACTCAGCGGGTGAGGCAGCATCTATGGAGCAAAGGAAATAGGCAACGTTTCGGGACAAAACCCTTCAGTCCTTTTTTATAGTTCTAGTTTTGGAGATATAACACGGAAACAGGCCCTTCGACCCATCAAGTCCACACCGACCCGCACATTAACACTACCCTACACACACTAGGGACAATTCTACATTTATACCAAGACAATTAACCGACAAACTTGTACGTCTTTGGAGTGTGGGAGGAAACCGAAGATCTCGGAGAAAACCCACGTGGTCACGGGGAGAACGTACAAACTCCGTTCAGGCAGCGCCCATAGTCAGGACGTTATATTGACGTCTCCTCTCTGCCTCCAACACACCAGGAAAACAGTCCAAGTCTGTCCAAAATCTCCTCATCGCTAATATCCTCTAATCCAGGCAGCATTCTGGTAGATAAAAAGATACAAAACCCAGCAGTTCAAGCAGCATCTCTGGAGAACATGGATAGGCAACGTTTCAGGTCTAGACCCTTTTTCAGACTCAAATTCAAGGTCCCACGTTTGGGATGTTGTTTGAATCGCCTAGATCATAATCATCATAATCATACGTTATTAGCCAAGTATGTTTTGCAACATACGAGTAATTTGATTTGCCAAACAGTCATACCATTAAAAAGCAACAGAACACACAAAATACATTTGAACATAAACATCCACCACAGTGACTCCTCCACATTCCCCACTGTGATGGAAGGTGAAAAAAAAGTTCCATCTCTCCCCTCTGTGTTCTCCAGCAGTCGGGGGCCTCGAGCCTTCCGTTGACGGGATGATCTCACTCCCGTAACTGGCGGCAGGTCCCCTCATCGGGGCGATCAAGCTCCTGCATCGGGATTGGGGGGGGGGAGGGTGGTACCAAGCTCCGATGGTAAGTCCACGGCCCCGCGATGGGACTCAATGTCAGTCTCGACCCAGGCCTCCAGCTCCAATCGCATCTCTGGCAAGGTAAGAGATTGAAAAAAAAAAATTCCCCCTCCCCCCTCCCCCCACCCCCCACATAAAACAAACCAGAGACCATTAACACAAACCTTTTAAAACACCGTAAAAAACTAAAAGGACAGACAGACTGTAGGCGAGGCTGCCATCGAAGCGCCACCCAGATGAGTAACTGCAAAGCATTTTGACAGCAGTACACACTGTATTCACCATGGCAACAGTGCTGCTGCCCGACAGTGCCAGAGACCCGGGTTTGGTCCTGACCTCAGGTGCTGTCTGTGTGGAGTTTGCACGTTCTCCCTGTGACCGTGTGTTTCCTCCAGGTGCTCCGGTTCGCTTACACATCCCAAAGACGCACTGGTTTGCAGGTTAATTGTCCTTTGTACATTGTCGAAGGTGTGTTGTCGAGTGGACGAGGTCGTGGGACAACATAGAACTAACATGACAGGGTGATCAATGGCCGGCGAGGACTCGGTGGGCTGAAGGGCCTGCTTCCATGCTGTATCTCTAAAGTTGGATGCAATATTTACCTCAAAATATGAGCTCATATCCCTCCATATATTTCGGTTGAAAAACTCCTGAAAATTGTGGTTCTTGGTCCTCATCTACTGTATCCATTGCTCCAGATGCCAGCTGATCTATATTGGTGAGACCAAGCGGAGGCTTGGCGATCGTTTCGCTGAACACCTCTGCTCGGTCCGCAATAACCAACCCAACCTCCCGGTGGCTCAGCACTTCAACTCCCCCTCCCATTCCGTATCTGACTTCTCGGTCCTGGGCCTCCTCCACGGCCAGAGTGAGCAACACCGCAAGTTGGAGGAACAGCACCTCATATTCCGCTTGGGGAGTCTGCATCCTCTGGGCTTAAACATTGAATTTTCTCAATTCTGTTAACCCTGGCTGCCTCCTCCCCTTCCCACCTCTCCCTCAGCCCTCGGGCCCTGGCATTCCTTCTCTCTCTATCTCTCCCCCACCCAAGTCGCACCAGCTTCTCATTTTCACACTACAAACAGCTTACAATGGCCTGTTTCCTTTATCATCGATACTTTTTGCATATCTTTCATTCATTGTTCTTTATCTCTCCACATCACCGTCTATATCTCTCGTTTCCCGGATCCCTGACCAGTCTGAAGAAGGGTCTCGACCCGAAACGTCGCCTATCTCCTTCGCTCCTTAGATGCTGCTGCACCCGCTGAGTTTCTCCAGCCTTTTGTGTAACCCTTGGTTCTTGGTTACTTGGTCCTCCAAAATATTCCAACTGGAATTTAAACTAGAGGTGATTAAAGATCGGCCACCCTCAGTTTTTCAAACAAATCCCTGTTTAAAACTAACGTGTTCCTTTGCTGACCTTCATATGTATATATTCAGGAGGCTTCCTCCTGCTCTACATTTCCCATCAAACAAAGTAGTCAGATTGATAGGTCTCCCCCACCTTGAGCGACGCCGCACTTGACATATATCTATTAATAATTTAATAGTCTATTCACATTAAGTTGTTAGAATATTGAATAGTACGTCATAAATCATTGCGGTCACATCTCCATTAAAATTTAATGTGTCAGGGTGGCTTTTAATTGATAGAATCAAAGAATAGAAATTCTTAGAGGCATTGAGAGGTACAGCGTGAATACAGGCCCTTTGGACCTTTAACCATCAACCACCCCTTGACTTTAATCCTACGCTAATCTATTTCAATGTTACTGTCAGCAAAGCTCCCCAGATTTTACCACTCACCTGCACAGCCGGGGCAGTATACAGCTGACCTACAAACCTACACGTCTCCGGGATGTGGGAGGAAACCCACACAGTCACAGGGAGAACGTGCAAACTCCTCACAGACAGCAGTCGAGGTCAGGGTCGAGCCCAGGTCTGTGGCGCTGTGAGGCAGTGGCTCCACCAGCTGCACCACCCCGCCGCCCCAGTTTCCATGTCACACAAAGGGGTTATTTGGCCTGTCATGCCTCCTGTTCTCCAGGCTGGTTGCTGAACCGAAGCCCCTGGAGTAGGGAGTGTGACTCTCAGCTCAGGGTCAGCAAGGGGCTTTAGAGAGATCCAGTTTTGTGTCTGTCTACATCAGTTCTATCTACATTAACAGCTTGACCCGTTAGAATAGCACAGCTGTGACAATATACAGCAGGGCACAGTATAAATACATGAGACTTGATTCATTTAATGTTGCTTACAAAGGGATGAATATTATTGGTAGGACTTTATCAGTCTGTCTGTCTTTGTGTCTTTTTTGTTATTATTAGTGTTTTAAAAAGTATGTGTTAATGTTCTCTGGTTTGCTCTATGTGGGGGGGTGGGGGGGGGAGGTGGAGTGGGGGAGGGGGTCATGGGAAACTTTTTAAAGATCTCTTACCTTGCCGGAGATGCGATCTTTTTCCGGGCCGTATCTCCGGTCGCTCTGCGGCCAAACATCACAGAGCCGGAGGCCTTGCTGGAGACTGACTTTGAGCCCCACCACATGGACATGGGAGCCTGCGATCCCTTGTCTGGGATCGTTGTTCCACCCGCGGCCTGCGGACTTCAACATCGAGGAGCTCGCAGTCTGGGGTAGAGGCTGATGTCGGGGAGCTCCAAGCCCCAGGAGTTATGACCAGCCCCGACTTGGGAGTCCGATCGCCCGGCGCGGGTAGTTAAGACCCCCCCCCCCCCGATGCGGGAGCTTGATCGCCCCGACAACGGAAGGTTCGAGTGCCCCGAGCGCGGGAGAACAACGAAGGAAAGAGATTGACATTTTTTTTTGCCTTCCATCTCAGTGGGGAATGTGGGGGAGTCACTGTGGTGGATGTTTATGTTAAAAAAATATTTGGGTGCCTTCTTCTCTTTATGAGTATGGCTGTCAGGCAATCTGACTTTCACTGTACCTTAAAAGTGACAATAAACTGACCTTGAAACCTTGATTAATCAGTGAAGGACTCACTACTATCATTCCGGCTGTAAATATTTGAAAAATATTTAGTTTGGCACCGATAACATATTGTTGCTTCAGTCTGAGAACACGGAACTAGATTAATGAGTTGATGCTGCTGTCATTTCTCTATATAGTGCCCAGTATTCGGTTCTTAGTTTTAGACATTTATTAATTCCCAGAACAGAATTAGGAGCAGAATCCCAAACCACAAATCGCTGCAGGAACTTGAACTATAGTCAGGATCAGTTTTAATTCAGTTTATTGTTACGTGTACCGGGCTACAGTGAAAATCTTTTGTTCCGTGCTAACCAGTCAGCGAAAAAGGCAATACATGATTACAATCGGGCCCTCGACAGTGTACAGATACTTGATAACTATCTAAACTATAAATTGTTGGGTGTCAGGGGTAATGGGGAGACGGCAGGAGAATGGGGTTAGAAGGGAGAGGTAGATCAGCCGTGATTGAATGGCGGAGTAGACTTGGTGGGCCAAATGGTCTAATTCTGCTCCTATCATTTATAACCTTACACCACACTACCCTGAACTCTGAACTTTCTTTGCACTAAGGTATCTTTTGCATTTGTGTTGTGGTTATTAATTTATTGTTGTTTATAATGTCATTAATATGTGTATTGCATTTACTGCGAAGCTCCTGCAAGGAATAATTGCATTGTTCCATTGTCGATACACACAAACACTCCTTCCTCTTGACGGAAACACAACAGAGACCACAAACCGCAGGATATTTGTCAGTCTGCCCACATTCCTTGGGGCACAGCAGTTGACGGAGGTTTGAAATGAAAACAGTAAATATACTAAATGTTCATGCAGGTCCGGGAGCAGAGATATCATCTTGATGATCTTTCAATAGTCACCGCCCTCAAGCAATAGCGTAGCTTCTCTCCCACCGATGCCACTAGACCTGCTGAGAATTTCCTGTGCAGGAAGGAACTGCAGATGTCAATTCACACCGACACAAAAAGCTGGAGTAATCAGCGGGTCAGGCAGCATCTCTGGAGAAAAGGAATAGGTGACATTTCTGGTCTTGATCCAAAACATCTCCAGAGAATTTCCAGTTATTTGATTAGTCAAGGGCCTGTCCTACCAGCATCCGACTCCATGCGGTGAGCCCGACCAAACTGGAAGCGGGGGCCGCGCGGAGGTCGGTTGATCCCCGTACAGGGCCGGTCCCACCAGCATCCGACTTCATGCGGCGAGCGCTACCAAACCGGCAGCGGGGGCCGCGCGGAGGTCGGGTGAGTGGCGCGCCGCAGCACGAAGTTGGAGCGAAGTCCGCAAGGTAAGTTCTCAAGGACAGAGAGGGACACACGGAGAGAGGGCCATGGAGGCACACACAGAGAGGGTCACGGAGGCACAACGTCGAGGCGGTGCGTAATGCGTTGAGGCGATTGCGGGCCGACAAGCCGTTGCTGCGTGGAATTTTTTAACACAGTCAGTCTTTCGGAGCCCCACGGGACCAGCTCTGCACAATTCCGCACGGCTCCGGCGATCAAAGTGGGACCGGCCCCACGGCTCAAGCGACCACGTTAGGTCGCGCTCACCGCATGGAGTCGCATGCTGGTAGGACAGGCCCTTAAGGGTGTCAAGGGTTATGGAGAGAAGGGAGGAGAATGGAGTTGAGAGGGAAAGATAGAACAGCCATAATTTAATGGCAGAGTAAACTTGATGGGCTGAATGGCCAAATTCTGCTCCTAGAGCTCATTAACTTAATTATCTTCACTCAGCTTTTCATCAACTGCGGTATTTTACATTTGCTAGTAGCTGGTTGTTCATTGGTGAACTGCTTACCCTAGTGTCATTGAGCGATACAGTGTGGAAACAGGCGCTTCAGCCCAACTTGTCCACAGCAGCCAACATGGCCCAAGCACACCCACCCACCTTTGGTCCATATCCCACCAAACCTGTCCTAGCCATGAACCTGTCCAACTGTTTCTCAAATGTTGGGATAGTCCCAGCCTTAACTACCTCCTCTGGCAGCTTGTTCCATACACCCACCACCCTCTGTGTGAAAAAGTTACCCCTCAGACTCCTATTAAATCTTTCCCCCTTCACCTTAAACCTATAAACCTTAGTTCCATAAACATATTCATTGAGTTAAAAGGCTCAAATTAACTTAAAACCAAACACAACGCATATCCATTGTTAAAGTTAATTTTATTTGCATGTAAACAAAACTTTAGTTTTAGAAAAGTATTAACTTTGTATAGAAAAAGTTTCTAAGCGGAAATTGTCACAGTAAATTCATAGATGATTCATTTCAAAATTCAAAGGAACTTTATGCTTAATTCTATTAGACACCAAAAATCGGTAGAAGAATGGTATTTAGATACAGTATCTCTGAGAACATCAGCAACGCGTCCAAGATTCACTCGTAGCAACATGATGGAGTATAGATGCTGAGTTTAATTATTTCCTCATTGCAGATCCAACATATGTTTAAAGGTGCACATTTCTATATATTCCCACTTAAGCTCCTATGCCAAATGGTTATTTTCAGTAGTTAGAGGTACACATGCTCCTAAAGGTTTTCACAGCTAAGTAGGAATCTTCTGCCTTATTCCTGTGAATCCACATCTTCTCGCGGCACAAACTTGAGGATGACTGGTTTTTTAGGATGCATCGGTCCTTTCACATTCAATTCTAATGGGATCTGCAACAAAAATGGGACAGGAATGGTGTAAAGATTAGTTCAGAGACACAGCGTGGAAAGAAGCCCTGCGGCCCACTGAGTCGGCGCCGACCAGCGATTGCCACGCGCTAACACTATCCTACACACTAGGGACAATTTACGATTATACCAAGCCACTTAACTTACAAACCCGTACGTCTTTGGAGTGTGGGAGGAAACCGAAGATTCCGGAAAAAAACCCACACAGGGCACGGGGCGAACATACAAACTCCTTACAGACAGCGCCCATAGCCAGGATCGAACCCGGGTCCCTGGCGCTGTGAGGCAGCAACTCTACCGCTGTGCCATCGTGGTGATGACAGATTAACAGAGAAGTTTGATGGATGACTTCAATGTCATCTCGTTGTCCTTCCGCCCACTCCACAACTCACTCACGGTGGCGCAGGTGGTAGAGCCGCTGCATCACAGCGCCAGTGGCCCGGATTCGATCCTGACCTTGGGTGCTGTCTGTGTGGAGTTTGCACGTTCTCCTTGTGACCATGTGGGTTTCCTATGGCCGCTCCGGTTTCCTCCCACATGCCAAAGACGTGCGGTTAATTGGCCGTCTGTAACATTGCCCGTAGTGTGTTGGAAGATGAGAAAGTGGGGTAGCACAAAGCTAGTGTACACATAGCACCATTTACAAAGCACTGGTTGTAAATTGTAAGATGCAGCATGAAACAGGCCCTTCGGTCCATCATGTCCATGCCAACCATGGGCCTGTTTCCATGCTGTTTCTTTCAGTTTACAGCAAGTGCTTTGTAAATGGCCTCACCATTTACCAATGCAAAGATAGACACAAAATATTGGAGTAACTCAGCGAGACAGGCAGCATCTTGGGATAGAAGGAATGGGTGACGTTTCGGGTCGAGAAGGGTCTCGACCCGAAACGTCACCAATTCCTTCTCTCTAGAGACGCTGCTTGTCCCGCTGAGTTACTCCAGCATTTTGTGTCTATCTTCGGCTTAAACCAGCATCTGCAGTTCCTTCCTCTGTTTGAAGAACTCACCGGCGTCTCGGCACAAGGCACGAGGGTCACATGTTGTAAGATGGAAACAAGTGCCATCTTGATCATGAGCTGAGCAAACCTCATCCCAATGCAGTTCCGTGGACCCATCCCGAACGGCAGGTAGACCGCAGGATTCAGAGTCTCTCTTGCCTCTTTATTGAACCTAATGATGTGGGCAGAGGAGATCAAATGGGTTAGGAGAGAACACTTTGACACAATGACTCTGCAACCACTTAATCAGAGGTTGGTGAATCTGTGGAATTCATTGCACAGATTCTTGATTAGTACAAGTGTCGGGGTTACGTGGAGAAGGCAGAAGAATGGGATTCAGAGGGAAAGAGCAATCTGCCACGATTGAATGGCGGAGTAGACTTGATGGGCCGAATGGCCTAATTCTGCCCCTATGACTTACGAACCATGTAATTCCCTAATACTGAAATCTAATTTGCAAACCCATCTTGTCCTGCAGTATGAGGTAGACAAAAATGCTGGAGAAACTCAGCAGGTGAGGCAGCATCTATGGAGTCAAGGAATAGGTGAGGTTTTGGGACTTCAGAAGAAGGGTCTCGACCCGAAACATCACCGATTCCTCGGCTCCATAGATGTAGCAATGTTACAAGATTTTGAGATTTAAAAAATCAAGTCTGCAATTTATCCCATCAGATAAAGCATAAAAAGAAGTTTAATTTGACACCTAATTCACTTTCATATCTTCAGTATTAAGAAAGTTATGACCATTTTCATACTCGGAAATTAGCATCTTGTTCCCCATTGCCTTTCAATTGACTTAACTCAAAAGCTGTGATCTAGAATAGTTAAAAGCCCATAGCTTTCTTAAAAATTAAGAGAACTCAATGAAATTTTCAGTTATTATAGATTGAAGCATTCTGAAACAAATATGAAACAATCTTACTTGGATGACCTGAAATTAAAGCGTATAATTAGTTAGTTATCTAATTGTAGCTAATTACAAAATTCAATGAGTAGATCTAAACATCTATCCATTTCTTAAGAAAAGATAAACTTTTTTTAAATTGCCTAAGTGTCCAAATAACATTCACACAATAATCCACAATATAACATACAAAATCTCATTTTCATGAATTTCTGGGCCAAAAGGAAGGAATTTGGTGTTTAATGCCTGTAAATTAATGGCCATTTAAATCAACTAGCGAGTGGGTTTTAGTGGAATGCGGTGGATTGGAACGTTGCAGTTTGCGGTGAAGTCGGGATGAAAAATACTGTTGGTTCATACATTTTTTTTGGACCCCATTTCGCAACATGAAAATATGATTAAAGCCTCCATAAAAACCAACTTTTAATATAAAAATAAACTGTGTACCTTTTTTTCTCCCCTACGCAAAATTCTTCCCGTTGTCGGCACTCACGGCTTTTGAAGGTGATTTTTAAATTACTCTAGTTAATAAATAATCTAGCGTAATTTAAAAATACCTTCATGAATGAAATGTCGGAGCGATTTTTCTTCCGCAACAAAATCGCCCGACATGGATCGATTTTCCCAGTCTGCAGAAAAATGGCACTTTAAGCCCGCCCCCCCTCTGAAAGGCGCCAAAGTCACGCACACGGGGAGCGGCAGAATTGCAGCGCTGCTCAAGATACGTTTTGTAACATACCTAATAGATGCTGCCTCACCAGCTGAGTTTCTCCAGCATTTTGGTCCTGCAGTCTGGTTGTCAAGGACAGACGGTAAAGTATTGGCATCGTCGACTCTGCGCTGGGCGGCACGGTGGCACAGCGGTAGAGTTGCTACGTTACAGCGCCAGAGACCCGCATTCGATCCTGACTACGAATGCTGTCTGTGTGGAGTTGGCATGTTGTCCCTGTAACTGTGTGGGTTTCCTCAAGGTGCTCTGGGTTCCTTCCACATCCCAAAGAGGGGTGGGTTTGTCGGCTAACTGGCCTCTGCAAACTGCCCTTAGTGTATTGGTAGTTAATGTGAAAATGGGCCAACATGGAACTAGTGTGAACGGGTGATCGATGGTCAGCGTGGACTTGGTGGGCCGAAGGCCGATTTTCCAGGCGGTATCTCTACACGGTATAATAGAAACATAGAAAATAGGTGCAGGAGTAATCCATTCGGCCCTTCGAGCCTGCACCGCCATTCAATATGATCATGGCTGATCATCCAACTCAGTATCCCGTACCTGCCTTCTCTCCATACCCTCTGATCCCTTTAGCCACAAGGGCCACATCTAACTCCCTCTTAAATAGCCTCAACTACCTTCTGTGGCAGCGAATTCCACAGATTCACCACTCTCTGTGTGAATTTTATTTTTCCCATCTTTGTCCTATTAGACTTCCCCCTTATCCATAAACTGTGACTCCTTGTTCTGGACTCCCCCAACATCGGGAACAATCTTCCTGCATCTAGCCTGTCCAACCCCTTAAGAATTTTGTAAGTTTCTATAAGATCCCCCCTCAATCTTCTAAATTCTAGCGAGTACAAGCCAAGTCTATCCAGTCTTTCTTCAAATGAAAGTCCTGCCATCCCAGGAATCAGTCTGGTGAACCTTCTCTGTACTCCCTCTATGGCAAGCATGTCTTTCCTCAGATTAGGAGGCCAAAACTGTACACAATACTCCAGCTGTGGTCTCACCAAGGCCCCGTACAACTGCAGTAGAACCTCCCTGCTCCTATACTCAAATCCTTTTGCTATGAATGCTAACATACCATTCGCTTTCTTCACTGCCTGCGGCACCTGCATTCCTACTTTCAATGACTGGTGTACCATGACACCCAGGTCTCGTTGCATCTCCCCTTTTCCTAATCGGCCACCATTCAGATAATAGTCTACTTTCCTGTTCATGCCACCAAAGTGGATAACCTCACATTTATCCACATTATACTGCATCTGCCATGCATTTGCCCCCTCACCCAACCTATCCAAGTCACCTTGCAGCCTCCTAGCATCCTCCTCACAGCTAACACTGCCCCCCAGCTTCGTGTCATCCGCAAACTTGGAGATGTTGCATTCAATTCCCTCGCCCAAATCATTAATATATATTGTAAATAGCTGGGGTCCCAGCACTGAGCCTTGCGGTACCCCACTAATCACTGCCTGCCATTCTAAAAAGGACCCGTTTACTCCTACCCTTTGCTTCCTATCTGCTAGCCAGTTCTCTATCCACATCAATACTGAACCCCCAATACCGCGTGCTTTAAGTTTGCATACTAATCTCTTATGTGGGACCTTGTCGAAAGCCTTCTGAAAGTCCAGATATAACACATCCACTGGTTCTCCCTTATCCACCCTACTAGTTACATCGTCAAAAAATTCTATAAGATTTGACATGACATGATTTACATTTCATAAATCCATGCTGACTTTGTCCAATGATTTCACCACTTTCCAAATGTGCTGCTATCTATCCCATCTTTAATAACTGACTAGCATTTTCCCCACTACCGACGTTAGACTAACTGGTCTGCAATTCCCCGTTTTCTCCCTCCCTCCCTTTTTATGGGAGGATCAGTGAGGATCAGTGTGAGGGGTGAAATGAACACAACACATTGCTCACCTCTCGGGTCTGAACTCCTCTGGTTCCGGCCAATATTTTGGATCATGGTGCAGTGCATAAGCAGGAATCACAATCACGGTGTCCTTCGGAATGGTCACCCCGTTGAGTTTGACATCTTTCTTGCAGATTCTTTCCAAACGAGGCGCAGGAGGATATATTCGAAGTGTTTCACAAATCACCATTTCCAGGTACTCCAAATGCATCACGCCATCGTATGTGGGAGGAGCCTTCATAGAGAAAAACACTTAACAACTGCACGGGAAATCAGCGCAGATGGGAGATGAATATGGAAGCCGGGTGGCGCCAGCAATGGCTGCCTCGTCAACAGTCTGTCTGTCCCTTCCTTCTCTGTGTTTTAATTGTATGTGTTAAATGCATGTTTTTAGTGTTCTTTAGCTTGTTTTATGTGGTGGGGGGAACTTTTTCTAATCTCTTACCTCGACAGAGATGTAATTCCGTATCGTATCCCCGCCCGCACTGCGGCCTAACATCGAGGAGTTGGTGGCCTTTGCTGGGGAACCATTTTGAGAGCTCCTCCACGGTCGTCTGCGGACTTGCCATCGTGGAGCCCGCGATCCCTTTGCCAGGGGTCGACCCCGGAGCTTGCGGACAAAAGCACGGAGCCCGCGGTCTCTGGTCGGAGGCCGACTTCAGAAACTCCAAGCCGCGGGTGTTACGATCGCCCCAATGGATGGTTCGACTGCCCCGACCGCGGGAGAATAAAGAGGAAGAGGATGGACATTTTTGCCTTCCATCACAGTGAGTAATGTGGGGAATCCACTGTGGTGGATGTTTATTTTGACTTTTATGTAGTTGTGTATCTTGTTGCTTTTTTTTTAGTAAGGCTGTCTGGTAAATCCCATATCATTGTACCTTAATTGGTACACGTGCCAATAAAATACCTGAACCTACGAGGCCAGTCATCTAGGAAATTAAAATACTTTGTCATCGAGCAGAGAAAATATTTTGTGTAGGAAGGAACTGCAGATGCTGACACAAAAAGCTGGAGTAACTCAGCGGGACAGGCGGCATCTCTGGAGGGTGAGGTGTCGGATCGAGACCCTTCTACAGACCGAGAGCCCCTGAACTTGTGTGAAGGGATAATCGATGGTCAACATGGACTCGGTGGGTCAAAGGGTCTGTTTCCATGCTGCATCTCTGAAACTGTAACAAAACGAGGTGCATGTTGCGAAGGTGCATTGATTCAGAGCGGATCCTTCATGACCTAGTTACGCAAAGTAGATTTGAGGGGCTGATTCAGCTCCTGTTCTCTTATATTCAGTTTTCAGAGATATAGCATGAAAACAGGCCCTTCGGCCCACCCAGTCCACACCAGCCATTGGTCAGCTGTTCACACTGGTGCTATGTTATCCCACCTTCTCATTCACTTCCTACACACACAGGGGCAGATCTTTTTATTTTACAAAAGGCCAAATAATCTACAAATCCACACGTCTTTGGGAGGTGGGAGCACCGAGAGAAAACCCACGCTGTCACTGAGAAAACGTGCAAACTCCGGGACCGTATCCTAGGCCCGGATCAGGTCTCAGGTATCGTGCAGCAGCAGCACTAACTGCGCCGCCAAAACTTCAAATGTTTGCTAATCTCCACATATAATATATTCAATAACTCCTCCTCCTTTAGTCTTTACTTTTAGAGTTTAGAGGTACAGCGCACAAACAGGCCCTTCGGCCCACCGAGTCCGTGCCGACCAGCGATCTCGCACACTAGCACTATCCTACACACACTAGTGACAATTTAACATTTTTACCAAAGCCAATTAACCAATAAACCTGCACGTCTTTGGAGTGTGGGTGGAAACCGGAGCACCCGAGAAAACCCACGTGGTCACTGGGAGAACGTACAAACTCCGTACAGGCAGCACCCGCAGTCAGGATCGAACCGGGGTTTGTGGGGCAGCAGCTCGACCGCTGCTTCACTGTGCCACCTCTGTCTGGAAGGTAAACGTGGCTGTCCAAGCAAAGATTGTCATCCCCTCTCCCCTAATTCTCACCCCCTTCCCGTCATAAATGGGCAAGTCCCCATTCTGAACCAACGCCACTGTACGTATAACATTGGCCCCACCTTAGAAATAGTCCTTAAAACATAGAGGAATATCAAGGAAATAAAGTAAGGTGATAACTGGTAAATCACCGACTTTCGCAAGGACTCACTTTGTTGGGAAAAGCCTCGTCTATTTCTTGCTGTAGTTTCTTCTGCACGTCAGGGTGAACGGCGAGACAGTACGCCGTGTACAAGAGCGTGTTACTGGTGGTCTCGTACCCGGCAAAGATAAAGGTGAAACATTGTGCCAGAATCTCCGCATCGGTCAGAGCTGCAGAGAAGGTGAAGGGCCGTGTTTATTCTGCAAACCATCTTTTAAAACACCATTAGAAACATAGAAACATAGGAAAATAGGTGCAGGAGTAGGCCATTCGGCCCTTCGAGCCTGCACCACCATTCAATGTGATCATGGCTGATCATCCAACTCAGTATCCCGTACCTGCCTTCTCTCCATACCCCCTGATCCCTTTAGCCACAAGTGCCACATCTAATGCCCTCTTAAATATAGCCAATGAACTGGTCTCAAATACCTTCTGTGGCAGAGAATTCCAGAGACCCACCACTCTCTGTGTAAAGAATGTTTTCCTCATCTCGGTCCTAAAGGAATTCCCCCTTATCCTTAGACTGTGACCCCTTGTCCTGGACTCCCCCAACATCGGGAACAATCTTCCAGCATCTAGCTTGTCCAATCCCTTAGGAATTTTGTAAGTTTCTATAAGATCCCCCCTCAATCTTCTAAATTCCAGCGAGTACAAGCCGAGTCTATCCAGTCTATCCCAGGAATCAGTCTGGTGAATCTTCTCTATACCCCCTCTATGGCAAGAATGTCTTTCCTCAGATTTGGAGAACAAAACTGTACACAATACTCCAGGTGTGGCCTCACCAAAACCCTGTACAACTGCAGTAGAACCTCCCTGCTCCTATACTCAAATCCTTTCGCTGTGAATGCTAACATACCATTTGCTTTCTTCACTGCCTGCTGCACCTGCATGCCTACTTTCAATGACTGGTGTACCATGACACCCAGGTCTCGTTGCACCTCCCTTTTTCCTAATCTGCCACCATTTAGATAATAGTCTACCCTCATGTTTTTGCCACCAAAGTGGATAACCTCACATTTATCCACATTATACTGCATCTGCCATGCATCTGCCCATTCACTCAGCCTATCCAAATCACCCTGTAGCCTCCAAGCATCCTCCTCACACCTAACTATACCCCCCAGCTTGGTGTCATCTGCAAATTTGGAGATGTTGCATTGAATTCCCTCGTCCAAATCATTAATATATATTGTAAATAGCTGGGGTCCCAGCACTGAGCCTTGCGGTACCCCACTAGTCACTGCCTGCCATTCTGAAAAGGACCCGTTTACTCCTACCCTTTGCTTCCTGTCTGCTAGCCAGTTCTCCATCCACATCAATACTGAACCCCCAATGCCGTGTGCTTTAGGTTTGTATGCTAATCTCTTATGCGGGACCTTGTCGAAAGCCTTCTGAAAGTCTAGACAGAACACATCCACTGGTTCTCCCTTATCCACTCTACTAGTTACATCCTCGAAAAATTCTATCAGATTTGTCTAACATGATTTACCTTTTGTAAATCCATGCTGACTTTGTCCAATGATTTCACCACTTTCCAAATGCGCTGCTATCCCATCTTTAATAACTGACTCTAGCAGTTTCCCCACTACCGATGTTAGACTAACTGGTCTGTAATTCCCCGCTCTCTCTCTCCCTCCTTTTTTAAAAAGTGGGATTACATTAGCTACCCTCCAATCCTCAGGAACTACTCCAGAATCTAAGGATTTTTGAAAAATTATCACTAATGCATCCACTATTTCTGTGGCTACCTCCTTGACTCTGGCCCTGGGGATTTATCGGCCTTCAATCCATTCAATTTACCCAACACCACCTCCCGGTTAACCTGGATTTCACTCAGTTCCTCCATCTTATTTGATCCCTGTTCCACTGCTATTTCCGGCAGATTATTTACGTCTTCCTTAGTGAAGACAGAACCAAAGTAGTTATTCAATTGGTCTGCCATGTCCTTGTTCCCCATGATCAATTCACCTGTTTCTGACTGCAAGGGACCAACATTTGTTTTAACTAGTCTCTTTCTCTTCACACTCTGTGTCCATCTCCATATTAACATTGATGGAGATAGACACAGAGTGCTGGAGTAACTCAGCGGGTCAGGCAGCATCTGTGGAGAACATGGATAGGTGACATTTCACAGAATGCTGGAGTAACTCAGCGGGTCAGGCAGCATCTGTGGAGAACATGGATAGGTGACGTTTCACAGAGTGCTGGAGTAACTCAGCGGGTCAGGCAGCATCTGTGGAGAACATGGATAGGTGACGTTTCGGGTCAGGACTCTTCTTCTTGCTTTCAAAATGAAGGATTTTAATTGCGAATGCTTCCGAAGATGTATACAAGTGCTTATTTATAGTGATACTTGTACTGAAGTGTGAACAAAAATGAATTTCACTGTACCTCAGTACATGTGACAAAATAAAACACCCTACCGCACACACAAGCACACAACACACACACGCCACACACACACACGCCACACACACACGCCACACACACACACACACACGCCACACACACACACACACGCCAAACGACACCACACTGGCAATACCTTTGTATGTTGGATTATTAGCATTATTCTCTTGCTCAGTGACGGTGCCAGTGACTTGAGAATCAACCATCATCTGCAGAAAATCCACCCGATCCTAAGAGGTAAATATAAAAGCAGAGACTCAACCGTGAGTTCACAGAAACAAGTCTCCTAGAATTAATCATGGCCCTGAAATTCCAAGGCAGGGGAGGCGAATTGTCTCCAGCACGGTCAGAACGAGATTGCACCTTGTTGCTAGAGTGCCAGAGACCCGGGTTCGACCCTGAATACGGGTGCTGTCTGTACGGAGTTTGCACGTTCTCCCCATGACCTGCGTGGGTTTTCTCCAGGAGATCCAGTTTCCTCGCACACTTCAAAAATGTCCCTAGTGTGTGTAGGATAGTGTAAATGTGCGGGGATCGCTGGTTGGCGTGGACTCGGTGGGCCGAAGGGTCTGCATTAGGGTTAGTGCTGTATCTCTGAACAAAAAATAAACTGAACCTAGATTCTAATTACGGTAGAAAAGCAAGTTCTGACCTCCACCCTCCGTATCATACAACGGTTAAGTCACGGAAAGAGGCCATTTGGCCCATCGGCCCTGTGCCAGCTCACTATATCAGCAAATCTCTTGTTCCTCTCACCAACCCATCCTCTTTGTAATTCTCAATATTGGTATTTACAATCACAAACGGCAGCTTGTGTCCCCAAGACTAATTTATTAAAGTAGACAGTAGCAATAGTGGCAATAGAGGTCCGTGGGAGACACGGTTATTTATCCCTTTCCTGTCCAAGAAATATCCGTACATCACCAACCTGTTCTGTTACAGTCATAGAAGCAGAGGCATTTAGCATGGACACAAGCCCAACTTGCCCACCCCGACCAACAGATCCCAACTACACTCGTTACACCAGCCTGTGTTTGGCCCAAATCCTTGTAAGCTTTTCCTATCCATATACCTGTCCAAATATATTGTAAATGTTGTGATAGTACCTGCCTCAACGACCTCCTCTGGCTGCTCGTTCCTCATATCTACCACTATCTGAGTGAAAAAATTGCCCCAGAGATTTTGATTGAATCCTAAACCCATGTCTGGTTCTTGATTGCCCAACTCTGACAAGAAGGCCCTGTCCATTCCCCCTCATGGCCTTATACATCTCTACAAGATCACCCCTAATGCACCTGCGCTCCAAGGAAAAAAGTCCTAGTCTGTTCAACCTCCCCTGCAGCTTATGCCCTCAAATTTGCCAAGAGCTTCATCTTTGTTGCTCAGCCGCTTATGTGGCTCCTTATCAAATGGAGGTTCATGTTTACATAGAAACATAGAAAAATAGGTGCAGGAGTAGGCCATTCGGCCCTTCGAGCCTGCACCGCCATTCAATGTGATCATGGCTGATCATCCAACTCAGTATCCCGTACCTGCCTTCTCTCCATACCCCCTGATCCCTTTAGCCACAAGTGCCACATCTAACGCCCTCTTAAATATAGCCAATGAACTGGCCTCAACTACCTTCTGTGGCAGAGAATTCCAGAGACTCACCACTCTCTGTGTAAAGAATGTTTTCCTCATTTCGGTCCTAAAGGAATTCCCCCTTATCCTTAGACTGTGACCCCTTGTTCTGGACTCCCCCAACATCGGGAACAATCTTCCAGCATCTAGCTTGTCCAATCCCTGAAGAATTTTGTAAGTTTCTATAAGATCCCCCCTCAATCTTCTAAATTCCAGCGAGTACAAGCCGAGTCTATCCAATCTTTCCTCATATGAAAGTCCTGACATCCCAGGAATCAGTCTGGTGAATCTTCTCTGTACCCCCTCTATGGCAAGGATGTCTTTCCTCAGATTTGGAGACCAAAACTGTACGCAATACTCCAGGTGTGGCCTCACCTTACCACACCTAAGAAGGGTCTCGACCCGAAACATCACCCATTCCCTCTCTCCAGAGATGCTGCCTGCCCCACTGAGTTACTCCAGCATTTTGTCTCTATCTTTGACCCCATTACCTACCTACATCAATCTATTTGGCGACTGGAGGGATATGGGCCAAACGCAGGAAAATGGGACTAGTTCAGATGGGGCAACTTGGTCGGCATGAAGGGCTTGTTTAGTTTAGTGTAGAGACACAGCGCGGAAACTGGCCCTTCGGCCCACCGAAACCGCGCTGACCAGCGATCTCCGGATGTTAGCACTACCCTACACACACACTAGGGATGATTTTTTACATTTCTACCAAGCCAATTGACCTACAAACCTGTACATCTTTGGAGTTTGGGAGGAAACTGAACATCTTGGAGAAAACCCACGCAAGTCACGGGGAGAACGTGCAAACTCCTATGACTGGCATTCATAGTCAGTATCGAACCCGGGTCAATGGTGTAAGGCAATTGCTCTATAGCTATGCTACCGTGCAGCCCGTCTCGTACTGTATCGCTCCATGACTCCATGGTGAGATTAATACTCACAGTGTGTACGCCTTTTTGCCTCTTGGCCTTCATTTTTGTCACGACTGCCATGAAAAACTCATTCACCTCTCTTGGGAAGAAGCTGTAATTCAATTTTTCCAGGATTGGAATAAAGATAGGAAATAATACTGGAAAAAAAAAGCAAAAAAACACACAGGTTATTGTTTATGGACGTTGTGTAGTGGAAAAGTAGTGAAGAGTGATTGAGTGGAAGGTAGAATAAGCAGAGATGGCACACTGGCGCCGCTGGGAGAGTTGCGAGACCCGGATTTGATCCTGACCTTGGGCGCTGTCTGTGTGTGGACTTTGAACGACCTCTCTGTGACCGCGTGGGTTTCCTCCGGGTGCTCCGGTTTCCTCCCACATCCCAAAGTCGTGCGGGTTTGTAGGTCAATTGGACTGTGTAAAATTGCCCCTAGTGTGTAGGGGGGGGGATGTGAAAGTGGGAATAACATAGGCCAAGTGTAAAGGTCTTAAGGGGTTGGACAGGCTAGATGCAGGAAGATTGTTCCCGATGTTGGGGAGGTCCAGGACAAGGGGTCACAGCTTAAGGATAAGGAGGAAATCCTTTAGGACCGAGATGAGAAGGACTTTTTTCACACATGGAGTGGTGAGTCTCTGGAACTCTCTGCCACAGAGGGTAGTTGAGGCCAGTTCATTGGCTATATTTAAGAGGGAGTTAGATGTGGCCCTTGTGGCTAAAGGGATCAGGGGGTATGGAGAGAAGGCAGGTACGGGATACTGAGTTGGATGATCAGCCATGATCATATTGAATGGCGGTGCAGGCTCGAAGGGCCGAATGGCCTACTCCTGCACCTAATTTCTATGTTTCTATGTAAACTAGATGGTTGTCCAGAACTTTGTGCGACGTTGGGCCGATTTCGGTGCTGTATCTTTCAATCAATCAATTGAATAAGGAGGAAAGGAGCAGCGGATAAAGGCTGAAGGGGAATGGTGCAGGGTTGGGGATAAAGCAGGGAAGACCTGAATTTAACTGTACCTCTCACAGACGCCAG
Organism: Raja brachyura; assembly: GCA_963514005.1. Next base: position 5,276,309 of record OY740801.1, read on the forward strand.
GAATCCAAGATGCTGCACTGCCAGTTAAACATTATTGAAAAGTAGTTCCTGACGTAATGTAGGAATGTGCTGGACAACATGTTCCACAGACAACATTGGGAAGAAGACCCCCAGATCCAGTTGTGAAGACACGAGACTGCACAAAAAACAAAGCGCTGGAGGAACTGAGGAGGCAGATGGGGTTGGGACGAGAAGGAATTTCTTTAGCCAGAGGGTGGTGAATCTGTGGAATTCATAGCCACAGGCGGATGTGGTGGCCAAGTGATTGGGTGTTTTAAAAGCGGAGATTGACATATGAAGGCAGGAGATTGGGGTTGAGAGGGAATGATAGATCAGCCATGATTGATTAGCAGAGAAGACTTGATGGGCTGAATGGCCTAATTCTGTTCCCATGACTTATAACCATATAACCATATAACAATTACAGCATGGAAACAGGCCTTCTCGGCCCTTCCAGTCCGTGCCGACCATTTATTTTCCCCTAGTCCCATCTACCTGCACTCAGACCATACCCCTCCATTCCCTTCCCGTCCATATACCTATCCACTTTACTTTTAAATGTTAAAATCGATCCTGCCTCCACCACTTCTGCAGGAAGATCATTCCACACAGCCACCACTCTCTGAGTAAAGAAGTTCCCCCTCATGTTACCCCTAAACTTCTGTCCTTTAATTCTCATGTCATGCCCTCTTGTTTGAATCTTTCCTACCCTCAATGGGAAAAGCTTATCCACGTCAACTCTGTCTATCCCTTTCATCATTTTAAAGACCTCAATCAAGTCCCCCCTTAACCTTCTGCGCTCCAAATAATAAAGACTTATGAAGTTATGCAACTTAACAGGGATCTCCTTAACCACAGATCTTTGCAGGAACCTTAAGATTTCCCTAAATTAATAGTTTGAATCACTTACCAATTAAAAGTAATGTAGGGTCAAAGAAGGAAAAATCGACAAGTTTCTTGACGTTGGTGACAAATGGGTCTTTGGGGTTGTTAATGGTATCGATGTCGACACTGAAAGAAGTGCTGGTGACCACATCCATACTGTAGGAGCCAAACACACTGAGAGAGAAGAGCATTCATCAACAAGGGCTGACTATTTAACCACGAGACATGGAATTTACATCACAGATCCAGGCTAGCTTTCTTACAAATATATCCACACATATATGCCAGGCTCAAGAAACTGCAGGAGCTGGAATCTTGAGCAAAAGGCACCGTGCTGGAATAACTCGGCGGGTCAGGCAGCATCTCTAGAGAATATGTACAGGTGATGTTTCAGGTCGGGACCCTTCTTCAGACTGATTTGTGTTTTTAGAAGATCTCGGAGAAAACCCATGCAGGTCACAGGGACAACGTGCAAACTCCGTACAGACAGCACCTGTAGTCAGGATCGAACCTGGGTCTCTCGCGCTGTAAGGCAGTAACCCTACCGCTGCCGCATAGTGGGGGGGGTGGGGGGGGGGGGGGAGGGAGGTAGAAAACTAGAGAAGTGGTGGGGGTAGGACAAAGTCTGGTGAGCAATAGGTGGATGTGGGCGAAGGGGGTTGATTGGCAGATGGATGGACAAATGCCAGAGATGAAAGGGAGACCAAAGGCTATAAGATAAGGAGCGAAGAGGCGTGAATTGTGAGGTCAAAGGGGGGGGATGAGATCACTGGGTGCGCATGGAGAATTCAATGTTTAAACCACTTGATTGTAAGCTACCCAAATGGAACAAGAGGTGCTGTTTCTCCAGTTTGCACGTGGCCTCACTCTGGCAACTGTTGAAAGGTCGGTATGGGAAGGGAAGTTAAAATGGTCAGAAACCTGAAGATCCAAGAGTCATTGGCATACTGAGCGTCCACCTGCACACAACTAGATTCCTTCCCCAGGCCTCACAATTCATGCCTCTTCTCTCCTTATCTCACAACCATTTAATCTATGGCCTTTGTCCACCCATCTGTCAATTACCGTCCCTCACCTGTATCCACCTATCACTCACCTGGCTTTGTCCCATTCCACCTCTCTTCCAGCTTTCTTTCCCCGTCCACTCCAGCACTTTATGTTTTTTGCTATACATTTATCCATCTACTTAGACTTTGCCAATTCCCCATATTTTCCTTGGGTTTTAACTGCAGTCATAAAGCATAGATCTCCTTAGTATACAAAAAATATTGATCTCTGACGAGATATTAAATTTATGATGAGTCCAAAATAATTTTGTAGGAATGCTGACAGATTAAAAGCGCATGGAGCAAAGTTTAAATATTAAAGTTTAAATTGGTGACCCTTGGACCGTCTTTGATCTGTCTTTATCTTTCACTAAACGTTATTCCCTTATCATGTATCTATACACTATAAATGGCTCAATTGTAATCATGTATTGTCTTTCCATTGGCAGGTTAGCATGCAACAAAGGCTTTTCACTGTATCTTGGTACACATGACAATAAACTTACCTATCTAAAATCAGACAGGTTACTTACTCCTTCATGTCGACCCCGCCCAGCTTCGATTTCTTTTCCGCGTATTTCACCAGGTTTTGAGCGTAGCGGTGAATTATTGGACACATCTACGGGGAAAGGGGTAAAATGAAGAGAAGCAAAGTAAAACGGCCAACATCATCAAAGATCTCCATCTCCCTGGCCACGCTCCCACCATCGGGAAGAAGGTTTGTTTGCGGCCCGGTTACCTAAAATTGGAGAATTCAATGTTCATAGTGAAGATAGACACAAAAAGCTGTAGTAGCAGCAGGACGGGCAATATTTCTGGAGAGAAACTCTGGAAAGCAGGGCTGCATGGTGGCGCAGCGGTAGAGTTGCTGCCTTACAGCGAATGCAGCGCTGGAGACTAGGATTTGATGCTGACTGTACGTTCTCCCCGTGACCTGCGTGGGTTTTCGCCGAGATTCTCGGTTTCCTCCCACACTCCAAAGACGTATAGGTTTGTAGATTGGCTTGGTAAATGTACAAATTGTCCCTAGTGCGTATAGGATAGTGTTAATGTGCGGGGATCACTGGTCAGCGCAGATCCGGTGGGCCGAAAGGGCCTCTTTCCGCACTGTATCTCTGAACTAAACTAAACTAAACTAAAGAAGGAATGGGTGACGTTTTGGGTCGCGACCCTTCTACAGCAACGTTCATAGCTTTGGGTTGTAAGCTACCCTAGCAGAATATGAAGATCTGTTCCTCCAGGTGTGCATGTGGCCCCACTCTGGCAATGGAGGAGGCCCAGGACAGAAAGGTTGGTGCAGGATTAGGAAGGGGAGTTAAAGTGATTAGTATCCGGGAGATCCAGTAGACCTTGGCGTTTGACAAGTGTTTGGCAAAACAGTCGCTTGGTCAACCTTGATCTACAGGAGGTCATGTCAGGAACACCAAATGCAATAGATATTAAACTCTGTATTAAAATTTCCTATGTGTATTATAATGTCTCTCACAAGGGCAGCACGTTGGCACATCGGTAGAGTTGCTGTCATACAGCGCCAGAGACCCAAGTTCGATCCTGACTACGGACGCTGTCTGTACGGAGTTTGTACATTCTCTCCGTGACCTGCGTGGGTTTTCTCCGGGATCTCCGGTTTCCTCTCACAATCCAAAGATGTGCAGATTTGTGGGTTAATTGGCTTGGTATGAATGTAAATTGGTCCCTAGTGTGCGTTAGTGTACAGGAGTCGCTGGTTGACGCAGACCTGGTGGGCCGAAGCGCCTGTTTCTCTAAACTAAACAAAACTAAATGCAATGAACCTGTTGTTAGGCCAAACGTAGAAGGTAAATGTACAAGACCAACTTCAAAGATGAGATTTGATTTAGAGGAGTTTCACATCTTCACCTCTTTCAGTCTCCCAGTGGTAAAGGTTGGTGAAAGCACACTTCGGATTCTCTTCCATTGTTCATCTGGAACAAGCAACACGGAGTCCTGGAACGGTCCATTCAGACCAAAATCCTGCAAGGAATGAAGATGAAACATCCGATTTTTGTATCAGCTTCACATGCATAATTCTCTACAACACGTGTTTCCACAACATGAATATAATATAACATAATGAATTGAGGAATACTGTTTGCATTATATGGGCCAAATATGCTATAACGCAAATTCAACGGGGATCGAGAGAACCACTTTGTTACTTTGGAACTTGTCATGCAAAAAAAAAGCGGTCTTGGATTTCATCAGTATAGGTGGAAAAACTGTTTCCATGTTAACTTCCTTCGGATAATCAGGCACCATTTTCTCCTAAGAACACAGCTGTTATTGAAGAAGGATCCTGACCTTAAACATTATCTGTCCATTTCCTTCCATAGATGCTGCCAGACCTGCTGACTTCCTCCAACACTTAGTGTTTTGCTCAAGATTCCAGCGTCTGCATTGCCTTGTGACTACTAAAATGCCTTACTAGCTGAGATAATGTTAAGGCAACTCCATTAAATGCATGGCGTTGGTAAGTGGGGCTGCATCCAGAACCAATAAACTCCTGTAATCCCCCCCCCTCTCCTCCCCATAAACACCCAAGTCATCCCCCCAATTCCACTCTTCACATCCTAGTGTTCCTCTCCTTACCACAACGGGCCATGATGGACTCCACCTTTCTGTCATCCGTTGCTGGCCATTTGTTCTGGTCTTCCCTCGCCTCCAGTTTCCCTTCCCCACCCCTATCTTTCAGTCTGAAGAAAGGTTCAGACCTGGAACGTGTTTCAGTGGAGGTTAGAAGGATGAGGGGGGATCTTATAGAAACATACAAAATTATAAAAGGACTGGATAAGCTAGATGCAGGAAAAATGTTCCCAATGTTGGGCGAGTCCAGAACCAGGGGCCACAGTCTTAGAATAAAGGGGAGGTCATTTAAGACTGAGGTGAGAAAAAACGTTTTCACCCAGAGAGCTGTGAATTTGTGGAATTCCCTGCCCCAGAGGGCAGTGGAGGCCAAGTCACTGGACGGATTTAAGAGAGAGTTGGATAGAGCTCTAGGGGCTAGTGGAATCGAGGGATATGGGGAGAAGGCAGGCACGGGTTATTGATTAGGGACGATCAGCCATGATCACAATGAATGGCGGTGCTGGCTCAAAGGGCCGAATGGCCTCTTCCTGCACTAGTTCAGAGGCTCTCATTCTGAGGAAAGGTCTCGACCCAAAATGTCACCTACTCCGTTTCTCCAGAGTACTGTCTGACTTGCTGAGTTACTCCAGCATTTTGCGTCTATCTTCGGGGTAAACCAGCGTCCGCAGTTCCTTTCAACACAGAAATGCTTACCCGCCTGTTGGTGAATACGGTGTAGAATTCTTTTATTAATATAGTTTTAATCAGGTCGGGTTCCATAATGCAGAGAACGGGTTTTCGTCCATCAAAAATCCTGGATGGAAACAATGATTAAATATTTCACCAGTTTGATTCTTCACAAAAGGCGAAAAAGACACAAAAATACCAAGGCTCGTCAAAACTCACGATGCCTCGGTGTAAATACTTGAATGAAACAGTGACCATTTGTCCAGCTTTTGTTAGGAAATAGTTCTGTAATGTGGCATGGAAATGTATTTTCAAAGTGGAAAATATACTTACCCCCAGATATCTCCATACTTCTTGTAGCATTCCACATCAAAGTTAAAAAGGCCCTGGCCAAGAAGTAAACAAATGGTCAGCAAAAGTGATCGCAGTCAGGTCCACCACGAACTTTCCAGCAGTGAATGAAAGAACTGCAGATGCTGGTTTACACCAACGATAAACACAAAAAGCTGGACTAACAGGCAGCATCTCTGGGGAGAAGGAATGGGTGACATTTCGGGTCGAGACCCCTCACCAGTCTGAAGAAGGGTCTCGACCCGAAACGTCACGCATTCCTTCTCTCCAGAGATGCTGCCTGTCCCGCTGAGTTACTCCAGCTTTTTGTGACTAACTTTCCAGCCTAAGCTGCGAGGGGGGGGAGATACCAGCCCGCAAAGTCGACTTCAGAACTTGACTATGGGAATGTATTTACCGGCTCTGGCTGGGCCGGAGTTCCAGAGCCCCGGGCAAATTCAACCCAGCGATTGGCCGCGGATGTACCGTTGAGGTCGAGATCGGCTGCCTCACCCGACCGAGGCGCCACTTTTTAAGGGGGACTTGCAGTAAGGGATTTCAAGAGCGCTCACGTAATTTTGTCCAGAATAAAGGAAGTGCCGAACCACCAGTGTAGACCTGTAATACTATTGAATCTAGGTGTTAGGGCACAGGCCCCAGAAATGTACAGGTGGGTACAGCCTGTCCTGAGTGTGTTTCAGGTGAATATGTTGCACTTGCTTGAGCTACTTGACAGGATGAGAAGTCATAAGAGTATTTAGTTTAAAGATAGAGCATGTAAACACCGAGTCCATGCCGACCATTGATCACAAGTTCTACGTTATCCCACTTTCGCATTCAATCCCTACACTCTGGGGGTAATTTTACAACAGGACAATTAACCTGCAAACCCGTGCGTCTTTGAGATGTGGGAGGAAACGGGAGTCTCTTGAGGAAACTCACTCGGTCATAGGGAGAACATAGACACACATACACAGTACCCGAGGTCAGGATTGAACCTGGGTCTCTGGTGCTGTGAGGCAGCGGCTCGACCCACTGTGCCGCCACTAGTGTTTAATGACCTCTTGATCTTCAATGACCAACACAATTGGTCATTACAAACTACAGATGTATAAATGATCTGGATGGAGATGTGGGTGGTCTGGTTAGTAAATTTGCAGATTTTTCACACAGAGAGTGGTGGGTCTCTGGAACTCTCTGCCACAGAGGGTAGTCGAGGCCAGTTCATTGACTATATTAAAGAGGGAGTTAGATGTGGCCCTTGTGGCTAAGGGGATCAGAGGGTATGGAGAGAAGGCAGGTACGGGATACTGAGTTGAATGATCAGCCATGATCATATTGAATGGCGGTGCTGGCTCGAAGGGCCGAATGGCCTACTCCTGCACATAATTTCTATGTTTCTAAATGAAAATTGTGGACAGCAAGGAAGGTTGTCAAAGAATGCCGATGATTTTGGAATTTCAGCAGAGAGTTTAACCTGGACCAGTGCGAGGCGTTGTATTTTGGGAGGTCAAATGTAAGTATACAGTAAATTGCAGAACCCTTGGGAGCCTTGTGGTATCGAGATAGCGGAGTCAGGGGATATGGGGAGAAGGCAGAAACGGGGTACTGATTGGGGATGATCAGTCATGATCACATTGAATGACGGTGCTGGCTCGAAGGGCCGAATGGCCTACTCATGCACCTATTGTCTATTGAGAGTTCACAAGTTCTTAAGTCATAAGGCTAATCTATTTTTCCTTCTCAACCCTATTCTCCTGCCTTCTCCCCATAATCCCTGACACCCGTATTAACCAAGAATCTATCTATCTCTGCCGTAAAAAAATATCCATTGACTTGGCCTCGACAGCCTTCTGTGGCAATGAATCCCCTTAAGATCCATAGCTCGGTAAAAGTGGCGACGCAAGTGGGCAGGGTGGTGAAGTGGGCAGAGGGCATATTTGGCTTAATCGGGCATGGCATGGAGTATAAGCATCGGGTTGTGAGGTTGAAGATGCATACAACTTTGAGAAGGTCACGTTGGGGAAACGGATCACGACCTCTGGTTAAACCTTCCTTTAACCAATGAAGTAATTATTTGACACCAGTTGAAGTGCCGGCAGGATTTATCCACATGGTAAAAATAAAATTAAAATAAGACCAAAATCATACTTTTCTGTAATGAAAGAATGTTCCTATGAATGGCAGCGGCATTGGCCCGGGAATCCCGAGTCGTTTGAAAAACCTAAACGGCGCGACGCTGTACCTGTGGATTTAATTAGAAATGGTGACAATCTTGAAATAAAAAACAAAATATTTTTATATTTGTTAGTGTATACAAATCTCAAATCTACTTATGCCCTGTGGTCCTTCACAGAAAGTGCATTGTCAGCGGTTTCTTTGGTCTAATTGAAGGGACATTGGCTGCCTGGTTTGCGGATCGCCCCAGTTCATTCTGCCAGGGAGATTTGTGGCTTCACTTCTCCCCGCCGCTTCCTCTCTGTTTTTTTACCTCATCGCTCGCACAGCACCTTCCCTCCTTTTTCCAGACTGATTCCTGGGATGTCAGGACTGTCTTATGAACAAAGACTGCATAGACTCGGTTTATACTCTCTAGAATTTAGGAGATTGAGAGTGGATCTTATAGAAACTTACAAAATTCTTAAGGGGTTGGACAGGCTAGATGCAGGAAGATTGTTCCCGATGTTGGGGAGGTCCAGGACAAGGGGTCACAGCTTAAGGATAAGGGGGAAATCCTTTAGGACCGAGATGAGAAGGACTTTTTTCACACAGAGAGTGGTGGATCTCTGGAACTCTCTGCCACAGAGGGTAGTTGAGGCCAGTTTATTGGCTATATTTAAGAGGGAGTTAGATGTGGCCCTTGTGGCTAAGGGGATCAGAGGGTATGGAGAGAAGGCAGGTACGGGATACTGAGTTGGATGATCAGCCATGATCATATTGAATGGCGGTGCAGGCTCGAAGGGCCGAATGGCCTACTCCTGCACCTAATTTCTATGTTTCTATGTTTTGGGCACGTTCTGTGATCTTGGGAATTCATATGCAAATTAACAGTTTGAAGTCACGTTTTACCCTTTTGTTCCCCATACTTTCCATGTTCTCCAGAGATGCCGCCCGGCCCACTGAGTTATGCCCCCTGTCCCACTTGGGAAACCTGAACGGAAACCTCTGGAGACTTTGCGCCCCACCCAAGGTTTCCGTGCGGTTCCCAGAGGCTTTTGTCCTCCGGCAACCACCTTCAACTCGCATCGCAACCGGCTTCGACTAAAGAAAAATGACCGATTTTTAAAACGGAAACCACTTTCGACCATTAGGGAGACTGACAAAAACCTCTGGGAACCGCACGGAAACCTTGGGTGCGGCGCAAAGTCTCCAGAGGTTTCCGTTCAGATTTCCTAAGTGGGACAGGGGCATGACTCAGTGGGCCGGGCAGCATCTCTGGAGAACAGGGGCATAACTCCAGCTCTCTGTGTCCTTTTTTTGTAAAGCAGCATCTGAAGTTTTTTGTTTTGGTTTGCATCTTCATTCCCCCCCCTCCCCCCCCACTGTCTCTCTAACTTCTAGTTGTTCTTCACAACTTTGTTCTGCACTCTCTCTCTCTCTTTCCACCCCCCCCTCCCTGCTACTTAAACATGCGGGACTTCTGGATTTTCCAGTTCCACTGAAGGTGGTCTTGGACAATAAAAGGTCATTTCTGATTCAGAACCACTGCCGCCGCCTGCACTGTTGTTAGCTCAACTGTTACAGCAACTCGTAGGAAGGGGGCTGCAGATGCTGATTTTACACCGAAGATAGACACAGCGATATTGGACCTTCTCCACCTGGCTTGGCTGGCGGTGAGGGGAGCCCTCCCAGTCAGATCCTTCCTGCACCGTCGGAACCTCACTACCAGCGCACGCTGCCCTCGGGACGGCTGCTATGGAGTGGAGACGGTTGCCCACCTCTTTGCAGAGTGTGGATTTGCCCAAAGAGTCTGGAGAAAAATGCAAGGGTCCCTGGTACGCTTTATTCCAAACAGCTCCGTCACAGAGGACTCTGTGATTTACGGACTGTTCCCAGGGACACATTCAGAGACTGACATCAAGTGCTGCTGGAGGATTATCAACTCGGTGAAAGACGCTCTCTGGTCTGCCCGAGCGTTGTTCACCACCCAGCAGAGCGAGATGTCCGTCGGGGAATGTTGCCGACTGGCCCACTGCAGACTGCAGGAGTACGTACTGAGGGACGCACTGAAGCTCGGTGCAGCCAACGCCAAGGCTCGGTGGGGGAGGGCCACAGTCTAAGGTCCTTCCGCTGCTGGACATGCGGGGCACAGTATGGTGGAGACGCCCCTCAAAATAAGGGAGGGTATCCCATGCCGGGGGGCCACATGAGTGGCACGGGTGGGGGGATCGATTCGTGAAATTTGAAAATTTTGAAAAATGTATATAGACTGTATGGAGCAATTTGTATAGCCTCCGAAAATGTTGGATGGATTTTTCGCACGGTTGATGTATTGTAAATATTTATTACTCGAATAAAGTCTATTTTGAAATATAAAAAAAAACCTGTGCTAACTCAGCGGGTGCAGCAGCATCTGTGGAAATAGGCAACGTTTCGGGCCGAAACCCTTTGGGTTTCGGCCCGAAACGTTGCCTATTTCCTATTGCCTATTTCCTTCGCCCCATAGATGCTGCTGCACCCGCTGAGTTCCTCCAGCACTTTTGCCTATATCTTCGATCATCCAGCATCTGCAGTTCCTTCTTAAACACCCACCCCTTCTCTCCAGACATGCTGCCTTGTCCCTCTGAGTTACTCCAGTTTGTTAAAGAAGGACCAGGGGTCACAGTCTAAGGATAAGGGGGAATTCCTTTAGGACCGAAATGAGGAAAACATTCTTTACACAGAGAGTGGTGAGTCTCTGGAATTCTCTGCCACAGAAGGTAGTTGAGGCCAGTTCATTGGCTATATTTAAGAGGGCGTTAGATGTGGCACTTGTGGCTAAAGGGATCAGAGGGTATGGAGAGAAGGCAGGTACGGGATACTGAGTTGGATGATCAGCCATGATCACATTGAATGGCGGTGCAGGCTCGAAGGGCCGAATGGCCTACTCCTGCACCTATTTTCTATGTTTCTATGTTTCTATGACCTGCAGATGCTGGAAAATCGAGGGCACACAAAAGGCTGCTGAATTTCTCCCCCTCGAGTTACTCCAGCTTTTTGTGCCTGTCTCCCTTCGCTTCAAACCAGCATCTATCTGCATTTCTTCCCCCCACGCATCTGCAGTTCCTTCCTACGCCTGCTCATGCAAGGCGTTGTTATGGCACAGGTAACGAAACGCAACTTCCAAGTGAAGTTGCTTCCTACACATATTAACTGCAGTTTAAACTTTCTTCTCAGACCCCAGCAGCAACAAGTGTGCTGCATTTTTATTGTTGGTAGTTATGTTGGGGAGGCGCCGGTGAATCAGGCAGCCGGCTCTATTCTGTCCTCTGCACAGTACAGGCTTCTACTTACCAGCCCAGCAAGACGAGGAAAGTGAGCAGAAGGATGTAGGTTTGCCCCGGCACGGCGGCCCGGATCGCCCCGAAACTCTCCCACAACAAGGTTGACATCCTGCAGGCTGGGAGCTCCGGGCAGGTCTGGGTCTGGCAAACAAAACCAAGGATTATGAACAAAACGAGGGGGTGGCGCCTCTCACTTGAGGGGTGGAGACTGTGACTGGTTCAAGAAGGAACTGCAGATGCTGGAAAAATCGGAGGTTAGACAGAAGCAAAGATTGGACAAAAGTGCTGGAGAAACTCAGCGGGTGAGGCAGCATCTATGGAGCGAAGGAAATAGGTGACGTTTCGGGTCGAGACCCCATCTTCAGACTGGAGTCAGTGTCTTTGTGCAGAAGATCCGACAGGTCACATAAAGTGCAAGTGAAATGAATTTGACTGTGACCCATTCATAGTCAGAGTGATACAGTGTGGAAACAGGCCCTTCGGCCCAACTTGCCCACACCGGCCAACATGTCCCACCTGCCTGCACTCGGTCCATATCCCTCCAAACCTGTCCAACTGTTTCTTAAACATTGCAATAGTCCCAGCCTCAACGACCTCATCTGGCAGCTTGTTCCATACATACACCCACCACCCTTTGTGTGAAAAAGTTACCCCTCAGATTCCTATCAATCCTTCGCTCCTTAGATGCTGCTGCACCCGCTGAGTTTCTCCAGCTTTTTGTGTAACCCTCGATTCTCCAGCATCTGCAGTTCCTTCTTTAACACTTCCTATCAAATCTTTTCCGCTTCACCTTGAACCTATGTCCTCGGGTCCTAGATTCCCCTACTCTGGGCAAGAGACTCTGTGCACCCACCTGATCTATTCCTCTCATGATTTTGTACACCTCTGTAAGATCACCCTTCATCCTCCTGTGCCCCAAGGAACAGGGACCCATCCTTCTCTCCAGAGTGACTCGAAACATCACCCATTCCTTCAGTCCGGAGATGCTGCCGGTCCCGCTGAGTTACTCCAGATTTTTGTGTCTACCCTTGTTACATAGGTCATGTCAACACAACACACAGGGTTTTGCAGAGAATGGATTATCTCGTTATTTTAAACTTTATTTCATCAAACTATAAAAAGGAAATACAATAGGAACAGCAGGCGTTATTTATTGCTAATATAGACACAAAGTGCTGGAGCAACTCAGTGGGCCGGGCATCATCTGTGGAGAAAAGGAACAGGTGACACTTTGGGTTGGAACCTTTCTTCAGACCCTTGCTGCCGGGATTAAATGGTATTACCTATAAGGTGTGAGCATAGAGTCACAGTGATGGAGTCAAACACTGTGGAAACAAACCCTTTGGCCCAACTTGCCCACAGTGGCCAACATGTCCCAGCTATAGCAGTCCCACCTGTCCGCGTTTGGTCCATATCCCTCCAAACCTGTCCTATCCATGTACCTGTCTGACTGTTTCTTAAACGTTGGGATAGTCCCAGTGTCAACAACCTCCTCTGGCAGCTTGTTCCATACACCCACTATCATTATTGGGAAAATGCTACCCCTCAGATTCCTATTAAAACTTTCCCCCTTCAACTTAAATCTATTTCCTCTTGTCCTGGATTCACCTACTCTGAGCAAGAGAATATGTGCATCTACCCGATCTATTCCTCTCATGATTTTATGCACAATAAATATAGAACGTAGAAGGATAACTCTTACTTCTCAGCGCATGGTCTGTATCCCTCTATTTCCTCCTTGTGCAGATGCAAAAGTCTCTTAGACGTCAGTATAATAGACCTATCTGTGACGATCTTTCCTGGTCCGAGAACACAGATGCAATTATTAAGAAAGGTCATCAGCGCCTCTACTTCCTTAGAAAATTACGGATAGTCGGTCTGTCAAGGAAGACTCTCTCTAACTTCTACAGGTGCACAGTAGAGAGCTTGCTGACCGGTTGCATCGTGGCTTGGTTCAGCAACTTGAGCGCCCTGGAGAGAAAAGAGAACAAAAAGTAGTAAACACTGCCCAGTCCATCATCGGCTCTGACCTTCCTTCCATCGAGGGGATTTATCGCAGTCGCTGCCTCAAAAAGGCTGGCAGCATCATCAAGGACCCACACCATCCTGGCCACACACTCATCTCCCCGCTACCTTCAGGTAGAAGGTACAGGAGCCTGAAGACTGCAACGACCAGGTTCAGGAATAGCTACTTCCCCACAGCCATCAGGCTATTAAACTTGGCTCGGACAAAACTCTGAACATTAATACCCCTCCATCTGTTATTTGCACTTTATTAATTTATTCATTCATGTGTGTATTTACGTATATAATGGTATATGGACACGCTGATCTGTCTTGTAGTCAATGCCTACTATGTTCTGTTGTGCTGAAGCAAAGCAAGAATGTCATTGTCCTGTCAGGGACACATGACAATAAACTCTTTTGACTCTTTGGCTCTTGACCCTATACCAATACCATTGTTATTATCTTGATAATAGAACATAGATCAGTACAACACAGGAACAGGCTAAATTAAACTAATCTCCTCTGGCCTGCAACACAATCCATTTCCCTCCATTCCCTGCATGTCCATGTGCTGATTTAACAGTTTCCTAAATGCCCTCACCACCACCCCCCCTGCCTCTTTTTCCCCACAGTGGAAATGTCAAAGATTAAAGCGCATTGCTTTAAAATGAGCTGAACAAAGTTTAAAGGAGATGTGCGGGGCAAATTGTTTTACACAGAGGGTGGTGAGTGCCTGGAACTTGCTGCCTGGGGCGGTGGTGGAGACAGATACGATAGTGGCGTTTAAGAAGCGTTTAGGTAGGCACATGAACATGCGGAGGATGGAGGGATATGGATCACATGCTGGCAGAGGAGATGAGTTTATTTTGGGTGAGAAGGAACTACAGATGCTAGTTCAAAGCGAAGATAGGCGCAAAAAGTTGGAGTAACTCAGCGGGACAGGCAGCATCTCTGGAGAAAAGGAATGGATGCCATTTTGGGTCAAACCCTTCTTATTTTGGGATCATGTCTGGCACTGGCATTGTGGGCCAAAGGACTGTTCCTGTGCTGTAATGTTCTATGTTCTATTAGGGCATAGAGTCATAGAGTGGTAGAGTGTGGAAACAGGCCCTTCGGCCCAACTTGCCCACACTGGCCAACATGTCCCTGCTGCACTAGTCCAACCTGCCTGCGGTTGGTCCATATCCCTCCAAACCTGTCCTATCCATGTGCCTGTCTAACTGTTTCTTAAACATCGCAATAGTCCCCATCAAAACTACCTCCTCTGGCAGCTCATTCCATACACCCACCGCCCTTTGTGTGAAAAAGTTACCCCTCAGATTCCTATTAAATCTTTTGCCCTTCACCTTGAACCTACGTCCTCTGGCCCTCGATTCCCCTTCTGCGTGCAAGAGACTCTGTCAATCTAGGTATGTGAAGAGGAAAAAATTAGTTAAGACCAACGTTGGACACTTGAAAACCGAAAAAGGTGAATTTATTATGGGGAACAAGGAAATGGCAGATAAGTTGAACAGGTACTTTGGATCCATCTTCACTAAGAAGGACACAAACAATCTTGCTGATATAGTAGTGGCCAGAGGATCTGGGGTGACAGAGAACTGAAGGAAATCCACATTAGGCAGGGAATGATGTTGGGTAGTCTGATGGGACTGAAGGCTGATAAATCCCCAGGGCCTGATGGTCTGCATCCCAGGGTACTTAAGGAAGTGGATCTAGAAATCATGGATGCATTGGTGATAATTTTCCAATGTTCCATAGACTCAGGATCAGTTCCTGTGGACTGGAGGGTAGCTAATGCTATCCCACTTCTTAAGAATGGCGGGAGCGAGAAAACAGGGAATTATAGACCAGTTAACCTGACATCGGTGGTGGGGAAGATGCTGGAGTCAATTATAAAAGATGAAATAGCCGCACATTTGGATAGCAGTAACAGGATCGGTCCGAGTCAGCATGGATTTACAAAGGAGAAATTAGTCATTCTTGACTAATCTTCTGGAATTTTTTGAGGATGTAACTAGGAAAATGGACAAGGGAGAGCCAGTGGATGTAGTGTGTCTGGACTTTCAGAAAGCATTTTATAAGGTCCCACATAGGAGATTATTGGTCAAAATTAGGGCACATGGTATTGGGGGTAGAGTGCTGACATGGATAGAAAATTGGTTGGCAGACAGGAAACAAAGAGTAGGGATTAACGGGTCCCTTTCAGAATGGCAGGCAGTGACTAGTGGGGTACGCAAGGCTCTGTGCTGGGACCGCAGCTATTTACAATATACATCAATGATTTGGATGAAGGGATTCAAAGTAACATTAGCAAATTTGCAGATGACACAAAGCTGGGTAGCAGTGTGAACTGTGAGGAGGATTCCATGAGAATGCAGGGTCACTTGGACAGGTTGGGAGAGTGGGCAGATGCATGGCAGATGAAGTTTAATGTGGATACATCTGAGGTTATCCACTTCGGTAGCAAAAACAGGAAGGCAGATTACTATCTAAATGGCGTCAAGTTGGGAAAAGGGGAAGTACAACAGGATCTGGCGGTCCTTGTTCATCAGTCTATGAAAGTCCATGCAGGTACAGCAGGCAGTGAAGAAAGCGAATGGCATGTCGGCCTTTATAATAAGAGGAGTCGAGTATAGGAGCAAAGAGGTCCTTCTGCAGTTGTAAATGGCCCTAGTGAGACCACACCTGGAGTATTGTGTGCAGTTTTGGTCCCATAATTTGAGGAAGGACATTCTTGCTATTGAGGAAGTGCAGCGTAGGTTTACAAGGTTAATTCCCGGGATGGCGGGACTGTCATATGCGGCTGGGCTTGTACACTCTGGAGTTTAGAAGGGTGAGAGGGGATCTTATTGAAACATATAAGATTGTCAAGAGTTTGGACACGCTAGAGGCAGGAAGCATGTTCCCGATGTTGGGAGAGTCCAGAACTAGGGGCCACAGTTTAAGAATAAGGGATAAGCCATTTAGAACGGAGACGAGGAAACATTTTTTCTCACAGAGAGTTGTGAGTCTGTGGAATTTTCTGCCTCAGAGGGCGGTGCAGGCCGGTTCTCTGAATACTTTCAAGAGAGAGCTAAATAGGGCTCTTAATGATGGCAGAGTTAGGGGATATGGGGAGAAGGCAGGAATGGGGTACTGATTGGGGATGATCAGCCATGATCACATTGAATGGCTGTGCTGGCTCGAAGGGCCGAATGGCCTACTCCTGCACTTATTGTCTATTGTCTATTTTCTATTGGATCTATTCCTCTCGTTTATGTATGAATAAGTTTATTGGCCAAGTATTCACATACAAGGAATTTGCCTTGGTGCTCGGCCTGCAAGTGACAACATGACATACAGTGACAGTTAGGAATGACACATAAAACATTAAACATTAATAATTAAACATTATCGATACAACATGTGAATTAAATAAAATACCAGAGCAAAGTGAAAACAATGGTATTGGTACAGGCATATGATGCGTTGTACTTGTTCTGTGTTTCGATGTTCTGACCTGCCTTCCCCCCCTCCCCATTCACTTCCAACATTCCCTTGGGAGACTGAAATGGAGTTGGAAATTGTGGAGAAGTGTCTTCAAATGGCAAACAACCTGCGATTACCTAATTCACCTGTACGCAAGCTTTCAACAAAGGAATTTACATCCGGCCCCCGAGGCAGGGAATGAACTGAAGCTAGGATTTCATCAGCACCTCCTCCACACTGCCAGACGTGGGTGTTGCACAGTGATTGCATCATGATTGCGTGACTACAATTTAAAAGAAAGGGAGATACCTGGTAGACAAAAATGCTGGTGAAATTAGTTATTGGTCTGTTATTTTTAGAGTCATTTCTGAAGTTCTTAAAACTAAATTGGATCCCGATCTAAAGCTAATAATATTAGGGGTTCCTGATTCAAGCTTAATATTAACAGTAAGTCAAAGAAATGTTCTTGATTACTGTTTGATAATTGGAAAAAAATTAATATTAAAATTCTGGAAGGGAACATTATCCCCCACGATCAAAATGTGGACAGTGGAAATGTCGGAGACGTTGCATTTGGAGAGAATTAGGTTTGTCCTAATGGACAAATACAAACTTTTTGAACAAATATGGTCTCCATTCACTGATTATTTAAAGGGGTAGCTGAGCTCAGCATTGTAACTCAATAAGTACCCTGTGTAGGATTCGATGAAAAGATGTATTCTGGGATTTGTATACACGTCTCTATAGATATTGTTATGTGAAATTGCTCCATTCATTGTTAAGATGTATTCCTTATTTTTTTATTATATAATATTTTTAATTTTTTTAATTTGTTTATTTTTATAATTTTTTCTTTTTTTTCTTTTTATTCTTTTTTATTTTTTTATTTTCATATAATCATTATTATTTAATCACCATCTCTTGATTATTGATCTATACTTTACATTTTTTACCACTCCTTTACTTTCCAAAAAAAAACCCAGAAGCATACATAAATTATTCCGTAACATCTGTACAATTTTTGTGACAAGTCTAATTTGTATTTGAAGAACGGTTGTACTTAGACAATATGCATTGCTTCTAATAAAAATATTATTTTTTTTTTTAAATGCTGGAGAAACTCAACGGGTGAGGCAGCAGAAGGAATAAGCGACGTTTCGGGTCAAAACCCATCTTCAGACCCTTCTTCAGATTGATGTCGGGGGGGGGGGGGTGAGGTGAGATTTTGCATACTAATCTCTTCTGTGGAACTTTGTCAAAGGCTTTTTGAAAGTCCAGCTACACCACATCCACTGGCTCTCCCTTATCCATTCTACTTGTTACATCCTCAAAAAATTCCAGAAGATTAGTCATGCATGATTTCCCCTTCATAAATCCAAGCTGGCTTTGACTGATCCTGCCACTGCTTTCCAAATGCGCTGCTATAACATCTTTAACAATAGACTCAAGCATCTTCCCCACTACAGATGTAAGGCTAACTGTTCTATAATTCCCCATTTTTTCTCTCCCTCCTTTCTTAAAAAGTGAGGTTCCATTGGCTACCCTCCAGTCCACAGGAGGGTAGGTATATGGACGGGAAGGGAATGGAGGGGTATGGTCTGAGTGTAGGTAGATGGGACTTGGGGAAAATAAATGGTCGGCACGGAATGGAAGGGCCGAGAAGGCCTGGTTCCGTGCTGTAATTGTTATATGATTATATTATATGAATATGTACAGTACTATTGGGGGAAAAACAGACCATGCAGCTACAAGGAAAAACTGCAAACTCCACGCAGGCAGCATCTGAGGTCAGGATCGAACCCGGGTCTCTAAATCAGCAGTTCTCTCAGCGGCGCCATTGTGGACCTGACTACGTGCTGCCTGTACAGTTTGTACATTCTTACTGTGACCGCGTGAGTTTCCTCCACGTTCTCTCTCCTCCCACATTCCATAGACGCGCGCGTTTGTAGGTTCGTTGGCCTCTGTAAATTGCCCCAAATGCGTAGTGGGATAACTAGCGTGGTGATCGATGGTGGGTGCGGACTCGGTGGGCTGAAAGCCATGTTTCCGTGCTGTATCTCTAAACTACGCTAAACAGGACTGGAGGGATGCAGAGGCCACCGCCAAGATGGCGGCAGTGGTGTGGGTGGGTGTAGGAGAGGAACGATGCCGGTGAACGGGCTGGGGGTTCGGGGTGCTCTAGGAAGGCTGCCTGGGGCACGGAGGCTGAGCAATGAAGGTCGGAGACGAAGGATAGCGTGTTCACGGCCGATGTTGAGGAGGCGACAGAGTGGGTCGAGTCAGCGAAGTAGGCCGCTGGAGGCCCTGCAGCAGCCTGGAGCTCCAGTAGACCGGGCCCCGCTCCAAGTGGCTGTGCGAGCGGACTGGACGCGGCCTGCAGCAGCGGTGGAGGACACCGACAACATCACCAGGCCAGGCCAGGCCCACCCCTGTAACATCTGACCCCGTGCTGCTGCCAGGACAACGGGCCTTAAAGACTCTTTAAACTTTTCAAGGTTACACCAACATTTTGCAAATACTTTGGACTTGAAGGATACAAGATGGTATCTGAAACATGGAGACTCCAGTGTGCTGACGGTGTGGTCGACTATCTTATACTAACACCCCACCTTCAAATCCGTGCTTTGAAAAAACTGACCGGTACTGCTTAGTGTGATTGTGCTGAATGTATAGTAGGAGCTGAACAGAAATCAAGGTAATAATTTTTCTGTGCTTAGGAACACGTGACAATAAAATAATATTGAACCGTTGAACTGTTGTCAT
This sequence comes from Raja brachyura, assembly GCA_963514005.1. The sequence goes on from OY740801.1 coordinate 5,295,561, forward strand.
GGAATGTCTGTGGAGAGGGATTAGCAAACAAGATAGGCATTGCGGCCTTTGCTTTCATCTTATCTGCACTCTCACTGTCACGCTATGTTCGGTTTCCTTGCTCTTGCAGCACCCAGCTATCGTGTCATTTATCTGGGTGGAACACTAAAGAACGTTTTCCGCTGCACGTGACAATAATAAGCCGATATTATTAACAATACCAGTTCAAGACAAAAGCTGTAAACTAATGGTATGCCGCCTGACCTGTTGAGTTACTCCAGCACTTTGTGTTCTATGCAGAATTCAAAGCACTAGGTACATAATCACTGAGGTAATGAGGGTGCACAACCTTGAGGCTCTGGTCTTTCCTATTCAATTCTCCTACTCATTCAAATTGCTACTCATAGGGTGATACAGCGTTGAAACAGGCCCTTCAGCCCAACTTGCCCACACCTACCAACATGTCCCAGCTACACTCGTCCCACCTGCCTGTGCTTGGTCCATATCCCTCCAAACCTGTCCTATTCATGTACCTGACCAATTGCTTCTTAAACGTTGGGATAGTCCCTGTATCAACGACCTCCTCTGGCAGCTTCTTCCACGCACCCACCACCTTTTGTGTGAAAAAATATTAAAAGAAGAGCAGAGGGAGATGAACTTTTAACAATTGCCTCCAAAACGTAGCAACTATTCTGGGTATATATTTGTAACAAATATCCAGGCCAAAGGCAATTGCCATTCAGAATAGGATATAAATAAGAAGCACACAGAATTTTGTAGGTAAAGTTTGTTTGATTAACAAAGGCGTTGTGCCATTCAGGAGTGACAAATGAGGTTAATTGATTAATTTAATTCTTCAAATTTCATTTGACAAGTGAATAAATAATAGATGTTTGCAAACTGAAAGCTCAACGTGCTGAGTGACAAAATGTACTGAGCGAATTTTCAAAATGTAGCCTGTGGCGTTGAGGACGTAAACAGCAAACCTGATGTCAAGAGGAGACCCAAAGAACTGCAGATGCTGGTTTACAAAACAAAAGTCACAAGGTTCTGGAGTAACTGTTAATAGGCAATTGAAACATTTTCACACAGAGAGTTGTGAGGCTGTGGAATTCTCTGCCTCGGAGGGCGGTGGAGGCCGGTTCGCTGGATACTTTCAAGGGAGGGCTAGATAGGGCTCTTAAAGATAGGGGAAATGGGGAGAAGGCTGATTGGGGATGATCAGCCGTGATCACATTGGATGGCAGTGCTGGCTCAAAGGGTCGAATGACCTACTCCTGCACCTTTTGTCTGTTGTCCATTATCCTACCAACAACTAGAGAGTGGTCCAGATCTACTATCTATCTCATTGAAGACCCTCAGACTATCTTTAATCAGATGACTGGGCTTTATCTTGCAACAAACATTATTCCCTTTATCACGTATCTGTAAACCTTAGACGGCTCAATTGTAATCATGTAGCATCATTCCACTGACTGGTTAACACACAACAACAAGCTTTTCACTTTACCTTGGTACACGTGACAATCAACTTAACTAAGCAACTCTCGAGAACATGGAAAGGTGATGTTTCAGGTCAGGACCCTTCTTTAGAAAAATGGATAAACATATAAAATTTAATGCACTAGAAATGGAAATGAAACAACCAGAATGAAAGAAGTAAATGGTGTCAGAACAAGTTAAGAATTCTGGTGGTTCACAGCAACAGAATATATTAGCCAGAAACTTATGTTAAACTGGTATAACATTGTGCCAGACATCCGTTGTGTTCAGTTCTGGGCACTACACTTCAGTCAGCATCTTGGAAAGGGCACAGAACTTTTTGGGGTGAATAGTCTCGACGCTGAGGACATCACATTGAAAAACTGCAGTTATGATTACAAAAGAAGACATAAATATGTCTTTATGGCTTTCAGAATCATCATTGGTTTTGATGAAACAAACAGGAAGGAATTATTACCAGTTGTAGAAAGGTCTGTAACCATAGGAAACAACTTAAAGTGTTTGGCAAAAGATGCAGAAACAAAACTTCTATGCAAGGAAGACAGACTTGTATCGTGCCACCTCTTAACTTTCTGATGCCCCAGGGTACATGGTAACCAAATAAATAAATTGGGCGTGTCGTCAACTTGATTATGTTGTAAATACAGACAAGTCCCACCGGCACATGTAATCACTGGAAAATCCCTGTTGATGAAAGGAACTGCAGATGCTGGTTTAAATAAAAAGACACAAAGTGCTGGAGTAACTCAACAAGTCAGGCACCATGCCTGCAGAACGTGGGTAGGTAACATTTCAGGTTGGGACTGAAGTCTGTAGAATGGTCTTGATAGGTCTATAATTCCCCATTTTCTCTCTCCCTCCTTTCTTAAAAAGTGAGGTTCCATTGGCTACCCTCCAGTCCACAGGAACTTTATCATCAATATTTTTCTGCATATCTTTCATTCATTGTTCTATATCTCTCTACCGTCTATATCAATCATTTCCCTTATCTCTTACCAGTCTGAAGAACGACCCAAAACCTCGCCCATTCCTTCTCACCAGAGATGCTGCCTGTCCCGCTGAGAAATCATAAAGAAAGCACATCAGCGCCTCTACTTCCTGAGAAGATTACGGAGAGTCGGTTTGTCAAGGAGGACTCTCTCTAACTTCTACAGGTGCACAGTAGAGAGCTTGCTGACCGGTTGCATCGTGGCTTGGTTCGGCAACTTGAGCGCCCTGGAGCGGAAAAGACTACAAAAAGTAGTAAACACTGCCCAGTCCATCATCGGCTCTGACCTTCCTTCCATCGAGGGGATCTATCGCAGTCGCTGCCTCAAAAGGACCATCAAGGACCCACGCCATCCTGGCCACACACTCATCTCCCTGCTACCTTCAGGTAGAAGGTACCGGAGCCTGAAGACTGCAACGTCCAGGTTCAGGAACAGCATCTTCCCCACAGCCATCAGGCTATTGAACTCAACTCAAACAAAACTCAGAACTTTAATAGCCCATTATCTGTTTATTTGCTCTTTATCTGTTTTATTTATTCATGTGTGTATATATTTATACAATGGTATATGGACACACTGATCTGTTCTGTATTCATGCCTACTATATTCTGTTGTGCTGAAGCAAATCAGGAATGTCATTGTCCTATCTGGGACACATGACAATAAACTCTCTTGAATCTTGAATCTACTCCAGCATTTTGTGTCTACCTTCGATTTAAACCAGCATCTGCATTTCTTCCCCACACATCTGCAGTTCCTTCCTGCACCTAATGCAAGGCGTTGTTATGGCACAGGTAATGAAACACAACTTCCAATGACATTTTCCAGGTTTCGTGTAGTTGGTTCTGCTGCTTCTCCACTGTATTTATTCACAAATACAGTCAAGTCCCACCGGCACATGTAATCACTGGAAAATCCCTGTTGATAAAAGGAACTGCAGATGCTGGTTTACATAAAAAGACACAAAGTGCTGGAGTAACTCAACAAGTCAGGCAGCATGTCTGCAGAACATAGGTCGGTGACATTTCAGGTTGGGACTGAAGTCTGTAGAATGGTTCTGATTTGAATCGTCACCTATCCATGTTCTGTGGAGATCCTGCCTGACCCGCTGAGTTATGGGACTGTCCCACATAGGTGATTTTTAAGGCAACTACAGGCGACTACTTTGTCGCCACATGTTCGCCGGTGGTCGCCGGGAGTCGTCTCCTCAGTCGCGCAAAAAATCGTAGCGTCTTTCTGGTCGCCGCTAAATTTTCAACATGTTGAACATTTTTCGGCGACAGTGGGTTTGACGCCAATGAGCGTAGCTTGACTTCTCCTGATGTCGGTTGTTGCCGGTTTTTCGGCGACCTGATATGACTACGACAGTCGCCGGCAGTTGCCTAAAAAATCGCCAAGTGGGACAGCCCCATTACTCCAGCACTTTGTGTCTTTGCCAGAAAATCTAGTTTTTTTTGTAAAATGGAATAGTTGAAAGTACTCAGCAGGTCCTACTTGACTTACTGTGCACTTCTACTGTAAGAGGTTTTGTTCAAGATAGTGTGGCACAATAGCACACCTAGTTGAGCTACTGCCTCACAGCATCAGAAACCTGGGTTCGATCCTGACTTCGGGTGCCATCTGTGTGGAGTCTGCACTTTGTTCCTGTGTGGGTTTCCTCTGGGCGCTCCAGTTGCCTCCCACATTTCAAAGACGTGCAGGTTTAGAGATTAATTGGCCCCTGCAAATTTCCCCTAGTGGATGAAAAAGTGGGATAACTTAGAACTAACTAGCCACAACACCAACTGGAGAGCGGTCCTACCTACCATCTACCCCGTTGGTGACCCTTAGACTATCTTTAACTGGACTTTACTGGACTTCCCTTTCTCCTGTATCTATACAGTGTGACAACTTAATTATAATCACGTATCACTCATCTTTCTGGTGACTAATTAGCACGCAACTAAAAAAGCTGTACACTGTACCTCAGTGCACGTTTAGTTAACTAAACTATACCAAAACTGGTGTGAGTGGGTGATCATGGTCGGTACAGACTTGGTGGGCCGAAGGGCCGGCTTCCACGCTATATCTTTAAAATAAATTAAACATTTCCAGTATCTACAATGTTTTGGATTTTCTTATGATGATTGTGGAATATCAGTCAGGACGCCAACTCCTCATCTTCAAATCTATGCTTTGAAAGAGCAGACGGGTGCTTAGCTGCCTCATCCAAGATTCAGCAGCTTGGCCGAGCTGCACTCCTTCACCAATGCAGCAGAGCGCCAGACAGGAGCTTTGTCCTCAAGTCTCTGGTGGGGGGGAATTTAAATCATTACCTTCCGTGCCAGAAGCAAGAACGTTCCCAAGTGTGTCATGACTAAAATACAGCTTATTGTGATCTGAAATGTGCAGGCAGAAATATTAAGGACTCAGTAAGATTACGCAGTAAGATTTGAAAGGAATGTGAATGAATACTCAGCAGTTTCTGCAGCCACTGGGAAAGAGCGTGAGGCAATGATTGAAAGGATCATTCTTCTGAAGAGTCAGAAGAACAAGCCAAATTGCCTCCTTCCAGACTTATTATTCTATGATTCTGATTTATTTTAGAGCTACAGCAGTCCACGCCGACCATCGATCACCCATTTGCACCAGTTCCACGTTATCCCACTTTCTCATCCATTCCCTACATGTTTAGGAACAATATTTTTTTTAAAACAGAGGCCAATTAATCTACAAACTTTCAAGTCTTTGGCATGTGGGCGGAAACCTGAGCACCTGGAAGAAACCCACGCGGCCACAGAGCGAACTTGTAAAGTCCACACGGGCAGCACCCGAGGTCAGTATCGAACCTGGGTCTCTGGCGAAGTGAGGCATCAGCTCTACCAGCTACAAATATTTTTCATTTAAAAGTGGATTAAAAACAATTGGGATGTTTATATTTACAAAGTAAGTGTGTCGGGGGTTATGGGGAGAAGGCAGGAGAATAGTGCCAGGAAGAAACTGCAGATCATGGTTAACACAGAAGATAGACACAACATGCTGGAGTAACTCAGCGGAACAGGCAGCATCTCTGGATAGAAGGAATGGGTGACGTTTCGGGATGAGACCCTTCTTCAGACATGAGAATAGGGTTGGGAGGGAAAGATACATTAGCCATCCATGATTGAATGGCAGAGTAGACTTGATGGGGCGAAATGGCCTAATTTTGCTCTTAGAACGTATGAAGATTTATAACTTTTTTTGGTGAAGACGGCATAAAGCACTGTGATAAATTTGTTTAACTCTGACTTTTTGTTCTGAGGAAAGATCACTGGTAATTAGCTGTTCGTTTGCCCGAATTAAGCTTTGGACCACTGACTTGGATGCCTTTAACTTTTCCTCAGATGAAGTTTTTAAATTGACAGTGATGGGACCCCAGACTCGGGGCTTATAGACATTTCAGTCCAAAAGAATATTTTGTTGCTTCTGCTCAGAGATCAAAAGGCACAATTGATCTTAAATGTGATGATTGAAGCTTTTCAATTCTCTTTTGAAAGTTACGATTGAATTTGCAATTTTTTAAAGCAAATTAGCAAAAGAGGTGGCTTGAAGATGATCTCTTTCAAGTGGAGAATGATAATGTTCTACGATGCATTGCCTGGGAGGATGCTAGAGCATTGAATCGTGACTTTCAAAGCAAATTGAATATGATCTGGGAAAGGGAAACAAAATGCAGAGCTCATGTGTGGCACGGTGGTGCAGCTGTCGAGTTACTCCCTTAAACTGCCAGAGACCCCGGTTCGATCCTGACTACGGCTGCTTGTCTGTACGGAGTTTGTACGTTCTCCCCGTGACCTGGGTGAGTTTTCTCCAAGATCTTCAGTTTCCTCCCACACTCCAAACACATACAAGTTTGTAGGTTACTTGGCTTGGTATAAATGTAAATTGTCTCTAGTGTGTGTAGGATAGCGTTCGTGTGTGGGGACCGCAGTGTGGACTCGGTGGGCCGAAGGGCCTGTTTCCGCGCTGTATCTCTGAACTATACTAAACTAAACTAAGACCGGTCCTTTGCTGGACTTTGGGCTTTTTCTAACTTGGCTACTGATAATTCTGCAATCGATACCTTAACTCGTTATGTGGCGTAAGCTGTTTGAACTTTAGCTGTACTCCTCTCGCTGATTTCTACATCCTGAATAGTTGTGCAATTCCATTCATTATTCAGTGTGTAAAAGGTGATATAAGGTGTGTGTTAGAGAGCAGAATAGGCCTGGACTTGTTTCACCAGCTGTCTACAACTAATGATTCACTACACATCTGATGCAACATACAGTCAATAAAAGCACATGCGTGAGTATTCCAATTATGTTGCAATATTTCATGTGAGCAGAAATTCTTTACCCAACACACGAAATATTTCATCATCTTATATTAATGAATGCATAGAGTATTTTTTTCTCAGGGTAAGGAGAATTACGAGGATGTTGCCAGGACTATAGGGCTTGAGCGGTAGAAGGGTAATCTCATTGAGCTGTATAAAATCAGGAGGGGAATAGATAGGGTGAATGCACTGAGGTTTTTTTTCTAGGGTAGGGGGAATCAAAAACTAGGGTAGGGCCAGAGGTTTATTATAAAAGGGGAAAGATTTTTAATAGGAACCAGAGGGGCAAACTTTTCACTCAGTGGGTGGTGAGTATAATGAACGAGCTGCCAGAGGAGGTAGTTGAGGCACTTACTGTAACACCATTTAAAAGACATTTGGACAGGTACACGTCAAATTTGGCGGTGCTGGCTTGAAGGGCCGAATGGCCTACTCCTGCACCTATTGTCTATTAGAGAGTTATGGGCCAAACGCAGGCAAATGGGACTAGTGTAGATGGGGCATCTTGGTCAGCAAGGAAGAGTTGGACTGAAGGGGTTGTTTCTGTGCTGGTAGAGCTGCTGCCTCGCGACGCCAGAGACCTGGGTTCGATACTGACCTCGGGTGCTGTCTGTCTGTGTGTGTGAAGTTTGCACGTCCTCCCAGCGACCACGTGGGTTTCCTCCAGTTTCCACCCACATCCCAAAGAGGTACGGGATTGTGGGTTAATTGGCCCTCTGCAAATTGCCCCTGGTGTGTAGGGAGGGAGGTGAGTAAGGGAGGGAGGGATAACAGAGAAGTAATCGATCGATGGTCAGTGCAGACTCGGTGGGCTGAAGAGCCTGTTTCCATGCAGCATCTTTCTATCTGTATAATCACTCAACTTTTAAATAATTCCTGAAAAATCTCTCTTTTCCACCCCGCCTATTGCTATGGCACTGAGTCGCTAGATCTTACTTAAGTCGACCTTCAAATATATATTCAGGAGACTTCCTCTAGTTGTGCACTCTCTGTCACATAAAATAGTTTGATTGATACCTTTGTCCCCCTCAGTGACACTAAATTTGACAGATATATATTAATAATTTAATAGTCTGTTCATATTAAGATATTAAAATATTGAATAGTGTATAATAAATCATGGTGGTCACATTTCCATTGAAACTGCTGATTGTGCCAAAGTTAGTCTTTAATTCTCGATCCATAGTCCCCTTGATAACTATCACGATCTCTCACCTCATTACACTCAACCTGGCTCCACATGAAGGTGGTAGATTATGTAGAAAAATATCAATCAATTTTAACACTAATATTAAGGTGCTACAGATTAAATACTTCTGCTGCAAAAACATTAGCCTTTGTTAAACCTGGAAACCAAGATTTGTTTAACCTCTCAGAAGCCTTTAGTTAAATACCGTGTTACTGATGATAGATACAAAATGCTGGAGTAACGCAGCGGGACGTGCTGCTTCTCTGGAGGGAAGGAATGGGTGATGTTTCCTGTCGAGACCCTTTATTACTGATGTTGGAAACCTGAAGTAAAAATACAAAATGCGAAAATAACTCAGCTAGTTAAATGGCATCTGAAAAATCATTGATTTGAAAGATTAATTCAGCAACTCTATCCTCAATCGTTGCCTGACCATCTAAATATTTGCAACATTTTGGGTTTTAGTTTTGTTTAACTGCTGCCTGGTATTGGGTTTGCTAAGAGAGCAGTCTTTCTATTCAAGACACAAGGAACTGCAGACGCTGGTTTACAAAACAAAGACACAATGTACCGCGGCATTGTGGCGCAGCTCCTTACATTGCCAGAGACCCGGACTCGGTCCTGTCAACGGGTGCTGTCTGTACGGAATTTGTACGTTCTCCCCGTGACCTGCGTGGGTTTTCTCCGAGAACTTCGGTTTCCTCCCACGCTCCAAAGACATACTACAGGTTTGTAGATTCATTGGCCTGGTATAAATGTATAACTGTCTCTAGACTGCGGAGGATAGTGTGAAAGCCCTGTCCCACAGTACGAGTTCATTCTAAGAGTTCTCCCGAGTTTGCCCTGATTCGAACTCGGAGATTTACGGTAATGGCCATTCGTCGGTACTCGGGGCTCTCATGGACATTTTTCATCATGTTGAAAAATCTTCACGAGCCTTCCCGTGCTTACTTGTCGTTAGCGAGTCTTCCCCAGTACCTGCCGTTAGCGCTAAGAGACGTCCCCGAGCTCCGACGTACCCGCTACGTTCATTCTCCGTGCTTACCACGAGTTTGATTTTTTATAAACTCAGGAGAGCTCTTGGAATGAACTCGTACCGTGGGACAGGGCTATTAGTATGCGGGGATCGCTGGTCGACACCGATTAGGTGGGCAGAAGGGCCTGTTTCCGTGCTGTATCTCTAAACTAAACCAAAACGACTGGAGTAACTTAGCAGGTCAGGCAGCATTTCCGAGACCTGGATCTTCGGAGAACTGGATAAACAGCATGTCATATTCAACTTGGATGGTTTCCAATCCAACAAAGTCACCATTAAATTCTCATTTTTTTCTCCTCCTCACACATTTAGTCTTTTCATCTCTCTCTAGCCACCCCCTCCCCCTCACCTCGACCCACCTACCACTTGACAGACTTTGTCCCACCCCCCACCTCTCTTCCAGCTTTCTTCCCCCACCGCCCACTACAATCAGTCTGAAGAATTCCTGACCCAAAATGTCCGCCTCAGTTACGTTGCTTAAATTCAATTCACACTCACAGTTAAGGGCTCTAAATTTTAGTCCCTGTGGTGATTCGTATGATAAAATATATATTCATATATAATCACATAATAAAATATAGAATGTAGAACAGTACATTATGGAAGCAGGCCCTTCGATCCACCTTGGCCATGCTGACCAAGTTTCCACACTGGACCAGTCCCATTTTCCTGATTTAGCCCACCCCATATATCTGTCCAAATGTATTTTAAAAGTAACTGTATCCACTGGTAACTTATTTTGACTTGTATTTTTCAGCTTTGCAGATGTAACGTACACTGTGTACAGTAAAAGTATTCATGCTCCCACTGAGACAACATCTCACTGTCATCATATTTGCATTTCTAGAAGAACGTCGTCCCTCTAATTTAATCTTCAATGTCATTTTTCCCATCCAAATGTATTCTCTTTTGGAAATATTCTGTTCCTGAACTGCAGGGCCTTCTGAATGATGTCATGGGCAGAAATCCTGGGGGGACGAGGGGGGGTGGGGAGGGCGTAGGGGGGCTGCCTGCTAACCAGTCAGCAGAAAGACAATACATGATTCTAATCGATCCATTTACAATGTATAGATACATGATAAGGGAATAACATTTAGTGCAAGGTAACGCCTGCAGAGTCTGGTCAAGGATAGTCCGAGGGGCACCAATGAGGTAGATAGTAATCCTGCCGACCTTCCCTAATATATTGTTGGTAAATTACCTCTTGCATCTTGAGCCCAATGAAAGTAGGCACAGGATCTGAAGACCTATAGATTCAACAAAATCTGAATCTTCCTTTTTTTCCTCTTGGGTTAGGTTGTCTCTGAGATTCGTAATTTAGTTTAGTTTAGTTTTAGAGAAGCAGTGCGGAAACTGGCCCTCAGGCCACTGAGTCCACACTGACCAGTGATCCCCGCACACTAACACTATCCTACACACACTAGGGATAATTTTACATTGATACCAAGCTAATTAACCTACAAACCAGTACGTCTTTGGAGTGTGGGAGGAAACCGAAGATATTGGAGAAAACCCACGCAGGTCACGGTGAGAACATACAAACTCCGTACAGACAAGCACCCGTAGTCAGGATCGAACCAGTGTCTCCAGTGCTGTAAGGCAGTAGCTGTACCACTGCACCACTGTGCCACCCTAGCCACAGTGGCACAGTAATGTCGCGACCCTGTTTCCACCACCAAACACAAGAAGTGCAAGAAGCGTAAAGGGCCTGTCTCACCAGCATGCAACTCTATGCGATGAGTGCGACCTAACATGGTCGCTTGAGCTGTCTGGCGTCGCGGGGCCGGTCCCACTTCGATCGCCGGAGCCATGCGGAATTGTGCGGAGTTCGTCCCGACATCGTGCGGGGCTCCAAAAAACTGACGATGTTCAAAAATTCCGCACGGCAACGGCTTGTCGGCTCACAGTCGCTTCGACACATTACACACCGCCTCGACATCGTGCCTCCGTGAACCTATCTGTAGGTGCCTCCGTGACCCTCTATGTGTGTGGCTCCGTGGCCCTCTGTGTGTGTGTGCCTCTGTGCCCCTCTCTGTGTGCCCCTCTCTGTCCTGGCGAACTTACCTTAGACTTCTCTCCAAGTTCGCCTCACTTTGCGCCGCGTTGCGCCACTCACCCGACCTCCGCGCGGCCCTCGCTGCCGGTTTGGTCGCGCTTGCCGCATGCAGGCGCATGCTGGTGGGAACGGCCCTGTACAGGGGATCACCCGACCTCCGCGCGGCCCCCGCTTCTAGTTTGATCGCGCTCATCGCATGGAGTCGGATGCTGGTAGGACAGGCCCTTAAGACAGACAACATTGTACGCGGATGCCGAGAAGTGCGCTCAGCTCTGGCTAAACAACTTCTAATCTTGTGCGTGGACTCGACGAGAAGCGGAATGTAGCCACAGAAATAAGAAACCCATTCTAGTCCTGGTGATACATTGGATAATCTAGTGGCCGCTGCCCGGTCCATCACAGGTATTGATCTCCCCACTATCAAAAGGATTTACAGGAGCTGCTTCCTCAAAAAGGCAGCCAGCATCATCAAGCACTCACACCTCCCTGGCCATGCTCTCGTTTTACTCTTATCATCATGAAGAAAAAGGTATAGGAGTCTGAAAACCGTGACCACCTGGTTTGAATAGTTTCTTCTCAACACTGAACATTACACAGCACTAACCCAAACTATCAACTTTGATGGCTGTCGTTGATTGCACTAAGGACTTGGGGTTATTTTACACAAGTATTGTGGTTATTAATTAAATTATTATTTTATTTATTATATGTTTGCAGACCTGTTAATCTGCTGCAAGCAAGAATTTAATAGTCGCATTGTCTGTAGATCTTAAACACTAGACAAGGGATTTTCGCTTGGTTGCACGAGGGACTAAGCTTTTGTTTTGTTGGGCACTAATATTGTTTTTTATAAATTTATTGAACTTGGTTTGTTTGTTTTATTATGTTATCTATTGAGTACTGTGTTTACAGGCCTGGTATGCTGCTGCAAGTAAGAGATTCATTGTTCCGTTATCGGTATACATGACAATTGTACCTATTGTCAATGACACTTGACTGCGTCGGAAGGAACTGCAGGTGCTGAAGACAGACACAAAATGCTGGAGTAACTCAGCGGGTCAGGCAGCATCTCTGTAGAAAAGGAATAGGTGACGTTTGGGGTCAGAACCCTTCGTCAGACTGAACTTGACTCTTGCATACTTTAGACTTTATACTGGGACCCACAACTTTCTGACTCCGACGAGATTGCTACAAATGGATCCACTGCCGTTTGGCCAATTAATTGTCCATGTCTTGCATTGCAATATTCAAAAATCACCTGCTATGCATTTTCAACTTGGCCGAAAGAAAGGCAGCACAGCTGTAGAGGTTGACATGAATTAGCAGAGTTAAGCAGCATGGACCATTAACCTGACAGAGTACAAAAGGCCAGGAACAGATGGACCCAGGGCATTAATTTCTCACCTCATAAAAATTAAAATAAAATCTAGTAAAAGGCAAAAGTTGAAAGTATGCCCTCGGGAGGAAAGATAATGCAATTCATGTCCAGCCTATAAAGTCCTTCAGAATTTTTTTTAAGTCAGTTGCAGCTTCAATTCTTACATCTTTTGTTAAATGTGGTGCTGCACTGACCCCTGGTGTGCATTGCGAGTGTTGCAGTCTGCAGCTCACACCAAACGCTCAACACAGTGAAATGAAACCAATGTGCACTAAAAATGTACAATCTTCATGTTACGAACTGCAACTCAGAGCGACAATGAGAGAAGATAAAAATTTGCTATGTTGCACTGTCAACTCACAGAGAATAGGTGGTGGGTATATGGTACGAGCTGCGAGAGTAGGTAGTTGAAGCAGGTACTATTCCCTGATCCCTAACCAGCCTGAAGAAGGGTCTCGACCCGAAACGTCGCCTATCTCCTTCGCTCCTTAGATGCTGCTGCACCCGCTGAGTTTCTCCAGCCTTTTGTGTACCCTCGATTCTCCAGCATCTGCAGTTCCTTCTTTAATACTATAACAACATGCTGCATAACTCTGACTCTATGACCAAGTCTGAGGTTACCAAATCTAGTTGGACATATTCTTAGACGTTCATCATGTGACAGGCAATTGAAAAATTGGTTGAAAGATACAGCATGGAAACGGGCCCTTCGGCCCACTGAGTCCATGCCAACCATCGTTAACATTAGTTCTATTTTATCCCATTTTCGCATCCACTCCCTATACACTTGGGGCAATTTACGGAGGCCATTAAACCAGCACGGTTTTGGGTAGTGGGATCGCCTGGAGGAAAACCATACTGTCAGAGGGAGATTGTGCAAACTCCATGCAAACAGTACCCAAGGTCAAGATCAAACCCGGGTCTCTGGCACTCTGAGATAGCAGCTCCACCAGCTGCCCCACTGTGTCGCTCTGCCAGTCAATTTTACAACAGCCTTTCATCTTGTAACTAATTCGTGGAAATATTTAAACTAAATTAAACCCATAGTTATCCTTAATGCCTCTAAGATATTTTCCTAGACAGTATTTATCTCTCAAAGAACTCCACTTAAAAAGGCCCTGTAAAAATTGATAGGACTTGAATTTAGTTTTGACCTACAGCATGGAATATTCAATAGGCCCTTCAGCCCACCAAGTCCACTCTGACCTTTGACCACTCGTTCACCCAAGACGATGTTTTCCTACTTTCTCACCCACTCCGACAACACTAGGAATTATTTAGAGAGGCCAATTAACCTACTAACCCACACGTCTTTGTGATGTGGGAGGAAACCGGACCACCTGGAGGAAACCCACACGTTCACGGGGAGAACGTGCAAACTCCACACAGACAGCACCTGAGATCAGGATTAAACTCAGATCTCAGGCATCTCAGGTGTGAGGCAGCAGCTCTACCACCCCCAAATAAATGTACTAAATATGAATGAATTAATAAGTTTATTGGCCAAGTATGTACACACATACAAGGAATTTGCCTTGGTGCTCCGCTCGCAAGTAACAACACAACATACAGTAACAATTAAGAATGACACATAAAACATTAAACATTAATAATAAAACATTACAGCTTAAACATGTGAATGAAATAAAATACCAGAGGGCCAAATGGCCATAAAATTAGGTTGAGAACAGGAAACAGCATCATGTTGAACAATTGAGTAAAACACAAAGTGCTGGAGGAACTCAGCGGGCCAGGCATCATCTGTGGCGGGAATGGAAAGGCAACGTTGCGGGTCGAGAACCTTGACTGCTTTGATGGTCTGTTCCTGTGATGGAAACAAAGAGAATGGGAAAAGGATGTGAATTGTCAGGGATTGTCTCAGTGAACCTGAGTGCACGGCTGCAATTAGTAGTAAAGTTGATTAAATCAATGAGATCGACGCGGGTGCACGAGGCAGCCCCAATGCAGTTGTCGAGGTAGCTGAGGAAGAGTTGGGGCATGGTGCCAGGACAGGTTTGGAACAAGGACTGTTCAACGTAACCAACACTTGTTTTCCAGGCTAAAGGTTAACATTCCATTTTCCAAAGGCCACGAGTCAAGAGTCAAGAATGTTTTATTGTCATGTGTCCCAGATGGGACAATGAAATTCTTACTTGTTGCAGCACAACAGAATATGTGAATATGTAAACATTGTATATAACAGGGGGAAAAAAATAAAAAGTTCAATAAATAACAATATAGTCTTTTGCAGTTCAGAGCTCATAGCTTGTTCGTTGTGTTTAATAGCCTGATGGCTGTAGGGAAGAAGCTGTTCCTGAACCTGGACGTTACAGTTTTCAGGCTCCTGTACCTTCTTCCTGATGGCAATGGTGAAATGAGTGTGTGGCCAGGATGGTGCGGGTCCTTGATGATTTTGGCTGCCTTTTTGAGACAGCGACTACGACAGATCCCTTCGAAGGTGGGGAGGTCAGAGCCGGTGATGGACTGGGCAGTGGTCACATCTATTTCTAGTCTTTTTTGCTCCAGGACGTTCAAGTTGCCGAACCAGGCCACGATGCAGCCAGTCAGAATGCTCTCTACCGTGCACCTGTAGAAGTTTAAGAGAATCCTCTTCGACATGTCGAATCTCCGTAATCTTCTCAGGAAGTAGAGTCGCTGATGTGCCTTCTTTATAATTGCATTGATGTGCTGGGTCCAGGAAAGATCTTCTGATATATGCACGTCCAGGAATTTCAAGTTAATTGACCCTCTCCACCATCGTCCCGTTGATATAAACAGAATTGTGGGTCCTAATCCTTCCCAAACCAAAGTCCACAATCAGTTCCTTGGTCTTACTGATGTTGAGAGCCAGGTTGTTGTGCTGGCACCATTTGGTCAGTCGGTCCATCTCACTTCTATACTCTGACCCGTCACCATCTGTGATTCATCCAACCACAGTGGTGTTGTCAGGACTGGGACCTGCATCTGTGGTAATACAAAGAAAAAGTGCTGGAGTAACTCAGAGGGTCAGGTAGCATCACTGGAGGACATCATAGGCAACGTTTCGGGTTGCGACCCTTCTTCACACTGATTGCAGTGGGGTGGGGAGAAGATGGAGGTAGACCGATGCCTGGCGAGTGACGGGTGGATACAGGTGAGGGGAGGGGATTGATTGGCAGATGGGTGGACAAAGGCTAGAGATGAAAAGAGGGAAAAAGACCTGTTGTGGAACGTATCACTGATGGGGATGAGTCCAAGTATAGAAGAGAGATCGAGCAACTGCCCATATGGTGCCAGCACAACAACCTGGCCCTCAACACCAGCAAAACCAAGGAACTGATTGTGGACTTTGGAAAGAGTAGGATGGGGACCCACTGTCCTGTTTATATCAACGGGTCGATGGTTGAAAGGGTCAAGAGCTTCAAATTCCTGGGCGTGCACATCTGTGAAGATCTTTCCTGGTCCGAGAACACAGATGCAATTATTAAGAAAGCTCATCAGCGCCTCTACTTCCTGAGAAGAATACGGAGAGTTGGTCTGTCAAGGAGGACTCTCTAACTTCTACAGGTGCACAGTAGAGAGCTTGCTGACTGGTTGCATCGTGGCTTGGTTCGGCAACTTGAGCGCCCTGCAGAGGAAAAGACTACAAAAAGTAGTAAACACTGCCCAGTCCATCATCGGCTCTGACCTTCCTTCCATCGGGGGGATTTATCACAGTCGCTGCCTCAAAAAGGCTGGCAGCATCATCAAGGACCCACACCACCCTGGCCGCACACTCATCTCCCTGCTACCTTCGGGTAGAAGGTACAGGAGCCTGAAGACTGCAACAACCCGGTTTAGGAATAGCTACTCCCCCACAGCCATCAGGCTATTAAACCTGGCTCGGAACTCTGAACATTAATATCCCTCCATCTGTTATTTGCACTTTATTAATTTATTAATTCATGGGTGTATTTATGTATAGAATTGTAGTCAATGCCTTCTATGTTCTGTTGTGCTATGCAAAGAAAGATTTTCATTGTCCTGTCAGGGACACATGACAATAAACTCTTTTGACTTTGACTTTGAGATAAGGAAACAAGGAGAGAAGAGGCATGAAATGTGAAGCCAGAGGAACGGAGGTAGGTGGAAGGGCTTGGGAGGGTAAAAGTTAAAGGGGGTTGGGATAGTGGCAGAACTGTGTACGCATCCGGGTGAAGCACATGGAAGGGAGGGAGGATGAAAGGATTTTGGTGCTAGTTTAGTTTAGTTTACTAGGGACACCCACTAGGGACAATTTTTAGATATAGAAAATAGAAAATTGGTGCAGGAGGAGGCCATTCGGCCCTTCGAACCAGCATCACCATTCATTGTGATCATGGCTGATCATCCCCTATATAGAAACATAGAAAATATACCAAGCCAATTAACATAAAAGGTAGACAAAAGTGCTGGAGCAACTCAGCGGGTGCAGCAGGATCTATGGAGCGAAGGAAATAGGCAACAAAATAGGAAATAGGCAACGTTTCGGCCTGAGACATTGCCTATTTCCTTCGCTCCATAGATGCTGCCACACCCGCTGAGTTTCTACAGCACTTTTGTCTACCTTCGATTTTCCAGCATCTGCAGTTCCTTCTTGAACCAATTAACATAAACTTGGTTACCTAAGCTTACCTAAATATGCTTACCCACCATTGGAGAATTCAGTGTTCATACATTGGTTTGAAAGCTACCCAAGTGGAATATGAGTATTTCCTGTATTGAAATACGGCTTTTGTACATTTTTTGCACAAATGCAAAAACTTGCAGAGAGCACGAGCTCATGACCACTGAGCAAGGAAGTCGTGAATCTGGGGCAAAATGGGAAGAGAGGTGGAGGGCAGATGGAAGAAGACATTTAACACAGAGAGGGGACAGAGAGTCATTTTCAAAGGAAGAATGGGAAAAAACAGTGAAGTGCAATAATGAACTGGATTAAGGTGTCGATGTGTCCAAAACTTTGAAGATAAGAGAGTGAGTTAAGAAAACAATTAAAGGAACATGAAGAATCCCAGGCATTGTATGTACACAAACAGGGCTAAAAGCAAAGAGATTGTGATCAATCATAAAAAAATGTTTTTTGACTGGCTATTCACTCTAACTCTGTTCATTGCTCCATTGAGCAATGTGGATAAATGTGAGGTTATCCACTTTGGTGGCAAAAATAGGAAAGCAGACTACTATCTAAATGGTGGCCGATTAGGAAAAGGGGAGATGCAGCGCGACCTGGGTGTCATGGTACACCAGTCATTGAAAGTAGGCATGCAGGTGCAGCGGGCAGTGAAGAAAGCGAATGGTATGTTAGCTTTCATAGCGAAAGGATTTGCGTATAGGAGCAGGGAGGTTCTACTTCAGTTGTATAGGGTCTTGGTGAGACCACACCTTGAGTATTGTGTACAGCTCTGGTCTCCAAATCTGAGGAAGGACATTATTGCCATAGAGGGAGTGCAGAGAAGGTTCACCAGACTGATTCCTGGGATGTCAGGACTGTCTTATGAAGAAAGACTGGATAGACTAGGTTTATACTCTCTAGAATTTAGGGGATTGAGAGGGGATCATATAGAAACTTACAAAATTCTTAAGGGGTTGGACAGGCTAGATGCAGGAAGATTGTTCCCGATGTTTGGGAAGTCCAGGACAAGGGGTCACAGCTTAAGGATAAGGGGGAAATCCTTTAGGACCGAGATGAGAAGGACTTTTTTCACACACAGAGTGGTGGGTCTCTGGAACTCTCTGCCACAGAGGGTAGTTGAGGCCAGTTCATTGGCTATATTTAAGAGGAAGTTAGATGTGGCCCTTGTGGCTAAGGGGATCAGAGGGTATGGAGAGAAGGCAGGGGGTACGGGATACTGAGTTGGGTGATCAGCCATGATCATATTGAATGGTGGTGCAGGCTCGAAGGGCCGAATGGCCTACTCCTGCACCTAATTTCTATGTTTCTATGAGAGCAGTGTTCATGTGCCTGGTGAAGACAAGATTCGATAGAACGACCCTGGGGATTATAATTGTACGAATAAACTGAAGAAGCTCGGGCCATTCTTTGTAGAGTTGAGAAGATTGAGAGACAATATTTGTTCTGGAATAATCTGGACTAAGTCGATGAACAGGAACTGTTTCTGTAGGAGTACAATCAAGAATGGTGAAAGAGCCGTGAGTGACCTCGGGAAAACTATCAGGTCAGGAGTCTTCTTCAGACTGACTGTAATAGGGAGGGAGAAAGCTGGAAGAGAGATTGTGGCGGAACAAAGCCTGTGAGAGTGTGTGAGAGTGTGAGTGTGAGCGAGAGAGTGTGTGTGTGTGAGAGTGTAAGTGTGTGTGTGAGAGTGTGAGTGTGAGAGAGAGAGTGTGTGTGTGTGTGTGTGAGTGTGAGAGAGTGTGTGTGTGTGTGTGAGAGTGTGAGTGTGAGAGAGAGTGTGTGTGTGTGTGTGAGAGTGTATGTGTGAATGTGTGTGAGAGAGTGAGTGTGAGAGATGCTCTCACACACTCACACACATGATAGGGGAATGATAGACACAAAATGCTGGAGTAACTCAGGAGAGAATCTTATGAGAGAAAGAATGGGTGACATTTCGGGTCGAGATCCGGAACGTCACCCATTCCTTCTCTCCAGAGATGCTGCCTGTCTTGCTGAGGTACTCCAGCATTTTGTGTCTATCTTCAGTTTAAACCAGCATCTGCAGTTCCTTCTTAAACAAATGATAGGGGGATACAGATGAGGGAAGCTTCATCGGCCGATGGGTGGACAAAGGTCAGATGGGAAGGAGATGAGGAGATAAAGAGAGAAGAAGTGAGAAATGTGAAATTAGAGGAAGTGATTTTGTGGAAGGGAACGGGGGAAGGGGAAAGGATTTTTGTTGGTTTGTTGCCAAAAATTGGAGGATTCAATGTTCACACCATTGGGTTGTAAGCTTCCCAAGCGGACTATGAGGTGTTGTCCCTCCAGTTTGCCTGCGGCCTCACTCTGGCAATGGAGGAGGCCCAGGACAGAAAGATCTGCATGGGAATGGCAATGGCAAGGTGAGTTAAATTGGTTGGCAACCAGAAGATCCAAGAGGTCTTGGCAGACTGAATGCAAGTGTTCGGTGAAACAGTTGCCAAGTCTACGCCTGGCCTCCCCGATGTGAAAGAGGTCACATTGGGAGCACCGAATGCAGTAGAGATTAGATTACAGGAGGTGCACGTGAACCTCTGTCTCACCTGGAAAGACTGCTGGGGTCCTGGATGGATGTGAGGGAGGTTGTATAGGTACAGGTTCCTTGGGTCTACAAGAAAATGAGCAGGCATAGTGGCACAGCGGAAGAGGTACTGCCTTACAGCGCCAGAGACCCGAGTTTAATCCTGACCAAGGATTCAAGATTCAAGAGAGTTTATTGTCATGTGTCCCTGATAGGACAATGAAATTCTTGCTTTGCTTCAGCACAACAGAACATAGTAGGCATTGACTACAGAACAGATCAGTGTGTCCATATACCATTATATAAATATATACACACATGAATAAATAAACTGATAAAGTGTAAATAACAGATAATGGGCTATTAATGTTCAGAGTTTTGTCCGAGCCAAGTTTAATAGCCTGATGGCTGTGGGGAAGTAGCTATTCCTGAACCTGGTCGTTGTTTGTACAGAGTT
This sequence comes from Raja brachyura, assembly GCA_963514005.1. The sequence continues at coordinate 5,315,656 of OY740801.1, forward strand.
CTCCCTGTGACCGCGTGGGTTTTCTCCAGTTTCCTCCCATATTCCAAAGACGTGCAGGTTTGTAGGTTAATCGGCTTCTGAAAATTGCCCCATGTGTGTAGGATAGATCTAGTGTACAGATGATCGCAGGTCGGCAAGGACTCGGTGGGCCGAAGGGCCCGTTTCCACGCTGCATCTCTAAACTAAGTTTGAAATCAGCGTCTACATCTAATTCTTCTCTGATTCAGTCCCCACCCTGCCCTTCATGCTGTAGTTCCTACCCATGATTACATGCTGTGTGGCCATGGGTGTAGCAGTCCGGCTCTTGCACGGGTGCTCCAATCCGCATTTTGCGTCTCTCTCATTCTAAGAATGTTTATAAACATAGAAGCCTGGGCGTTCTGCTGCTCTTGAGTCGGATTACACGCCCTTAAAGGACATTTTCCTCTTCAGAAACACTTTCACTCTCTCATTATTAGCCATCTGATTAAGTGTTTCCAAAGGCTCTCTAATTATATTCACTATTAAAATCACAACCGCATGTTAGATCTTGTGGTGGATTCTTGCTTGGCACGCTGTGATCCCAGAAACAGATCTGTCCTTGATAACAGGGAGTGTGAAACCTATTGGTCCCAGGCTTTTATCCCCTGGCCAGTCCAGTTTCAACCACATTCCAGGGAGAGGATGAGGTGCTGCATTTTTGGAAGTCAAAACAGCACAGGATCTTCACAGTGGGGGCCTGGGGAGTGTTGTAGAGCAGAGGGATCTCTGTGAATAGCGTGCCTGAAATTGGCGCCACGCGTATATAGAGCGTGGGAAAGGGCTTTTGGCACATTGGCCTTCATCAGTCAGGGAATGGAGTACAGAAATCAACCCGAAACGTCACCCATTCCTTCTCTCCAGAGATGCTGCCTGGCCCGCTGAGTTACCCCAGCATTTTGTGTCGACCATTTAAACCAGCAGGGTTACACAAAAAGCTGGAGAAACTCAGCGGGTGCAGCAGCATCTAAAGAGCGAAGGAGATAGGCGACGTTTCGGGTCGAGACCCTTCTTCAGACCAGCATTTAAACCAGCATCTGCAGTTCCTTCCTACACATAGAAATTGTTACAGTTACAGGCAAGTGGGTCTAGGGTAGCTGGGACATTGTTGGCCGGTGTGGGCGAGTTGGGCTGAAGGGCCTGTTTCCACACCAAATTAATCTATGACTCTAGGACGCCAGTGTACAAGACATTGGTGAGGCTACATTCGGAGTAATGTGTTCAGCTAGGTCGCCCAGCAGTCGGAAAGGCTAAGGTTTTAGTCCTTGCAGCACAGGAGGTTGAAGCGTGGTCTGATAGAGGTGTACAACATCGTGAGGGGACTAGATAGGTCGAGTGCTCAGTCTTTTCCCCAGGGTAGGGGAACCAAGAACCCTTGGAGCCAGGAATTACCAAAAAGACACTTCAAATTATAGAAGGTTTTGATACAGGGAGAACATTTCACCTTGTTAAGAACAGCATAGAAGAGGCCATCTATATGTTAGTCAACTAGTAATCCATAGGCCATTCAGAACCAACTTCCTTGCAAAGAGAACAATGAGAATATCGACCTGAATCGAACATAGAATGTGAAAACTAGTTCAGCTACTATTCAAAGAGAATATTCAAACATGGGAGGTGGAAGGGAGCTGATGGATTTTGATTTAGAAAAGCTGAGAACTATATTCTGCACTCTGTATCTTCCCCTTTGCTCTATCTATTATACTTGAGTATGAACTGGGTGCAAGCTCCTCCGCTGTCACGCTGCGAAAACAGAGAGGATGAGGCGGAGTTTCTTTCCACAGGCCATCAGGACTGTAAACTCTGATCTCACCAGGGACTAATTTACTAATTTACTGTTGTGTCAATACTGGTTCAGTCCTGTTCTGTTGTTCTGTTGCTCTGCACAATCCCGCAGGCATTGCCACTTTCATTTCACTGTACATCTTGTATGTGTATATGACAAATAAAGTTGTCTAGACTTGAATAAAGTTGTCTTGACTTGACTTGACATTTATCCATGGTTTATCTGTTCTGTTTGCATAGAATACAAAACAAAGCTTTTCACTGCACCTTGGTACAGTGACAATAATAAACCTAACCCTAAAGCTAAAGATGGGTGGTGGATTGAATGGAATCTATGCTTGTCTGTGTGGAGTTTGCACGTTCTCCCTGTGATCGCGTGGGTTTCCTCCAGGTGCTTCACATCCCAAAGACATGAGGTTAATTGTAGGTTTCTGTAAAATTGCCCCTAGTGTGTAGGGAGCGAATTTGAAAGTGGGATAACATAGAACTAGCGTGAACAGGTGATCCACAGCCAACGTGACTCGCTGGGCTGAAGGGACTGTTTCCATGCTGTATCTTTCAATCAACCAATCATGCTGTCCCCATGGACCCAAAATGCTGGAGTAACTCAGCGGGACGGGCAGCATCTCTGGAGAGAAGGAATGGGTGACGTTTCGGGTCGAGACCCTTCTTCAGACTGAAAGTCAAGGAAAGGGAAACAAGAGATATAGATGGTGATGATGTGGAGAGATACAAAACAAATAAATGAAAGATTTGCAAAAAAGTTACAATGATAAAGGAAAAAGGCCATTGTTAGCTGTTTGCTAGGTGAGAACGAAAAGCTGGTGTGACTTCGGTGGGGAAGGGATGGAGAGAGAGGGAATGCAGGGGTTACTTGAAGTTAGAGAAATCAACACTCATACCCCTGGGTTGTAAGCTGTCCAAGCAAAATATGAGATGCTGTTCCTCCAATTTGCATTTGACCTCACTCTGACAATGGAGGAGACCTAGGACAGAAATGTCAGTGTAGGAATGGGAAGGGGGAATTAAAGTGATTAGTTTGGGCAGTTTGGGCGAAGGTGTTCAGTGAAACGATCGTGCTGTCTACGTTTGGTCTCGCTGATGTTCAGCGAAATGATCGCCCAGTTCCCTTTCCCTTTCCCCACTTTCAATCTGAAGACGGGTCTCGACCTGAAACGTCACACATTCCTTCTCCCCAGAGATGTTGCCTGTCCCGCTGAGTTATTCCAGCATTTTGGGTCTATCTTCGGTTTAAACCATCATCTGCAGTTCCTTCCTACACATGGCTCTCGATATGGTACTTATATTACCGTGACTACATCCTTTAAGCTAGCACTCTTTGGCGTAAAGAACTCTCTCCTCATTTATTCTCATGTTCTTTCATGAATTACATTAAATATCTGACTCCTGGTTACTGAATCTTCTGCCAGTGGAGAATGATTGTCCACTGAATCTTTCAAATGCTTCACTGAGATCAAGATATAAAGGTGACCTTTAAAAATGTCCATCTAGTAAGTTAGTGCACCGGCTTTACTGAATGGAATATAGTGTACAGTCTCCGCACAGTTTGAAAATCAGATGGTTATAAGCCCTCTTCTCACACCTTTTAAAGTAATGGGATGATCTCAGGAGAAAGGACATGATAAAGTGGCCAGAATAAACATGAACCAAACCATTGGTATAATAAATTACTGTTGCACACATCCCATAAGCCAGACTTTGTGAAGTATAAATTATACACAAGATAGATTGTATCTACTGTACTGTCAAGCTAAAACCAGCTGTGAAACTTATTAGCCATAAACACTATTCTAACTGATGACTTGCTTCAACATAATGCGCCACTGTGGAACTAAAGATCCACTATCAAGGACAACAACATAATTCTAAAAAGGAAGGGGCTTTTCAGCATGTGTGGTGTGTAACCGTGGCAACCGTTTCCAAGTGTACTGTTTTCTCTCTTATAAAGGTTTATTTCACTACACGGAAAGTCGTGCAACAAAGAACAGATTTGTGGTGAGTGTATGTGTAACAGCAGCAGTTTCTTTAAGAAGAGTTGATTACAGGGAAAGCATGCTGGGGGGAGGCAGAGACAGAAAAATATCAAAGGATGTCAAGTTTAATAACAAGGTACAGGCTTCTTGCCAGAAGGAATTTCATGTGGCAAGCATGGCATCTTTTTGTAATACAGACGATCAAGTTATGTTTGTACAGGTTTTGAGAATACACACACATCCAGACATTATACTTAGTTTAAACCCCTGTCCCACAGTACGAGTTCATTCCAAGAGCTCTTCTGAGTTTTCCCTGATTCGAACTCGGAGATTTACGATAATGGCCACTCGTCAGTACTCGGGGCTCTCGTGGACATTTTTCATCATGTTGAAAAATCTTCACGAGTCTTCCCGTGCTTACCTGCCGGTAGCGAGTCCTCCCGAGTACCTGCCGTTAGCACTAAGAGACGTCCCCGAGCTCCGACGTACCCGCTACATGCATTCTCCGTGCTTACCCCGAGTTTGATTTTTTTTTAGAAGCTCTTGGAATGAACTCGTACTGTGGGACGGGGTCGGAGCCCTCAACAAAAAAATGAAGAAATCTGATTACATCCTGTCAACCTAGAGAAATATAATTGATCTCCAATTGATCAGTTGATGTGCCTGAAAGGATATTGATTGATGTCAAGATACAACATGGAAACAAGCCCTTCGGCCCAGCGAGTCCATGCCCACTAGCAATACTCTTCACAATAGTTTTACATTATCCCACTTTCTCATCCACTCCCTACACACCAGGGGGGAATTTATAGAGGGCCAATTAATCTACAAAGCCGTGCATCTGTGGGAGGGATGTGGGAGGAAACCAGAGCGCCCAGAGAAAACCCACGCAGTCACTGGTAAAACGTGCAAACTCCACACCGACAGCACCCGAGGTCGGGATTGAACCCGGTTCTCTAGCGCTCTGCCAGCTGCGCCACTGTGCCGCCCTATTATGATCTGTTATCTAAACTGCGCAAATTTGAGTTTTCTGTTGAAAGCAACGAATGGATGATCGCCAAATTTGAGTAGAAAATTAAAATTGTAGCTAACGACACAAAATGACAATTTAATGATATTTCAGCAATATTTAAAAATGCCATTAAGCCATTCACCCATCAACAACACATCAAACAGTGAGACTACCGCAACCTCAAGCACTCCTGCAGTTTAATTCTGATTACATGCCCAGAATTCTGGAGAATATAAATACACATACCTCAGATTCATTCATCATTATACTATCTGAAGGATTGATAATCAAATAGACTGTTGTATTTTCTATATTACACTGTTGATCAAACTATAATCTCGTTAGCTGAAGTTTGTGTTTGGACATCCAACAGTCAGGAAGGCTTCATGGACACAGAACAGGACAACACAGGAACAGGGCCTTTGACCCACAATGTCTGCGCCGAATATGATGCCAAGACAAACACTTATCTGCCTCCACATAATCCATATCCCTTCATTTAAGTGCCCATTCAGGTTAGAAACATAGAAACATAGAAAATAAGTGCAGGAGGATGCCATTCGGCCCTTCGAGCCAGCACAGCCATTCATTGTGATCATGGCTGATCATCCACATTCAGTAACCCGTGCCTGCCTTCCCATACCCCTTGATTCCGCTAGCCCTAAGAGCTCTACCTAGCTCTTTTAAATTCATCCAGTGAATTGGCCTCCACTGCCTTCTGTGGCAGAGAATTCCACAAATTAACAACTCTCAGGGTGAATTTTTTTTTTCTCATCTCAGTTTTAAATGGCCTCCCCTTTATTCTTAGAGGGGAGGCCATTAGAAGGCCTCATCCTTCTAAATTCCAGTGAAAACAAGCCCAGTCTTTCCAAGGGTACACAAAATGCTGGAGAAAATCAGCGGGTGCAGCAGCATCTATGGAGCGAAGGAGATAGGTAATGTTTCGGGCCGAAACCCTTCTTCAGACTGATGGGGGGTGGGGGGAGGCCGGGGGGAAGAAAGGAAAAAGGAGGCGGAGGAGCCCGAGGGCTGAGGGAGAGGTAGGAAGGGGAGGAGACAGCAAGGGTAGCACAGAATTGAGAGAATTCAATGTTCATGCCAAGAGGATGCAGACTCCCCAAGCGGAATATGAGGTGCTATTCCTCCAATTTGCGGTGCTGCTCGCTCTGGCCGTGGAGGAGGCCCAGGACAGAGAGGTCGGATACGGAATGGGAGGGGTAGTTGAAGTGCTGAGGTCGGGTTGATTATTGCGGACCGAGCGGAGGTGTTCGGTGAAACGATCGGCAAGCCTCCGCTTGGTCTCACCGATATACATCAGCTGGCATCTAGAGCAGCAGATGCAATAGATGAGGTTGGAGGAGGTGCAGGTGAACCTCTGTTGGACCTGGAAAGACTGCTTGGGTCCTTGAGTCTTTATAATCTTTCCTCATATGACAATCCCGCCATCCCGGGGATTAACCTCGTGAACCTACGCTGCACTCCCTCAATAGCAAGGATGTCCTTCCTCAAATTAGGAGACCAAAACTGCACACAACACTCAAGGTGTGGTCTCACTGTACAGCTGCAGAAGGACCTGTTTACTCCTATACTCAAATCCTTTCGTTATGAAAGCCAACATGCCGTAACAGGTTGTTATGTAAATCCAAGTGTTTCTTGTATTTCTCTTCCTCAAATACAAATGACCCTGCAAAGAAAACCCTTCTTAGATTGTGCTTCACAGACAACCTGACAATCCTCAACCAACAATTTGGGCAGGTATGTGTAGGAAGGAACTGCTGATGCTGGTTTTCACTGACGATACACACAAAATGCTGGAGTAACTCAGCGGGGTAGGCAGCATCTCTGGAGAGAAGGAATGGGTGACTTTTTGGGTCGAGACCCTTCTTCAGAATGAGAGTCAGGTGAGATGGAAATAAGATGTGAAAAGAACATGTAAGGTGTGAAAAGAACAGATCAAAGTAGACGATGATCAAGGAAATGTACAATGGTTCATTGTTGGATGAGGAGAAGGTGACAGGTACTTGGATAGGATAGGTTTAGAGAGATGTGGGACAAACACAGGCAGGCAGGAATGGTGTAGATAGGGCATGTTGGTCGGCATGGGCAAGTTGGGCCGAAGGGTCTGTTTCCACACTGTATGACTCTGTAACAGTGGCCACAGTGTGAAGAAAGGTCCCGACCGGAAACGTCATCTGTCCATTCCGACCACAGATGTTGTCTGGCTCGCTGAGTTCCTGCAGCACTTTGTGTTCTGCCCAGGATTCCAGCATCTGCAGTTCCTTGTTGCTTCAATAATTCCAACCATACCATCAACTCAAACGATTTCTGGGAAAATGGGTTTGGGGAAAAAAATATAACCAAAATTACTCAAATCCAGCACATTGTGTTTAGAACAGTTTCCCTGAACATTTACAATCTATTGAAATAAGTAGTCAGTTGAAACAAGAACCTAACAAGTTGGAAAGAAGTTACAGCAGAATAATGGTGACTCACTGAACAAGGTTAACAAGTGTAAAAATGCAATTTTCATTCATATGTAGTAAATTGATGCTGCAGTTTAGATATCGTGAGTTTTTTTCTGCCTTGGGTAAGAGGAGCAAGAAAACAGGCCCATTCCTTACTGGTTTTAATTTTCTGGGGACATGGGCAATGAGAGCAAGGCTGACAATTAGTGTTCAATCTTGGTTCTCTTTCCAGGAGCCAAAATGGATCAGAGACCAGGGAAATTAACTGCAAACCAGAGAAAGCCAGCAAGGAAATCAGAGAATAATGTGGCAACAAAATTCTCCCCAAAACCTTTGACACCCTTACGGATCATAGAATCATAGACTCATAGAAAATAGGTGCAGGAGTAGGCTATTCGGCCCTTCGAGCCTGCACCGCCATTCGATATGATCATGGCTGATCAAGAACCTATCAATCTCTGCTGTAAACTACCCAATGTTTTGGCCTCCACAGATTTCTGTGGTGATGAATTGCACAGATTCACCACCCTTCGGCTAAAGAAATTCCTCCTCATCTCCTTTCTATAGGTATGGCCTTTAATTCTGAGGCTGTGCTATATGGTCCTAGACTCGCCCACTCTTGGAAACATCCTCTCTGCATTCTGCATTCACTCTATCTGGGGGGCTTTTCATTATTCAGCAAGTTTCTATGAATTCCCCCCCCCCCCCCCCCATTCATTCTTCTAAACTCCAGTGAGTACAGGCCCAGAGCATCAAATGTCCCTCGCACATTCTCTCTCTGACACGAGCCTAACCCGTACAACCTACTGTGTCCTCACTCTGGGAGACACACGATTCTTGAGCACATAGCCTGGGGTGGGAGATTGCAACCTTCACGTGGTCCGCCCTGTTGTGACGAATGCAATCAGTCTGGCGTGCACAATCAAATAAGATCAAATAGAACAAGTTGTCCTCAATTTTGGGCTGTGCACGCCATGCGCAAGAAGAAGAATGACATAGCCTAGGGTCTGATGCAGTTTTATTTCAATGATTCAATTCAATGATACTTTATTGTCGCATGTCCCTAGGTACCGTGAAATTCTTTGTTTTGCATACAACCCCGTAAAATCATACAGTAGACCTCACCTAAGCAGGCCACAAAGAGTCGCCACATTTCTGGTGCCCATAAAGTTACAAGGCGTTCATCGAACTGTCTTATCTTCTGCTCGCAGTGCTGAACTAAGGCCACAGGCAGCCTGCCGGGTCCCCCCTACAATCATGGCCGCCCCTGCAAAAGGCTAGTGTCTAAATTGCCATAAACACAAGGATCACAACGTGAAGATCTCTTGTGTGTATTCCACAGGGAGAGTTGCGAGGCCCTATCTCCCCTCCTGATTGAACAGCACACTTCCCATAGATAGACACAAAAAGCTGGAGTAACTCAGCGGATCAGACAGCATTGCTGGAGAAAAGGACTAGGAGACGTTTCGGGGCAAGACCCGTCTTCAACAAACACTTTCCACAGCTCTATTCAACAAGAGGGCACCAGAGTTCCACTGGTGACATTTATTCATCGGCTGACACCTTCATAGGAAAGGACATCCATTGATATCAATATGTTTGCTAATACGTGGGAGGCTGAATGAGGTGTATAACGGCATATTGTATGGAAAACTGAGTCAATTTACTCAGGCAGTAGAGCATAATTAGAGAACAGAAGAAAACATTTCTTGTCATTCGATACAATGTTGATTAGTAACCTTGCAACGTGCAAATTTCCTGTTTTGTTTCCCGCATTAAAATAGTGACTACTCTTCAAAAGTAGTTTGACATATCCAGGTGTCATAAAAAACCACAGGCACAGGATGCTGGAGTAACTCGGCAGGTCAGGCAGCATCTTTGAAGAACATGGGTAGGTGATGTTTCGGGTCAGTACCCTTCTTCAGACTTCAAGGTTCGGGCTGTGAACCTGCATCTGCAGTTTTCACACCTTACACTTCCTTATCTCTGTATCTCCCTCTCCCGACTTAGTCTGAAGAAGGGTCTCGACCCGAAACATCACCCATTCCTTCGATCTAGTGGTGCTGCCTGTCCCGCTGAGTTACTCCAGCATTTTGTGTCTATCTTCAGTGTAAACCAGCATCTGCAGTTCCTTCCTACACATCTCGTCTGTCGTATCCCTGTCATTAAAGGATGTTATATGAATGCAGTCTTTTTTTACCCACCGGTTACTGATTGCTGGAAGTAAGAACATAAAACATGAATGGACAGTTCTTTTGGCAGTTTTAATGTATTCCAATGCTCAATAAAATCATCTTTCCACTCGGGTCCTATTGCGTTTCTTCATTATCTTGAAATCTAATGATCTTTGCCTCGTAAATCTTCAACTACAGTGCATCCAAAGGACACACTTCCTATAAAGGTGTCAGCCGATGAATTGGACAGATGCAAAAACAATCACAAAGATTTGCACATGTTTGGTGAAAATACCTCACTTCATTTCAATCCTGAGAGCCGATTTATTAAACTCGGGCAACAAGCACATGTGCCCAGCCTATGAACACACCTAGTAAATATTTACCCTGTCAAGCTCTTTAAAAAGATATATGCTTAAATTTGATAACCTTCTATCCTGAACTTTGGAGAATTGATGACTTATTTAACGATCTCTCTTCACAATAGACAATTCTCTCCATCCCTTTTTATCACTCTGGAATTTTTTTATTGCGCTAACTCCAAGGGGCATTGATTCTCTGTAAGGCAACAAGACAAAGTGTATAAAATATAAATGTTTGATCTCTCAGGTGGAGATTAAAGACTATATTATATTATTTCAAAGACTCTCCCTCTGGTGTTTACTCATAACTCAACATTACATCACAAACTTAGAAACAAGGAACTGCAGATGCTGGTTTACAAAGAAAAGACACAAGGTGCTGGAGTAACTCCGCAGGGTCAGGCAGCACCTCCAGAGATCATGGATAGGTGACGTTTCGGGTCAACTATCAGTCTGAAGAAAGGCCCCGACCCAAAACGTCACCTATCCATGTTCTCCAAAGATGCTGCCTGACCCGTTGAGTTACTCCAACACTTTGTGTCTTTCGTTTTTACCGTACAAAAGTACTGCCTATTCATTTGCCGCCCTGTTGTCAGTGGGTATTAACTGTGCAGGAACTGCCTGTTGAATTCCACATATGGGACCATGAACAATACTTCAAAAAATACTTTCACATTTGTTGATCACTTTGGGACATCCTAAGCTGCATGAAAGATAGTTTCCAATTACTTGTCCAGGCAGTTCTACTTCGAGCCTCTTGATTGTCCCAGAATTATACCACACCACCAGTACTAGCCACGACTTTAGCTGCCAAAGGGCTAAGCTCTGGGATCTCCTGCCTTTTTCCCACTTAAAATATAAGATCTTTAAAACCCACCCTTTTAACCAGTTTCGATCACCTGCTCTGGAGATTCCTTATAAAAAGAAAATAATTACAAAATCACTGGAGTGCTTCCAGCAAGCCAAGCAGCATTGTTCCACTTTAACCGGAAACTTGAACTCTTTTTCTCTTTTCACAGATATGCCTGGTTTACTAAATCTTTTTAACCTTTTGTGATTTTGTTTCAGATTTCCAGTCTCTGTAGTTTTATTTTAAAACTCTCTTTCCACAGGTGTGCCCGAGTTGCTGAATGCTTCCAACCTTCTCTGATTTCCAGCATCTGCAGCTTTTTTCCTTATTATCATTTTCTAATACCTCCTCGTTTGGATCAACATCAATTTTGGTTGGAAAATTCTGCACCCTTGGAGACTTGGTTTGGAGACTTGAGCGCGAAAGTCAAGGCGGCGAAGATCCTGCAGTGCCGCTTTGTGCCTTTAGACAACAGGTTTAAGAGAGGTCCTTATTGTTTGCTCGGGTGAGGACATAAGTTCCTGCTGCACAGTTTGACAGAAGAACAAGAAATTATTCCTCAGATAATTTCCTCACAAAAAGCTGGAGTAACTCAGCGGAACAGGCAGCATCTCTGGAGAGAAGGAATGGGTGGCGTTTCGGGACGAGACTCTTCTTCAGACTCATTCCTGCTGCCTTGACCAATAGTTATTCTTTAATTAACAACACTAAAAAGCAGAAAGTCAGATCATATTTCACAGATTTTGTATTTTCATAATCATTTCATATTTTGCTACTTGATTGCTGCATTATAGCAATATGCTTCCAAAGTACTTTATTACAACACTTTACAGCATCTAGATAGAGACCAATAGATACATATATTTAAATTAGACTACGTTTTATCCTGAATTTGGAAAATGTATGACCTATTTAATGATTTCTACACAATTGCAAATCCTCCCCATCCCAAGAATCATTTTAGTGATATTTTTGTTACACTTTGTCCGAAAGAGCATGGATCTTTCGTAGGGCAAGAAGAATAAGTGGATAAAATATAATGTTTTTAACGTCTGTGGACCGTCTTTGATTGCACTAAGGACTTTGGTTTTTGCACTAGTATTATGGTTATTAATAGATGTTTTAAATTAATTCTTAAGGGTGACAGAGCTGCTGCCTCACAACGCCGGAGATCCACGTTTGATGCTGACCTCGGGTGCTGTCTTTGTGGAGTTTGCAGATTTTCCCTAGGTTTTGTCCGGGTGATCCAGTTTCCCATACCTAAAGGCGTGTAGGTTTGTAGGTTAATTGGGTTCAGTAACTTGCCCCTCTGGTGTAGGGAGCGGATGAAAAACGGGAAAATGTAAAACTAGTGGGAATGTGTGTTTGGTGTAGGCTTGGTGGTCCAATGGGTTTGCTTCCATGCTGTGTTATTAATCAAGCAATGCGTTTATGGATCTGATACGTAACAATCTGTTAAGCCAGTAAGAATTTAATTGTTTTGTTGCCAGTATAAAGACAAAATTAAACACTCTTGACATACAAAGTGTTATTTGTTCAAAAAACAAAGGGCTGGAAGAACTCAACAGGTCAGGCAGCATCTGTAGAGGGAATTACTTTGCAGTCAGTCAGACTGGAGAAGTGTCCACAACCAAAATGTCTGTCCATTCCCTCCACAGATGCTGCCTGACCCACTGAGTTCCTCTAGCACTTTGAGTTTTGCTCAAGATTCCAGCAACTGCAGTTCATAGAATGTAGAATAAAGTACAGCACATGAATAGGTCCTTCGGCCCGAAATTTCTGTGCTGAATATGATTCTAAGATAAACAAAACTCATCTGCCTACACATGATCGATACCACTCCATTCCCTGCATATCCATGTGCCAGTCTAGACGTTTCATAAATGTCACTATCATATCTGCCTCCCCCACCACCCCAGGCATCCACCACTCTCTGATTAGTATAGTTTAGTTTAGTGTCACATGGACCGAAGTACAGTCAAAAGCATTTGTTGTGTGCTAACTAATCGGTGGAGAGGCAATAAATAATTACAATTGAGCCTTTCACAGTGTACAGATACATGCTAAAGGGAATGGTTCAAGTTCAAGTGAGTTTATTGTCATGTGTCCCTGATAGGACAATGAAATTCTTGCTTTGCTTCAGTAGAACAGAACATAGTAGGCATTGACTACAAAACAGATCAGTGTGTCCATATACCATTATATACGTAAATACACACATGAATAAATAAACTGATAAAGTGCAAATAACAGACAATGGATTATTAATGTTCAGAGTTTTGTCCGAGCCAGGTTTAATAACCTGATGGCTGTGGGGAAGTAGCTATTCCTGAACCTGGTCGTTGCAGTCTTCAGGCTCCTGTACCTTCTACCTGAAGGCAGCAGGGAGATGAGTGTGTGGCCAGGATGGTGTGGGTCCTTGATGATGCTGCCGGCCTTTTTGAGGCAGCGACTGCGATAAATGGAATTATCGATGGAAGGAAGGTCAGAGCCGATAATGGACTGGGCAGTGTTTACTACTTTTTGTAGTCTTTTTCTCTCCAGGGCGTTCAAGTTACTGAAGCAAGCCACGATGCAACCAGTCAGCAAGCTCTCTACCGTGCACCTGTAGAAGTTAGAGAGAGTCCTCCTTGACTCTCTGTAATCTTCTCAGGAATAATTTTTAGTGCAAGATAAAGTCTGATTTCCGATAGTCCGAGGGTCTCCAATGAGGTAGATGATAGGTCAGGACTGCTTGTTAGTCGTTGATAGGATGGGAAGAATTTGTCTCTGAATCTGGAGGTGTGTTTTCACACTTCAACACCACTTGCCCCTCTCACCTTCAACCAATGCTCTCTCATCCTTGACATTTCCACCCTGGGAAAAAGTTCTGGCAGTCTCATGTCTATGCTTATCATAATTTTACATACTTCTATCAGGTCTGCCCTCAACCTCTGACGTTCGTGAGAAAACAATCCAAGCTTATCCCTTATGGATCTGAAGAAAGGTCTCGTTCTGAAACATCACCCATTCCTTCTCTCTCCAGAGATGCTGCCGGTCCCGCTGAGTTACTTCAGCACTTTGCGTCTATCCCCTTATGGATAATACCATCTAATCCAGGCAGCAATTAAACAAAAAGATAGATTTGGATTTTGGCCTTGCCTCTTACATTATCAGAATGTCCCAAAGCAATTGCTGCCAAGGAAATATTTGTAAAGGGTAATCACTGTTTAAATGGAGGGAAATCATACAACCAATCTATGCAAAACAAATTCCCAACAACAGAAGAAGAAGAATGAATAAGTTTATTGGCCAGGTATGTACACATACAAGGAATTTGCCATGGTGCTCCGCTCGCAAGTAACATGACATACAGTAACAATTAAGAATGACACATAAGGGAAATTGGACACTTGGTTCGAAAAAAGAGAGATATCTACAATAATTATAGGAGGCATGGAGTAAACGAGGTGTTAGAGGAGTATAAAGAGTGTAAAAAGAATCTTAAGAAATAAATTAGAAAAACTAAAAGAAGATATGAGGTTGCTTTGGCAAGAAAGGTGAAAGTAAATCCAAAGGGTTTCTACAGCTATATTAATAGCAAAAGGATAACGAGGGATAAAATTGGACCATTAGAGAGCCAGAATGGACAGCTATCTGCAGAGCCAAAAGAGATGGGGGAGATATTGAACAATTTATTTTCTTCGGTATTCACCAAGGAGAAGGATATTGAACTCTGTGAGGTAAGGGAAAAAAGTAGAGTAGCTATGGTAACTGTGAGATTCAAAGAGGAGGAAGTACTGACACTTTTGAAATATATATAAAAGTGGATAAGTCTCCAGGTCCTGACAAGATATTCCCTAGGACATTGAAGGAAGCTAGTGTAGAAATAGCAGGGGCTATGACAGAAATATTTCAAATGTCGTTAGAAACGGGAATAGTGTCGGAGGATTGGCGTACTGCGCATGTTATTCCATTGTTTAAAAAGGGTTCAAAGAATAAGCCTAGCAGTTATAGACCTGTTAGTCTGATTGGGCAAATTAATGGAAAAGACACTTAGAGATAATATATATAAGCATCTGGATAAACAGGGTCTGATCAAGAACAGTCAACATGGATTTGTGCCTGGAAGGTCATGTTTGACAAACCTTCTTGAATTTTTTGAAGCGGTTACTAGGGAAATTGATGAGGGTAAAGCAGTGGATGTTGTCTATATGGATTTCAGTAAGGCTTTTGACAAGGTTCCCCATGGAAGGTTGGTTAAGAAGGTTCAATCTTTGGGTGTTAATGGCGGAGTAGCAAGATGGATTCAACAGTGGCTGAATGGGAGATGCCAGAGAGTAATGGTGGATGGCTGTTTGTCAGGTTGGAAGCCGGAGACCAGTGGGGTGCCTCAGGGATCTGTGTTGGGTTCACTGTTGTTTGTCATGTACATCAATGATCTGGATGATGGGGTGGAAAATTAAATAAGTAAGTATGCAGATGATACTAAGATAGGTGGTGTTGTGGATAATGAAGTAGATTTTCAAAGTCTACAGAGAGATTTGGGCCATTTGGAAGAGTGGGCTGAAAGATGGCAGATGGAGTTTAATGCTGATAAGTGTGAGGTGCTACATCTTGGCAAGACAAATCAAAATAGGACGTACATGGTAAATGGTAGGGAATTGAGGAATGCTGTGGTACAGAGGGATCTAGGAATAACTGTGCATAGTTCCCTGAAGGTGGAATCGCATGTAGATAGGGTGGTAAATAAAGCTTTTGGTGTGCTGGCCTTTATAAATCAGAGCATTGAATATAGAAGTAGGGAAGTAATGTTAAAATTGTACAAGGCATTGGTGAGACGAATTCTGGAGTATGGTGTACAATTTTGGTCGCCTAATCATAGGAAGGATGTCAACAAAATAGAGAGAGTACAGAGGAGATTTACTAGAATGTTGCCTGGGTTCCAGCAACTAAGTTACAGAGAAAGGTTGAACAAGTTAGGTCTTTATTCTTTGGAGCGCAGAAGGTTAAGGGGGGACTTGATTGAGGTCTTTAAAATGACGAAAGGGATAGACAGAGTTGACGTGGATAAGCTTTTCCCATTGAGGGTAGGGAAGATTCAAACAAGATGGCATGACATGAGAATTAAGGGACAGAAGTTTAGGGGTAACATGAGGGGGAACTTCTTTACTCAGAGAGTGGTGGCTGTGTGGAATGAGCTTCCAGCAGAAGTGGTGGAGGCAGGATTGATTTTAACATTTAAAAGTAAAGTGGATAGGTATATGGACGGGAAGAGAATGGAGGGGTATGGTCTGAGTGCAGGTAGATGGGACTAGGGGAAAATAAATGTTCGGCACGGACTGGAAGGGCCGAGAGGGCCTGTTTCCGTGCTGAGTAATTGTTATATGGTTATATGGTTATAAAACATTAAACATTAATAATAAAACATTATAGTTTAAACATGTGAATGAAATCAAATACCAGAGCAAACAGTGAGCCATAAGATCATTTGTTTCAGTAGCGAGCTGAGATCATTGTTTGCAAAGTTATCAGCAGATTTTGAAATGGGACCGGAAGATCTGTAATGTCTGAAATTTAATTAAGAGAATATTAATCACTTTCATTTAAAGACATGTTCTGAGCCTCCTAATTGTAATTCCTCTTTATATTTTAATGAAATTGTGATTAAATAAAGTAATAATTTATTCTCTGTACAGCTGTGCCGTCTGGTTTTTGACATTTCCTTGTTGTGCATGGTGTCAGGCTCTAACCTCTCCCTCAATGTCACCAAGATGAAGGAGCTACTTAAGGACTTCAGGAAGTGAGGTGGGGTATATTTGCATCAATGATGCCAAAGTGGAAATGGTTGAGAGCTTCAAGTTCCGTGGCATTAATATCAGCAATAATCTGTCGTGGCCCACCCACATTGAAGCGGCAGGCCAAGAATGCACACCGACACCTCTACTTCCTCAGGAGACTGAAGAAATTTGGCATGTCTCCCATGACTCTTACAAATGTCTGCAGATGCACCATAGAAAGCATACTGTCAGGATGCATAACACGAGTTGTGGTTTGGGAACAACTCTGCCCAAAGCTATGGTTGTAGCGCAGTCCATCACACAGACCAGGCTTCACACTAACTTGGAAAGGCAGCCTACATAATCAAAGAATTGTCCAATTTCCGGTCATTCCTTCATCTCCAAGCTCCCGTTGAGTAGAAGACACAGAAGCTTGAAAGTGTGCACTGGCAGACTTAGGAACAGCTTCATCCCCTCTGTTATCAAGCTTCTGAATGGTCCTTCCGTAAGCTAGGATATTGTCCAATGTACCTCTATCCTTTAGCTGGCAATGGACTTTGTCATTGCAAAGTTGGACTTAGTCTCAGGATGGCAGAGTGGCGCAGCTGGTAGAGCTGCTGCTTCACAAAGGCAGAAGCATGGGTTTAATCCAGACCTCGGGTGCTGTCTTTGTTTACATGTTCTCCCTGTGACTGCGTAGGTTTGGGTGCCCTGGTTTCCTCCCACATCCTGAAGACGTGCAGGTTTGTAGGTTAACTGCGCTCAGTAAAATTGCCCTTAATGTATAAGAAGCGGATGAGAAAGTGGAATGACATAGGAATATTGTGAACAGGAGTTCGCCACTCAACATGGAGTCGCTGGGCCTAAGAGCTTGTTTTATTTGTCAATCAATCAACCATGAAAACCCAGACTCAGGTACAGCTTCTTCCTCTTTGTATCAGGCTTCTGAACAGTCCTTTCATACTCTAAATAACAACCCAAGTCTCCTCTATCCCATTGTGGGCTTTGGAACTATGGAACTATTGCAGTGTAATTCTGAAAATTAATTTCTGCACTCTATCTTTCCTTCAGTCTACCTATTGTACTTTGAGTAAGTCAGTGGGTCAGGTAACATCTCTGGGGAATGTGGACAGGAGAAGTTTTAGGTTGGGATCCTTCTTCAGACTTGTGCCCTGACCTGAAACATCCCCTGTCCACGTCCTCCAGAGATTCTGCATGGCCTGCATGCTCCAGCACTTTGTTTTTTTGTTTGTAGCTGCAGTTCCTTATGGACCATAGAACAGTACAGCACAAGTACAGGTACTTCGGCCCACAATTTCTGGGCCAAGCATGATGCCAAGAACATCTCATATCAACCTGCCCATTATTTATATGCCTTAATTCCCTGCACATCCATATGCCTAGCCAAAAACCTTTAAAATCTATTGTATTGTGACTCCACCACCAAACCTGGCAGCGCGTTCTAGGCACTCACCACCCTCTGTGTGATAAACTTGCTCCGCACATCTCCTTTAAACCCCTCTCACCTTAAAGGTGGGGTCAAGGAAAGAGTGTTCACGTAGCGGCCCTGTTTCCACCAATCTTTCTACCACTACGCACAAGTAGAGCTAGACGCCATTGTATGCAGATGCTGAGAAGTGTGTTCAGCTCTGGCTGAAAATGTTCTAATCTTGTGACTCAATAAGAAGACCTTAAAGGTATACCCTCTACTATTTAAATTCTTTGTGCCTGTACTTTGAGTTTGACATGATTTATAGTATACGCAGTATGAGAGAGCCGACTCAAAATGTATCCTATCCACTTTCTCCAGACATGTTGCCTCACTGGGCGGAGTGGGCTCGGTGGTCTGAAGGGCCTGTTTCCACCCTGTCTTTTTCTTTTCTTTAACTAACTAACTAACTAAATTATTTGTATTGAAAGGGGCTGCAGATGCTGTTTTAAACTGAAGATAGACACAAACAGGTGGAGTAACTCAGCAGGTCTGTCAGTATCTCTGGAGAAAAGGAATAGGTGAATAGGTAAATAACTTGATAGATAGCATGCAGAACAAAGCTCTTCAGTGTAATAGGTACATGTGACAATAAACTAAAGTAACTAACTAAAAACGATGAATAGCATGCAGAACAAAGCTTTTCACTGTACCTCAGTACACGTGACAATAAACTAATTTAATCCTTTATAATTATTTTTTATCATATTATTCATTAATTCATTCTATATATCTCTATATCACCGTGTACAGTATATCTCTCATTTCCATTTGACTCTCAGTCTGAAGAATGGTCTCAACCCAAAACGTCACCTATTCCTTTCCTCCAGTTATGGTGTCTGACCCGCTGAGTTACTCCAGCTTTTTGTGTCTATCTTCTTTTCTTTAAACAAACTAACGATGGATACCATGCCGAACAACACTTTTCACTGTACTGTACTGTACTGTGCCTGGGTTCAATGATAAACTTACTTGCTAACTAACTACTGGGTACAATAAGCTTCTTCCATACAGCCATCAGGCTATTAAACACAACAGCAAATAAGCTCTGAACTGTAACAGACTATTTTAATAATTATTATTATTACAATATATTTGTTTATTTATTGAGTATGTGTGAATGTGTATATATACACACACTGAACTTTTGTTTTCTCCCGTTATGTACTATGTTTACATATTCTGTTGTGCTGCAGCAAGTAAGGTGGGACATATGACAAATAAATATCCTTGGCTTAAATGTAAACCTGTTTGCTGCACTGCGAGGGATCCAGGCCGGGTTTTCTCTCCTCCGCCCCCTTCCTTCCTCCCTCCCTCCCTCCTCCCGGCGTGTTATGACTCCTCTCACACGGCGCTGCTCCAGCCGCCGAGCCGAGGCTGCGCTCGATCACAGGCCCCTCGGAGCCACCCCGGCTCCCTCTCACTCTCCCCCGGCCCACCTCGGCCCGGCCCAGCCCAGCCCGCGACATGCAGGCCGTCCTGCTGCCCTCTGACAGCGAAGGCGACGACACGGGCGCCCGAGCGCTGCTGGCTCTCAAGTCGGCGCCTTGCAGCCCGAGCCGGCACGGCGGTCAACTCAAGGCCGGCGTCATGCGCTGGGAGCTAGGCCTCGACCCGCAGGCCCCGCCCGACGCCGCCGTCGCCAAACTCGAAGGCCGCGACTTCGAGTACCTGATGCGGCAGCCGTCGGTGACGATCGGCCGCGACTCCAGCCAGGGCCCGGTGGACGTCAACATGGGCCACTCGAGCTTCATCTCCCGCCGCCACCTGCAGATCGCCTTCCAGGAGCCGCACTTTTACCTCAGGTGCCTGGGCAAGAACGGCGTTTTCGTGGACGGCGCCTTCCAGAGGCGGGGAGCGCCGCCGCTGATGCTGCCGCGACAGTGAGTAGCGAAACCCGCTCCTTTTGTGTTTGTCTGCGTTTTGTTAAAACACGAGGCCTACGCCGGCTTGGGAGTTGGAGCCGAACCCCAGCCCCGTGGCTCACTCAGGCCGCTCCGCAGCTACTCGAGGCCGGAGATTTCCACCTGGCGTCTAGGCCGCAGCCTCCCAATGTAAACAGAGCGAGCAGACAGCGTGTCCAAGCTCAGCCAGAGAGAAACCATAAGAACAAATACATTGGTGCGAATGATGTTAGGTAATTCTATAATTTATATATTTGGACCCATGCTTTATATTTTGCATCAATATTATCAGAACCCCTGAATAATCCCCAACACTTGGACACATTCTGCATCTATATTTTTAACCCCATAATAATCCCTAACTCTTGGACCCATGCATGTTTTTATTTTCATCAATATTTCATAACTTCTTAATTCCCAACACTTGAACAATTTTGCATCTATTTATTAACTCCTTAATGATCCTTAACAATTGGACCTGTACATTTTTAAAAAATCAATATTTAATTAGTCCTGAATTATCCCCAATATTTGGACATATTTTGCATTCATATTTCAAAACCCCTGAATAATCCCCAACACTTGGATACGTTTACATCTATATTTCTTAACCTTTCACAATCCCTAAATCTTACACCCATACATGGTTTTTAATCAATATTTCATAACTCCTTAATAATCCCCAACACCTGAACACTTTTGCATCTGTATTTCTTAATTCCTTAATAATCTTGAACAATTGGACCCGTATATATTTTTTGCAGCAATATTTCATTGTTTCAGAATGATCCCCGATATTTGGACATATTGCATGAATATTTCAGAACCTCTAAATAATTGCCAAAACTGGAATTATATATATATATATATATATATATATATATATATATATATATATATATATATATATATATAATATATATTTAAATCTATTTGTGGTGCAGTGTTGTATGTTCTTTATCATAAAAAGTTGCTTGCAACCTTGCAATAATGAAACACTGCGTCTCTTAAAGGACTTCCAACTATTTGCTCGTGAAATCAAAAAGTCCCTCTACTTAAGAATTGTATTTCATTTAATAGGATCATCCTGTGACTTTTAAATTGTTTTATTATTTATGTAGGTTTCGTATCTCTTATGCACATTTCTGTGTGTGTGTGTATGCGGAATAAAAAGTAATAGGTTTAAATAAGATAACGGTTCTAACCCCTCTACTTCAGCCCAGTGGGGCTTAAATTGCAAGTCCCTTTCTCCACCTTAAGAACTTCTCCCAAAGTTCTCCCAAAACAATTACATTTCACTCTGTACACTGTTACACCACCAGTTTGCATAAAGGAAGGGCTTAGGATTGGCATAAGATGTACAGAAAATAGACACAATATGCTGGAGTTCTTCTTCACAGTCTGAAGAAGGGTCTCAACCCGAAACGTTGCCTATTCCTTCTTTCCAGAGATGCTGCCTGTACCGCTGAGTTACTCCCGCATTTTGTGTCTATCTTCGATTTAAACCAGCATCTGCAGTTCCGTCCTACACATCATCATATGTAACCAGATAATCTTTTTTTTTTGGTGCATTGTTCAGGGGTAAATATTGGCCTAAACTTCAGAAAATATTCATCAAGCCCATTTCACATCAGTGGTAGAAGATGCAGTGTGAAGAACTCCATCTTTGACAGCGCAATGATATGATATCATGTGTCCCGGATTGTTTATGTAATTTGCTCAGGTACTTGCGATGGACTTTGAACCACAACCTTTCGACAAGAGGGCCAGTTTAAAAAAAACAGTTGAACACGGGAGACTGACTATAACATTAAATGACAAGCGAGGAAATAACCTCGTAGAAATGCTAACTACATTCATTATGTTTTTAGGAAAACAGATCCTTCAAATTACACATTGTTTAAAAATTATGGTAATGTATTTATGATTTACTCACAGGCTATAATTGAAAGTCTTTCATTTAGTATCAGAGGAATGTAGTTTTAATGAGCTGTATTTTGTAGTAACATTCAGTAAATACATTTTTAGATCCGAAGATTTGAAGAGGAAAGAATGGGTTTATTTTAATTAGTTTTAATTTGCAGCCTGCTAATTATGTTTTTGTTAAATGTATTACTTTGATAACTTAATATTCTGTTTATAAATTTATTGCCATCTTAGGACGTCAGAAGCAGGTTTTATGGGCCTTTTTTAAAACTGGATAGCTTAACCAGAGATGTTGCCTGTCCCGCTGAGTTACTCCAGCATTTTGTATCTATCTTCGGTGTAAACCAATATCTGCAGTTCCTTCCTACACATATAGAGGAGATGTCTTTTACTATTTCCATTCATGAAACTGCTTTCCAACTGAATTGTTAACCTGGCTTTGTTGGCATCTTCCCTTCGACGTATCATCTGAATGTTTTCAACTTCCAGAGAAATGAAATTTCTGAAAATATTTCTACCATTTCTCAGAATTTGACTGATGGAATTTGTTTGTTTTGTGACTTAATTTCACAGGAAATAAGTCATCTTAGAAATCTGTTTTACCTGATTTGTTAGAGATTGCCTTTTGTCACACATTTTGGTTTACTGGTGATTTTACATGTAGAGTTAATAAAAAATTCCTGCAAGTGGTGCTGTAGACTGTAAGTTGTGTTGTGATTTTCTTTTGGAGATCGCACTCCCATGTAGGATTGTATCATTTTCAGATTCCATTTTATTTATTATTGAGTAACTCTCTGTTAGGAAGAAGAACAGCTTTTTTTTTGGGTAGCTTCCTTTGTCAAGCTCAGCTGTTTTTTCAGATGATTTGAAAAAATATTCTGAATTCAATTCCTTTGTCAAAATTTTCTGTCCCCGTGGTCTTCATCTCTTAATCTCTCAAAGCAGAGTAAGTATGATCGGAAACCCTAGAACAGTAATCGGACACACATGCCACATTGCCTTGGTACCAAAGGGTAAAATTCCACCATTGCCTGACAGTTTGCTGTTTTTCCGCCCAAAGCAACCCATTTTGTTTATCATTAAGATTTGTAACTCTACCTATTGTGGTGAGGGTTGCCACCGTTGCCGCCCAACTCGCTCATCTCGCAGTGCAGCAGTTCAAGCAGCATGCTGTTCCAAGGGCAAATATAGGTGGGTAAGAAGATAATGCAGATGCTGGTTTACATGCTGGAGTAACTCAGCGGGACAGGCAGCATCTCTGAAGAGAAGGAATGGGTGATGTTTCGGATCGAGAACCTTCTTCAGGCAGTCAAGGGAGAGGCAAACTAGAGATATGGGAGGGTACAAAGTGGATTTAAGGTGTGTAAAGGACAGATCAAAGCAGGCGATGGAAGGGTCAAATAGGTGAGTAAAATGGTTGATGGATTCTTGATTAGAACGGGTGTCAAGGGTTATGGGGGGGAAGGCAGGAAAATGGGATTAGGATGCAGAGATCAGCCATGATTGAATGGCAGAGTGGACTCGATGGGCCAAATGGCCTAATTCTACCCATATAACTTGTGACTTTGTGGATAAGCCAACAATACCCATGGTCTAATTTTTTAAATGCTCCACTGTTTATTTTTCAAGTTCTGGTGATTCTAGAGTACACGTTGTAAGACTATTAAATTATACTAGAAATGTAGCTCTTGGAAATTATTATAATTGTAGATGTCATGAGTCAGATTCAGAAAATGTTAAAATATTGGTTTGGTAATGGAGACATTGGCATGAACAAGTGTGTTGTTTACTTTGAAGCAAGTGTGTAAAGAATATTTTGCACTTCGAGGATGAAAATCCGTACTGCAATGACAAAGGTGGCCAAATAACACAAAAGCAAGGCGATGTGGCCAATCATTTGTAGATACAAAGCATAATGCTATTTATTGCTCCGCATATACAGTAAACTCAGGTTTAGTCTAGTGTGCTACCTGAATTTAAAACTATATCTGATCAACAGGACATATAGTGCTGGAGGAACTCAGTGGGTCAGGTAGCATTTCTGGAGAACATAGATGGGTGACATTTTGGGTCGGGTCCCTTCGTCTGAAGAAGGGCCTTGACCCGAAATGTCACCCATTCCTTCTCTCCATAGATGCTGACTGTTCCGCTGAGCTACTCCTGTTTTTTGTGTCAATAATCTGATGATGTCCAGGAGTTGAGGCTTCTCACAAGGTGATTCTGGTTATGCCATTTGACCTTAGACGTTTGAGATGCAGCGTGGAAACAGGCCCTTCGACCCACCGAGTCTACGCTGACCAGCAATCACCCCGTACACTAGCACTATCCTATACACTAGGAATAATTTACAATTCACAGAAACCAATTAATCTACAAACCTGTACATCTTTGGAGTGTTGAAGGAAATCAGAGAGAGAAAACCCATGCAGGACACAAACACAGGAAGAATGCACAAACTCCGTACAGACAGCACCCGTAGTCTGGATGGAACCTGGGTCTCCACCGCTGGAAGAAATCAACTCCACAGCATTGCCACTGAGCCGCCCCTAGTTGTCGGGTCGTGCAGCTGTTGGGACCAGGAGAAAAGAATGGCTTTAAATTTGGGGAAAGTGAGTAGATGGCCCCCAGAGAGAAGGGGTAAAGTTGGGTCTCGCGTATTTTTTAGGCTTATTGTTGTTTCAAGAGCCAAGAGTGTTTTATTGTCATGTGTCCCAGATAGAAAAATGAAATTCTTACTTGCTGCAGCACAACAGAATATGTAAACATAGTACATTGTAAACAATATGATAAATGAGGGAGAGAAAAAAGTTCAGTGTATACATACCCACACACACACATACACACAGATAAATATATACACATACATATATCTACACACACATACATATATATTATATATGTACATACACACACACACTCACAAAAACAAACGATAGTAGTATAATAATAATAATAATAGTCTATTGAAGTTCAGAGCTTATTTAAGGTTGTTGTGTTTAATAACCTGATGGCTATAGGAAAGAAGCTGTTCCTGGGACCTGGACGTCACTGTTTTTAGGCTCCTGTTCCTTCTCCCCGATGGCAGGGGTGAAATGAGTGTGTTGCCAGGGTGTTGTGGGTCTCTGATGATGCTGGCTGTCTTTTTGAGGCAGTGACTCTGATAAAACCCCACGATGGTGGGGAGGTCAGAGCCGATGATGGACTGGGCAGTGTTCACAGCTTTTAGCAGTCTTTTCAACTCCCGGGCATTCAAGTTGCTGAACCAGGCCATGATGCAACCAGTCAATGTGCTCTCTACTGTACACTTGTAGATGTTCAAGAGAATCCTCTCTGACGTGACAAATCTCCGTAATCTTCTCAGGAATTAGAGGCGTTGATGTGCTTTATTTATAATTGTATCAGTGTGCTGGGTGCAGGCAATATGCATGCCCAGGAATTGACGTTTTTGGCTCCCTCCACCATCGTCTCATTGATATAAACAGGATTGTGGGTCCTCAACCTTCCCCTTCCAAAGTCCACAATCAGTTCATTGGTTTTACTGATATTGAGAGCCAGGTTGTTGTGCTGGCACCATTTGGTCAATCGGTCGATCACATTTCTATACTCTGACTCATCACCATCTGTAATTCGTCCCACAATGGTGGTGTCATCGGCGAATTTGACGATGGAGCTCTCACTATGTCTGGCTACACAGTCATGAGTGTAGAGTAGGGGGCTGAGCACGCACTGATGGTTAACGAGGAAGAAGTATTTCTGCCAATTCTAATAGACTGTGGTCTGTGGAAGAGGAAGTCGAGGATCCAGTTGCAGAGGGTTGCGCTGAGACCCAGTTCTGTGAGCTTGGTAACCAGGTACCGAGGTACAGTGGACAAGCTATGTTTTGCATGCTATCCACTCAAAACTGATAATTTTGTACATAAATATAATCAGGCCAAACTCAAAGTACAGTAAGTAGAGCAAAGATACAGAGTTCAGAAGTTAGTCTCAGCATTGTAGAGCAACTTTTCCAGAGACAAGTTCAATGTCTGCAATGTGGTGGAGGTTAAAGAGCTTACAGAAGGACCATTCAGAAGCCGGTTAATAGAGGGGTAGGAGCTGCCCCTGAGTATGATGATGCCGCTTTAAAGCTTCCGTACCTTTCTGCCCAATGGGAGCAAAAGGAATGACTGGAGTGGGAGAAGTCTTTGACTATGTTGGCTGCTTTTCTGAGGTGGTGGAGAGCAGGGAAATTGAGAGGGTAGGCGAGTGATCAGGAGTGAGACTAAGGGAGGTAATTAGGCAAGAATAGAGGGAGACTGAAGAATCGGCTATCGGGGAAAGGTGGGGGAGGATGTTGGAAAAAAAGATTGAGGGAAAAATGGTGTGGGCAAAATCTGTGTCCATCGTTATGTGTGTGATATGTTTGTACTGTGGGGTCTGTTCTTTTGTCATCTTGGAGCTCCTTGCCATTGAATCAGCTGTTCTGTACAATTCTGAGTTCTATTTAAATTGGCGCCCTAGTCGGCGCAGACATCATCAATCACAGAGCTTGGTCGCGTTCTATGATCTTAGTGTGGGGTCAATTATTCCACAGTTCCCAGAGAAATCTTCTGGGCCTGAGGAATTCTTTCCTCCTGGAGTATGCGGCAATAAATTAATGTTGGGATGGCTTTTTTACATGGACAAAGGTTCTTGCGTAGCTGCTTTCTGAGGTGGTAGTGGGCCATATGTTGTACATCAGTGGGTTAGAATGGAAACCTGGGTGTCACATTTTGGGTATATCCGATTTCTACTATCAAATGCTCGCGTATCACTTTTGGATTCCTCTGGTTGTACGAGGTAAGTACAGAAATGTAGAAGCACAGTGTTTCTATGTCGCGTCTGCAACATTTCTTGGAATTGAAAATATCTTGCTCTGAGGTTATAATTTGTTTCCGTTCCTTCTTGGTAAGATCTTGTGGTGTTAGCAGAATATTTGGGGTCACCGGGGTGCACTGAGATATAAATTCATTGTATTTGGTTCTTCAATATTGTTCTATTGCTATTAATAAAAGTAATTGTGTGATTTGCAGTGATGTAATGTTTCAATACACCCAGGAGAACTATATTCTGGTGAATTAACACATTATAGTGTGACTTTTGTCAGCACTAATTGGAAATGATGTGCTTTCTGCCATGGAAGGCTTGTCTCTTTTATGTCAACAGGGATAAGACGGATACTTCCATTCCCTTGTAATGTTGCATTTTTCATCGTAAAATATGAATAATTGTATACATTAAAATTATAAATGACAGAGTAGTGTTTTATTAATGTAATCATATACTTGTGGTGTGTTAGAAAAACATCATAAATGACAAGAATTGTCAAGTTTACACCCAGCTAATATGTTTGGATGGTCATTTGTTACTTTTGGCAGTTTGTTCCTTTAACGACAGAGTTATATGGGGTGTTTGCATCATATCAGTTCTTTATTTTTATTATTAAGTCATGGGAATGTACTAGTTTTTCTAATTGTGCAATGTTGCAGCATTATGTGCATGTATAGGTATTCTATGACCTTAATGAGGGCAAAGTTTAACTGAATATTGCATGTGGGTTATTTTCTGTTTGCTTAAATAAGATTGCATAGTTATATTTATCCATTTGAATAATTAAGAAGCAAGAAAGGAGTTATCACATTACTGAAGGTATTCACTTAGTGCATCTAGAAATGTGTACAAAATCGATCTACTCTGGGTTAAACCGATTTTTGACAGCACCAAACCTTTTTGGAGTTGTGTAAACATATTTTTGGGCCATCAATTCACCATGTTCATATCTATGGAAATGGCGGTTGTAGCAGGCTTTGATGTGACCTTGCAATCCCTCCTGAAAAGAGGGGAAGTGACTGGCAAGTGGTATTCTATGTTGATGTACTGTACGTCCTTACAGCGCACAATCGCAGTCTATAAATGTGAATGCTCGAGGGAAGCCTGCAGTGTAAGCCAATGTTCATTGCATTTGCCTTTTCTAGTGGACTGAAGGAAATGTAATTCTGTCATTAAATATGGAGTTTGGGTGGTTTCTGTAATGCAGCAGTGAGCATCAACCTGGGAGATACACCAGGTGGAATGATTCTGAGTGACTAACCTTGGCCTTCACCTTCACAGGTACAGCAGTGCAGGCACATGTGAGTGGAACTTGCAGATCACGCAGTTCACCTTTTTAAAATATCACTGTTTCAATGAGAATTAACAATGTGGGTTTCCAGATTAGTCAATGTTGAAAGTCGTGCTGTCAATTAATTTTGTACTCTGTTCTACTGTTCAAAGTTCAAATTTATTCGTCAAATGCACCAACTAAGGTACAGCCACGCAGCGATGCAATTGAAAAAAGAATACACAATAGAGTTTAACATAAACATCCACCACAGCATTCTTCACTGTGGTGGAAGGCAATAAAGTTCAGTTAGTCCTCCTCCTTTGTTCATCCGTGGTCGGGGCCATGAACCCTCCGTAGTCGCCGCTACGGACGGCCGGATCTACAGGCCCTCTCGTCGGGATGATCGAAACTCCGACGTTGGGATGGTCGAACACACTCCGAAGCTTGGAGTGCCCGATCGGCCACTATCTTACCGGAGACCGCGGCTTCAGGATGTTATAGGCCGGCGGTCGGAGCTCTTCTCCGGCGACCTCCAGCAAGGGATCCCAGGTTCCGGATGGTAAGGCGGAGAAGCAACATGGAAAAAGTCGCCAATCCGTCGAGGAAGTGACTGAAAAACGGTTTTCCCCTTTTCTCCCCTACCACCCCCCACATAAGACATACCGAGAGACACTAAAACAAACATTTGGACATACTAATAAAAAAAGTTGAAATAACAAACATGCTGCTGGCAGAGCAGTCGACTCGCAATGCCCCCAACAGACCTCTCATAATTTAACATAATTTATCAGAGTTTTATCTTGGGAATAAATTGCAATGGTACATAACTATTCGGCCAAAAAAAATCATGTTGAATATCCGGATGGTGCAAAGTCACCCAAAAAAGATGCTTTAATTGTTCCACTCTGGATCAAGCCTATTTTCAACTTCACTGGACCATCTTATGTATGTTGGACAGGAGAGCAGAAGGGATTATGGCGCTGGAGATGCTTGCTATATGCTTCCAATACTTTCATGATACAAAGGACTGAAAAATGTCAAGTGCAATAACCTTGCTCAAAGAATGATACATCATTTTAACATTGGTTGTGAGGAAGATTTTAGAATCAGAAATTGGGGAAATCGTTAATAAGCATTTGCCGATTTAAAAATTGATAACGATGAATCAGCAGAGATTTGTTAAAGATATCTTGTGTTTGACGAGTTGATAGTTTGATGAAGTAAGTGATGCAGGGAATGTGGTGGATTTCTGTGTGGATTTTCAGAAACATATGACATACAAAGTTGGTTAATAAATTGAGACCAATGGAAAAGAAGAGTTGGTATCAGAAGTATGGACAGGAAATTGACATGGACAGAAACTTGTGAAAAATGTACTCCAGAATGAAGGAGGCTGAAGAAGGGTCCAGATCTAAAACGTCACATATCCTTTTCCTCCTGAGATGCTGCCTGACCCGCTGAGTTACTCCGGTACTTTGTGCCTATCTGAAGGAGGCTGACAGCTTTTATGGACATATGTGGATGACTTAGATGTGGGTGTTTGAGATTAAATGTCTAAACAGGCAGATGACAGAAAGCTTGGAAACATGAGAATAGTACCTGCAAGAAGATAGAAACATAGAAAATAGGTGCAGGAGTACGCCATTTGGCCCTTCAATATGATCATGGCCGATCATCCAAAATCAGTACCCACCCGTTCCTGGTTTTCCCCCATATCCCTTGATTCCGTTAGCCCTTAGAGCTAAATCTAACTCTCTCTTGAAAACATCCATTGAATTGGCCTCCACTGCCTTCTGTGGCGGAGAATTCCACAACTTCACAACTCTCTGGGTGATTAACGTTTTCCTCATCTCAGTCCTAAATGGCCTACCCCTTATTCTTAAACTGTGACCCCTGGTTCTGGACACCCCCAACATAGGGAACATTTTTCTGCAAGATCTAAGCTGGTTGAACATGCAGACAAGTGGCAGAACCTGTGTACTTCCAAAGGGTGTGCAGAGGCACAGATGCCTGGTACTGTGCATATATCAGTGAGAGTGACAAGACATGTGGAAAGAAAATTAGTAAAATAATTAGCATATCTGGAGTTAATTAAATAAAGGCACAGAGTTCGGAAGCAAGATTGTTATTTTAAACATGTGTAATACATATATTGGGCTACAACTGTTTTGCTTTAATTCCAGACCACACTCTAGGAAGCATGTGAAGATTCTTGAGTATGTGCAGAATATAAGTTAGTGGTTTTGACGAGGATGGTTCTCAGCCATAAGGTCACACTGGTGAAACTGGTAAATGTTCTCCTTGGTTTTAGATTAGATTAGATTCCTTTATTGTCATTCAGACCATTCGGTCTGAACGAAATTGTCACCATGCAGTCACAACATATGATAAAAAAACAAAACACACAATAAACACATATCCAACATCCACCACAATGAGTTCACCAGGCACCTCCTCACTGTGGTGGAAGGCAAAAGTCTTAAGTCATTGTCTTCATCCCTCCTAGTTCTCCCTCTGCGCTGAGGCGATCCAGGCCTCCGCCGCTGCTGGAGCACCGCAGCTCTAAGCTGGGCCGCCGCCGCCGCTGGAGCACCGCAGCTCTAAGCTGGGCCGCCGCCGCCACTGGAGCACCGCAGCTCTAAGCTGGGCCGCCGCTGCCGCTGGAGCACCGCAGCTCTAAGCTGGGCCGCCGCTGCCGCTGGAGCACCGCATCTCCAAGCCAGGCACTGCAGCTCTAAGCCGGACCGCTGCCGCTGCTGGAGAACCGCAGCTCCAAGCCGGGCCGCCGCCACAGCTCCGCCATTAGGCCTCAGCACAGACGGTGACGGGGGACACGCATCCCCCGAAGGGAGAGACTAAAGCCCTGTTTCTCCCACCCCCCACCCCACATACACAACCTAATAAAACAAAGTTCTACTAAAACAAACACTAGAAGACAACAAAAAAAAAGGAAAAAAACAGACGGACTGCAGGTGAGCCGCAGCTGCCAACCAGCGCAGCCACTTCCGGAAGCTTTACTCTGGCAAGGTTTTAAAAAAAAAAGGAAGAAAGTGATTAAACTTAGAAAGGATATGTTGAGGGAAGATACCCATTAATGATTGGAACAAGACCTGAGACATGGATTTAAAACACGCAAGATAGGTTTGAAGAAAACGGTTTGGCCAGAGAATAGTTATGACCTGAATTTACTGACTGAGGATGGTGAACTGAGGATTACCGCTGTTTTAGGACCCAAATAGATTGCTCTCTAATAATTCTGTGATTCAATGTATCCAATACGAAAGACGTGGAAAAATATATGAGGTGACTCTCAATAGTGGGTTAATTGAACTCCCTAAATTAGAGAAAAGGCCACCAGGCGCTTCCATTACTATTGTTTGAATATGAGTTTTATGACTTTGATTGTTGTAATAACCATACCCTTTGATATGCAAACATTTGGGAGACCTTTTGTTATAATATGGCATCCTAGAAGACAGCGTCTTGACCAGGTTGCAACACCGACCAGAAAGATTTTAGTTTCCAGTGCCAGCCTTGCCAAGGAATGCTCCACTCTCAAGTCCAGCCTTGAATTTAAACTCCATTCCATATCCTTCAATATAGTGCAACATTGAAAGGATTGATCGCTTGCTGGAGGTGTTGGGTATTGGTTAAAGTGTGATTTCATGGGACTATTTGAAGAAGCAGGGTAGTCATACAGACATTCAGTCAAATTTTATCCCTCAAGTAACATCTTGAAAATCACACTGCTTGCTGATGATTGTCTTTCACTTGTGGAATCCTTGCTGGACAGAGATTCCCTTCAATACAATAACTACAGAAAAATACTGAATGTTTTCAAGGTCCATTGGATCGATGGAAGTTCCTTTTCCTTTGCGCTGTACTGAATTAGCGGTGTCCTGGCAGGAATTGCACAATGTACTCTGTTTGTTTTAAGGAGAAAATTGGCTGAAGATGCTGTTACTTTTGAACTGTTCAACGATCTTTGGCAGAAGTGCGGTAAAATTGAGAGAAATAGATTGGAATGCAATGTTTTTTTTGTGTTTGAAGGATTATTCACTGTTTTGGCTCATCCTTGTGTAATTGCCAGTTCAGTTAAGAATTGAAGATTGCCCCTGTAACTGAATAAGCAGTAGGTCAGAGCAGAACGTGACACTCCCTTCGTTCTGGTTGGACTCAAATATCTGGAATGTGAATTGCTCCATTCCTACTGTGTTAAATCATTCCTAGTTCATTTTTCTTAGAAAGACTGGAGCTACTTATATTCCAGCTGTTTTGAGCCAACTCGGTGGTGGTCTGTATAATGGTACTTTGAGCTAACGAATGTCAAGCACTTAAAACTGGAGTTTGCAGGTTGTAGAGACAGGATATAGAATTCACAGAGTGCTGAAATTGTGCCTTTGATGTACAGAGTTTGATATTAACATTGCCTGGAAGTGACTGCCATGTAATTCCTGCAGTTACCTTGTTCCTTTTACCCGTGGCATATTTTGTACCTAGTACACTCCTTCTTTCACCACCCCTCTGTATGTTGGGGAGAATTATTTTTAAATTACCAATTCTGTGAATTTCATGGACTAGCACAAAGTTTATTTTGATGGAGTATGTGTCTCTCTCAGTCTATGCCTTCCCTTTTCCATTACCCTAACCATGACTAGTTATTTTTGCTAAGATCATAAAGCAATGCTCAGTAAAAGATGGGTGCCAAAGATTTGAGCGCCAAATAAGATGGATTTGAATTCTTCCAACAGTTCAAAATCTATTCCAAGAGAAACTATATTTTTCATAGCCTAGTTTGCTGCAACCCTTGTTTTTGTTTTTAATGAAAGATCATGGCTGTGTGTGCCAACAACTGCCTAGAAATATTGTAAGTAATTGTAAGTAAGCAGACATAAATAGTTTTCTCCGTGAAAATTGCTCTTACTGATCTGAGAATGAGGTAATTTCCAGAAAGGTTGAGGTTCATTTCTGTATTTGGCATTGATATTTGATATTCAACGTGCGATGAATATTTTCCTTTGACTGGTTTTCTCTAAATGTTTTTGTGGCTTGCTATGAGACGGCTGATGCTGGGAAATGGATGATTGGATGTTTAGTAGACACATTGTAGACCGAAGGGCCTGTTAACCTGTTTTGTACTGTTCTATGTTCTATTGGGCCTGTCCCACTTATGTGATTTTTCAAGCGACTGCCGGTGACTCAAGTTTCCAGCAGCCGCCTGAAAAAACGGCAACTGGAATGGCGACTGTCAGAGTGGAACACACACACACACACACACACACACACACACACACACACACACACACACACACACACACACACACACACACACACACACACACACACACACACACACACACACACACACACAAACACGTCTCTTCCTTCACCAGCCCGTTATGCAGGCGGGGACAGGGCAAGCGGGGGGGAGCGCCGTCTCAGTGACATTCACGCGGAACAAAGCCAATGTGATACAGACACACACCGCGATGAACAGGAAGGTTGGCGCTGTAATTAAGAAGCCAAAAAGCACCGTTAAGTCCTTTAAAAGAGGGGGAGAGAGGGTAGAAGGGGGGAGAAGGTGTGGAGACAACTTTTACGAACACAGAGATACACGGCTGTGAAGCTCGGCAGACATTAACTACTGCTTACGTTTTTTTTTGCCAATGAGCCAATGAAATTCACCGGTCAGCACTGGCTACAACCTACACAAACCTAAGAGAACCTTATACCTCCTGGCGACCCACCTACGGCATGAGAATTCTCGCTACTCCATGGCAGCTTCTTTCTAGTCGCCGCTAATTATTCAACGTGTTGAAAAATTTGTGGCGACCATAATGAGGCCGCGACTAGTTCCCAGAATGCGGGAATTCCTCACGACCATGAAGGCAACCACCCGCGAACATGTGGCGACCATGTGGCGACTGCATAGTCTCCTGCAGTCGCCTAAAAAGTCGCCTAAGTGGGATTCTCGCAGCCAGCAGATACTGCATCAGTGTTGACTGAATTTAATGTTTTAACATGGTGAATAAGAAAATTAATGTACGAATTTTAAAATGTTATTTTTTTAATGAACTTTGACTATAATTTTAAACGTTAGTTAAGGTGTAAATTTGAAGAACGTTGCTTGTACACATCCTGTAAAAGGGAAGCTGCTGAATAACAAAACCTGTATCAAATAGTGATCCTGTTTACACTTGGCTTTGTTGTTTATAAAAAAAAATGTCAGTTCAGCAAAATTAGTATGTGGCTGCTGATTATTGTGATCGGGCAAAAATAATGACTTACTGATCGTACATTTCTTGTCCATTATTACTAAGTGAAACTGCAGTTGTTTAGTCCGTTTGTTTTACCCCTACCTTAAAAAAAGGATTAATAACTTGGAGATAGACACAAAAAGCCGGAGAAACTCAGCGGGGACAGGCAGCATCTCTGGAGAGGAGGAATGGGTGACGTTTCGGGTCGAGACCCTTCTTCAGACTGAGGAAGGGCCTTGACCCAAAACGTCACATATTCCTTCTCTCCAGAGATGCTGCCTGTCTTGCTGAGTTACACCAGCTTTTTGTATCTATCTCCGGTTTAAACCAGCATCTGCAGTTCCTTCCCACATGATTAATAACTTGGGCCTCGTATTGAATAGATAATTTAAACTCCTATCTACTGCAATAGTGTTGGGGTAGGGGGGAAAAACAGCAGAAAGGGTATTAGTATCAATCTTTCCGCAGCTAGAGAGAAGAGGGTGGCACAGTGGCGCAGCTTGCAGAGCTGCTGCCGCATAGTACTAGAGACCCAGGTTCGATCCTGACTTCAGATATCAACTGTGCGCAGTTTGCATTTTCTTCCTGTGGCTGCTATGGTTTCCTCTAACATTCAAAAGACATGGGTTTTGTAGATTAATTTACCTCTTGTTAAGTCCTCCCCTAATATGTCGGGAGTGGGTGAGGAAGTGGGATAGCATAGAATTAGTGTGAAAGGAGATCAACGATACGAGTGGGCTCGGTGGGCTGAAGGAAACGTCCTTTAGTTTAGTTTAGAGATAAAGCGTGGAAACAGGCCCTTCGGCCCACCGAGTCCGCACCGACCAGTAATCCTCGCACATTAACACCATCTTGCAGACACTAGGGACAATTTTTACACGTACACCAAGCCAATTAACCTACAAACATGTACGTCTTTATAGTGTGATACGAAAGCAAAGATCTTCGAGAAAACCCACGTGGTCACGGGGAGAACGTACAAATTCCATACAGACAGCACCCGTAGTCGGGATTGAACCTAGTCCCCGCTGCCGTAAGTGCTGTAAGGCAGCAGCTCTACTGCTGTGCCACTGTGCCGGCCTAAATTTCTGTTTTCATTAATTTTATTACCTTTGTTACAGATGTCATCTTGTTCTTGCAGATTATCTCATATTGCATTTTATGTTTTCAATTCAGATCTTCTGAAATAATGCTGCCAGGCAATGGTGTTGAGTTGACTGAAGGCAAACAGTATATTATACAGCAGTTAGTTTACTCAGTCTATAGAAGGAACAAAGGAGCAACTTCTCACAGTAAGAGGGTACATTTTTCCAAAACAAAGAACGAGGGAAGGATAGCTACCTACAAATTATATGGAAAAACATCGGTCCTAGCAACCAACAACATTCTGGCAGATGAGCTTGATTGATAGGGAAATGGGCTAGTCCTCACTCTGGCTGTGTATGATATTGTTTTTATCTGCAATGTAAAATATAATTCTGTGGAAATAAATTATTGGATTGTTAGTGAATCGTGTTGGGCATTTAGGAAGAGACTATTTAATTTTGTTCGCCTTTTCCACCAATCTATTGGATCATTCTGATCTGTATTTCAACTTTTATTTGTCCATCTTTGATTCATACCTCTTCATATCCTGCTGTACAGGCATCTATTGTTCCTAATTTTAAAAGTTTCAGTTTCAGATTTTAACACCTTTTTTGTGGAA
The DNA here is from genome assembly GCA_963514005.1 of Raja brachyura. The sequence goes on from OY740801.1 coordinate 5,351,477, forward strand.
CCACGTGCTTTAAGTTTCACATTGTGTTGAAACTGACCAGGGACCAAGTTGCTGACCACCCTATGCATTTACGGAATTCACTTGAAAAGTTTAATACTGTATAACATGTTAAAAATAACATGTTACACAGCCATTGTAACATCATCCAGCTCGGATGTTAAAAAGATGTCAGATTGTAAAGTGGGGGGGGGGGGGGGAGATAATGTAACTTGTCAGCTTTAATACAGAGTGGTGGGGGGGGGGTTGGCCACGAGCTGGGTGGGTGACGAGCAAAGGCAGTTAGATTTGAAAAGATGTCAGATTGGTGAACAATTTTAGTAAACAAAACTCTGGAGATAATGAATCAAATTTACAGATATGGGGATTTTTGAAATCATGAGGTAAATCTCTGCCAGAATATGTAAAAATTTCACCGTTACTGCGTCAGGTTTCTGAGGAGATGTGAATTGCAGAAAAAGTTCAAGTTTGAAAGCAAGAAGACAAACAACCAAACATCCAGAGTTTTAATAAGTACTAGACCAAGGGGAACCCGTTGGTAAGACCTCCCTGGTGGAATAAAACCTTTGTGAAAAAAAGGTCTTGCGTTCCACTACCTGCAACCTCCGGCAACCACCTTCAACTAGCATCGCAACCGGCTTCGACTAAATAATCACCGATGTTTAAAACGGCAACCTACTTTTAGTCGCGGCCGGTTTTTAATTTTTGAAATAATCGCCGGAACATAGAAGAAGCGGAAACCACTTTTGACCATTAGGGAGACTGACAAAAACCTCCGGGAACCGTACGGAAACCTTGGGTGGGGCGCAAAGTCTCCAGAGGTTTCTGTTCAGGTTTCCTAAGTGGGACAGGGAGATGACACACACAACAGGGATTATGTTATGGCTTGCAGGTCATCAGAACTACGGTAGACACAAAATGCTGGAGAAACTCAGCGGGACAGGCAGCATCTCTGGAGAGAAGGAATGGGTGATTTTTCGGGTCGAGACCCTTCTTCAGACTCATAAGATTTATCAGAACTAAGAGCAGATGTTGGCCATATGGTCTTTAACCTTTATTATTCGCCAGATCAAAATGAACTTGTATCTCAATTTTTCCTCATACTTTAGATAATTCTTGATTCATTTGTATACCATCATTTATTAGATTAATTTAACATAAAACATACCAAGAGTAACCAAAACAGCCCTCTGAACTAGTTTCACTATTTTTAGTTTATGGTTGATTGTTGACCCCCTGAGCTCCACTTTCCTACCCAATCTCAGTTATTAGGGATTCTTTCTGCAATTACCCCCTCTCCTCGCCCTGCATTATGAATAGGGTTGTGTTCCAAGAAAATCGTCTGCATTAGATTTTTCTTTTATAATTAAAAAACCTTTGTTACATGAATCCCATGTTACCAGCAGAGATGTGTTGGTCTGGTAGATGCAAAATGCTGGAGTAATTCAATAGGACAGGCAACATCTCTGGATAGAAGGATTGGGTGATGTTTTCGGGACGAGACCCTTCTTCAGACTGAATCGGGGGAGAGGGAAATACAGAGATAAGGAAAGGTAAGGTGTGAAAAGAGACAAAAGGGTAGAAGGTAGGGTGAAGGCAACTCCTTGATCGGTCTCTAGTTGCACTCTGGCCGGCCTTGGTAATGGTGTTTTCCCTTCGAAGAACATTAACGTACCAGATGAGTTTTTTGTTACAAAAACCGAGTAGGGTCATGGTGGCTATATCTTAAGATTTCAGATTTATTTAATTTAAACTCTCAAACTGACAATTGGGGTGGAATTTAAATTTGAGTCCCAGATCAATGGTCAAAACACTAGCTGGCAGCCCATTTCACCAAATATACTGATTGGTAATTTCACCAATATATTACCATCTCCCAGGTAGTCAGTATTTATTTTGTTTCATGAAGTTAAATGTATTGATAGGTTTTTTTTACTGTACTACTGTTCTTTTAAATTTTTAGATCCGTAGTTATTATACTATAAAGGGAGTTTTAAGCATTTATAATTTGTGGACAGGTTTGCAGATGTACCATAACTTGCTTTGAATTTTTCCTTTGGTAGTCCAGAAAATTGTCGTGTACATCGAACGTTGCTCTTCCTATTCTGCTGTCAAGCTAGATCTATGTATAGTCCAATCTCATTAAAATGTAGCTGAACTAAAGCTGAGCTATTTGAAGATAAACAAGGAAATAGTAAACCCACATCAATACAGAATTTTGTGTGTCTTAAAGCTTATGTTTCGTTTTTTTCAATTGTCAGTCATTGGCTTCTGGTGTAACCAGTTTAACAACTTGCAGTTGGGGAAGCCACACTCTCATTCACCTGTTGTTTCTGTGCACACTGACCTTTTATGTGTTCCTGGGAGACAACGCGTACATTTTTAAATTATGCTTGCATCTGTCCATAGCCTTGTCCTTTTCCTGCCCTTTTTTACATATCATCCGTCTAAATCTATGTGGCACCTGTTCATCTGATTGTCTCTGAATGTAAACATAGGCATCATTGCCTGTCCACGTCCTCCAGAGATGCTGCCTGACCTGCAGTTCCTCCAGCACTTTGTGTTTTTTGCTCAAGATTTCAGCATCTGCAGTTCTTTGTGTCTACAATGTCCGGAGCAATGTCCAGTCATGCCTTTTCTTGCTTGCAGTCTCTCCTTAACATTTGTATTTGATCATTGTCTCCAGAAGCTAAAAAGTGATCCGATATATTTGCATATCTCGAGGTTGTAATGTTACAACATTAACAAGTATGCTCTAGGTATATTATGTAATGCCTCATTTTTTTCATTGATCACTAATGTCAAAATTGAAGAGTTAGTAAGAATTCAATTATGTACCAGGTACTAGCCTTTGAGTATGATGCCCCTTCTTCTCTTGATTCCCCCTTTGAATATGATGCATATTGAGCATATGAAAATCATAGTTTTTGATGAAGAATGAATTTGGAGTATTGCATGCTTCAATCAAATCTTTAAATGTACTTGCTATTCTTCATTTAAAATGTATGTTTAAAAGATGACGGATGTCAAGTTTCTGATCTATTGTTCATCTTGCAGGCTGTTCCACATCATTGAATTAAACCATCGTGCATTATTTTATGTATATAATTCTTAAGCTGTCAGCATTGCAGACAATGCATCTCTCCTGTTAAAGAAGGAACTGCAGATGCTGGAGAATCGAGGGTTACACAAAAAGCTGGAGAAACTCAGCGGGTGCAGCAGCATCTAAGGAGCGAAGGAGATAGGCGACGTTTCGGGTCGAGACCCTTCTTCAGACTGGTCAGGGATCAGGGAAACGAGAGATATAAACAGTGATGTGGAGAGATAAGGAACAATGAGTGAAAGATATGCAAAAAAGTATTGGTGATAAAGGAAGCAAGCCATTGTAAGCTGTTTGTGGTGTGAAAATGAGAAGCTAGTGCGACTGGGGGGGGGGGGGGGGAGATGGAGAAGGAATGTCATGGCCAGAGGGCTGAGGGAGAGGTGGGGGGGAGGCAGTCTGGGTTAACAGAATTGAGAAAATTCAATTTTTAAGCCCAGAGGATGCAGACTCCCCAAGCGGAATATGAGGTGCTGTTCCTCCAACTTGCGGTGTTGATCACTCTGGCTGTGGAGGAGGCCCAAGGACCGAGAGGTCGGATACGCAGTGGGAGGGGGAGTTGAAGTGCTGAGCCACCAGGAGGTCGGGTTGGTTATTGCGGACCGAGCGGAGGTGTTCGGCGAAACGATTGCCCAGCCTACGCTTGGTCTCACCGATGTAGATCAGCTGGCATCTGGAGCAACGGATGCAGTAGATGAGGTTGGAGGAGGTGCAGGTGAATGCATCTCTCCTGATTGGAATCACATTGTAAAAGAAACCCAAGATAATAACAAATGGAAGAGGTCATAAGTTTCAGTGAGAGGGCGAGACAACATATGTGATGAGACTGCCAGATTTCCTACTGTTAATGAGATTTAGGACAGGCAATTCTAAAGAACCTCTGCATAATGGAATGTTATGTTGTATTTTTCTTGCCTTTATTTTATTAATGTTGTGATCGATGCGTTCCTTCAATTCAAAGTACATTATGGTGCTTGAAAATACTGCCCTCTCTTGTCACCTCTGAACCTCTCCTGCAGTAAAAGCCTTAATTTCCACAGGCAGTTTTCACAAGTAATAAATCTACACAGCTCTTTATTCCCCATCACTAGTAAAATATTTCCCCCATTGATGTTAAAATTTCTATCCTTTTATTTACATATGTATTTATATGAAGGAGAAAATTGCTTGGTTAGTCCACTGCCAGATCAGCTTGTTCAGTGATTTCACTGCCGGAGTCTGTATCTACTTCCTGTTCAGTCTCAACTCTGCATGATGGATGCATAGATGAAGGGATAAGGTTTACGTTGGATAAAGCGGTGTCACTCCATTACTTGCTGGAAATATTTATTGACCTTAATGGCATAATAAAGTGAGAAGAAAACTAGTATCGTGGTCATGAGATTCTTTTTCATTTGCTGCTGTTTCCTTGACATTGTTATTTGCATTTTGAAAAAATCGTTCTACTTTTAAAAGTTTAATACCAACTCTGCTCTGCTTTACCGCAGTGTGGTTTCTGGCATAGAAAGAAACCATCACCATCATTAGTTTAACTAAAAAAAACTCACAACAGGCAGAATATTGATTGAAACAATAACTGCAGATGCTTGAAACCCAAAGCAAAAGCAGAACATGCTGGAGGCATTTCACAGGTCAAGTGAAACCAGTGGAAAGAGGAGCAGATTTTGAAAGATTTTGGATCAAGAACTTTTCATCATAATTGGAAAAGTGAGAAGACGAGTACGTTTTAAGTTGCAGAGAGGAGGGTGGAAAAGGAATGTCTGTGATAAGGTGCAGATCAAAGTTGTCAACGTTTTCAAAGTTGTCAAGATAATAGTTACTTTAAAAACACAATTGAAGACAGGAAAGAAGTGCTCTGTGTATGTGTGCGTGTCTGCCTGTGTGTGTCTGCGTGCGTCCGTGTTAATAAAGAGAGCAAAAAGGGATTGGTTACCTAAAACTGTTAAATTCAGTATTGAATTCCCAGAACTATAATGTACTTAGATGGAAAGCTAGAACTTACAATGGATAGTTGTGCAGCAATGTAGGCGGCTGAAGATAGTGATAAGAGTGGGAGTTAGACATAGAATTAAAGTGACGTGACTAGGAGCCTTTGCAGACCAAACAGCAGTGTTCTGCAAAGCATTCATCGAGTCTACGCTCGATTCTTCCAGTATAAAACTCTAATAATCCGCACCCTCGGGACTTTTCCTGTTGAGCAGATTTTCTGGGATCTTATATGTTTTTCTAATTAATATTCTAACACTTATTTCTCACCTTTATGCTTGTTGCATAGGAGCATAATTTTCCAGCAAACCCTGTGAATTTACAGGGAGAAGGACACTGAGCCGTGTTGAGTTTAAATGGAGGCTGGCGCATTTCAACTTGTCAAAAATGATGTATATTTGCATTATAGATCTCTTACTTATGTGCGCGTGCATGTTTTTGTCTTTCTTTCTGTTTCTATCTATCTCTCTCTCCCCCTATGCTTCTCTGTCTCTCTTTCTCTCTCAAAATAAACCACCCACAGTTATTCATCTAAACATTCCTCTCGTTTCCTGTGCCATTTGTGGTTTCATATAAATCACGTGTATGTCGTATAGTATTGTATAATATATACGATTTTCTCATTAAACAATGGCCATACTTTCAGCTGAATTCTTAATTTCTTGAAATGCCTTAAATTCTCATCCTAAATTTCACCACTCCATGTCCTCGAATGTCCTTCTGTAGCTCAGTGTCAAAGTTTGTCTGGTGGTGGTCTTGTAAAGCTTCCAAAGGCACTGTTCTATTGAAAGTACATATAAAAGCATGTTGGAATTGAGAGCGAAGAATGTTAGAATTCCAGAATTACCACTAATTTAATTAGCTGAAGTTGAATTCCGATTCAGAAATGAATACTTGCATGCTAAAGCACGGTGCCACTTGATTTTTTTAAACATGGGGCCATGTCTTTACAGTGTTGGTGAAATGGGGTCAGATGAAAGGTTAAATTGCAAAAATAAAGTCTGGAACTTGTACCGAATCCTCCATTGGATGTGCGCCCAAGGACATTCTTTCCGTGGGTAGTTTGGCATTTGAAATATTATACTGAAGCTAGCCTTGATTTTAAGTGAGTCTGTTTATAACCACAGGCAGGAAGGGGAAACCCAGCAAGTGAATGCAAACGAAAAAGATAGAATCGATGAGCTCAGGGCCTTTTTAACCACTGGTTGTGGACTAGAAAAAGTGGAGACCAAACAGCATTTCCTATCAGCATTGTTCTAATGGGTTTGCAGACTGCCTGACGGTCCTCATCCTATTCCGAACTTGCCTTCAGGTTAAAATCCAGCCCATTGTTGACAGAAGTGTTGAGTTCTTGCTCCCGGCAGGAAGGCTGATGATTCGGTATGCTGTTTATAAATGAGGAAACAGCTGGAATTGGCAAACTGTTTCTCTACCCAGTTTTTGCAATATGTTGTCAGGAAAGGTGGTCAAGTGACTGAATTGTTGGAGGGTGGAAAGTAGCTTTGGTTTTGCTAACATGAGGTCATTTGTATTTGTTAAAACTGTACAGTAGCATGTTTGTTTTTAATGTGCAGTAATGTCAATTGGTGAACTTGTAGAACAAATAGCATGGCAAGACTGTACAAAAATGAGGCAGAAAATCTTAATTCATGTTTATTGTAAGAAAAAAGGCTTCCGCAAAACATTGGAATTTTACTTTTAATGCTTACCAAGGTAATGGTTGTTCATGAGCACTCAATATCTGTATGTAGAATCGTCACGGTGAAATAGAACAGTAGAGCACAAGAACAGGCCCTTCGACTCACAATATCTGTGCCAAACATGATGCCCAGGCCAACTTTTATCTGCCTGTACATAATCTATATCCCCCCATTCTCTGTGTATCTGTGTGTATCCATGTGCCGATCCAAAAGTCTCTTAAATGGCACATGTATACTCGGAGAAAGGAAGGATATGGCCTCAACCACCACCCCTGGTGGCACATTCCAGCCACTCGCCAACTTCTGTGTAAAAATAAACTTTTGCCTTGCATATTTCCTTTAAAATGCCGCTCTCACCTTAAAGCTATGCCGTCAAGTATTTGATTTTTTCATTTTGGGATAAAGGATCTGACTGTCACCCCTAGCTATGCCCCCCATAATTTTATATACTTCTATCCAGTCTCCCGCGCAACCTCCAGCATTCCAGGGAAAACTATCCAAATCTGTCCAACTGCTCCTATACTACAGGTTTGAAGTATTTTTAATTTCTTAAATGATTTTTGAAAGATTATAGCCTTTCTTATCTCTACACCTGATCAGAAACGATGTGGCATGAATCATGTGTGATGATGTAGTGTAGAGTCCTTTAAGTGATATTCTTCAGTCTACTGAATAATGTTTGATGTGGATTTGTTCAGTTTATGTTTGGGTTAATTATGTTTTGAGATGTTTCCAATGTGGTATGTTTCTGGTTCAATGTGAAGCAATTGGGAAGGGTTTTACTGTGCTTGGGGCATGTTACATGTAAAAGGTGTCTGACTATGGAGTCATTACCACCCAGTACATGTTATTGAAGCAGCATGCAGAGTGTGAGGCTCTCTTGGTGTGGCTTTTACACCAGCTCAGTAATTATAATTGGTTGAAGAATTACTATTGATGTGGTTTTCTATCATGCTTTATAACTCTAAGCTGTTGTCTCAGTTAAAATGAAAACTGGATTCCCATCTTAGTAGTCTGAAGAAGGGTCTCAACCCGAAATGTCATTATATTATGCATTGAGTATTGGTCTGCAGTTCCTGAGCAGTATTATGTTGGTGCATACATTTTGTTTGAATTAATGTATTGTTTGCTGATGTGCTAGTGTTTACTTCTCTTGGGGATTCCGAAACGGAATGAATTGCTGGATGTGTTAAATTAGCGAAACTTGATTTTAAAATAATGTGCATCTAGAGTTTTCAGCTTTTGTAATTTAGGCAATTGTTACTTTGGAATCTGTGCAAAATGTGCCGTACCAGTGGTCCTGAGTTTCTTATAAGAACAACAGAAAATTACAAGGTTATCGCATTTTGCATTTATTTTGACTGCCAGAAGAACATAGATCAATATCTCAAAGTAGTCTTCTTGCTACTTCTCTTTCTCCACCCCGACCAGACTGCGCTTACAAATGAACACAAGTAGCCTTGTTATCAGCTTGGTTTGGGAACAATGCCCAAGATGTAGCCCAGTCCCTCACACAAACCAGACTTACCACCATTGTCTCGTACAAAACGTATACCGTGCCTCGATATCCAATAAAACGATGTTTGGAGGGAACTGTGACTTTCCACTTTAACTCTGCTGTTCATGCATTTATAAACCTCTACCTCTCCTCTCAGGCTTTGTTGTTGGGGGAAACAGGCTCAGCATGTCCAGAAGATAGACACAAAAAGCTGGAGTAACTGAGCAGGACAGTCAGCATCTCTGCAGTCTGAAGAAGGGTCTCATCCCAAAACGTCACCCTTTCCTTCTTTCCAGAGATGCTGCCTGTCCTGCGCAGTTTTTTGCGTCTATCTTTGGTTTAAACCAGCATCTGCAGTTCCTTCTTACACATTTCATCAGCATGTCCAGATTCACTTTGAAACCGTGGCTCTTGAGTCCCAGCAACATTTTGTGAATCTTTACTATAGCCTCTCTGGATTAGTCACATCCTTCCTATCTAATTGTGACCATAGCTGCACATGATATTCCAGGTGCAGTCTCACCAATGTCTTGTCGGGCTATAACATGATGTCCTAACTCATATACACTTCCTGTGACTTTCTGAAGAGACTAAGGAAATCTGGCATGTCTCCAATGATTCTTACAAACTTCTGCAGATGAACCATAGAGAGCATCACAGCTTGGTTTGGGAACAGTGCCCAAGATGCAGCCCAGTCCCTCGCACAAATCAGACTAACTACCATTGACTCCATCTACACTTCACGCTGCCTCAGAAGAGCAGTCAATATAATCAAAGACTTGTCCCACCCCATTCATTCCTCCCTCTCCCTGCTCACGTCTGGTGGAAGGTGCAGACGCTTGAAAGCACACACCACCAGACTCCGGAATGGCTTGTTTCCCTCTGGTATCAGGTTTCTGAATGGTCCTTCCATAAACTAGTGTACTTCCAATTCACCTCCAACCCATTGAGGACATTGGACTTTCGATATGTGGAACCGGTGCACTACAATGCTGTAAGCTATATTCTGCACTCCGTATCTTTCCCTTTGCTCTATCTATTGTACTTACTTCAGTCTGAACTGATTGTAACTGTGTATATAGTATATCTGATCTCTTTGGATAGCATGCAAAACAAAGCTTTTCACTATCTCTTGGTACATGTGACAATAATAAACCTAATGAAAGGAAGCGTGCCTTATGCCTTTTTCCTCCGCCTTGTCTAAATGTGTCACCACTGTCATGAAATTCTGTACTTGTATCTACAACCCTCCTCAGGGTTGCCCTGGTTTAATTTCCTAACATGCATCACCTCTCATTTGTCTCAATTCAATTCCATCTGCTATTCCTTTGCCTACTTTCACCATTGATTTTGATGCTGTTGTAAGCCAAGCCAACCTTCATCACTAGACACATTAGCTGCATGGACGAGTGTCCTTGTTTTATGATTCTAACAGTAATGTGGGAGCATCTGCAAGACAAGGATTGCAGCAGTTCATGAAGGTGGCTCACCACTTACGATACGATACACTTTATTCATCCCCGGAGGGAAATTGGCCGGTCAACAGTCACAACACACAACAAAGTACACAAAAACCTGGAAGTTAAAAGTGGAAAACAAAAAGAAAAGGACAAGCGACTGTGTCTGGCTGCCGTGTGCACAGCGAGCGCCTTCACCGGAACGAATGAACAAACCAACACAGACTTGTCCCATGGGCAGAGGATTCTGAAACTAGTGCCCCCCACACCGTGTCCCTCTTTGTTCTCCCATTTATCTTCTCAAGGGCAGCCAAAGATGGCAATAAATGCAGGCTTGGGCAAGCTGGAATTAAAACTAGATGGAGATGCTCTGCCACATGTAAAAGTAATTCATTGGAGCATTCAAAAGGGAGTTCAGTAATTATGTGAAAGGAAAACTTTTGTCACGAGAGTATTCGGAGGTGCCGGACTAGCTCAGTAGTTTGAACATAGAGCCAGGAAGGATTCAGCAAACTAAATGGCTTCCTTCCATACTGCAACCATTTGAGCATCTAAGATTACGGAGCTCTTGAACATGACGTCTCCTTTAATCTCCAAGTAGTATTCTTTTCTTGTAAAACCCTTTATTATTTCACTGTGTGATTATCAGTTTTTCATATTCCCTCTTGAAACCTTCATTGTGTATCTCTTCCATGCCGTACCTCCAATTTCTTGAATATCCTCATGTGCTTGTTTGAAGCTTAGATTTGTAATAATTTCTTGATCTGAGAAACTTCTGCTCCTGTTATGTTCCCATCTTTAATCTCGTTAAAATATATCTCTCTTGGGCATACCTTCTTCAGCATTCTTCAATTGTGATGTTATGTTTATACCTAATTAATCTGAGTTGGGTCCTTTTCATTTGCTGAGAAGTTGAATTAATTTTGCTGGCCTACAATTTTTGTTAACTGGCAAAATAATATAAAACTGGTAGTGTTCAAATGTGGTGATAAGTTTCTATTTCATTTCTCCTTGTGTGTAACAGGATATTAGCAAATTGTTGATTAAACTTTGGGTCAAGTCCAATTTTGAAAGTAAGCTCTAATTCTGTATTTCCATCATGCCTGGTCCTTTGAGTTTCTTGCACTTTTTAAAACTTTATACCCTTTTTGCCACAACTTTGTTGCCAAGGGAAGTTTAGTTTAGAATTACAGCATGGAAACAGGCCCTTCAGCCCATGCCGGCGTTCGCTCACCTGTCAACCGCAGTTCTTTGTTATCTTACTGCTTACACATTAGGAGTAATTTTACAATTAACCTACAAACCCACACATCCTAACCCACACTGTCACCAGGAGAACGTGCAAATTCCACACAGACAAGCATCCAAGGTCAGGATCAAACCCGGGCCTCTACTGCTGGGAGGCAGCAGCTTTACAAGCTGCACCAATGTGGAGGCCCAAAGGTGCTGTAAAGTAAGTGAGTGAAATTGTTCTGGGCCTGTCCAATCGCATGCCCACCATTGCCATCCAGCCACATTGTTTTGTGATGCAGAAGGCGAGGCAAGCTGACCCCAGGCATCCTAAAAGCATTGGTTAGCACAGAATCAGTGGAAACTGAGATGGCATAGACTTCTCACAGTGATTCCTGTTATTCAAATAGATTTAAATAACTTTTATAAATGGGAGTTAAAAAAAAAAATTTGTTAAAGAATTTTTTTTAATTTAACAAATAATATATTAAAAGCACCTGCCCTTTTCTACAGTGTTGTAAATATAGTTACTGTTCTTTTGCCTCTATTCTCTGGTGTAAACTGAGCATTGGGGAGCACCAAGTCTCTTTTGTCAACGAGAAAGGTACAGCTCATTAGAGCAGTCAGGCAGATCTGCTGGAAATTTGTGATGTCATGAGGTACGAGGCCTCTCATTTCAGAAGTTAATTCTATTCTCAACTTGATTTGGCCCATTGAGATGCCACTGATATCTTTGTTCGGATTGAGCGATCTGGCTTTTGACGCTTGCCATATAGTTCAGCGACCCTGTTTTCTACTTGCTGATCAGTAAATGAAGTGGACCAGGTGGTTTTAAAATAGTATGGCAGAATGTTGGCTTTGGTCTCAAATGCTAAACAGATGTGAGCATAGGCTGCATGTTGACATTATGAATTCCATTAAAAGCAACATAATTTAACTGCAGAAGAGAGTGTGATAATGTGGAGGTTTTGCAGAGGGTACAGATGAGATTTACTAGAATGCTGCCTTGATAGGGGGTATCAGCACTGAGGAGAGTTTGGACAAACTTGGATTGTTTTCTCAGGAGCTTTGGAGGCTGAGAAGAGACTGATAGAAGTATACAAAAGGCATAGATGGGGTAGAGAGTCAGAACCTCATTCCCAGGGTGGAAATTTCAAAGACTAGACGGTCCAGCTTTAAGATGAGAGGGGCAAGTTTAAAGGAGATGTGCGCGACAAGTTTTTTAAAACAGAGAGTGGTGGATGCCTGGAACACGCTGTCGGGGTGGTGGTGGAGGCAGATGCAATAGTGGGCTCTTGGATAGGCACATGGATATGCTGGGAATGGAGGGATATAGATCATGTACAAGCAGGTTAGAATAATCTAACCTGACATCGTAGTTGACAAGGTCAATGTGGTCTGAAGGGCCAGTTCCTGTGCTATACTGTTCCACGAATAGCAGTCAATACACTTTTGTTTGTTTTTACCAGGAGCCCATGTAAATACATAGTTTTACACACACATTGCTACTTCATACTATTTCCATGCATCCCTTAAAACTTCTTTCCTTCAGTATCAGCTGTGTGCTTTAAAAAAAAATCTTGCCTTTCCCAGCCACACACCTAATATAAGATGCTCATAAACATATTTCCTCTCTAAGATTGAGTGTCCATTCAATTTAATTAGTAATTAAAATGTTGCTCATTACTGAGGTAATTGAGTGACTGGGTGGTCAGTATCTAGATTGATGAATACTGTTATTAAATGTGACTGGCTATGCTAACTTGCACAAAGACCTGAAGTGAATTTATAACACTCGCAACCATTCTGATGCAGTTTATTATATTCTGTGGCACAATAATCCAGTGGCAATTGAGGTCATATTTCTTTCTTATTTACTAGTTTCATTGTTATTGTGCTTTAACCACTATATAATTGTAAAAATAAAATAATAACAAATGCTGGAAACTTAAGCTACTTCTAGTAAATGGTCCCAGCATAACTGTTTAATATAATGGATAGGGAAGGACGGTTCAGAGGTTCCGTTTTGAGTTGGGAGTTATCAGAATAATTGTAAAATTGTGACACATGCCCAAAAGAATGGATTACATTGCAAATGGAGTGTAAATGTGTGTCCCAAAATAGCCCAAGAAGATGAAACTGCAATACTTATGCTGTCTGTGCAACTTTAACCGACACTGAAGAGGAAATTGCTTGGGTGCTTGATTTGAATGGAGAGTTGAGAGTCGAGTGTTTAGTTACCATGTGTACCAGCAATGGGACAATGAATGGTATTCTTACTTGCTGCACCTTTACAGACCCATTAAAACAGTAATGCATAAATAAACGTACAACAACCAGTAATACAATGAATGGATAATCAGTAATACCAGATAAGCAGACCATAACACTGAAGTGTGTAGTGCAACAAAGACAAAGTCCGTAATAGATCACAGTTGCTGAGGTGGGGTTGTGGTTAGTGTTGTGCAGTGTTCAAGAGCCTGATGTTTGTTGGGAACAAGCCGCTCTTGAACATGGAGATCATTGTTCTCAGGCTCCTGAACCTTCTTCCCGATGGTAGAAGCGAGATGAGAACGTGGCTACCGGTGGTGAGAGTCTTCAATAATATTAGCTACCTTTTTGAGCCAATGCAACCTGTAAATTATTTTGATGGTGCTGAATCAATACTCGAGATGGATACTAGAATTTGTGGTATAAAGGTTAAAAAAATGATGCATCATTTGTATCTGAATTGTAAAGAGAAGTATTATTCAGTTGATATACTACATTAATGTTATATCTGTGTTTATGCTATTTGTTCTTTTTATGCAGTGGCGTATTCACTTTATTTTTGCCGTTTTCTTGCAGGTGTATGTTTCGTTTTCCAAGCACTGTGATAAAGATTACATTCACATCGCTTTATAGCAAACAAGAGGTCAAAGAAGAACAGCCGGCGTCTCCCATCCGTCCACTCTGCCCGCAGATCTCACCGCTCAAGATTAACATTCCCGATCCAAACATCGACTTGGTCAGCCCTATCCCATCTCCCACCGGCACCATCAGGTAAGATACTGGATAACATCTGAGATTTGTGTATCTGTTTTCTAATGAGACAGTGATTCACGTCTTGAGTTTTCCTACAACCTTATCCATGGGCAGTTGGATGAAACTTGCTGGAAAAGTGGCCCAATTTCCACTTAAATAGACAATTTATTATGCTGGAAATGTTAGAAACCTCAGTTGGACCGATTTTTGACTAATTGTGAACCAACATATTTTGGTGGTTTACTTTGTTGGAGTTTTTTTGGTGTGTTTGTATATCTTTACTAAAATAGTAAACGCATTGGAGGAGTTTGATCAGTGCTTTAAACCCTGTTTTGTTGATTTAAGCAATCCTTTCTAGACTGACTATGAAATGTATTCTACTGTCATGTTTCTTATGCCAACAGAAATCTAACTTGGATATGGTAGGAATGAACATGTATGCGGAAAAGTTGCATGTAACTTTTGAACCAATTCTTCTTGACATGAGGAAAGGCTCAAAAGCAAATCTGATGACTGCGCAATGTTTGCGCTAAAGGATGTTTTTTCATTGAAGCAAACATTTTCTCAAAAGGAACGGTGATATTTGAAGCGAAAGGATAATTGGATAAATGGAGTGATTTCTAACTTTAAAAAAACAAATAGGCAGTATAGGGAATGTTGATCTTGTTGAATGTTGAAACCTCAGCAGGTTGGCATCATCTGTGGAAAAGAAACGGCATTACTCTTCAGTAAGATGAAACTGGCTTTCTAACCACAGATGTATTTTCAACAGTTTCTTTGTAACGATTTCCAACATCCTTAGTATTGTGTATTTATAAATTAATAAGAAATAGGATAAAAGTAAAAGATAAAGTGGTGAATAAGATGGAAATAAAATGGGAGAGGAAGGGCGGGCATATTTAAAAATGTATTTTGAAAAGTTCTGTGATAGGATGAGGCAGCTATAGTAATCTTTCATCGAGGATAGAGCGAGTTTGAGCACCTTAAAAATTAACCTATGATTTTATGAATTTTATTGTCTTCTGTCACAATCTGAATCTTGTGCTCCAGTCACCAGAGTATGAGCACTTTTCACATTTGCAGGCATGGGATTTCAAAGTTAGATTAGTTTGTTTGATCGTTGTAAAGACTGAAGTGCAAGGCCAATATTGAACATGCAGTCATAACATGCACCTGCTAACTGTGGGAAAATCATAGAATCATAGAAAATAGGTGCAGGAGTAGGCCATTCGGCCCTTCGAGCCTGCACCGCCATTCAATATGATCATGGCTGATCATCCAACTCAGTATCCTGTACCTGCCTTCTCTCCATACCCCCTGATCCCTTTAGCCACAAGGGCCACATCTAGCTCCCTCCTAAATATAGCCAATGAACTGGCCTCAACTACCTTCTGTGGCAGAGAATTCCACAGACTCACCACTCTCTGTGTGAAAAAAGATCTTCTCATCTCGGTCCTAAAAGACTTCCCCCTTATCCTTAAACTGTGACCCCTTGTTCCGGAGTTCCCCAACATTGGGAACAAGAGCTTCGGGGACAACGTCGGGAGACAGAGCTTCATATCTTGCTGAAGTTGATAGGACAACATGGGACCGACTGTTGCATTGGTTTTGGTAAATAAGAAAGTACGTTTCCTGCGTCACTCGGTGCTTGGGTTACTGAAAGTCTTTGGACGGCTATTCTTGGAATTCAACTCTCGGAAGTGCTCATATTTCAGGCTTGGCAAGGGGAAAAAATCTTTTTCTGCACATTATTGATCGTGATCAGTTGATATTTGCAAAAGGGCATTAATCTGACGGCGTAAATGCAGTTGTCAGACTCCTTCTAAAGTGAGTGGCATACACCATGGTCTTCTGATTCAATGCTATAGAGGCGTTGAGTAAAATACAGTAGACGTGCTTGTTATTTAGCTGAAGAGCTTTCGATTTATGCATTCCTCGATATGAGGGCCTCGGCTCGTAACGTCACCTATCCATGTCCTCCAGATATTCTGCCTGACCCACTGAGTTACTCCAGCACATTGTGTTCTACATCAGATTCCAGTATCTGCAGTTCGTTGTGTCCCCTTTAGACACAATAGCACAATTATCTTCATTTTTTTAAATGTTTGCTATGAGTCTATGGCATGGATGTTTAATAACATTTGCAGAAATCTGAAAGTTTCGCCATGAAGCCAGATCATTGTGCAAGGTTGCAGGGTAAAACAGTTTTTAACATTTTCTTATATGCCGATTATTTGTGTTGTTGCTGTCAGACCCACTGGTGTCAAAAGTTGCTAATTATGTTAATAGCCCAGTTTTAGTATACCGTTACATTTAGTTTAGTTTGGAGATACAGCATGGAAACAGGCTCTTCGGTCCACCGAGTCCGGATTGACCAGCGATCCCTGCACGTTAGCACTGTCCCATACACACTTACATTTATATGATGCCAATTAACCTACAAACTTGTACGCCTTTGGAGTGTGGGATGAAACGGAAGATCTCAGAGAAAACTATTGTCTATTGTCTAAAACCCACGCAGGTCACGGGGAGGACATACATACTCCGTATAGACACCACCTACAGTCAGGATCGAACCCGGGTCTCTGGAGCTGTAGGGCAGCAACTCTACTGCTGCGCCCAATCAACGACTAAAACCTGGAAATTGGTCTGCACCTCAAAGCCTTAAACTGCGAGGTACAGGGGGACAAAATGTTTGTATATGGGGAACCCCTTGCAGAAATAGTCAATTGCACATGAGACACTGGACATTGTTTAAAGTAGTAATCCCCTAGATCAGTGAGCCTGTGCAAATGTCTTACTATAGGCCACGTAGACAACATCCACTGCCCTACCTTCATCAGCTCCTCAGCCACACATTCATCTAACCTAAATTGCTATTTCCGCCCTCACTGGTGCACGGTACTTGGAGTAATCCAGAGTTCTGGCCCACCACCTCCCAACACACGGTGTCTACCATCAGAAGACGAGAACATCAGAATATTCCTTGCAGTCTCGCACTGTCTTGTGTGAACCAGATCTCCTTTCTTGCATCATTATGTCTAGATACTGGAATGTCAGTGTTATGTGTGTAGTTTCACCAAGAAGGCCTCCTTGAGAGAATAAATGCTGCTCTGCTCATCATCACAAGTTCAGGAAATTGAGTGAAATAATCTGGATACTTCTGTCATAATTTGCTATTAGTCAGCACAATAAATAATAAAACTCAACGGAAGTGACTTTTCCTTGGCGACGTTTGACCTTGAGGTTTGCCTTTTCTCAAAGCAGTTTAAAAAACAAAATGCAGGAAGAAATCAGAGGGTCAGATGAATGGCGAAAATTATTTTTCGGGTCAGGACACTTCTTCAGTCCAATCCCGAAACGCCGCTTGCCATTCCCTCCACGGATGCTGCCTGACCTGCTGAGTTGCTCCAGCACTTTGCAGATGATGGAACCTTGAGCAAAAACAATTTCTAGAGTCTTAAAGCAAATTAGTTGGTTTTGAAAAAAAAAATGTATTTCTAATTTCATATTTTCCAAGAAAATGGCATTAGCCGGAGACATCCATTGGGGTATTTATTCTACTTAACGATGGGAAAATATAATTTTAGAAAGTGAAATGTGAGCTTTGATGGCTAGTTGTAGACCACGGAAATTTCACAACAATTACTTTGTGCTGTCTTACATCATTGGTTTTGTTAGTAAGTACTTTACTTTGATGACTGGACATTGCTAGAATTCTAATTTTGTCATCTTCAATAACTATAAGGATGCTAAACCAACCCAAATTTTACTTTTAAAGGATTCAGACAAAGTCGGTTGATCTGTCTGAGTGTGAATCGTTCTTAGTTAAATGATATTAGTTTGTAACGTAATGTGACTATTACTTTGGCGTTTTTAAGCAACTTAAGATTTTTTTTAAAAGGCAAGAATTAGAAACTCCCGTACTTGAATGTACTTACAAAATTAACCAATACAAAATAAATCTCCAACTTTTATTATTTTATGTTAAATATGTGAGTTGTGTATTTGCAAATTAAAGTGCACTAGAGTTTTCAAAAATACATGATGAATAAAATGTACTTCTGTATTTTCTGCGAATGGTGTGTTCACCCGCACATTTCCTTATGAGACGGACTGTATCTTCTAGTCCCCATCACATCTATCTATCACCAACCTTTGCCCTCTGCTGTCCTGGGCACGTGAGTGAAGATAGAACCAACTTGATCTTGACCCTGTTGACATCCAGTAACAAGGCTCAGATCTATACGAGGGTGTAAGAGGAAAAGAAAATGAAGAAGGAGCAGAGGAAGGCAGATATTCAGCCGAGCTGATGCAGATAAGGACCGTTCTTTTGATTGAAATGCAGCCACCAGCTTGGCTTGCTGTATCAGGGCCACATGCACTCCCTTTTCTCATTTTATCATCTTGCTTTTTTCTCTTTTTCTCTTTCTCTCGTGTCATAATTTAGTGAGTTGAAGGCGTGATTTTTCACGGTGTCAGTGGAATCATTTCCAACAAATTATGTGAACCTAAATATGCAAGTGATTTCTTAAACATGCCATGCACAGTGTCTTTATGAGATGACTTTCTTGTCACAGTTTTTGAATTGATTTGCTTGCATTTTCATGATATTTACTGTCCAGCTTCACAATGTTTAAGGGTAGTGATTTTAGCTGCTTTCTACACGTTGCCACCTGTGACATTGGTCCACCATTTGCTGTGTAGCCAAACAAAAAGAAAACTCTGTTAATCATTGTTAAATGCATGCTAAATCATCCTTATTCCCTCAGTGTTGATGATAGTACCTTTACAGATCAGTCGACTCGCGTGTGAACCGGGCACAGGGTGCTGGAGGAACCCAGTGGGCCAGGCAGCATCTCTGGAGAACATGGATAGGTCACATTTCGGGTCGGGACCCATTTCCAGTCTGAAGAAGCGTCTCGACCCGAAATGTTGCCTATCCATGTTCTCCAGAGATGCTGCCGGACCGGCAGAGTTACTCCAGCACTTTGTGTCCATTTTTGTAAACCAACATCTGCAGTTACTTGTCTTTCTGTGAAAAGGGCAAACAGCTATTCATCTACCGGACCTATCAAGGTGCACACTTTATCCTTTTTTCATACAGGAGTTAAACAAGTAATCTGCGTGCTGCTGGTTTTTAAATGTGCATCATTCCACTGCCGTTTCACAGCACAACTTTACATATGTAGATTCTGAAACTAAGATATTCAGAATATAAAGTTGAGTGTTTGAAAAATGATCTTGAAAAATGTGTTAAATGACATTTGACAGAGTATAAAGAAGGGTCCTGACCCGAGACTTCATCTGTGCATTCCCTCCACTGCCTGACTTGCCGAGTTCCACCAGTCTTTTGCTTTGACGTACATCTGTTTTCGTTTAAAATAAAATTATTATGGGGTTCCAAATATACACAGTTTGCTAAATTTATACAATATAGAAGAAATAAGTATCCATCCAAAAATAAGGTGTGGCAGAAATTTGTTTGTAACAACTATCTTTTAGTAATAACTTTATATGTTAAGCCTGTTTTTTGTGGTTAAGTTGTATGGTTTGACCCAGTTTGTTTACACTGGTTTTCAGTTTCATTTCTGCCACCTCCCATTGTATCCTCTCTGCACAAGCAGTGTAACAATCCCGCCAAGGCTGTTTTCAACTCATGAGCAGTTTCATCTAATATTCATACTTTGCTTACTATCATCCCTGTGGTTAGCCTGATTAAGTTAATACAAGCATTCAAGTATATTTTAAGAGGACCTTTTCCCCACAGCCCTTCACTAGAGAACTATCCATGTTCTCCAGGTAAGGTAGACATAAATGCTGGAGAAACTCAGCGGGTGAGGCAGCATCTAGGGAGCAAATGAATAGGCGATGTTTCGGGTCAAGACCCTTTATCAGACTGATTGTGGGGGGGGTGTGACAGGAAAAAGAAATGAAGAGGCGGACATCGTAGGCAGTGGGAGAGCTGGGAAGGGGAGGGGAAGGTAGGAGAAAGCAAGGAATACCTGAAATTGGAGAAACTACCCAAGCAGAATATGAGATGCTGCTTCTCCAATTTGAGGTGGGACTCACTCTGGCCATGGAGGAGGCCCAGGACAGAAAGGACGGATTTGGAATGGGAGGGGGAGTTGAAGTGCTGAGCCACCGGGAGATCAGGTTGGTTAATGCGAACTGAGCGGAGGTGTAGGGCGAAGCGATTGCCGAGCCTGTGCTTGGACTCACCGATGTAGAGCAGTTGACACCTGGAACAGTGGATGCAATAAATGAGGTTGGAGGAGGTGCAGGTGAACTTCTGCCTCGCCTGGAAAGACTGCTTGGGTCCTTGGATGGAGTCGAGGGGGGAGGTAAAGCGACAAGTGTAGCAGTGTTGTAAGGGAAAGTACCTGGGGAGAGGGTGGTTTGGGTGGGAAGGGACAAATTGACCAGGGAGTTACCGAGGGAGCAGTCTCTGCGGAAAGCCGAAAGAGGAGGAGATGGGACGATGTGACCAGTGGTGGGATCCCGTTGGAGGTGGCAAAAATGTTGGAGGATTATATGTTGTATGTGACGGCTGGTAGGGTGGAAGGTGAGGACCAAAGATCCTATTGCAAGCAAGATAGTGCACTCCTGCTAAAACCAATGGGCTGACGTGTAGTACGCTACGGAGTGGAACGTCAGCCTTTTCATCGGCCATTTCAGTAAACACGACCCGACTTTGTAAATCCCTCTCACAGTGACATCAGCGTTGCGGGGGAACAGTTTGTGTGTATGATATAGTGTTAGACCCATTATTCATCATTCTGTTAATCCATAATTCTGCGATTTTTTTATTAATATGTCGATAAATTATAATTCTGTTAATTTTCTTTTTTTTTAATTTTTTTTAATGTTCTGTTTTTTAAGTTTAAAAAAAAATTTAATGCCTCGTGTGCTGTGTTTGAGTTGATGTTTGTATTAAACTTGTACTCTGTAATTCATTTGATCACACTGTTCACAACTGTGGTATTTGGTAAAATAGTAGCAATATGGAGATTCCAGTTGCTCAACTCTTGGAATATTCCTTGATGTATTTTTGTGTCCTTGGAATTGTTTTCAACAATAAAATGGGTTTGGTCTTCCCAATAGCTGAAGAGTGGAATGAGATCTGTCTATAATGGTTGGGCTATCTCGAAGTACTTAACAAAATAAAATTTGTTTTGAGCAAGATTAACAAATGATGTATAATTTAAGGATGATTTTATTCAGCGACCTTACAACTGATTAGATTGTGTAGGAAAGAACACACATATATTAATGTGATTGAGATGTATATAATCATATAACACACACATATATATATTCCTCCTGATTTTTATGTATAATGATCAACTTTATTTCGGACTCAAAGCACAGACAAGGGACAACATTACATAAAAAAACATTGTAAACCTCCCCGCAACTTCACCCTGGTGTCCCAGCTGTGCTGATCCGGGCCAGACTCTTGCTTTGGATCGGAGTGCGGAAACGGAAGCCAGTTACGGAAATGGGACTGAACATTACCCATGAATCTGCCCAAGACCCTATATTTTCGTCGAGTGGGCTATCTTGCTTGCTATACAATCTTTGGTGAGGATGAGGGGGACTCTGTCCTTGTTCAGCTCACCTTCCCAGCTCTCCCACAGCCTACCGTCTCCGCCTCTTCCTTTCTTTTTCCCGGCCCCCCACATCATTCTGAAGAAGGGTCTCGACCCGAAACGTTGCCTATGTTAAACTGAGTTCTTTTGTCAATCAAAATTCAAGAAAACTTGAATCAAACACTTGTTGCTGTCAAAATCGATTCTTTATTCAGCGCTGTGATAATTCTTTAAACCTTCCAACACAGAGCAGTCCGCTCTGGGGCAGGTCCAAAGAATTAGTGACTCTGGTACAAACTCAAGGCATTATATAGGTATTAGACACTTCTGATACAGAGGGTATGACAAACTAGTAACCAATCGTCTGAGTCCTTCTGGTGATTTACAACAGCAGTCGCGTGACCCCCCTTCTCTGGCCCCATTTTCGTTTGCATGTGGTTTAACTTTGTTTAGAATTATTTTATTTCAACAAAGCAAAACCCCAGTAGGCTCAATTATCAAAGACCATTCCTCAAAATATAAAATACACATATAATACAATGATCACACAAGTCATACAAACAAAACACATTTTCCATACCAAGAAGAAAGATATCTCTATAAATCTAAACAAGGTCTAATGTTTGCAATCCTACTTAGACACAATACATTTCATAATTGGTTTCACTGCAATTTTACACAGTTTAAAATACTATTACTTATGTATTACAAACATTGATTATAGAAATTTGCCAAATTGCACAGCTTGTAAGTTAAATTCCAAACCCATGCACACCTCCCAACTCCAAGCATACATGGGTCGTAAATCTGTCAACTTAATTGATGATAAGTGTTTTGTGCCAGGATACAGCTTAAT
The DNA here is from genome assembly GCA_963514005.1 of Raja brachyura. The sequence goes on from OY740801.1 coordinate 5,373,917, forward strand.
TCTAACTTACAGCCTCTTCTTTTCCTGCTATCTCTGGGAGATGGAATTTCAATCTCATCTGCAAGACCTCTTACAAATATTACGGAACAAAGGGTAAATTTACAACTTCAGACCAGCCGCTTCTTCGACTTTCTATAAACAGGTCACAAATCCATCAATCTGATTCTTTCCTCTCCAAGCATCCGATCCCTTATCTCAACCTTATTATAATTTAACATAGCCAAAGTTAAACTACAGAGTCTATTATATTTCAGCCTTGAAGGCTGTCTCGAACTCAGCATAAACAGCCATAAACCTCCATCTCTGTCACACCCAGAGCTCAGGAATGTGCCAAAGAGAAAGAGCAAATGACCTCTGATCCGAGAAGAGGCCCCATTCAACAAGCCATTCTTCAACACAAAATTATATCGAATACAATTTCCTACAGCGTTTGCAGGTTCAGATTAGCGTTTCTATGTTTTGGTTCATCTGTTCCGTAAATGTGTTTCTTTGTACTTTATTTCTTTACGAGACATGTGTTTCTGAAAACCTTAAGCTTTTCTCTGGCAAATTACCTAGCTTATATAAAAGTCACTATCCGAGCGATTCTATTATATAATATTTCCTCACCTATTCCTTCGCTCCATAGATTCTGCCTCACCCGCTGAGTTTCTCCAGCAGGTGAGGCAGCTCTACCTTCGATTTTTCCAGCATCTGCAGTTCTTTCTTAAACATGTTCTCCAGGGATGCTGCCTGACCCGCTGAGTTAGTCCAGCATTTTTGCATCTTTTTCTTGTCTCTATTTCTAAGAATGTTTCACAGGTTTCTATTAGGTGTAATAATATTGCAGGGCTGTTAGAAGTGTTTACTGTAAATTGTATTCTATATTCTATTTTCTCCTCCCCACTTGGTATAACACTATTACGCTGAATAGAAAGCATATATTTCACACTTCTGTATCTGAAAGGCTGATGCCTGTAAGCATTCTTGGTAATGGCTTTTGCTGATGTCCACTTGCTCGACTATTTCCGATATCAATGCCGTAGGGCCCACTTCCGGTGGGCGGCGCGACCGACGCCGCAGCGGCCTCTGTAGTCCGTCTGTCTTTTTTAATTTTTTTGTCCCGTTGAGGGTATAGTTTGTAGTGGGTTTTTAACTGTGTATGTGTTGGGGGGCGGGGGGTGGTTGGAGGAAACTTTTAAATCTCTTCCCTGTACGGGGACCGGACCATTTCCATGTCGGGACTCCGTTGTCGTTGGGGCCTAGCACCGTGGAGCGGCCTCCAACCCAAACTGACCTGGGGGCTCCAGTCGCGGAGCTGGCGGAGCTGCGGACCTACCATCGCGGAGCTGGCCGGCTTCGTAGTGTGGAGAGCTGTGGTGGTGGGCTGCTGCGGCCCAACTTCGGAACTCACCGGCTCCAGCTGCAGGTCCGGTGGACGGTGACATCGGGAGCTCGCGGGTCCCTGGTGGGAGACCGCTTTTCGGAGCTCCCGCAACGGCAACTTCTCCCGCCCGAATTGCGGGGTTGTTAATGACCTGGAGCGGGGCCTTACATCGCCCGGCACGGCTTAAACGGCCAAGGGACTTGCTAGCGCCCGCCGGGGGCTTTGACTTTGACATCGGGAGAGAAATGGAGAACAGGGGAGAGAAAAGACTTTGCCTTCCATCACAGTGAAGAGGAGATTCACTGTGATGGATGTTTGTGTAAATTGTGTTGGTGTGTGTCTTGGTTCTTTTCTTGTTGTATGACTGCAGAAACCAAATTTCGTTTGAACTTCATGTGAGGTTCAAATTACAAATAAACGGTATTGTATTGTATTGTAGCCTCTTGCAACACCATCTTTGAACAGTTTGACATTAACATTTGGTGGACAGAAGTTCATTGTAATATATTGTGCCTGAATTGGAGGAGCAGGTACAGGGAGATTTGAGGAGCAGATCGGTGATGAGGTCGAGAAAATCCATGAAGGAAGTTAAAAGCAAGGTTGTAAATTTAAAAATGGAAATAGTTCTGGACTGGGAACCGATTACAGATCGATGAGCCCTGGAATGATAGATGAACCCAATTTGCAGCAAGTTAGGTTAGTGTGTAGTGGAATAAAATGTAGAACGTTGACTGTGTATCTGGACATGATCTCAAAGATTAGGTGTGCACATACTTGATTTATTTCAGACACAAGGAATTGCAGATGCTGGAATCTTATGTCGAAATCTAGGTAACTCAGCGGGTCAGGCAGCATCTCTGGAGAACATGGATTGGCAACGTTTCAGATCGGGACCCTTCTTCAGACTCATTTATTTCATTTGGAAGTAAAGCTTCATGCAGTAATTATAAGTTTACATATTTGCACACATGGATATAATATGTTTAGAGAAGTGTAGATAGCCTTGAGTCTGCAACCAGAGCAGTGTTCATTTTTCAGTGTTATGTGGTTTGGATAGCCTTGAGTCTGCAACCAGAGCATGTTAATTTTTCTGTGTTATTTTGTGGTTCCTCCACCCTAAATATGTCTGAATAATGCCTGTCAGTTCATAGTAACTGGCATTTTTTGTAGTTGTTGAGAACAGTTGACTTTGATTCATTTGTGCGATTTATGATGTTCTCCCCATGTGCCCATATAAAACTGGAGCAAGACGTTCCTGTACTAATGTCATTCCAGCTTGTAACCAGACTTTACATATACTCAGCTTAAAACGTAAGCTGTAAAATGAAGGCACTCGATAGATTTCCTTTGGTGTCATCAAAAGAGGCAATTGTTATAAGAAATATTGGAAAAATGTTAGATTCTATTAAGTGTCTCATCAGTTCTCAACGTTCAAATGTGCTTTATATAAAGTGAGTTGCTTTTGAATCGTGGCTATTGTGATACGGTACTGAAATGGTGCTCAGGAATGTTTCAAATTGCATTGCGATGAGTGACCACATCATCTGCTCTGCTCGAGGGAGGAATGCACCAGGAGTTGGCCTTTGCTGCCTCTCTTCAGTGAAAAAATACCACAGATTTTTAAACATTTCTTTACTTTCACATTTCATTCTAATACAATGTGTGTAGGGTATTGTGTGTACTGTGGTATTCTAATACAATGTGTGTAGGGTGTGTAACTCCCTATGGTACCAAATTGTCGGTCTGTTTTTCTTTTTTGGAAATTGCCAGTGGAATGTGAGTACTTGTCCTTTGATGGAGGTGAGAGTCCTTTAAACTGAACCAGATCTCTGAGAATGGAAAATATGTGCAAATCTTAAACCTTGTTGGACATGAGTTTTGAGCTACATGTCCATGATTTGCACTCTTCCTATCTTTTTCCATAATGTCGCAAATGTCCTTAGTTATGGTTGGATTTCTCATTAAACCTGCTGTTAAAAATAGGGCACATGATGGCTCGGGGAAGGGAGTTAGCAAGAAAGAAACATCAGCTACAATTGGCATTTGGTGCTTTGATGTGGATTCATTTCCTGACTGCAACCTCGTAGAGGTTAAACCACAATAGAAAACATAGAAAATAGGTGCAGGAGGAGGACATTTGGCCCTTCGAGCCTGCACCGCCATTCATTGTGATCATTGCTGATCATCCACAATCTGTAACCCGTGCCTGCCTTCTCCCCATATCCCTTGAATCCGCTAGCCCCTAGAGCTCCATCTAACTCTCTTTTAAATTCATCCAGTGAATTGGCCTCTACTGCCTTCTGTGGCAGAGAATTCGACAAATTCACAACTCTCTGATTGAAAACGTTTTTCTCATCTCAGTTTTAAATGGCCTCTCCTTTATTCTTAGACTATGGCCCCTGATTCTGGACTCCCCCCAACATTGGGAACACTTTTCCTGCATCTAGCTTGTCCAGTCCTTTTATAATTTTAAACATTTCTATAAGATTCCCTCTCATCCTTCTAAATTCCAGTGATTACAAGCCCAGTTTTTCCAATCTTTCCTCACATGACAGCCCTGCCATCCCAGGGACCTATGCTGCACTGCCTCAAAAGCAAGGATGTCCATCCTCAAATTAGGAGACCGAAACTGCATACAATACTCCAGATGTAGTCTCGCCAGAGCCGTGTACAACTGCAGAAGGGCCTCTTTACTCCTATACTCAATTCCTTTGGTTATGAAGGCCAACATGCCATTAGCTTTCTTCTCTGCCTGCTGTACCTGCATACTTACTTTCAGTGACTGAAACAATGAAGAAGGGTCTCGACCCAAAATGTCACCTGTTCCTTCTCTCCAGAGATGCTGCCTGTGCCGCTGAGTTGCTCCAGTTTTTTGTATCCATTTCAGATTAAGAGATTTACAGACATTTTGTAGACTTAATGAGCTTGGGGAGATAGCAAGGCCCTGTCCCACTTGGGCGATTTTTCAGCGGACTGCAGGCGACTGTCAAGTTCGCTGCACTCACTGAAATACCGGGAACTGGTATACGCGTGTCAGAGTGGAACACACACACGCACGCGCACACACACACACTCTGACACACACACACACACTGACACACTCACACACACACTTTTAATAAGCCAGACAACTTTTTAATAAGCCAGAGATACACAGGTGTGAAGTTCGGCGGGCATTTAACATTCTCCTTGGTTCTCCTTGGTTCTGAAACTTTGTGCTTACGTTTTTTTTCCCGCAATGAGCCAATGAAAATGCCCGGTCAGCAAAGTTGATTAACTAAAGCTAGCTACGACTAGCTCGACTGCCTATAACTACATGGCAACTCCACTACAACTGCGCCTCCAACTACAAAAGTATCGATTTTCTCCATGACGACCATGTTTTGGTCGCAGAAAATGTTTCAACATGTTGAAAATTTTGTGACGACCATACTGAGGCTGCGGCTAGTTCCCAGAATGCGAGAACTCCTCGCGACCATGAAGGAGACTCACGTGAGATCAACAGCGAACATGTGGCGGGCGCAGAGTCTCCTGCACTCGCCTAAAAAGTCGCCTAAGTGGGACAGGCCCTTAACAGTGTCTGATGACCACAGGAGAATAGAATGATGGAGGTTGGCAGTAAAGGTTTTGGAGCATCCAAGTCTGAAGGTGACAAAGGAGTGGATGAGGATGTACAAAATATGAGCTGAGGCATTACGTGCTTATGCAACTCTGTGGGTCAGGTAGCATCTCTGGGGAACACAGGGGATAGGCGACATTTCGGCAATGATTGTACTACAATTGTACTGAACTGACGGGAGAAATGTGTGGGCATGCGTTAAAGAGCCGAGCACGAAACCCGTCCGTATATGGAACTGGGAGGTAGGTGGTGAGCAAGCTAAACTCTGGTTGCACCATGTTTTGATTTTCTCAGCTACGCTTTGAACCTTTGCATGTTGTTTGCTGAGCAGATAGTGGTGTTTTCACATAGCAGCTAAGGATTAGATACCAGCAGCTTGGTAACGTTCTGTGTTTGTCAATGTACTGAACCAGGTTAGAAAAATGATGTGAAAACAATGATAATCACGCCATGTTCATTTTCCATTAAAAGTAGGAAACGGCTGGATCTATGTGTCTATATTCATGGTAAAACTACAGAGCTTACAACACGGCCACACTCCAATGTTCAAGTTTGATCTGGGAATCTTTGATCCAATAATAATCTGCATTAAAATAGAACGATGTTGAATATGCCAGTCAGCCCCACTGGTATATACTGTTCATTTTATGCATCGCAAAATGTGCTTCATTTCAGCTTAAGTATGTAAACAATTCATTTTTTCCCCCTCATATAGGAGCCTTACATATCTATACTATTTACCTCATCAGCTGTTAGCGTTGGTGCTTTCTATATTATCAGCGTATTTTTTTCCTTTTATATTCAGAGAAGTACACTCTGAAGGACGTACTATATTTAATAAAAGTCCTAGTAATGCACAACCAACCTCATGGGTTTGCGGACCTGCGGATTATAGACTGTGGATAACGAGTACATAGTGACTGCAAACCGTTAAAATCCCAAGGGACATTATTTTACAAAATGAGACAGTAGGTCAAGTGTCCAAATGTGGGGGAAAAAAGAGATGAATCTTATCTGAGGAAGGATTCAAGGAGGAAGTTCCAGAGCTTGGAACCTATTTTCTCAAGATAAGAGTGGTGTAAGAATGGAAAGGTTTGGGAGATGGTGGTATGACTAGGAGGTTGGGAAAGGAGAGTAGAGTAGGTGAAGCCATGGAGGGAATTGAAATCATGATTCATTATGAAGTAACAACTCGGATAAAGGAAGCTGAAGATCATTAACCAAAAAAAAACATCCTGCTTAAAAACTGGCACACTGTTGCTGGAAATGACCCAAGAGTCTGGGTAATGGTACAATGCAATTTTTAATGTGTACAGTTTGAAGGTTGTTATTTTAAGGCGGGAGCAAATAGTTTCTTCTGCTTTGCTTCTCGTGAGCTTGTAATTTATTTTGTAACAGAAACATAAAGCACCTCTCCCTTTGATAAAATATTTTGCAGACTTCTACCGTGTTGTTTCAGAGCATGCTGGCGCAATGGCAATTAAAAAAAAATGTAACTGATTAAAAATAAAGACACTTAAAGTGGCGCAGTGGTAAAGTTGCTGCCTTACAGCGCCAGAGACCCAGGGTCGATCCTGACTACGGGTGCTGTATGTACAGAGTTTGTACATTTTTCCTGTGACCTGCGTGGGTTTTCTCTGGCAGCTCCGGTTTCCTTCCACACTTCAAAGACGTACGGATTTGTAGTTCGTAAAATTATAAATTATCCCGTGTCTGTGTAGGATAGTGTTATTGTATGGGGATCGCTGGTTGGCACAGTATGGCCTGTTTCCACTCTGTATCTCTAAAGCCACCTCGCACACATTGGATGTATTATAACATAGAACATATAATAGTCCAGTACAGGAACAGGCCCTTCAGCCCACAATGCCTGCGCCAAACATGATGTGAAGACCAACTCGTATATGCCAGCACATCATCCATATCCCTCCATTCCTAACATATCCATGTGTCGACCTATAATAGAAACATAGAAAATAGGTGCAGGAGTAGGCCATTCGGCCCTTCGAGCCAGCACCGCCATTCAATATGATCGTGGCTGATCATCCATCTCAGTATCCTGTACCTGCCTTCTCTCCATACCCCCTGATCCCCTTAGCCACAAGGGCCACATCTAACTCCCTCTTAAATATAGCCAATGAACTGGCCTCAAGTAGTGGCCACTGTGGCGGACAATTCCAGAGATTCAACACTCTTTGTGTGAAAAATGTTTTTCCTCATCTCGGTCCTAAAAGACTTCCCCCTTATCCTTAAACTGTGACCCCTTGTCCTGGACTTCCCCAACATCGGGAACAATCCTCCTGCATGTAGCCTGTCCAACCCATTAAGAATTTTGTAAGTAAATAATGTGTTCATCGTGATCATAAATTGATGTTGCCTCCTCCTTTCTTCTCTGGTTCTTTTGCTTTGGATTCATTTAAATATTAACAACAGTGTCCAAAGTGTTGGCTCCGGCAGAACAACTTCAGTTTTTTTCCAACCACTTTGTATTTGCTTGCTTGTTCCTCAACGTGAAGAACGTAACAGCTGTGTTGAGGGTGCCACCTGTTGACAACATTTGTTAATCAAATAGACATTTCTTGCCGTTATAATTGTTTGGGGTGTGAGGGTGTGACCAAGTTGTGGGGAGGACGGAAAGGGAAGAACATGATGAGTAGAAATGAATCATTTTAGCGATTTCTTGATTCTCTTTGGAATTACGCATTTTAGCATTAATGCAATAGAAAAACATATATTGCATGGTAAGCCTTGAGTAATAATGTGCTACTAATATTGTTTGTATATCTATATTTATTTGTGTCAACCATATATTGTGTAGTTATAAGTTTTTTTGTTATGTTGGCTAGCTGTGCCATCCTTGCTTGCAAAAACATTCTTATGGGAATGTTCAAAGGGAATAGACAATTTCATCAGGTGTCCTGTCATTTAATCTCTCATCCAGCTTTAGCTGTATATTCATTCCAGTTGCTGCTGTGCCTAAATTGGCTGCCTTGTTTTTCTATGAAGCATAGTGGGTAAGCCAGGTTTATCAAAGGTGCATCAAAGGAAATTGTCTTCCTCTTCGAACTCCATCATGGTTAATTCCTGTGCTTTTGATATTTTGGATTAACTAGCAAATTCAATTTATGAAAAATGGAAAACTGCTGTTACTGAGTTATAAATACTTCTGGCGTATGTTTAGTGCGTAAGACACTGATGCCTTTTAAGTTGTTTGCAAAGCATGTTGGCAACACATTATTTAAGAAACTTCTGCAGAAATCCTTGTAAGATTGGTTGAAATATGATTGAGGCTTTGTCATTTTAGGCAATGTGTTTTGTTAACAGCACAAAGGTATCCAGTTTAGTTACATTTCTGATTTTCACGTCACCAATGTCTTCCACTGTGAGTGGAGTCCTCAGTCATCACCCGGCTTTGCCCCTTTTTATTGGCTCTTGCAGCAACTGTGAGAATTCTTGGATCACTGGAAATGAATAATTTGGCTTGGATTTAATATTAACTGGTGCGATAATGAATATTTGTCAAGAGTGTCAATGAAGTGAAAGTTGTACAAGAATGCAACGATGTGTAACTTCCCCATTGTCTGAAAATTGCTTGTATTTTGAGTATATTTGAAAAAGTGTCATTGGAAATCTTGGAAAAGAACATTTATGAGAGCAGCCTTCTTGACAACAAAGGTTGAGAACTTATACAGCACAGAAATAAGCCCTCGGCACAACATGTCCATGCTGATATTTTTGTCTATCTGCACTAATCCCATTCACCTACATTGGGTCAATGTGCCTTGCTGGTTGAAGTGCCTGTCTAAAAATATCTCCACCATTGGCAGCGAATTCAGATATCAAAAACTCTGTATGAAGAAGAAAAATATTCCCCTCAAAAACCCTTTAAAGGTTTTTCCTCTGACCTTAAACCAATACCCTGTATCTATCTACCTTGTCTATGATTCTTATAGTTTTATATACCTTTATCAGGTCAGGCCTTTGTCTGCTTTGCTCCAGAGAAAACAAACCCAGCCTATCCAATCTCTCTCCATAACAAGTTCTCCAATTAAGACAACATCCTGGTGAATCTCCTCTTCAATACCTCCATTGTAATCATATCCTTCACATCATCTGCCCATTCGGTCGTCCAGCATTTTGTTTTGGTCAAGATTCCCAGCATCCACAGATTCTTGTGTCTCCGCATCCTTCCTCTAGTGTGGTATCCTGAACTGCACACGATACTCCAAGTGCAATCTGATCTGTGTTCTGTAAAGTTGCAACTTAACATCACAGCCTTTCTATTTTGTCCCCCAACCTACGATGGCAAGCATGCCATTTACCTTCTTCAACACCGTATCTACCCCAGTTGCCACTCTCTGGGAATTATGGACTTGAATATCACAGTCTCTCTGTTCATCAGCATTCTTTAGTGCCCATCCATTTACTGTATATGTCCTACCCATCCTTGACTTCTCAAAATACTTCACCTTGCACTCATCAGGATGAAATTCCATTTGCCAATGTTCTACAGGTAATGAGGCCCGATCAGGTGTAGGATTGTGTCAAAATGATTGGAAATAATCTGGAAAACATGGTGCATGATAAGAACACACGTGTGGTTGCCATTTTGAGAAAAAGAGGAACAATATAGAAAATAGTTAGTGGTCATGATCAGAAATGTTGAATATGATCCAATAAAGTGGAAAGAGTACTTGTGCTTGACAGAGTAGACTGCATGAAAAATTGTAAATTGTGGGAGGCTGTGTGTTGAATATCACCCATGGATCCCAAATGCACAATGGTCATATAAAATTATTGTAAAACGGGAAAGCAAACTAGATGTAAACAAATAAAAAATAAGTAAGATGTTCATCGTTAGCATGCACCTACTGAATTAGCATTCTTTCAAATCTATGTTAACATCTTTCCAATTATTGTGCATTTAGGGATTTCTGTGATAGTGATCTTTTTGGCTTTGTGATCTTTTGATTGGTTTGCATTTATTGATGTGGCAATTGCTGACCAAATGTGTTTCTCAAATTGCTTTGAACAGTGTTCCCAATTCCTGTCCTGTGAGCCCACGAGGTGCCGGCTCCTCTGGTTACCGCTTTGGACGCAACATCACAAGAGATCTCCAGCTGGCTGCAGCGTTTGCCGAGAAGGCGGCATCCGAGCAACAGGCAGAAACATCTGGTGGTGACAGCCCCAAGGTTGGTAAAGTATTACGTGTGTGAATCTCACCCCTCTTGATGCACTGTTTAAGAAAGAACTGCAGATGCTGGACAAATCGAAGGTAGACAAAAATGCTGGAGAAACTCAGTGGTGAGGCAGCATCCATGGAGAGAAGGAATAGGCCACGTTTCGGGTCCAGACCCTTGGGAGATAAATGCTGCCTCACCCACTGAGTTTCTCCAGCATTTTTGCCTACTCTTGTTGTACCTTCCCTTTTCTGTGTTTCTGGAGATAGTGACGTGTAAATGGTTTGGCAGCTTTCCCAAAAAAACATTCCTGTTTGACCATAAAATCATGAGGGGAACTAGATAGGGTGAATCCTCTATCCTGCGATAATGCAATCAAGAACCAGAGGGGTTTGGGTGAGAAAGGAAAGATGGGGCCTGAGGGGCAATTTATCCACACACGGGCTGGTGGCTATATGGAAGAAGCTGCCAGAAGATGTAGATGAGGCAGATACTATTACAAGGTTTAAAAGACATTTCGGCAGGTACATGGATAGAAAAGGTTTAGAGGGATATATACTAAATGTGGTAAATGGGACTAACTAGTGCTTTAGCTGCAATTTGTGGGTCGGCATTAGACTTGAAGTGCAGAGCTGAGCATATAAGCATTTGCATATTAAATGTATTAATTGATTTCATCATACTTCAAAAAATAAAAAGACATAATGTGCTGGAGTAACTCAGTAGGCCAGGCAGTTTCCCTGGAGAATATGGATTAATGACGTTTCAGATCGGGACCCCTCAGTCTGAAGAAGGGTCCCAAACCGATAGGCCACCTATCCTTGTTCTCCAGGGATGTTGCCTAACCTGCTCAGTTACTCCAGCAATTTGTACCTTTTCTTTGTGAATCGGCTTCTGCAGTTCCTTGTTTCTACATCATCCTTCAATTGTAGATCTTAATCTGCATTATCAAATCGCAGAATCATTATGCTTCGGGGTTTTTTGCTTTGTTTGTTCACAGGATTATTGGGTATTTAATTGCCATTCATAATTGCCCCCTGACAGGGCTACTTCGGAGGACAAACCTGGGTCTCTGGTGCTGTAATGCAGCAACTATACCACTGACCCACTGCCGCCCGAATTTTTATATTACATTACTAAATTATATTACATTACAGAATAATGAAAGGCATAGATACAGTGGATGTGAAGAGGATGTTTCCACTGGTGGGAGAGTCTATGACCCGAGGTCCTCAGAATTAAAGGGCGCTCTTTTAGAAAGGAGGTGAGGAGGAACTTCTTTAGTCAGAGGGTAGTTAATTTGTAGAACTCATTGCCACAGAGGGCTGTGGAGGATGTCAGAGGCTATTTTTAAGGCAGAGATAGACAAACTCTTGATTAGAACGGGTGTGAAGAGTTATGGGGAGAAGGCAGGATAATGGGATTAGGAGGCAGGGTTCAGCCATGATTAAATAGTGGCGTAGTGGGCCGAATTCTACTCCTTTTACTTGTGAATTTGTAAAATAATTAAATTTTGAGTAAAATAGTTTTATTTCATTTGGACCCTGATGTGTTTTTAAAAAGGTTCATGAGTGTATATATTCCAGTATTTTCAATGATTTTGTATTTGTCCAGGATGATTCAAAACCCCCATATTCCTATGCACAGCTGATTGTGCAGGCCATATCTTCTGCTCAAGACAAGCAATTAACACTAAGCGGCATCTATGCACATATCACGAAGCATTACCCTTACTACAGGACAGCTGACAAAGGATGGCAGGTGAGTGTACTAACTGGGGTAGAAAAGTATAAGTGTATGATTATCTGAATGGTGTCAGATTAGGAAAAGGGGAGGTGCGACGAAATCTGGGTGTCCTTGCACATCGGTCACTGAAAGTGAACATGTAAGTACAGCAGGCAGTAAAGAAAGCTAATGGCATGTTGGCCTTTATTGCAAGAGGATTTGAGTTTAGGACCAAGGAGGTCCTACTGCAGTTGTACAGGGCCCTGGTGAGACCACAGCTGGAGTATTGTGTGTAGTTTTGGTAGCCTAATTTGAGGAAGGGCATTATTGCTATTGAGGGAGTGCAGCATAGGCTCACCAGATTAATTCCTGGGATGGCGGAACTGACATATGATGAGAGAATGGGTCGACTGGGCTTGTATTCACTAGAATTTAGAAGGATGAGAGGGGTTTTTATAGAAACATAAACAATTCTAAAGGGATTGGACAGGCTAGATGCAGGAAAAACGTTCCTGATGATGGGAGAGTCCAGAGCCAGGAGTCGCAGTTTAAGAAAAAGGAGTAGGCCATTTAGGACTGAGATGAGGAAAAACGTTTTCACCCAGAGAGTTGTGAATCTGTAGAATTCTCTGCCCCATAAGGCAGTGGAGGCCAACCCACTGGATGGTTTCGAGAGAGAGTAAAGCCCCTGTCCCACTTTCCCGAGTTACTCATGAATTCTCCCGGGTTTTCCCCTTGATTCAAACTCGGAGAATGTCTGTAGCGATTCCATAGAAGGCCGTAGATATTTCGTAGCGGCTCGTAATACCAGCCATAGGTACTCGGGGCATCAGGTAAGTCGGGACGTTTTTTCAGCATGTTGAAAAATGTCCACGAGTAAAAAAAATGGCCCCGAGTACCTACGGCTGGCTTCTCCGAGTATGAATCAGGGGGAAAACTCGGGAGTATTCGTGAGTAACTCGGGAAAGTGGGACAGGGGCTTTACATTTAGCTCTTAGGGCTAACGGAATCAAGGGATATGGGGAAAAAACAGGAACGGAGTACTGATTTTGAATGATCAGCCGAGATCATATTGAATGGCGGTGCTGGCTCGAAGGGCCGAATGGCCTACACCTGCATCTATTTTCTATGTTTCTATGATTAGTTAACTTTGTTACCCTGTGTGAATGATGTTCAAAAGTTCTATCGGATTAACTAGACTTTAGGATTGTCTTACTGTTGCTTGTGCTAAGTTCATCTTTACATGACGGTGATTTAAATGCAGCAAATGGGGATCCAATGTGTTGTGTCATGATTGCTCGTATTGTATGGCAATTGCTGAAAATAGACTACAAGCCTTTATATAAAATATCATATGTATAAAATAATATTTAATAATAAGCGTTTGTTAAGTTTCATACCAATAAAATTCAACGGTCATTTTGAGCCACCCCATTGAAATCTTTGGAAGGAGCACTGTTCTCTTTGCTATCTGGATGTTATAATATCCTGATCACAGAGATGAAAAGCCAGTGCTACTCCCCCATCTAAAACATGGCTCTAATATTGGGAATTTTGAAGATAATAAAAATGAAAACTACCCTGAATGGTTTTCAGAATTACATTTCTTGGTTTACATTTCTGATTCAGCGCTTAAAATCGGTGTTAACAATCACAGAGGAGAAAAATGTGAGATTCTCTGAGATGATTTGCTCCTTTGTGAAGTTTTAACTAAATTCTAAATGGCGGATTAAAAAATTCCTTTGGAATCCATTTGCAATATTTGGAGGCAAGCATAAAATGTGTCTGAGGGCTGCTTCCATTTTAAAACTTGACAAAATTATTCATAATTATTAAATCTTTCCTTTCTCACCTAAATATTTGTAATTTCTATATCACTCATTTTATATAAAAAATGTGGAATATTTTTCAAAAGAATAAACTAAAATAAAATTGTGAGGAAGAAGGAAATAACCTCAAAAAATGGCGAGATTGCAATCGGGAGGAAAAGCAATGTAAAAGTCAGAAAGGTCTGTGGTTTCATCCTGTGATCAGACAACTATGCAGACATCCACAAGTCTCTATGAAATCGGCAAGGCAGGATATGTATTTGAACCCATTGTTCAGCAGATAAGTTCAGTGAAAAACTGCAGTGCATAAGTAATCGCAGCCAGCAGCAAGATCTGTACAAGAGGTGCATATCATACTTAGATGTGATAAATTGTAGCGCATCAGTCTATGGAACTGAAAACTATATTCTGCGCTCTGTATCTTCCTCTATTATACTCGAGTTTGACTTGATTGTATGTACATATAGTATATACAATCTGAATGGATAGCACTCAAAACAAAGCTTTTGACCTGTGTACCTTGGTGCACGTGACAATCATACCCCTAAACACAAATTCCACAAGGGACAGTGAGTCATGGGCAATTCTCACAGTGGACTATAAATTGTTCTTAATATATGCCCATATAAACATGCTTAGGAATTAAAACTATACCTAAAAAGGAAATACTTGCAGGGATCTGGGCTAAGAGCAAGACAGTCATTGTCTTGTAAAGAGTTTTACCTCTTGTAAAGAGCTGGCACCGATCATCCTGTTTTTATGCTCTTTGATTATGTTAAATTTCTGCACTGAGAAGTTATATTGCCTTGTAATGACCTTTCCATGCAGCTAAAATGATTTCTGTTAATTGAACTGTATGTGATCCAGGACTGTTGTGCTTAATTGTTCACTTGATTGCAGTTAAACATTCAATATTCTTCATTTTTCCTCGCTGGGACAGAATTCCATCCGCCACAACCTCTCTTTAAATCGGTATTTTATCAAAGTGCCACGGTCGCAGGAAGAACCAGGGAAAGGGTCGTTCTGGAGAATTGACCCATCATCAGAGACAAAGTTAGTGGAACAGGCATTCCGAAAACGCAGGCAGCGAGGCGTGTCGTGTTTTAGGACGCCTTTTGGACCCATCTCCTCCAGGTTGGAAGCTACACCTTTTTGCAGTTCAAGTCATATTGACATAATGTTCTTGAATTTGTGGAATGTTTTTGGATAAACTCACAGGATGCTTCGAGCAATTCTGTAAATAAAATACTGATCAACATATAGGGCTGACTATTCTGAATACTCCTTTCAAATTATCAAGTACATGCAGCTTACTTCTATGATAGAAGAAACTGTACACTAATGTGGAGAGGCCGTATGTATGTTATTCCATGCCTATGTCGTTCCACAGAGAAAATTATAATGTGACAAGGTCAAGCTGAGGAATGCTTTGGTATAAAGATAATCTTAACTGCTCTGGAACTGTGTAGAAAATACAGCGCGTGCTTCATGCTGCATAACCGACTGCAGATGTAAATACCAGTGTGTTATTACTTGAAATATTCTGTTCCAAAATTCTCTGCTGCTGAGGAACAGATAATCCCAAAAGAGTTGTGGTTTCTCAAATAATCACAAATGCTCTTAGAAAAAGGCAGAATATGGTGCAGTGGTGCTGACTCTTTGCCTTTTTTTCCCTTGTGCTGTCCTCTGGCTGTATGCAGAGCTGAGTAAGTGTTTTCCCTTGTTCCTACTGTAATTATACTGTATCGATTTGCTCACTGAACACCACTGTGATGGATGTGATTTCTATACCCATCTCTTTGAAATTGTAAAAGAGTAGGCGGGACAGAGAAATAGCATTGTCCATTTATTTCCATGCCCATTCTCATTATCAAGCAAGATTTTGGCAGGTTTTGAACTTCCATTTGAGACAGAAAGTATTGTATTTAATCCAAGATAGTGCGAGTGATTAACTTGACATTTTAATGCAGCCCTGGTGGTTGTTGAAGATGCCAAATGTTGTGATACAGATGGAATTATTAAACACCCTTTGTCCTCTGAATGGCTGGCCTGTGGTAAATATGACAAAAGTGAAATACAGGCTTTTTGTTTTCATTTTGCATTTTTAGATGCAGTCCAGTTTTCCTTACATATATTTTGTTTGCTGCCGTTTTTCCTTCATGTGGACCAAGGCACATCGATTTAAAAAATATATAGAAGTAGGTTCCACTTTCATTTAGTTTAGTTTAGTTTAGCGATACAGCGTGGAAACGGGGCCTTCAGCCCACCGAGTCCGCGCAAACCAACAATCACCCTTACACTAGTATTATCCTACACACTAGAGACAATGTACAAAGGCCAGTTAACCTACAAACCTGCATGTCCTTGGAACTAGGGAGAAAACCCACGTGGTCACAGGGAGAATGTGCAATCTCCATACAGAGCGCCCGTGGTCAGAATCTAATCCGCATCCCTGGTGCTGTGAGGCAGCAACTCTATTGCTGTGCCACCATGCCGCCCTAATTTGGATGTAATTGCTACTGGTTTCCAATTTGGCTCTGCTAGCCAAAAAGGAAGATGGGTTTCTTGTTTCTTGGAACCAATATTTTTGGATAGATGGAAATACCTCTAAATATGTAGTTAATTTTAGTTATTGCCGTTGGTACACAGTCAATACACACCTAATTGTATCCTTGAGTATAAAGCATTTAAGAGCGGGCCTAAATGTGATGTTTATGATAATAAAGAATCAGATAGGTAAATCTGGCAACCTTATTTCCTCTGAAGTGCGGGTTATTCCTCTTTATAACCTTAAAGTTAGACACAGCTATTCAAGTTTCATACCAGAAATTGTAGCCGTGGCACCAACACTTGTGTGATCTTGGGAAAAATTGTGACATGCACCGTCATTTCCTTTTCCACTTCCCAATACTTGAACATAATTGTATACGGTAAGATTATTTATCATTCTGGTGTCTCAATTACTGCTACGAGAAAAGCATTGATTTGCTACGATGCTCTTGATCCTGTCACCAAAACAAGCACAGGTACGTATGCCCTATACTTAAAAAAAACAAAAAACAAAGGCACCTACACATGCTGTGTGCTGCTGTGCCAACCCCAGCCTTTCCATTGGTGCTGGTCAGCAATTAGATGGTGATCTTGTCACCCCACAGCTCTGTGGAGTGAACCTCTGAGGCGGCGATTGTCTGAGATTGTATAGGTAGGGCATAAATGAGTGACCACATTCCTAAGATGTCCAGTTTCTTTCTCTCCCTCTCCCTCTTTATTTTCTCTCTGTCTCTCTCTCTCTCTCTCTCTCTCCCTCTTTGTCTCTCTCTCTCTCTCTTTTTCTCTTTTGCCTCTTTCTCTCTCTTGCTCTCTTCCCCTCTCGTTCTCTCTTTCACTCTCGTTCTGTCGGTTCTCTGTCGTTCTCTCAATATGCAGCGATCCGTTATATTGATGTGAGTGTGGTAGCAGCCTCTGGGCACAGCGGTACTGTCACTAATGTGTAGGTTTGGTGCAATGATCTATCTTAATGCTAATTTCACTAATGCTTACATTCCAATGAGCGCATGCTGAGCGTTAAGCGACCTGACGACGGAGTGACTAATCTTGTAAATCACTTCAGGATAGTTAATGATCAAAATACTGACACAGCAATTGACCTTTCATGTTCTCCAGCATTTTCCCAGAGTTGTTCAGTCCAGCTCACGCCAGGTTCCATGACATGTATTATCATCATTCAAATCATTTCACTCTTGTTCTGTTCCACTGTGTATATCTACCTTGTTTTCATTTTCTGCCTTGCCCCCCAGGTAGTGCTGTTTTAATAACTCCTGTTCCCGTGTATTCTTTGTTTTCTTTGAACATGCTTATACCATCTTGTTTTCTCTATTGTACTTCCTTAAAGCCCTGTTCCACTGTACGAGTTCATTCAAAGAATTCTCCCGAGTTTGCCCTGAATCGAAAAATCTTCACGAGTCTTCCCAAGCTTACCTGCCGTTAGCGAGTCTTCCCGAGTACCTGCCGTTAGCGTTACGAGCCGCTAAGAGACGTCCCCGAGCTCCGAAGTACCCGCTACGTTCATTCTCCGTGCTTACCACGAGTTTGATTTTAAACTCGGGAGAGCTCTTAAATTAACTCGCATCGTGGGACAGGGCCATTAGATTCCTAGACTGCTTTCACTGTTGCCTAATGTAAACATCACTAATTGACCACCTTTGCCCTTCCACTTATCTATCAAACATTCTCATTTCTGTCACACTCAGCTTCCACACTAGCATCCAGCCAATTTCCCTCAATTTCAGTGCTCTGGTTTCTATTATCCGTTCTTGCAGCATTTTATTCATTTAGTTTCAGTAGTGGATTTTCAATCTGCGGTTGATTAACTCTGAGACATTTCCTCTTCAAATATTCTGAGCCATTTTGTTCTCAGAAACGTAGCTGCTTAAAAAGCTTACAACATCAAAGTTAAGTACTGCATTTCTGATGCAAGGATCATCGCCTCACCAATATTAGCTATGGCATTCCACAGTTTATCTCATGTTGGTAGTAGTTAATGAATGTGAGCCAAGTTCCATTGGAAATGGTTTCTACCAGTTGAAATGCTTCTTCCTTGTAAAATATAGGAAGATTATAATCACAGCTTGAAGATCAAGGTTTACAAAAGATGTTCAGTAGATTTAATCATTTTTTCTGATTAAATAATACCTTTGTGTCCTCCTTATACCACAGCATATGATGCTTTTCATTAGAATACAAAGTGCTGGAGTATCTCAGCAGGATCGTTCTGAAGGGTCCTGACCTGAAACTTCGCCTATCCAGGTTCTCTGAAGATCGTGTCTGACCCCCTGAGTTACTCCGGCACTTTGTTTTCAACACAATATTCCAACATCTGCAGTTCCTTGTGTCTCCATGATGCTTTTCATTGTTTTGTGGTTTAAGCATGAGAACCGGTGAGTTTACAGTGAAATGACTTCATTTTATATAAAATTGATTGGATAATTCTAGTTTGTTTAAATGTTGCCTTTTAATTTCAGATTTGTAATGTCTTATTTTTAAATTCAGGTTCGTAATTCTTTTTACCATCGCATTCCTCAGAGATCGACCGCAGAACTAATTTTTAAATATTAGCATTTTTGGTTTAGTCCAGTAAAACGGTAAACCTCCTAAATCTGCGCATGCAATGTCTTGTTCAATAATAAGATTAATTAAAGGATTGAATCTGGTCCTCTTAAGTGCCTTGTTTTGAGATGCTTCCAATTCTCAAGGAGCAATAAAACCAACAGTTCAATGTTGAAGAGATGGTGGAGTATTCATCTAAAATTGGTAGTTCTGTTCGAGCCAATGTTGCGACGTACCAATCGGTATTTTGAAGATGATTTTTCTTAATGCAGTCAACTGGTTATGGATCTTATTTATTAATGTTTTCTTTGTGTTTTGTAAATGCCCCCTACCATTCAATAAAAGTGAATATTTCCCCAACAATTGATATTTTTCACTTAGTTCTCCAGATGTGCCAAGCTGTATTAATTTAGCAGAAAAATGAAGCTGCTTATATTTTATTTTTCCTGGCGATATTGTGTAATCATTTCCAATCTCATTGTTTTTCATGGACATCGCTTTGATTTAGAAAGCATGAAATTATTATCATGTTTTATTATACAATACGGGGAGAAAAGATGAGGTACGTAGGTAAGCTAGCCAAGAATATAAAGGAGGATAGTAAAAGCTTCTTTAGGTATGTGAAAAGGAAAAAAAAATAGTTAAGACCAAGATTAGACCCTAGAAGACCGAAAAAGGTGAATTTATTATGAGGAACAAGGGAATGGCAGATGAGTTGAACAGGTACTTTGGATCCGTCTTCACTAGGGAGGACACAAACAATTCCTGATATAGTATTGTCCAGAGGATCTGGGGTGACGGAGGAACTGAAGGAAATCCACATTAGGCAGGAAATGGTGTTGGGTAGACTGATGGGACTGAAGGCTGATAAATCCCCAGGGCCTGATGGTCTGCATCCCAGGGTACTTAAGGAAGTGGCTCTAGAAATCGTGGATGCATTGGTGTTAATTTTCCAATGTTCTATAGACTCAGGATCAGTTCCTGTGGATTGGAGGGTAGCTAATGCTATCCCACTTTTTAAGAAAGGCGGGAGAGAGAAAACAGGGAATTATAGACCAGTTAGCCTGACATCGGTGGTGGGGAAGTTGCTGGAGACAATTATAAAAGATGAAATAGCAGCACATTTGGAAAGCAGTAACAGGATCGGTCCGAGTCAGCATGGATATACGATGGGGAAATCATGCTTGACTAATGTTCTGGAATTTTTGAGGATATAACTAGGAAAATGGACACGGGAGAGCCAGTGGATGTAGTGTACCTGGCCTTTCAGAAACCATTTGATAAGGTCCCACATAGGAGATTAGTGGCCAAAATTAGGGCACATGGTATTGGGGGTAGAATGCTGACATGGATAGAAAATTGATTGGCAGACAGGAAACAAAGAGTAGGGATTAACGGGTCCCTTTCAGAATAGCAGGCAGAGACTAGTGGGGTACGCAAGGCTCGGTGGTGGGACCGCAGCTATTTACAATATACATCAATGATTTGGATGAAGGGATTCAAAGTAACATTAGCAAATTTGCAAATGACACAATGCTGGGTGGCAGTGCGAACTGTGAGGAGGATGCTATGAGAATGCAGGGTGACTTGGACAGATTGGGAGAGTGGGCAGATACATGGCAGATGAAGTTTAATGTGGATACATCTGAGATTATCCACTTTGGTATCAAAAACAGGAAGGCCGATTACTATCTAAATGGCGTCAAGTTGGGCAAAGGGGAAGTACAACGGGATCTGGGGGTCCTTGTTCATCAGCCTATGAAAGTAAGCATGCAGGTACAGCAGGCAGTGAAGAAAACGAATGGCATGTTGGCCTTATTTATAACAAGAGGAGTCGAGTATAGGAGCAAAGATGTCCTTCTGCAGTTGTGCAGGGCCCTAGTGAGTGCAGTTTTGGTCCCCTAATTTGAGGAAGGACATTCTTGCTATTGAGGGAGTGCAGCGTAGGTTTACAAGATTAATTCCTGGGATGGCGGGACTGTCATAAGCTGAGAGAATGGAGCGGCTGGGCTTGTATACTCTGGCGTGTAGAAGGATGAGAGGGGATCTTATTGAAGCATATAAGATTGTTAAGGCTTTGGACACGCTAGAGGCAGGAAACATGTTCCTGATGTTGGGGGAGTCCAGAACCCGGGGCCACAGTTTAAGAATAAGGGGTAAGCCATTTAGAACGGAGGCGTGGAAACACTTTTTCTCCTAGAGAGTTGTGAATCTGAGGAATTCTTTGCCTCAGACGGCGGTGGAGGCCGGTTCTCTAGATACTTTCAAGGGCGAGCTAGATAGGGCTCTTAAACATAGCGGAGTCAGGGGATATGGGGAGAAGGCAGGAACGTGGTACTGATTGGGGATGATCAGCCATGATCATATTGAATGGCAGTGCTGGCTCGACGGGGCGAATGGCCTACTCCTGCACCTATTGTCTATTGTGTATATTGAATTGCAAGTATCCGCGTGTTTCTTCTGTGTAACATTTTCAAGAAGTTCACATTAATTCAATGCATAAAATAACTCTACTGTGTAAAAATACGTAAAAATTACAATTCTCTGCGGCCACCCATCATAAGCTGTCAAAAAGATAAATGGAGAATTTGTTTGGATGGTTTGTCCAGTGAGACTATATAGGTGGAGCTGAGGAACAAGAAAGGGATGATCAGGTTGTTGGGGGTATATTACAGACCCCCGAATAGTCAACGGGAATTATAAGAACAAATGTGCCTGGAGATTGCAGACAGCTGCAGGTCAAATAAGGTTGTCAAAGTTGGGGATTTTAACTTTCCCAATATAGACTGGGAAAATCATCGCGTGAAGGTTCAGATGGGCGCAATTCCTCAAAAGTGTTCAGGATAATTTTCTTAAGCAGTATGTGGAGGCCCCCACAGGTGAGAGGGCAACGCTGGATCTAGTATTGGGAAATTGGGAAGGGCAAGTTGATGAAGGAGGTGTGTGGAGGATCCTTTTCTGACCAGTGACCTAAGTTCGATTAGGTTTAAGATAGATATGGATCAGGATGGAGAGGGTCCACATGTTAAAATACTCAACTGGGGTAAGGCCGACTTTGAGGGTATGAGAGAAGGTCTTGCTCAAGTTGACTGGAGCCGGTTATTAGAGGGGAAAGGAACATCGGCCAAGTGGGATGTTTTTAAAAGTGTACTGAAGAAAACTCAGGATGTGTACGTCCCCGTTAGTGGAGGGCAAAGCAGGCAAAGGTAAGGAAGCTTGGCTGACGAGCGAACCTGAGATGTTCGTCAAAAACAAGAAGGATGCATGGGACGGGTATAGTCAGCTGGGGTCAAGTGCATCCCTGGAGGAGTTTCGAGAAGTAAACTAAAAAAGGAAATCAGAAAGGCAAAAAGGGGTCACGAGATAGCTCTGGCCGGTTGCATTAAGGACAATCCCAAAAGATTTTATAAATAGATAAGGGGGAAAAGGGTAACTAGAGAGAGTGTGACCTCTCAGGAATCAAAGCGGTCACCTCAAAGCGGAGCCACATGAGATGGGCAAGGACCTAATGAGTATTTCTCCTCTGTATTCACTGAGGAGAAAGGCAGTATGACGGGGGAAATTGGAGCAGTCACTGGAAGTGTCTTGAGAGCAGTCAGGGTTACTGTTGAAGAAGTACTGAAGGTGCTGTCGTGTTTGAAGGTAGACAAATCCCCAGGGCCTGATCTGATATATCCGAGGACATTGCGGGCAACTAGAGAGGAAATTGCGGGAGCCCCGGTTGAAATCTACGAATCGTCCTTAAATACAGGAGAGTTGCCGGAAGAATGGAGGGTGGCAAATGTTGTGCCTCTTTTCAAGAAGGGCTGCAGGGAAAATACTGGGAACTATAGGCCGGTGAGCTTAACATCTGTAGTTGGTAAGTTACTGGAGAGGAAAAGGGTATACAGGCATGGGCAAAGGGCTGATTTTGTACGAGGGAGGTCGTCACAAATATGATTGATTTTTTTGAAGACGTGACCAAAAATGTTGATGAGGGCAGAGCTGTAGATTTTACATGAGTTGTGTACATGGACTTCAGTAAGGCATTTGACACGGTTCCACATGGTAGGCTGCTCTGGAAGGTTTGATCGCATGGGATCCAAGGAGAGAAAGCTGAATGGATAACAAATTGGCTCCATGGAAGGAAGCAGAGGGTGATGGTGGAAGATTGCTTCTCAGACTGGATGCCTGTGACTAGTGGTGTGCCTCAGGGTTCAGTGCTGGGCTCGTTACTATTTGTCATCTACATCAATCGTTTGGATGCGAACATACAGGGCAAGATTAGCAAGTTTGCTGATGATACAAAAGTTAGTGGTTTTGAGATAGTGACGATGGTTGTGAACGATTGAAGCAGGATCTGGATTGATTGGCCAGGTGGGCGGTGGAAGGGTTGATGGAATTTAATACAGAGAAGTGTGAGAAGTTGCATTTTGGTGTTTCGAACAAGGGCAGGACCTAGATAGTAAATTATAGGCCTCTGGGTAGTGTTGTAGAGCAGAGGGATCTAGAAGTACAGGTGCCATGGTTCCTTGAAGATCAAGTCGCAGGTAGATAAGGTGGTCAAAAAGCCTTTTAGCACTTTGGCCATCATCAGACAGGGTATTGAGCATAGAAGTTGGGAGGTCATGATGCAGTTGTATAAGACGTTGGTGAGACCGCATTTAGAATATTGTGTTTAGTTCTGGGCACCAAGTCACAGGAAAGATATTGTCAAGCTTGAAAGGGTTCAGAAAAGATTTACAAGGATGTTACCAGGACCAGAGGGTGTGAGCTATTGGGAGAGGTTGCGTAGGCTGGGTTTCTATTCCATGGAGCACAGGAGGATGTGGGGAGATTTTATAGAGGTATACAAAATCATGAGTGGAATCGGGTAGATGCACAGTCTTTTGCCCTGTGTAGAAATCGAGGACCAGAGGACATACATTCAAGGTGAAGGGGAAAAGATTTAATAAGAATCTGAGGGGTCATCTTTTCGCACAAAGGGGGTTGAGTGTATGGAATAAACTGCCAGAGGAGGTAGTTGAGGCTGGGACTATCCCATCGTTTAAGAAACAATTAGACAGGTACATGGGTTTGGAGGGATATGAACCAGGCGCAGGCAAGTGGGACTAGTGTAGCTGGGACATTGTTAGCCAGTGTGGGCGAGTTGGGCCGAAGGGTCTGTTTCTACACTGTATCACTCTATGACTATTTGTACACCCATATAGGTACCGCTTTTTATGCATAGACACAAAATGCTGGAGTAACTCAGCAGGTCAGGCAGTATCTCTGGAGAAAATGGATGGGTGATGTTTCGGGTTGGAACCCTTCTTCAGACCTGACCCGAAATGTCATCTATCCAGAGATGCTACATGGCCAGCTGAGTTGCCTCTGAATTTTGTGCCTTATCTTTGGTGTAAACCAGTATCTTACACCATTGCTTATGGAAATTTAGTAGTGTTTCACAAAGGACTCATTTTATAAACATGTATATTAATATTTCAGGAGTGCCCCTGCTTCTCCTAGCCACCCAGGTCTTCTCTCTCCTCATTCAAGTGGATTGCAGACACCTGAATGTTTGTCTCGTGAAGGATCGCCTGTCTCTCATGACCACGATTTCACGAGCTCCAAGCTGGCATCAGTGCCAGAAGTTCGTTACTCTCAAAGTGCACCAGGTAACTATGCCTCATTACGTCAGAGAATACTATATATACTCCAGCCTTGGGACTTGCCACATTGAACAATCTCTTTAATTTGATTGTATCAATAAGAACAGGATTTCACACAATTTAAGTTTGTTACGCTAATTAGGTTTAAATGTTGTATGCTCTCAGTTTAGTTTATCCATTTTTTTCAAAACCTTTCCCCTGTGTTCTAATCCCACCTGTGGGATTCTTCCACTGCTCAGGAATTATAATTTATTTGTCAATGCGATTGTCTGGGAAATCCTAAACATGAAGAGTAAGGTTCTCCGATGGTAAAATGGAGACGCAAGGGATTTTTCGGCTCCCAAACCAAAAAGTCGTCTGTCTATTTCCCTCACAGATGCTGCCTGACCCACTGAGTTCTTCCAGCACTTTGTGTTTTGTATGATCGTAAACTGGCTGCCTTATTTTAGTCCGAGAAAGTGACGGCCCTGTATGATGCCTTGCGCAGCAGGTTGGGAACTGCAAGTGTTGGGACCCTTTAGGCCGCAGTGCTATGGTGCACTGCCCTGATGGAGTCAATGTTCTTATCCACAGCTGGGCATAAGTTAAATCTGGAATCATTGTCATATCAGTGACACTTAGTTGCTTAGCTGAAGAGAAATTGTGAATAACTGTCCAGTTAACCTGACATGTGGATACATTTCTTTTTACTTTTTTTTCATGACAGGTAGCTTAAGTTAACATTAAAGGTTTAAATATGGTCCAAAAGCAGTCAAATGGGACTAGCGTGGACGAATTGAGCAAAATGGCCTGTATCCGTGCTGTGTTTCTGTATGACTCTGACTGGGATGCGGAGATTCAGAGACAGTAGTGAGGATTGTGGATGAAATGGGTGGCAAGGAATTTGTGTCGGGAGTTGGCCGGTTTCTTTGCACCTCAGTCAAAGGGTGCTGTAACAAGATCAGTGGCCTAAATGCCTGCCTCCTTACTAAGTCCACAGGGTGTGTGGGGATTCAGGGGCGATGTCTTCAAGTTAATCCAGCGTTTTAAAGAAAGTCCAGAAAAGTCTAGGCTTGTATTCACTGGAGTTTAGAAGGATGAGGGGGATCTTATAGAAACATATAAAATTATTAAAGAACTGGACAAGCTAGATGCAGGAAAAATGTTCCCAATGTTGGGCGAGTCCAGAACCAGGGGCCACAGTCTTAGAATAAAGGGGAGGTAATTTAAGACTGAGGTGAGAAAAAATGTTTTCACCCAGAGAGTTGTGAATTTATGGAATTCCCTGCCACAGAGGGCAGTGGAGGCATAATCACTGGATGGATTTAAGAGAGAGTTAGATAGAGCTCTAGGGGCTGGTGGAGTCAATGGATATGGGGAATAGGCAGGCACGGGTTATTGATAGGGGACGATCAGCCATGATCACAATGAATGGCGTTGCTGGCTCGAAGGGCCGAATGGCCTCCTCCTGCACCTATTTTCTATGTTTCTATGTTTTGCTGGAAGAAATAGCAGGAGGAGGTATTTTAAACGTTGTCTTAGTAACGCAGAGTTTTTGAGGGTTAAGGAGGAATTGGTGGAAAGAGCTGGGTATTGTCAGCCTGAATATTGATTATGTCGAGATGCTGAATGTTTTAAAGGAATAGAACATCAAAGTTCAGAGGCACATTGAAAGGTTCATTTTTGCAATGATAGTAGAAGAGGAGCAAAACCAGATGGAGCAGTGTTTTGCATTGTAAAACTATGGGGATATTTATATCTGCGCTCGTAACATGAGATTAATTGTTCTCTTCTACATGTAAATGTTGTGGTTGAATCTGAAGGCTTGATGTTTGTTTCCCTCTCTCTAGGTTCCCCCGTTAGTGGTCAGCCTGTTATAATGGCAGTGCCTCCCCAACCACCTGGTGTCGTAAAATCTGTGGCCTACATGCCTGCCTCCCTAATAACTTCCCCACAGTCTTCTGGCCATGCCATTCACGTGCTTCAGCAAGCTCCCACTGTAACCATGGTCAGAGTGGTCACCACATCAGCTAACTCCTCAAATGGTTATATCCTAACTAATCCGAGCCACCTCGGTGGGCAGATTATACAAGATTGTTCCAGTGATCAGAAAGGTAATTATTTCTGGTTTCCATACGATTGTGTTTTTTAAAAACCTTTAATATGTTTAAAGCTTGAGAGTGTGCACCACCAGGCTCGGGCAGTTTCTTCCCCTCTGTTACTAGGCTTTTGAACAATCCATCCATAAGTTGGGATACTGTTGATTCTCCGCTACCTCATTGCAGACGTTGGATTTTGTCTACGGAACTGATGCGCGACAGTGCTGAAAACTAACATCCTACACTCTGTATCTTTCCCTTTGCTCTACCTATTGTACTTGAGTTTAACTTGATTGTATTAATGCACCGTATTATTTGATTGAATTGGATAGCATACAAAACAAAAATACCCTTTGAGTGACCCGAGTTAATGTTCCGAACACATTAACTATCGTAATCTAAAGCTCGCTGTCTTTGCAAACCGATTAAATTGTTGTTTCCAGAAGGAAATTTAATAGAAAATCGGAGGGGAAAATTTACCGCGTTTTGTGGAAAATTGGCAATTGGATACCTCTGGATTACTTTTGTAGGAAGTTGGTGTGAGCTTTTATGATGTCTTTCCATCCGGAAATGATGCTGTAATTTCTAGCTTTCATTCAGTCAACTCTTTAATCTACTTGATATTAGGATTCTCTCCACACGTCATTCTTTCCAGTTTGTAGACAGGTGCAGACACCAATTTCAGATGTGTAAAATTATGAGAATAGATAAGTTGAATGCGCAGAGTCTTTTACCCAGAGTAGGAGGAATCAAAAACCAGAGGATATAAGTTTTGAAATAAGAGGGGAAATATTTAATAGGATCCTGAGGGGCAACATTTTCCACACAGAGGGTGATGGGTAAATGGAATGAGCTGTCAGGGGAGGTAGTTGAGGCAGGTACAATACCAAACATTTAAAAGATATTTGGACAGGTACATGGATAGGAAAGGTTTAGAGGGATATGGGCCAAACATAGGCAGGTGGGACTAGTGTAGATGTGGCATCTTGATCGGTGGGCTTAAGGGGACTGTTTCTATGCTTTATGACTCCAGTCATAACTATTCAGTCCGTGATTGTGAGCATCATCACGCTCCTCTCAATTCCTGGCCAGGTTGCAGAGTAACTCTGTGATCATGTTTGCTCTGATCGCTCACTAATGTGATATCCACCCCGTCTTAAGTATTTAATGGACTGATAATCAGCAGTTCATCACACAAGCTATCCTCCTTGTCTATCGACTCCGTCTATACTTCCCGTTGCTTCAGGAGAGCAGCCAGTATAATCGAGGACACTCACACCCCCTCAATTCATCCCTCTCCTGTCGCGTAGGAAATACAAAAACTTGAATGCACGTGCCACCAGATTCAAGAACAACTTCCCCGCTGTTATCAGGCTCCTGAACAGACCACCCATATGCTTGGGATGAACTCCCAATCACCCAGTCTCCATTCATTGTGGCCCTTGCGGTTTTATGTACCTCTTTCTTAGTAACTGCTCTCTAGGAAACGCTGGAGAACTCAGCACATCACAGATGATGCTTCGGGTCTGAAAAAGGATTGAGACTTGAAACATCGTCTGTCTACTTCCCTTCACGGATGCTGCCCAACTTGTTGAGTTCCTCCCACACCTTATCTTTTGCTCAAGATTTCAGCCTCTTAAGTCCCCTGTATGCCCGTATTCTACACTCTTATTCTCTAGCACAATCTTGTGTACCCGTGTATGGTATGACAGCGCACAAAAACTAATTTTTACACTATCTTACAATAAATAAACAATATCAAAACTAATCCGCACAAACCAATCTCTTTCCCGCCTGACACTTCAATTCATCAATAATTAATCTAAAGATAGATACAAAATGCTGGAATAACTCAGCCGGTCTGGCAGCATCTCTGGAGAAAAGGAATAGGTGACGTTTTGAGATCCGTCTTCAGATTCGAACAGAAACGTCATGTATTCCGTTTCTCCATAAATGATGTCTGACCCGCTGAGTTACTCCAGCATGTTGTGTCGATCTTTGGTGTAAACCAGCATTTGCAGTTCCTCTCCTTCCTAATAATTAATCCATATCCACTTGATTATAGTAAATTCATAGTAAAATTCAGAATTTTGCAACACAATATGATTGCAGGGTGTACATTGTGAGCTGTGGAGGAGAATGATTTTTTTTTTCTGTTTGAATTGTGTTTACAGGAATCCTTGATGATAAATCCCTTATGACATTTACCAATGTACCGACTGGCAGTCGAGTGATTCAGACAGTAAGCAGCCAATTGGCCCAACATGTACCCGGACCGATGGTCACCATCTTGCAACAAGCACCAGCAACTTCCATGGGACAGCACCAACTTCCAGTGAAGGCAGTAACTCAGAATGGCAAACATGCTGTTCCTGTAACAAGCCTTCAAGGAAATACTTACAGTAGGTCGCTTGGTTTTTAATATTCAGATATAAAATATATTTTATTCATTGGAGAGAAGGCATGGGTGACGTGTCGGGTCGAGAACCTTCTTCTCGACCCGAAACATCACCTATTCCTTCTCTCCAGAGATGCTGCCTGTCCCGCTGAGTTACTCCAGCATATTGTGTCTATCTTCGATTTAAACCAGCATCTGCAGTTCTTTCCTACATATGTTTTCATTTGCAGCTGACCAGGGCAATGTGGTTACATAAAGCCATTCTTCAACTTATAAAAGGGACGACTTCTAGGAAAACATTGTGTTTAATGTAATTTTGTATATTAAAAAGGCTGGGTGATAATATTGTGGTACCTTATATTCCCATGCATAGCCATTCGTTATAGTTAATAATGGATTTGTACATCAAATTCATATAACCCAAAGAGTTATCATGAAAATGGGTGAATCAGACGTTCATAAATTGAGGAGTATCTGCATGTACGTTAGGAACCCTGCAGTTTCATTGACATGAAAACTGAAGTAGGCAGCAATTCTTCATTATTGATTATGATTATTATCAATAATGATAATAACTATTCCTATTATGTTTTTGCAATAAATATACATAGAACTTTGTTACAAGAAGTTTGTACAACTCGAGCTTCAAATGTCCAACAAAATAGTTAACCTTGAAGTAGACAACATTGGGTTGTGTTTGTGACAGTGACATGATTGAATTTCTACTGTTTTATAAGAGGCTTGTGGGAGATGTTCTGTTCTCTCGTTGGTGGACGTTGTTTCCAGGCTATGTTTTCCAATCAAATAAATCAATTAATCAAATATTTCGGGGGATTAGCATTAGTAACAGAATATTCCACCTCAGTGATTGATTTTGCATCGTATCATCTCTCATTGTACCATCGTACGTTTAAGGTGAGGGCGGAAAAATATAATAGGAACCTGAGGGGCAACATTTTCACACAAGAGGGTGGTGGGTATATGGAAGGAAGTAGTTGAGGCAGATATTATAATAACATTTAAAAGACGTTTGGACAGATACATGGATAGCAGAGGTTTAGAGGGATATGGACCAAATGTGGACGGGTGGGACATTGTGGTCAGCATGGATGAGTTGTGCTGCACAGCCGGTTTCCATGCTGTGTGACTCTATGACTATTAGCTTCAAGGCAAGAGCTTAAGCCTAGCTTAATGAACGCTGTAAAAAGGCTAGTAGGAGCGCACAGATCATGACTGATAGTGGGCTCACAGTAGGTATAGTTACAATGCAAGACTACACAAGTAGTTTTTTTTTAGTTGCTTTTTTACATCCCTTGTATTGTATTACAGTCATTGTACCCCTTAATTTTTATTTTTATTTTAAGGCTTTAGAAAAGAGAGAATAGAGAGAAAAATAGCAGCATAGAACGTAGAAAAGTGAAAAAGAGATGTGAAAGTGCCAAAGCATGACAGAGGGAAAGGAAACCCTTGAAAAGTTAGAAACGTGAATTAAATGATAGACCCTGGAGAGGAAAGAAAAAGAAAGAGGGAAAAATAGAGAAAGAAAAAAGAAAAGCCAGTTACTTTATTATAAACATCTCGCAAAAAGAATCTACCAACTCGACAATTTTTCTTCCCCCCTTACCTACACAAGAAGTTGAAAGGCATTTAGTTCCACAATGGCACAGCGGCAGAGTTGCTACCTTACAGCGCTAGAGACCTGGGTCCGCTCCTGACTATGGGTGCTGTTTGTACAGAGTTTGTACGTTCTCCCTGTGACCGCGTGAGTTTTCTCTGGGCGCTCCGGTTTCCTCCCTCACTCCAAAGACGTACAGTTAATTGGCGTCGGTAAAAAATTGAAAATTGTCCTCGGCATGTGGGATAATGTTAGTGTACGGGGTGGTCATGGACTTGGTGGGCCAAAGGGCTTGTACCGCTTTGTGTCTTAAAAGTCAAAGTAAAGATGTTAAAAACTGTGCAGTCCTGCCAGTTATAGCTGTGAATGTTGATGGACAATTAAAACAACTCGCTGGAGGTCACAGATGCTGCTGGACCTACTGTTAGAATTTTTCCAACATTCTCTGCTTTTATTATCGTCACGGCTTGTAGTTTCTTTTAATTTTTTAACCAAATGAAAGAAGCATGCTTTTTTAAAATCTGATTTTCTTCCCTTCCTCAGCCATCACTAATCCACTACAGATCCTGGCTGCACAGGCTACATCTTCCTCGCCTGTAGTTGTGACCAAGCATATTGTCACAGAACTGCAACATTCAGCTTCGTCCGTGGCCGAGCCAGACGCCAAGCGACCTAAGATGGAAGAGTCGGCTGGATCAGGCTCCAGTCTTGCTGTGATCACATCGACTCCACAGATGCAGGGTACAAGCGACTAAAGCAAACCGGAATCAAGGAAACAGGTTACATTGGCGAGGATGTTCTCGGGTGTTCCACAGGAAAGAAAAAAAACAGAATTCCAAGGTGCCAAACTGATGGGAGAGAGGGAAATATAATGAGCCTGTCTTGAACTGAAGCTCGGGTTTTAAATGAGGAAACAAGATAGCTGACTGTAGGATAAATGGTGGCTGAAGTGGAGAAAGCAGCCATTTCCATAATTCTGACTTTGTTGGTATTTTAAGAGCCTTAATTTAAACGAAAATGCTCTGCAGGATTGGCGGGAGGGAAGCAGATGACTTGTTCCTCAATGCTGCATTGGGATATTGGCAAGCACACGACTTGGCGACACGGAAATAGGACTCTTAAGTGTGCTGAGTTGCGTAATTAATTACTACAAACCATCTGAGTACTGCTGAATTGCCATTACTTGTGCACATGGTCTCTCCGGAAAAAAAAAAACTTTAATTGATTGAAATCTAATATTACCGCCCTGGTTTATGACGGAGACTTTTTATGCTCACACTTGGTGCCACGATGTTCAGCTTGTTTGTCCCGCTTGCATTGCACTTTGCAAAACTGCATCCTCAGAGTGTGGCTCACTAGGCGAAGACTGCATCCATTCTAACCAGGAAACATGGTTGTTTGGAGGTATAGACTGCAGTAGCTCTGTAAGATTGAAATTTATTTTAAAATGGGATAATTCCTACTACTGCTAAAGCCTACCTTTTGAGGGGGGGGGGGGGGTGGAATTTTAGGTGGTCCTGACTCCCTGCACTTCGTGTCATTAACACAAAGATAATTATCACATCTTGTTGTTGTCAAAGTCATATTGTTTCCCCACACTGAATCTGTTTTTTAAGTGCTTGCTTGCACCAAACTCTGAGAATTGTGCTTCACGAATCACTTTGTCAAACGTGGCAATGATGTTTTAAAACATTTTCAAACCATGTAGTAGCCCACAAATGACTAGCAAAGCAATATCTTAATAATTGATATGAAGTAGTGGCTCATAAAATCAATGCTGTAATTGGGATCGGTGTCAATAGATGCTTTAGTTGCCATTGACATGAATATATTCTCAACGTTTCATTTGCTGAAAATGACCACGGTATCTAGCAGTGATTAGGTTTTTTAAAAAATGTGTAATAACAAATTATAGCAAACACAATCAAGTTATTTATATTGTTTGATTCATTCTGGATTTAATCCCCGTATCAAATATAATGGACATCTGTAATTGATCCAGATTCTTCATGAAATTAATTGGCTTCTCAAATATGCATCGTTGTGTGTTTAAAAAAAAATTAAATATTCTGTTCTGTGGAAAGAAATCATATGGAAATATCTTAAGCCTTGAAATAGGTGTAACAAATTAATTTGGACCCAATTGATCACAGTTTACTCTGCTATTAGAACTTCTTGAGACGCATAACATGCGAACCACGTCAGAACCATTAATATTGTTGCCTAACAATGGCAAGCTGCTCATTCGACCCAGGTTTGTGTTTATCCACAACATTTCTTTTATACTCTTTTCTAAAGGTCACATTTCAAAAAAAAAGGATCTTGTTTTTACCCACTTTATACACCATGAACTTTGTGCTACTGTTTATCCAGATCTGGTGCAAATTTGTAGGCATTTGTAATGTTGCTTGGAAAAGCATAACAAATGTAAATACGCAAGAAAAAATAATCTGTCAGAGACTTGTGCAGTAAATATTATAAATTTGTTTTGGCAGACTGGAGTAACATTTGAAAGTAGTGAACATTTGCACCGTACCACCTCTCTGAAACTGCAGAAGCAAAGGCATGGAGCTGCTTTTTATAGAAATTAAGTTTTATAAACATTTTATAAACTAGCCTTTTGTCAATTTTGAGGTATAATCTAAAACCAAATGAACTTGTTGTTCATCAGTCTGAGGAAGGGTCTCCACCCAAAACGTCACCCATTCCTTCTCTCTAGAGATGCTGAGATACTCCAGCATTTTGTGTCTACCTTGCTGTTCATCTTCTCAATTTCTTCTTTCTTAAGCAGTCACCTTGGTATCAAGGGTAACTTGCTGCCACTCTGGTTCTGTGGGTTGTAAGGGGGCTAATCATGCCAATGTTGGAACCACAGACATGGCAGAAAATGCTTATGCTACAGGTATTTAGGTAATTTCTAATGCAATATGCAGCTTCTGATGTTTTGCTGGGGTTTTGTGTACATCCAATCCATGGAGATACGGTTCTCAGTATCATCCTAATTGTTTTTTCCACCTTGACCATAAGCTAGGCATTTCTTGAGTCAGTGGAGACATTGCATTTCTTCAAAGAGGCCTATTCCTACCTGTAAAATATTTTCATCCTGCATCCTCCACCGATAATGGGGATGTGAACAACTCAGTAAAGTTTGATCCGACAGAAGTGGTCAAAATTAAAATTCCTTTGGGCCAGAAGTTATTATAATTTAAAGAGTGGTTTAGGCAAACAGTGTCTTTGCAGGGCCTCTGTGGAGTTGCAATATATTAAGAAAACTATATGATGGCTGCAGTGGAAATCTGTAATCCAAAGTGTAATACCTAATTTCAGAGATGTCCTTGATCAAGTGACGTTTTACAGGTGTACATAGAGGTTTGCCTTGTGTTAAAGTCCGATCCTTGTAATAGTTTTCCACTGTACGTGTGATGAATTTGAAATAAATGCCGGGCCTTTTACCTCTTTAAAACTAACCATCCCTGAGAACAACTTCTAGCTGTGTGTGTATGTGGGGGGGGGGGGGGGGAGGGGGTTAAAATTGTTTTCCCCATCAAAACGTCTGGATCTGCCATATTTTTATTACCTGATTGAACTAGCGTCTTTTGTTCCTGTAGGATGCGACTTGATATGTCCATCCCTCAACTCTAATATCTCCTTTAAATTCTGGAATTCCCATCTAAATCCTCTGGTTGTAAACATATTTCAGAACATTGATTAGGGGAATTTAAAATTATTTAAAATTCATTGTCATCTTTTATCTCAGATTCATCAAACTTCAGAATACAAAATCAAAATTATTATTGGCCTATTTTTATTTTAAAACATTTATGTTGTAGCACTGCAGATTATACTTTAAATATTGATGTGAATAATTAATATCATTTGTGAGAAATATGCAATGGAAATTAATAATACAAAACGATTTATGGAGGGAATGCTGTGTTGCAAATCAAAAGTGATGAGGTGAAATATTTTTCCTGAGTGTCAATTTTTGTTTATTCATAAGAACTCCCTATAATCTCCAGACAGTGCTCATCATTAGAGCTCCCATTTTGGTTTTGTAACCCTGTCTTTGCCAGTAATCATCTTAGTGTTTCAGACAGCAAGCAGGTTACTCTGACTGAACATCATGTTATTTTTTTAATATTGAGAATTCTAAATTCTTGCACCCGTCTGTAGGAAGATCATTTGTCTTTGCTACTAATACCTTTGGATAATACCAAGTCCAGTAGTAAAGAGCACAAAGTGCTGGAGTACCTCAGCGGGTCAGGTAGCATCTCTAGAGGATATGGATAGGTGACGTTTCAGGTCAGGACCCTATTTCAGATTGATTGTGTAGGGGATGGTGGGGAAGGTACAGGAGAACTGGGATCATCTTGTGGTGACAGAGCCACTGTCCAGCTCTTTAATATCTGTCGAGTTCTGTTCCCACTTGATGGATCTTGGTCAGAATTTGGTACATTGAATGTACACCTAGTCCTACGAGGTGTACTCGTGAGAAATGGAAAGAATGGGTGCCGAGGTCTAATCCTTCGAAGATGACGGGAGGAGTATACTTTTTTCAATCATTTTTATTGAATGTTTGAAATCAATATGGAAGAAAAGTTGTATTCTCATTATTGCTCCACCACACCTCCACAGTCCCAGTTTTGGATTTTTGAGCTGGGGAGGGGGCTGTTGTAGATATCTCACCATCCTGGGGAAGGCTTGGTGCTTTTTGGCCTTATCAACTTCAGTCAAGCCCATTCCAGGGAATGACAGCAGGGGGGTCCACTGCTCACTGTCCCCATGCATTTTCACAGTCACTATAGTTTAAAAAATCTGATAATTGATTTGATTTTTAAATCACAATAGGCATAATTTCCATATTAACTGATTTTCTCCATGCACATTTTTAATGGTTGGAAAATAACTGACTTT
Organism: Raja brachyura; assembly: GCA_963514005.1. The sequence continues at coordinate 5,409,377 of OY740801.1, forward strand.
TGTTAGTATGACTCCTTTTGTTCTTTTTATAAATCTTCATAATGGATCTCTTTTCTAACTAAACATTGCAGCTCATGCCGTGGTCTCATTGTGCTTCATCACTAAAGGTAAAAATCTGACAGTGGAGAAACATTTGTGAACAGTATCGCCCAGAAAAAAATCAGTGTGCTTTATCCTATGGGCAAAATGGTAAACGTTGATGAATCATTTTGCTATTGGTCTTTGTGTTCTGTCTCGTGTTGCATCGGCTTAGTGTTGTAGATGTGTTGTGCAGTGCTGCAGTTGGAGTTGCAGAGACCCGAGTTCGATCCTGCTCACGGGTGATATCTGTACAGAGTCTGTACGTTCTCCCTGTGACCATGTGGAGTTTTCTCCAGGTGCTCCGGTTTCCTCCCACACTCCAAAGACATACAGATTTATAGGTTAATTGGCTCCCGTAAAATTGTCCTGAGTGTGTAGGATAGTGTTGGTGTATGGGGTGATCACTGGTCGGCGCAAACTCGGTGGACTGAAGGGCCTGTCTCCCTAAAGTCAAAAGATTGGTGTTGGCTTTTTTCCTAATATCTGATGGGGCAACGTGACCTTATGTATAACTAAAAGGCAACTGTTTTGCAGCAAAAAAGGGTACAGAAGTAAGTTGGCATATCAGGCAGCATTTCTGCAGAACATGGATAGGTGACATTGTGGGTAACATTTCTAAAGAAGGGTCCTGCCCCAAAATGTCACCTATCCACATTCTCCAGAGATACTGCCTGATCTGCTGAGCTACTCCAGCACTTTGTATCTCTTTTTTTTTAATAAACAAGCATCTGCAGTTCCTTGTGTCTCTGTTTTGCAACCAAATACTTTGGACAATGTATCATGTTTCTGTTCATTTAGTCTTTGCTGTGTCGTCGAGCCATATATTGCCAGCTAGCTCCAAGGCAGAAAACAGGCTTGTTTCTATTTTTATGGCAAACTATTTCATTACCCTGGCATGAAATATCTCAGGAACACCTTACAATATTTAAGTTGAGAAGAAGCAAATGGAGAAATGAGCTTGAGTAAAATATTGAAATCTTAAATTATGCATTAAAATTTGCAAGAAATTTTTTTTTAATTGTAATTGTTCAAAAGTTCTTAAATATCATTAAATTTGTTGCTGAAATGAGAAAGATACAATAAAACTGTAATCTAGCACCTTTGGACTAGCAACTTTACTAGACTATTGAATGTTACTCCTACTAATACCCAAACATTTATTTCATTTACATATTGTGCGGTGTTATGATCTCTGGTTTGCTTAAAGAAAGCTGGAAAAATGCTGGCAGTCGGACCCCAGTTCCAGCAACAAGCCTACCCAAGTTACTGACCCCTAATGCTCCATAACCCAGGCTGAGTCACTGCCGATACCAGCCTCTGCCCAATATTCCCACTTGCATTGAGGGCCCTTGGCTGCAGTTTGGAACTAATGAGTGAGGCAGAGGCTGGACTGTTGGCATCTCTAAACAATTGGATGCCAGATTGTCAGAATCTGTACCAAGGTGAACTTATGCAGTAGGAGAGAGGAACGGTTCTATCTCTCTCACCCTGTCGTTAAGGTAGAGTTACTCTGCCAGAATCGATCAATTGTGACAGGGTTTTCAGAGGAGAAATTTTGAAATGAGGTCACAGGAGTTCTATTAATAGGTATCCTTGATATTTCCATGAGCTTGGATATTTGAATTGCTTAGGAAAATAACTCTTCAAATTGGTTTCGATGTCAAAATTAAATATTGGAAATTCGAACAGCAGCATTTTGCAGCTGCAGAAAGAGCACTTTTTGTCGACCTCTTGCTTCAAATCTTATTAATGTCATTTATCAATGTAGGAATATCCTCTGGCAATTCTGATTAAGAATTTTTTGACAATAGAAATGTGTAACAGTTTGTGTTCCCCACTTGAACAGTTGGAAAGAAAATGTTCCGACATTTTAGACACCAAATGTCCAGTCAAGCAGAATATTTGGCTTCTGGTTTGAAAGGCAATTAAATTAAACGGCAATCTCATCAAACCAATAAGCAACATGGTCTTCGTCTGCACTAATCGGTTTATTATAAGTATAAAGCAGAAATAAAATCAGAGGTTTTTCTTCAAATTTACTGTTTTGTTTTCAAAACAATGCTGTAGTTTAAAATTTGGTAGGAACTTGACAACAGTCAAAGGTCCAGTTCTAAAGATTTGCAAATTCTTTAATAGCGTGTAGCATCATTTTAGGATCATTGTGTAATTGTAACATATAAAGCGTCTACTAAATTTTCATAAATGCTAGGTAATGAATGTAGAGATTGCCATCCAAAGAAGCAGCCTCTGCAAAATGGGTTAAAAGTTACCTGCTGGACAGTAATTATTATATGGTCACTTAATTATAGGTTTATTAAATGTAAAGTGATCTAAACTCCTTTGCTCACTGTGTGGGTCACCTTCAAGCATTTAATATTGTGCCGTAATATGTGGAACTATAGATACAAATTTCTTTGAAGAATCGTTCATAGTATTTTTCTAAATAAAAATCCAAAAATTAATGTATCTTCATTTCACGTTTGAAGGACAATAATATAAAAATAAATGTTTCATTTTTTTATGATTTAGTCCTTTCATAGCTGTGTGAAATGGAAAAGTAAATGCAAAACGCTCATTGTTTTCCATGATGATCGTAATCGCTGCTCTGACATCTGCCACAGACATTCTTACACAGATATTAAAAGCTTTAAGGAACAGACATCTTTCCATTGAGATGAAACCTGTCAAGTCTGTACTTTTAACATGGTGCTAGGGGCATTGGATAAACATAGCTGTAAAATCCAGTTGCAGAACCAGCCCCAGTTTAAATAATGCCGGGTAGAAAACTCAATATAAAAATACCTTCCAGTCTTGGAATTTCTCACAATTCTGCTGCTTATTATATCTACAGCTGCTTTTAATGTACATTTCTGATTAGCTGATTGGAATTTTAGAACAATAGCAACCAGTTGTGGGCAATGCAGAAATATCGAGAGATCTTTATGCACGTGTGTGTGTGTGTGTGTATGTGAAAGAGACACATGAATGCAACTGAAGATGCAATGACACTCGAGTCTGAATTTGCAAATGATTCGACTGGGTGGGTTAGTTTTAGGATCGGATACTTCAGGTGAAATTTATTACCATTGCCTTCATAACTGTGATGGAATGTAAAATAAAATTATAATTTCAGGTTGGATTCAAATTACATTACTTTTTACTGGCTGCTGCTTTGGAGGATCCTTTAACAAATTGCCACAACTTAGTAGTAATAGTAGTAGAAGCAGTTAATGTTATGTACCAATGAAAAAGAATGTGATCCAAGATGTGGATATACTACACAAAAGTATTTGATTTTGTTTTTGACATAGGACAAGATATTTAGCTCTCTCTCTTTCCCCCTCACCACATTCCCACAACTGCCGCCCACCCTCTCCACCGCCTATACCAACTTCTATTAAAATTGTAATAATATTGTGAATGAATTGCATTCTTCTCTTCCTGATCTGCTTTCTTCAAAATTCAAAGCTTTTACTTTGAACCTTATTTGTGGAACTTCGATTCAAAAGATCTGGAAGACTGAAAGTGAGCTATTAATTTTCTTTGCGTGATTTGCATCCATCTATTTTACTGTAGGGACACTGTTTGTGACTCAATACTATTACACGTATACAAGCGCACACTTTGTGATCTAAAAAGGAAGCATTTCTTTGGGGTTTTTTTAAAATAGTGGAGTCAGCAGCATCACCCATGTGCATTACTAATTCATTTTATGTACACTACTCTGTACAAATAAATGCCCACATGCATTATCTACCTCCCAGTCACATTAATTTCTCACCATATCATGCAGTACCTTCTTATCTGCAGAGAAGGCAGAACTATGCCACAGTTATGCTTTTCCACAATAAACCTCTTTCAAGTCCTTAATCATAGGTTATCAGGTAAATTCAATCGAACCTCGCATGCTTCAAGCATGGATTGAGACTGGGGACTTCTTTCTTTGCTGTTTGGTTCACCTCCTTCCTGGAAATGCAACGTTGCTGAATTTGTCTGGTTTTCCTGATTGTTTTCCACACTTTAAAATCTTACAATAGTTCATTCTCTCCTTTTCATGTCTCCATCTAGTATCAGCATATCTCATGTCACTTGAAGACAACAGTAATTACCATATTTTTCCTCACTGCTGCAAACATCTTTTAACCCAATGAAAGGCAATGGTCAAACACAATCAGAATGAAGTAAAACAAAAAATAAATGAGACCTGGAAATGTGCAATAATTAAGATAAATGTTATTAAGAACGAGCAATGACTCAATTGGATGTAGCTTTTACAGGTTTCTGACCAAAAATTACAACCACAGTGAAATGTTTTGTATTGATAGACTGAAATAAAGAATGCTAAACAAGATAGAATGCAAAATGCTGGTTATATAGCTTCATTTACGGTGTTTCATTTCTGATTTCTAGCATCTGCAGTCTTTTGCTTTTGGTTGCTGAATGAAATATTTTGCAGGTTGTAAAACATGCTGAAAATTAATTTTCTTACATAAGAGAGAGAGAGGGAGAGGGAGGGGGTTTGCAGGTTACAGCAAATAACTGCAAAATGGGTTCCTTTGGTGAGGAACCCAGTCAAACTGTTGTCATAATCTTGTCGTAAAACGTCTTAACTTATTTTAACCGATACTTTGTCGTCCAGTTATGATATAATTATCCCTTGCCTTTCATCAATGTACGTTTTTAGTAGTTCACAACAAATGAGAAGGCTTTAAACTATTTGCTTTATACAAGATCTCGAAGCTGCTAAATCCGAGTGATAGAATGGAGCACTATTTACCTTCTTTCCATCCTCCTGTGCCACACAATACAATAGCCACTGGCCGAAGATTAAACCAGTTTCATTATAGTTGTTGCAAGTAATTGATTAAAGATGAGGCCAACTATGTATGTATTTTATCAGACAGAATAGCTGCAAAATAAAAATGCTTCTGTGTACCTCCAACGGTTTAGAATATTCACAATTCCAGCTTGGATTTGTACTTAGCATCTTATTTTGAAATGTAATGTTTATCAGTATTGCACGATTAATGCAATTCAGTAATAAAAGAAAGGCCATTCCAGGTTCTTAATGGGCCTCTTAGTGTCTGATTATAATTGTGGCATCCAGTACTCCCAATGACTCTGGTAGGTGAATGAATCTCCCAAAGTTAAATTGACTCCAAAAGACACCCTCGACCCCTTTTCCGGTAAATGTGGACTGTATTTAGTTCCAGGTGGCATCTGGACCGGGTGCTGCTGTCATGCTCTATATCTTAAAATAAATCATCAGTGATTGTCATATGTAGTCTACATAAAGAATGGCCATTTTGCCAGGCCACTGGAGAGTAGCCCCAACCTGTGGATCTATAGCCTAGTGGAGTCTCCACGAGAAGAGTAGCTACAACTGATGGGAGCAATACTAGTGAAGCAACTGGGAAGGAAGGAAGCAGTGCTTTTGTTACATGTAGAATCTGTAATCTAAGTTAAGAATGCGTTTATGTGGATGCTACACATAGCAATCGGGGAATATCGGTGCATTGTGTAAAAATCAAATTACACAGCTGAATGTAGTGATTAATTATGTGTAAAGCCTTTAAAAGTCTCAAGAAGTTGCACATGTTGTTCAGCAATTATTTGGTGAGGTGGAAATGTCTGAAATTCATACTATGTATAATCATTTGCTTCGCTTCAATGGGTATCATTTCATGCCCTGAAGTTATGGTAATATCCCAGAGTTTGCACAATGCACATTTAAATATTAGATTTACTTTTTGGAGAAATACCAAAATAATCATGAGATTGGCACGAGGGTATCAGATCTCAAAAGTTGTGTCAAACTGGATAACAAGTAAAAATGTTGGGTTCTAGAGATTTCTCATTTATTTTGGGGCAAGCCAGTAAAAACACTCTGCCTCTCCTTTCCATTCAGTTATTAAGGAAGCACATTCCCAACTATGCTTTTATATCAAGGGCTTGCGCAAGAACTTCACGAAATATTTTTACTTTATCTTGTACAGACTGAATATTATGAACTGCGTTAGAATTTTACTCTCTTCTCTGCCGCCTCTTTTAATTTGAAGAGATGAGGAATTTCACTTTGATGTAGGTAGCCAATAGCACTGACTTCTTACGTGGCACCTCAATGTGCAGCACTGTGGAAATGTATGGGGAAAATGAAGCAGCATTAACGGCAGGTAACAGGCACCTACCTGCATATGGAACAATGGTCCGTGCAGGAGAGACACTACCAAATGTCAGAGGATCCCACTGACACAGCTTGGCACTTATTCTTCAACCATGTTTGAATTTAAGAATCCAATGGATCTATGGACGTGACAAGTGAAACTTTTTTTTTAAAAGGACAACTTTCCGTGGATATATCTACATTTTATTCTGGATGTATGTTTAACTCGACTAAAGAAAGAGGAGCTATTCTGCTTTTTATCAACAACAATCTGAATGTGATTTTAATGTAACTGCGAGATGTTAATGACTGACGAAGTTTGAAAGTTTATTATTTTACGGAAAAACAAGCACTCTTTTTTTTCTTTTGAATATCATGTTTCTGTTCATGGTTATCCACAATATGAAAAAAAAAAAATTGGCTGCAAGAATGGAGGAGAAGTTTCCTGAGAGTCCCCTCAGCATCGGTTTTTAATGACCATTTAAAAAAAAAATGTATTAAAGAGTAATCTTTACATGCCTTTTCCTGTGGTTTGTTTTCCTTTCTGTGACACCAGGCATTTTGATGAACAAGGTTTGAATTGGCTGCTTAAGTGTAAGTGATGAACTAGTCTGAAATGTTGCAGTACCTCTTTAAAAAAAAACAACAAAAAATGGTAAAGAAAGCACTGTTTATGTCGGCAAGAGTAAATGCTGGGTTGATGTAATAATAAGTTGATTAACAGTTGACACCATTAAAGCTTTCTTGTTAAATAAAGCATTATTTTCATAGAATCATTGCAATATAGAGCCTAGATGGAGTATTTTCAGCCCCTTGTGTCCAAGTCAGTGATAAAGGACAAATGAGACAATATTACTTTACAATACACGATTCCCCACTAAAAGATGACAGCACAGATGCTCAGCAGGTGTGTTTCACGTGATGAAGAATGTCACCTTTACTGCCCTCTCAGGCAGTGAGTTCCAACCCTCCATCCTTGTCTTTCCACTGTGTTGGTGAAAAACTCTCCTCTAACTGCACCCATTTCCTCAAATGCCTCTTGCTTTGCCAAGGAAAATGCCCTTCCCAGCCTTTCGACCTCCTCTATCTTATGGAAGGACTGTTCAGAAGCCTGACAACAGCAGAGAAGAGCTCACTGCTATTTTCCTATAATGGGATGACCACGATTGTACCATTTAATTATTTAGCTTTTGCTTTATACACTTGTAGCATGCTATCTCAATATGTTATGGCCTTGACCAAAAAGTTGTAATATTTATTATCCCCTCATCTTGCCCTGATGCCTTTATGATTCTGGATATGCAATTCTCTTAATATTATATGTAATTCTGCCTTGTTTGCCTGCCTCAAGTCTATTACCACGTGATTTCCCTGACTAATCCATTGATACTTTGTGCATTCTACATCCTTCATCCACATCAACCACATAACCCTTTTATTATATTAGATTTTTTTTTTTTTTTTAAATTAACCTAAATTATTGATATACAACCATGTGTAAAAATAAAAATCTGTAGAAGGATCTCAACCTGAAACGTCGCCCATTTCTTCTCTCCAAAGATGTTCCCTGTCCCGCTGAGTTACATTCTTTTAATGCCCCATAGAACTTCCCTGTACACTTCCATGTCTGACTGGGAATCAGTAAGCAGTACACTCCTGATAGCGTAATATTTTTGTTTCTTGATTTAACCCAAATGGCCTCTTTCTAACAACCCCTCCTCATAAATCTAATTATTTCTTTAACGAACACTAATAAAATGTTTTAAACTTGTCCTGCCATATAAAATCCTACATAAAAGCCCATTTTATTCTCATCAACTCCCCCCCCCCCCCCCCCCAAATTCCAACAGTCACCTGCATGTGAGGAGCCATTTACACGGTCCAATTAACCCCTACCAACTGGCACATCTTTGGGTTATGGTAGGAAGCTGGAGAACCCAGAGGAAACCATAGCATTAAGGTGAGAGTGGCAAAGTTTAAACAAAATGTGCGGGGCATTTTTTTTAGACACAGGTTGGTGGGTGCCTGTAACATGCTGACAGGGTTGGCAGTTGAAGCAGATACATTCGTGGCATTTAAAAGACTTTTGGATAGGCACATGAAAATGGAGGGATATCGGTAATGTGCAGGTAGAGAAGTGATGGTCTTGGCATCATGCACGGCACTGACAATGTGGGCTGAATGACCTGTTCTTGTGCTGTACCGTTCTATGAAACCCACCCAGTCACAGGTAAATTGTGCAAACTCCACGCAGACAGCACCTAAGGTCAGGGTCGAGAGGAACTGAGGCTGTGGCACTGAGCTGCAATACTCTGTGCTTTGTCTCTAACACACACTTTACCGTTCTCCTTGCGACATCCACGTTAAGAGTGGCCCTTGCAGAAACTCGCTGCAGCTGATGAATCCTTTTGCAACACTCACAAATCAAAGCATTATTGTACTTGGTGGTTTCCTGACTCAACTGAAATGTGTTGTGCAACCATGAATATGGACGTATATCAATGAACCAAAGCACCGCTATTGTGCCCCTTCAAATATGTGGCAGCATTGAACATGACCACAGTGTAGTTTATCTTCAATTATTTATATTTTCCATTCTATCCTGATATCTAAAATTACCAAAGACATTATTTCTATTTCTGTATGAACTTGACAATATGTGTAACATTGAAATTTCATTTTCCCCTTTCTTTGTTAGCCTACTACACATTTGTTATTGCAGTCATAGACTCACACTTCCTCAAATATTTGCGGTTTTAACGTTAATTTTTTTCTTAGATTTGAGCCGTTTGTAATAATTGTGAAGTGGCGGCAGCGGTGAAGCCTCGGCGGTGGTGAAGCCTCCAGGACAGGGGAAGAACAATGGAGGACCCATTATAAAACAATGATCTATTTTAAATTTTCCTTGATCACCATCCCCTTTGATGTCTCATTTTCACACCTAACACTTCCTTATCTCCGTGTCTCCCTCTCCCCTGACTCTTGGTCTGAAGAAGTCTCGACCAGAAATGTCACCCATTCCTTCTCTCCAGAGATGCTGCCTGTCCCGCTGAGTTTCTCCAGCATTTTGTGTTTTATCTTTGGTGTAAATTTATTGTTGGGGGACAGTGTTGCACAGGGGGAAGATTGGTAGAGTACCTTTTTGTTTTCCATGTGTTTAGTGTGAGACCCATTATTTTCAGCGAATAATCAGCAATGCCTTTGAGCTCAGCATCTGAAGATGGCCATGCATAATAATAATAATAATATCTTTTATTGTCATTACACATAAGTGCAACGAGATTTGGTTTGCAACTTTGATCCGATGTCATAACTTAATCAACAAGTAAAATTTAGATTTAGATACCCCAAGAACAAGGTTTGTAAAAACGAACATTAGACCAGTAAAATCAACACAGACTAAAATGCGAGGCCGGGGGAGACAGTCCGTGGGGGTGGGGGTACTCAGCAGGGCCAGTTCAGAGCCGCTATAGCTCTGGGAATGAAGCTGTTCCTTAGTCTGGAGGTGCGGGCGTAGAAGGCCTTGTAACGTCTTAGTGCATACCTGAGTGATGCTGCTTGATGACTGGAGGATGCAGCAACCTTGGGTACGAAATGAAGATAACATAGGTTGAACGTTTCCCACTTGCCATGTTGGAGGTGAGCTGCTTTACTGCAGGTGAGAACAATTGCAAACCTAAAATCAACATAAACCTATTCAGGATCAAAAATATGTTCAAAACAAGAACTGTAAAATTCCTCCGACATTCTCTGCGGCTACACATACATTATTTCACGTTCTATTTTGTAGTGTTCTCAAAAAACATAATTATACCCGGCACCCTTGCCACTCATGGGGTAATATCCCTTTCTATGTTTGAGGTGTGTCTCTACCACACCCTGCCCTCCAGGTCCAGCAACGGAAGAACCCTAGGCTGTGGTCCACTCCCACAGAGCCTTGGTATTGGCTGCACCAAACTTCCGTGCGTCCCTCAGCACGTACTCTCGGAATCTCGCTCTGCTGGGAGGTCAACAAGGTTCAGGTCTTTCACCGAGTTGAACAATTGCATACCATGTTGGAGCCATGGCAACCTTGTGTGATGCCATTCTGCATTAGTGTTTAGTCTGTCTTGGAGCCATTATTTGAAATCACACCTTGCACACATGTGGAGATGATTTTCTGTATTTCATTCAGAAAATTACCATTTTTTTACACCAGTCGTTCTATCTTCAAGATCTTAGACCTTGTTTTTGTTTTCAGATTATTACTGAATGCCTCTTATCAAGTATATTTATTTACACTGCACCTGCTACATAATTTTTAAGTTCTTTGCAGCAGACCATGGTTTGCGTCTGATCTGAAGTGACCTGAATTCACCTCAGAGAATCTCCTTCATTTTAACACTATTATTCATAATTTTGGGAAAGTTCTAATCCAAAAGTGTATACAAAAACAGGGATGTAAAGCTGAGGCTCTATAGGGCGCTGGTCAGGCCGCATTAAGAATATTGTGTGCAATTTTGGTCACAGTATCTGAGAAAGGATGTACTGGAGAGGGTCCATAGGAGGTCTTCAAGAATGATCCCAGGAATGACTAGGTTAATATATGATCAGCGTTTGACAGCACTGGGCTTATACTCACAGGAGTTTAGAAGAATGAGGGGGGACCTTATTGAAATGTACAGAATAGTGAAAGGCTTGGGTAGAGTGAATATGGACATGATGTTTCCACTAGTGGGAGAGTCTAGGACTAGAGGTCATAGCCTCAGAATTAAAGGAGATTATTTAGGGAAGGAGATGAGGAATTTATTTAGTCAGAGGGTGATGAATCAGTGGATTTTGTTTTGCCACACAAGACTGTGGAGGCGAAGTCAGTGGATGTTTTTAAAGCAGAGATAGATAGGTTCTTGATTAGTACTGGTGTCAGACGTTGTGTGGAGAAGGCAGGAGAATAACGAGGATTTCAGTATAGGAGTAAAGAGGTTCTTCTGCAGTTGTATAGGGCTCTGGTGAGACCACACCTGGAGTATTGTGTCCAGTTTTGGTCTCCTATTTTGAGGACGGACATCCTTGTGATTGAGGCAGTGCAGCGTAGGTTCGCGAGATTGATCGCTGGGATGGCGGGACGGTCATATGAGGAAAGATTGAAAAGACTAGGCTTGCATTCACTGGAGTTTAGAAGGATGAGGGGATATCTTGTAGAAACATATAAAATTATAAAAGGACTGGACGTTAGAAGCGGAAAAAATGTTCCCAATGTTGGGCGAGTCCAGAACCAGTCTTAGAATAAAGGGGAAGCCATTATTCACTGAGGTGAGAAAAAACTTTTTCACCCAGAGAGTTGTGAATTTGTGGAATTCCCTGCCACAGGGCAGTGGAGGCCAAATCACTGGATGGATTTAAGAGAGAGTTAGATAGAGCTCTAGGGGCTAGTGGAGTCAAGGGATATGGGGAGAAGGCAGGCACGAGTTATTGATTGGGGACGATCAGCCATGATCACAATGAATGGCGGTGCTGGCTCGGAGGGCCGAATGGCCTCCTCCTGCACCTATTTTCTATGTTTCTAATGGGGTCAGGAGGGAGAGAAAGATCAGCCATGATTGAATGGTGGAGTAGACTTGATAGGCCGAATGGCCTAATTCTGCTCCTATCACATGAATCAACCTGAAGCATGAACTTTTTCTCTATGCAAATGTTGTCTGACTAGCTCACCATTTCCAACATTATGTGTCTTATTTTCAGCATTTTTCCGTACCTCAATTCATGTTAGTTTGGGACTCGGCTTGAGGTTCTAGTGACAAGTTTGTGGTTTTTATGAAGTTGAAACATAAAAATTACTGATCAATGTGGTTTTAAATTATTTTTAAAATCTTTTTATTTAAATGTTTGCTTATGGGATTTTAAATAATATGGACTGTTTAATCCTTGAGCTCATTTTACCAGATGTTTTTTTTTTGCATTGGTGGAAAATATTGTGGAACTACAGATGATGGAGACTTGAGGAAAAAACACAAAGTGCTGGAGGAACTCAACAGGTCAGGCAGCAGCTGTGGGGGGAATGGATGGACAGACAACATTTTGACTTGGGATCCTTCTTTGGCAGGTCTAACCGGTGAAGGGGTAGCAGGAAGAACAACCAGCAAGCATTTACCAATCCTTCAGCAATCATTGCTCACAGATTCACACGGTTGCTGTGATTGCAAACTAAACTTGCTTGAGTTCTCTGGTGCAACTGCTCTTTGTGTCCCGGGGCAGAACCTTTCGCGGGGGGAATTGCCTTCCAGCCGGAAGAGGGAGCGACACGGGAGGAAACAACGGGGGCGGTGCGCGGCCTCTCTCGTCCCCCGCGAGTTTTGCCCCCGGTCCGGGTTCGGGTCCGGGTCCGGGTCCGGGTCCGGGTTCGGGGCTGAGGCGATGTTCGGCGCCGCGGCGGAGAAGCTGCTCAAACAGGCCAGGTAACGGCTCAGGGCGCCGGGCTCAGCCAGCGATCCACGGCCCAAGTCCTTTTACCAAAGACTTGCATTGGAGTAGCGCCTGCAACGTCCCAAAGCGCCTTTCATTCCGTCAAAGAAACGCAGCAACAACTTGGCCCCTGGGGCAGAACAGCACAGGAGCAGGCCCTTCGGCCCACAGTGTCGGTGCTAAACATGACCAAGTTAAACTCTTCTGCCTTCCCAGCTGTTAAATGGCAACTGAATCATCCCACCAACAACTAGAGAGCCGTCCTGAGCTACTATCTACCTCATAAGAGACCCTCGGGCTATCTTTGATTGAACATTATCTTGCACTAAACGTTATTCACGTTATTCTTCCTCTTTCATGTGGCGTGCACAGCCTAAAGTTGTTGGACAACTTGTTCTATTTGATCTTGTTTGATTGTGCACGTCGAGTTGATTGCATTAGTCGAAGCAGGGCGGACCACGAGAATCTCCCACCCCATGTTATTCCCTTCATCGTGTATCTGTACACTGAGGACAGCTCAATTGTAGCCATGTACTGTCTTTCGGCTGACTGGTTAGCACCACAAAAGGTTTTCACCGTACCTCGGTTCCACTGTACAATAAACTAAACCCAATTAATCCCTCTACCCCTGCATACCCATGTGGCAAGCAGTCCCTGAAACCCCGTTATCACATCTGCCCGCACCACCACCCCTAGCAGCGCGTTCCAGGCACCCACCGTGTAAAAGAAAACTTGCCCCGCACATCTCTTTGCCCCTCTTCTTAAAGCTATGGCTTCTAGTCCTTTGATATTTCCACATATTTAGGGCGGCATAAGTGGTGCATTTGTAGAGTTGTTGAGTTACAAAGAAAGAGACCTGGGTTCAATCCTGATTATGGATGCTGTCTGTACAAAGTTTGCATGTTCTTCCTGTGACTGCGTGGGTTTTCTTCAGGTGCTCTGGTTTCCTCTCATATTCCAAAGACGTGCAGGTTTGTTGGTTAAATTGTCCTTAGTAGGATAGAACTAGTGTACATGGTGTTTTTTGGTCGATGTGGACTCGGTGGGCTGAAGGGTCTGTTTCCACACTGTATCTCTAACCTGAACTAAACCTTCTGGGGGAAAAGGTTCCGACGGACTGCCCTACATCTCACAAATGTCAATGAATGGATCCTCTGCTTTGTTGATGTGAATGCCGCCCATTATTACCTCGACTTGAGAGATCACCAGAGGCCTCATTACTGCAGATGCTTAAATCAATGGCTTGCTACCATCTTCACAAAGGTTACTGGGGGTGAACATCAACTGTTGGCTTTGCCAGAAACACCCCCATTCACTAAATGCAGTGCAGAGGTTCTGTGACCCTCATGATCGTTTGAAAAGGGGATAAAGGGATGGATATGCCTCCTTTATTTATAGCAAATAAGAGAGCCCGAGGGTAAAATATATCTTGAATATCAAACCTGAAAGATTCAAAATGCTGGAGTAACTCAGAGGGCCAGGCAGCATCTCTGGAGAACATGAATAGGTAACGTTTCGAGTCAGGACCCTTAGCCACAGTCCCGACCTGAAACATCACCTATCCATGTTTTCCAGAGGTGTTGCCTGACCCGCAGAGTTACTGTGTCTTTTTTCGAAACCAGCATCTGCAGTTCCTTGTTTCCAAACATGAAAGATCATTGCAAGGTAAAGATTTATGAGATTGGTGGACAGATGATTGAAAAAACAGAAAAGAGGAGGAATGAGTGGTTTAAATTCATGTCTTTGATTTAGATTGATTTGAATAGATGTGGAGAGTTAAGTCAGTTGAAGGAAGGAATTTGAGGTGTTGACTAACTCATTGTGTGCAGAGATCTAGATTTAGGTTTATTAATGTCATGTGTTCGAAGGTACAGTGAAAAGATTTGTTTGCATGTATCCAAACAGATCCAGTGCAAAATAAAGCCTTTCACTGCATCTCGGTACTACCATAGAAAAAGAGACCTAGAGCACAAAATGGTGCAATTTTATACTTCAGCCGTACTAATAAAGATGTTCCAACAAAAAACGTCAGGGCTACTTTATCTCCAGTGAAGAGCAATCTGTTGAACGAGTGCCATCACTTGGCTGCACACCTCTTTTGCCTCTGTTAATGTCTGTGATCTGCTCTTTCTCAGGGAAGTACAAGATGAAGACCTACAGAAATTCTGCACCCGCATCTCCACTCTCCTGCAGAACAAGGAATATAATAACGAAGCCATTGAATCTCTTCAGAAGTTGTTCCTCATTGTCTCTGCTACAAAATACAGCAAAAGGTAAGCATTTTTGTTCAAAGGAAGATCATGAGGGGCCTCACCATCTATGAGAAGGCCAAGTTTATATATTTTTAGTTTAGTTTAACTCAACTTGAGTTTTGTGGTGACATTTACTTAAATAATAGGAAGAAGTTACAGGTAATGATATACGGGTAATATTCTCAAATAAATTGATTATTTCAAGTTATCATTTGTGCATTGTATTTCCCAGTAACTTCAGACAAGCAAAAGTCACAATTTGTGCTTACTGCTATTCGTGCAAGTTCCGAGAGATATGAGGTTTATGTTTTATGTCTGTTCTCAGCAGTTGTGGGATGGAAGTGCTCACAGAGGTGGTGTAATTAGTGTGTGGTATGTAACTGAGTAATATTTTAATGGACAATTTTTCTGTTTGATGCCCAGTCTGTCCAAAGATGTCGTGCAGAACCTCCACAGCACTCTATGGTTCGTGAAGGCTCCACAGCCAGTTCTTGTCCTCTGCTCAGCCATTCTGCGAGAGGTGTTGCCATGTAATGCTTTGACTTATTCCTGTGAGGAATTAAATGACATGAAGACCATGAACCTTGTATCGGGTGTAATGCTGGCCCAGGTATGGAGTGGTTGCTTTTCTTTTGTACTTTGCACACAGTAGTTTATTCACATTAGGTCAGGCAGCATCTCCGGAGAACGTGGATAAGGTGATGTTTCGGTATGGGACCCTTCTTCAGTCCTGAGATAAAACTAGGAATGTTACAGCATTTTTAGATTAAAAAAATCAAGCCTGTAATTTATCCCATCAGATCAAGCATAAAAATAACTTTAATTTGATACATAATTCACTTTCATATCTTCAGTATTAAAAAAGTTATGGTCATTTTCATGCTCGGAAATTACCATCTTGTTCGCTATTGCTTTTCCATTGACTTAGCACAAAAGCTGTGATCGAGGATAGTCAAAAGCCCATAACTTTAAAAAAAATTACTGAATGAAATTTTCAGTTATTATAGATTGAAGCATTCTGAAACAAATATGAAATATCTTACTTGGATGCCCTGAAATTAAAGCATATAATTAGTTAGTTACCTAATTGTATCTAATTACAAAATTGACCGTTGTGACAGAAATAGTAATAAACACCGAGACTGCCTTGAAAATTTTAAAATGTGATATTCTCAGATCAGAACTTTAATATTATTGTATTATGTGCTGTAAGTCCGTAACAAACGGGTAAAGAAATTATAATTTCTAGCAAAAGACCAAGTCTTTATGGAGAAGATTAGTTGCGAGCTGGTACATTGGCATATCATAATCAGTAGCATCATCATGCTCCTCAGATTGTAATCAATAAGCAACTCTGTACACCTTGTTTTTCCTCAACTTTTCAATTTTCGCATTGTAAATTACACATTTTTGCTCTTCAAACCACGCATGACATGCCTTTCTGCCCACGACTTTCCCATTAAGAATGTCCTGTCGATCATCACATTTGGAGTAGTCCAAATTCGGAAAATCTCTCCGAATGCTGTCTAAATCAGTCTCTTTTGCTGGACATTTGGATTGACAATTTTGCATTTCTTCTTCGGAGACATCTGTATAACATGTGAAAAAAGCAAAAAAAACACTGAACAGCATTAACAGAAAGTTATTATTTGCAGTTTTAGAAAAAAAGGTAGAAATGATAAAGTAAAACGCTAAAACAAATAGTAAATTACCAACAAAAAATTCATATTCATCAGTTTCATCAAATCAATTCATCTAATCAATTAAATTCATTCATTCTTTGGAAAAGGCTAACATTTTTAAATAGCCTAAGTATCCAAATAACAAATAACAAACTGATCCCATTCACACAAGAATTCACAATATAACATGATTTTTTAATTTCACTTTGGCATTAATTTATATGCCAAATGGAAGGAATTTAACGTTTAATTCCCATAAATTAATCCAGAAACATCCACTCTCAAGATAATTTTTTGCACAATACATCTGACTGTACTGTGGATATTTTGTATGAAAATATTGATCATGGAAAGACAATAACACATAATATAGATGATTTAGCTGTATCCCTCTCTGACAACCAATACAAACCTGCATTTTAATCCCGCGCCCCCCCCCCCCCCCCCCCGAATCGCACGCACAGTCAGTTGCAGATAGTATGTTTTGTAACAACGCTACTAAAACATTTCCTATCCATGTTCTCCAGAGATTACTGCCTGATCTGCTGAGTTACTCCAGCACTTTGTGTCTTTTTTTCTAAACCGGCATTTGCAGTTCCTTGTTTCTACAGTTTATTCACATTGTTGTCTTAAACTGTAAGTCAGGCCACATCAGCACTCTGTGAAATTGTTGTTCGCAACTGTGACAAGCACATCCGCAGTGACCTCCCCACTCAAGTACCTCCTTCATTCTTCATGTTCTTCGTTTCAGTAGTTTCTCCATAATGGTATGCCTAAAATATGAACTTGCACCCTGCACAATTGCTCAGCACGTAAATGAACCAATCTTGAAGCCGCGGTCTGCGGAGCTTCTAGCCTCGGGCACGGCGTCCGGAGCCTGGGATCCCTTGTTGGGGATCTCCGGAGGAGAAGAGCTCCCACCGCCGGCCCGCGGCCTACAACATCTTGAAGCTGCGGGTGCAGCGTGGACTTACCATCCGGACAGAGCGGGATCCCTCGCCAGGAATCTCTGGAGAAGAGCTCCGACTGCCGGCCTGCGGCTTACAACATCCTGAAGCCGCGGTCTCCAGTAGGGAAGCACTGATTCGGGACTTACCTTCCAAACGAGAGGGTCTGTACATCTGGCCGCCCGAAGCAGCGACTGCGGAGGTTTATGGCCCGACCACGTGGGAACAATGGAGGAGGACAGACTGTACGTTGTGCCTTCCACCACAGTGAAGAATGCTGTGGTGGATGTCTGTGTTAAATATTTATTGCGTATTGTGTGTTCTTTTTTATTGTACCGCTGCTGGCAAATTCATTTCACTGCACTTTATTGTGTATGTGATGAATAAATTTTGATTGATTGATTGAATTTGCTTCACCATTTTCTGAATTTCCCTGAGGGGATTCATAAAGTATTTATCTATCTCTCTATCTATCTATTAAACTAGTGAGGAGTCTGAAGAAGGATCCCGACCCAAAGCGTCACCTATCCACGTTCTCCAGGGGTACTGCCTCACCTTCCTTGCTCCAACAATTTGTGTCCTGCATCGTCATTAGCTTGTTGAACATAAAGATGCTGGACAATAATGAGATCTTTGGTTGATTAATGTAGGAAACAAAGTTTATTACTAACATATTTGGACTTTGAAATGTTACTTATTCCGTACATTAAATTTGTTGCGGACTATATTGAACCTTACTGACAGAACCTCCATTGGATCCCTTAAAGATCCTTTCTTTCTCTTCTTCTTAATCAGGATCATTGATGATCTATTTCTACATTGATCAGTTTGCATTATGAGGTGGTGCAGATTCTTCCATAAACGGGGCAGATGGCGTTTGACAGGGGCTGTAGTTTGTTAGAGGCTCAGGAACCCTGCACAAAGTGCTGGAGTAACTTGATGTGTCAGGCAGCATCTGTGGAGGGAATAGATAGGTGGTGTTTTGGATTGGAACCCTTCTTCAGATGGTAACTGGTCCATTTGATGTAAATCCTTTGGTGTTTCCAATGCACGTCTCTGGGTTTTTAATACCATCCGGAATGCTGGCTCTACACTTTGGGAATGTTGTGTTTCATCAAAGAAATTGAGCATATCCTCAGTATGCCTGGAATTTTTTTTTCCCATAATGGATCTTGGATTGGTTTGTGTATTGATGTTCGTGTGAATGCCATGGCCTGCCAGGGGCGACACAGTGGCGCAATGGTAGAGTTGCTGCCTCACAGCGACAGAGACCCAGGTTCGATCCTGTCTATGGGTGCTGTCTGTACAGAGCTTATACATTCTCCCTGTGACCGTGTGGGTTTTCTCTGGGTGCTCTAATTTCCTCCCTCACTTCACAGGTTTGTAGTTTAATTGGCTTCCGTAAATTGTAAATTGTCCCTAGTGTGTGTATGATAATGTTAGTGTTGTGGACCGAAGGACCTGTTTTCTCGCTGTATCTCTGAAGTCTACAGCCTGACATAGGCAACTGAGTGTGAACCGGGAGACACAAGAAACTGCAGGTGCTGGAATCTTGAGCAAAAAATCAAAGTGCTGGAGGAACTCAACGGGTCAGGTAGCACCTGTGGAGGGAATAGACAGATGATCTTTCAGTTCAGGACCCTTCAGTCTGTTTAGGCTTGTTTTAGCACAACCCACAACTTGGAAATGGAAGGAAGGTGAAAAGAAGAGAAGCTAATATCGGCATTGGATGTTTCCAATAGGGGAGTACAAGTGCCGAGGTTGTGGCTGTGTGCAACCGTATTCTCAAACTGCTGGAGAGTCGCCATGCTGAGAGTCAGGGCGCACGACATCTCGTACCAGTCCTGTCCAAACTCCTCGATCTTGCACCTACAGTCCTCAATGAAGGTAAGTAAGTCATCAGTACCTGGCAAAACTGTCATCATGTGCCATGTTGTTGCTTGATTATTCCTTTGTATCTTTGCCTGGATGCTTGGGTATTAAAACCTTGCTTTGTAAATGCTGCATTGATGACTCTTTTTAGTTGCTGTTCAATTTCCAAACAAATTCTCTCTCTCGCAAAGTAATGAAATGATGGATTGCAAATTATAAGTTCGTCCCACAGGCCCAATAGAAATATACTGCTGCATTACAATGTTTGTTGATGCATATCTCAACGTTTCTCTGTATGAAACTCCAATAAAAGTCCAACCTCAAATGTACCATGCAACAAATTGCAACAGTAAAGGGTACCCTAACTTAATGTCAAATGCGTGTGATTTAATTTTATTCACAGGAAGATTAATTTGAAGGGATGTTCTTATGAATTGGAGAGCCTGTCTGTGTTAAACTAGATAATCTGGCCTCTATCCACTACTCCACCCTCTCCATTATTACTTTCTTTTGGCCTGAACCTATAAACAGGGGAAGAAAGAACCTTCTTGACATTATCTGGAGCAACATCGGTGGAGATCTGTGTGAAGTTCCACAAATCTCCAAACTCAATGTGGAACATGTAAATATTCATGTGAAGGGGGAGGTGGGGCTGTTGATTAATAAAAAGATAATGATAGTTATTAAAATAAAATAGTAATCCAGTACAAAATCCAATTTCCCAGGGGAACTCAGCGGGTCAGGCAGCATCTGTGAAGGGAATCAGTTCATAAGTTACAGGTGTGTAATTAGACCATTTGGCCCATCAAGTCTACTCCCCCATTCAATCAAGGCTAATCTATCTTTCCCTCTCAACCCCATTCTCCTGCCTCCTCCCCATAACGCCTGACACCCTTACCAATCAAGAATTTGTTCATCTGCGCCTTAAAGGTACCCAATGACACAGCTATCTGCGGCAATGAATTCCACAGATTCAACACTTAAAGAAATCCCTCTTCATCTCCTTCGTGGATGAACAGATGATGTTGGGACCCTCTTCAGACACGTTAAAACGTTGTCTATCTATTTCCTCCACAGACGCTGTTGACCCACTGAGTTCCTCCAGCACTCTGTGTTTTGCTGAAGGTTCCAGTATCTGCAATTTCTTGTATCTCTGTTGTTCCAGTACAGACTGGTTCTAAAAAATGTAACTCCCGATGAAGTAATGGACACCGATGGACTCCATATCAGATTCACTCTGACCAGTTTTTCTTCTTTTCAACAGAGCAGATAAATACCGTCAGTAAGAAGCTTGTTGACTGGCTGCGCTACGCGGGTACAGTACAGGGAGCTTCCCTTTCTTCAGGAGGGTTTTTTAGTCCACGATCACGGCAGGTAATGGAATGGTGCTGTCAAGCTAGTGACAAATTGCTGTGAAACTCCAAAGAACTGAAAATGTTGTAAAATCTGAAATAAAAGTTGAAAATGCTGGAAACATTCTACACATCAGGCAGCAGCTATGGGAAAATAACCAGAGATAACATTTAAGTGTTAACAAGTCTTAAAAGACACTTGGACAGGTTTGTGTGATGGAAAGGATTAGAGGCATATGGGCCAAAGATGGACAAACGGGGCATTTTGGTTGGCTTGGACGAGTTGGGCCAAAGGGCCTGTTTCCGTGCTGCATAACTCTATGACTCTATTTCAGGTTTATTTTTATTTCAGATTTCAGCATCTGCAGCTTTTTAGTTTTTATGAACATGGCGGCATTCTTTGAGTGATATCTATTGACCACTCTCTAACCGCCCGTGCCACAGCGCTATTTTAAGCAGTGCTTCCATGTCCCTGATTGACATTGTATTCCCACAGCAATCGTGGTGGCCTTGTCAGAGTATTTCCGTTGTCCTATCCATCTTTCCCCCAACCCTCTGCAATATAACATTTCTCTTTCCCAGCTATGATGAAAGGCCTTTGACTTGAAATATTAATTGTTTATTTCTCCATAGATGCTGCCTGACCTGATTGTTGACATGTTTTCTACCTGGATTGCTGCATTGCACATTGCCGCATTAAAGATCAGATTAGTACATTCAAGTGCAATTATTTATTTATTTATTTACATTTAATTTTTATTGGAGGAATACAAAAATACAGTACATCTGACGCATTGCATTTCATTTCCCTCCATTTTGTTTTTTATATATAATCACAAAATAACCCTTACCCACCCTCCCTAAACACCCCTTGGCAGCTAATGTGTTCACAATACAAACATATCACAAATACAAATGCACATTTTAACATTAATAAAGTAACAAAACAGAATAAAAGCGGCTCCCCACCTACTGTCTAGTGCATTTATTAACAAGACAATTATTGCTTGACATTTCCTTTAAAACACCTTTTGATCATCCATTTAAGACAAATGTGCCCGTTATTCTGTGCGCTTTTCTTGGTTTCTTATTACTGGGTTGAGAAGATTGGCTCTCCGACATACATGGGGCAATTTACAGAGGTTAATTAACCTACAGACCCGCATGACTTTTTGATGTGGAAAGAAACCAGAGCACCTGGTGAAAACCCACGTGGTTACATGGAGAATGTACAAGCTCTACACAGTCAGCACCCGAGGTCAGGATTGAACCCGGGCCTCTGGCGCGGTGAGGCAGCGGCTCTACCAACTGGCCTCTTCCTATCAATTGTCAGAAGATGGGGAGAGACTTGGCAATATCATTTCCATTTAACGTTGCTGTTTATTTTCTCTTGATCAGCCTGCCTCCATTTTGGAGGTAGATGGGGCAGTCACGGGTGACTTCTTCACCGTACTTTCCATTGGCCAATATTACACCGAGGACCAGTGGCTGAACATGCATTCCTTCTCCATGATCAGAAAATGGCTGCACTGGTACGAAGCAGGTGGAGTCTGCAACAGCGATACAGGTAGCTGGAAAACCCCTGATTGTACCTATGTGAACGGCATCGAATGTAAACCAAAACATGCACTGCAGATTTATAAGACTCTGAAAAGAAAAAAGATTGGTCCCAAGAAAGTCCCCCACCCAGCTTATTTGTTGTCTTTGTATGCCAATTAGTTTAGTTTAGTGGTGCGGTGTGAAAACAGACCATTCGGCCCACTGAGTCGACGGCAGCCACTAGTTCTATCCTACTCACTAGTGCCAATTGACAGAATCCTATTAACCTGCATCTCTTTGGAAAGTGGGAGGAAATGGAGCACCCGTAGGAAACCCTAGGGAGAATCTACAAACTTAGTACAGACAGGATCTCTGGAGCTGTAAGGCAGCAACTCGACTGCTCCGCCACTGTGCCACCCTCCTCTAAGTATGTTCTATATTATGTTTTTGCATTTGGAGTAAAGGGCAGGAAAATCTAGGTGAGGCACACATGCCTTGTGATTTAATTGAATGGAGGAGATGGGCTGAATGGTCGTCCTGGCGGTTGTGGACACTCCTGGTGGTAGTAGAAGGTTACTGCAGGTGGGGTCAGAATAATATGATACATTCCATATCTATGGCTTTTACCCAGAAATTAAAAAAAAGGCAAGCATGTTGGGTGCTGTGTTTCGTCTCACTGCTGTCTAGTTTGCACGGCAGAATTATTTGGCTGCAGCCAAATTATGCACCACGGATGCCTAATTATGCATAGAGATGTTAATGTTTTCTCTTTAATTGCCACTCATAATGTTAACAGCGTTTGGCACTATTCTCACCCATGAAAAATGTCACAATGACTGGTGATCAGCAGTGAATAACTATTTGATTGTTCACAGATGTCTTTGACAAGTTTCCCAAAGGGACAATTCAAAATATGAAAGATGAAGGGCACGTTTCCTCTTTTGGTAATTAGATCAGTTCAACTCTGGTCAGCACCTAAATCTAGAGCCCGTAGCTTTGACTTCAGCACTGCAACATAGTTTTAACTGCTTTGCCTCCTTGCACTCATTAACTCAATTTCTTCTTGTGGGGTCAGAAAAGTTTATTTTTCAAACTTTCTTCTGCCTGGATTGTAACTGTGAAGTTCACCTGCAATCCTATCAAATTGTGTTTTGTTTTGAAATGATCAGCCGTTATGGTTTAATTCTGTCGTGAAGAGAAATTGGGGTCCAAGTTCATAAATCCCAGAGAGTGGTAACACAAGTAGATAGGGTGGTGGAGAAAGCATAGGGTTTGTTTGCCTTCATTAGTCGGGATATTGAGTGTGTGAGTCAGGATGTGTCTTCCTCACACTTTGGCTAGGCCATATTTGGAGTTTTGCACACAATTCAGGTCGGCCCAATACGGGAATGATGTGGAGGATCACAATGCGGAATGATGTGAAAGGATGCAGAGGAGGTTTGCCAGAATGATGCCTGGATTAGGGGTATTAGCTACAAGGAGACGTTGGACAAACTTGGATAGTTTTCTCTGGAACACCAGAGGCCAGGACAGATCAAATAGAAGTATATATAATTATGAGAGGCATAGATAGGATGGACAGTAAGAACCTTTATCCACGATGGAAATTTCGAATATTAAAGGGTGTAGCTTTAAGGTGAGAGGGGCAAAGTTTAAAGGAGATGTGTGGGCAGTTTTTTTTTACATAGAGTGGTGGGTCCCTGAAACGTGTGCCAAAGGTGGCGGTGGAGGCAAGTATGAACGTGGCAGTTAAGAGGGCGCATGGATATGCAGAGAATGGAGGGATATGGCTTATGTGCAGCAGATAAGAGTTGGTCTTGGCATCATGTT
The DNA here is from genome assembly GCA_963514005.1 of Raja brachyura. The sequence continues at coordinate 5,433,536 of OY740801.1, forward strand.
TGAAGGGCCTGTATCTTTATTGCACAGTTCTATGTTCCCTATACCCATGTTTGGCAGGTCTTAAAAGAGCTAGAAAATATGAGTGTGCATGAACAATAGCAGGTCGATTTGTGGAAACCGCAAGCTGTTTAATCTAAAGTGAATACTTTGTAACAAGAGTATAATAAGTTATTTTAAAATACAGACTTCAAGCCATTTATTTTGTTTTTTCATAGAAACATAGAAAATAGGTGCAGGAGGAGGCTATTCGCCCTTCGCGCCAGCACCGCCATTCATTGTGATCATGGCTGATCGTCCCCAATCAATAACCCGTGCCTGCCTTCTCCCCACATCCCTTGATTCCACTAGCCTCCTAGACCTCTATCGAACTCTCTCTTAAATCCATCCAGTGATTTGGCCTCCACTGCCCTCTGTGGCAGGGAATTCCACAAATTCACAACTCTCTGGGTGAAAAAGTTTTTTTCTCACCTCAGTCTTAAATGACCTCCCCTTTATTCTAAAACTGTGGCCCCTGGTTCTGGACTCGCCCAACATTGGGAACATTTTTCCTGCATCTAGCCTGTCCAGTCCTTTTATAATTATTTTTGCTCTTATAAAAGAGTGGTTACACTTGTATTCACTGGCAACCTGCATTTGAACCTCCTGCTGGCACTAAGATTATTGATTTTCCTTCATCATTATTTCACCATAATTCACTGAGGTGATCATCGAGTTATGCAGAAATGCAGCGACTTGAAGTTATTAATCACTGTACCCTGTCTTCCAGATGAAAGGTCGGAGCTGGATAGCTCTATAATGTCGGTGGTTTCAGCTTCCTCAACGTCCAGTCGCCTACTGCCTCCGAAGGAACGTCTGAGGGAGAAAACATTCGAATATTGCAACCGGCTAATTGAACAGTGTGATAGAAGTAGGTTCAATTGATTGATCAATTAAAATATACAACATGGAAACAGGCCCTTCGACGCACTGAGTCCATGGCAACAATTCACACCAGTTCCATGTTATCCCACTTTTGCATCCACTCCCTACACACTAGAGGCCAATTAACCTAAAACCCGCACGTCTTTGGAATGTGGGAGCTAACTGAAGCACCCGGAATTAACCCACAGAGTCACAGGTGCAGTCTGTGTGGAGTTTGCATGTCCTCCCTGAGGTCAGGATTGAACACGTTGAATCTCTGGCATTGTGAGGCATCGGCTCTACCAGCTGTCCCACCCCAATATCAAGGAACAAATACTTTTACCTCTATTTTAAACCTTCTCCTCTTGTTCTTTCTCCTCAGGCAATTACTCCACTTAAATACCATAATGGTTAGCAATCAGAAATGAAAAAACAATTTCACTTTTTAATAACTAAAACGCCCATAACACTCAGCAGGTCAGCCATTGTCTTTAGGGAATGAAGATAGTCACAACATGCTGGAGTAATTCAGCGGGACAGGCAGCATCTCTGCAGAGAAGGAATGGGCGACGTTTCGGGTCGAGACCCTTCTTCAGACTGATGTCAGGGGACAGAGATAGAATGTAGTCGGAGACAGTAAGACTGGTGGGAGAACTAGGAAGGGGGAGTGGATGGAGAGAGAGGGAAAGCAAGGGCTATTTGAAGTTAGAGAAGTCAATGTTCATACCACTGGGGTGTAAGCTGCCCAAGCGAAATATGAGGTGCTGTTACTCCTATTTGCGCTGGGCCTCAGTCTGACAGTGGAGGAGGCCCAGGACCGAAAGGTCAGATTGGGAATGGGAGGGGGAGTTAACGTGCTGAGCAACTGGGAGATCAGGTAGGTTAAGGTGGACTGAGAAGAGGTGTTCTGCGAAACGATCGCTGAGCCTGCACTTGGTTTCGTCGATATACAGGAGTTGACACCTGGAACAGCGGATACAGTAGATGACAGTAAAATGCAGAATAATGTTCACAAGAATTTACCACAGAGCAAGATTTTCATATAAAACCATATATCGCAGGAGGAGATTGCATGAAACAACCTTACATGGGGAAGATGGGAGCAAGTTGATGCACTTTTTAAATATGACAATACTAGATGAAATTAACAAAAATAAAAATAAAGTGTAACACAATTGGATGTTAGATTTTCCTTATGTATTCAACATGAATTCTTGGGTGGCGTTTCGGGTCCAGATCCTTCTTCTCTCCAGTGTTGCCACTTTTCATTTCACTGGACATCTTGTATGCGTATGTGATGAATAAACTTGACTTGACTTGATGCTGCCTGTCCCGCTGAGTTACTCCAGCATTTTGTGTCTATCGTCAGTTTAAACCAACATCTGCAATTCCTTCCTACGCAACATGAATTCTTGTCAGATCCCGAAGCTTACTTAGAATCATGAATTTGTTATGGTGCAAGATTACACTAGATTTACTAGATCACTAGATTAACAGAAGGGTCTGAAGAAGGGTTTCGGCCTGAAACGTTGCCTATCTCCTTCGCTCCATAGATGCTGCTGCACCCGCTGAGTTTCTCCAGCATTTTGTGTACACTAGATAAACATTGCTGTTATGAACAGTTTGTGGCAATTTAAAAAAAAAAAAAGACTTTCTAAAAATTATGAAGGCATTGTTATTTGTGGTAGTAGTCTGAAGAAGAGTTCTGACCAGAAACGTCAGCCATCCTTTTTCTCCAGAGATGCTGCCAGGCCCGCTGGGCTACTTCAGCACGTTGTGTCTATCATTATCAAAGATAGCAGAGTCAGGGGATATGGGGAGAAGGCAGGAACGGGGTACTGATTGGGGATGATCAGTCATGATCACATTGAATGGCGGTGCTGGCTCGAAGGGCCAAATGGCCTACTCCTGCACCTATTGTTTATTGTCTATTGTTATTGATGGTACTGAATTTAAATAATGGTGCTTCATTTTAGCCGAATCATTATTTTTAATAGTTAATTGTTCTCCCTGTGAGGTGTTGATAGTTTTGCAAAGCATAGTGAGCAATTAAAGTCATTGTTAGCCCACATCTATGATTAGCACAGTATTCAATTCCATGTTTCCATTTTATTCCACTCTGTAGTAATTGGTATTTAGTGTGACATATACTTCCAAATGGATATGGAACAAAATTAAATGTTTGCAGTCAAATAATCTTTAAAACTTGCAGTCACTGCTGTAAGATGACTTTACCACACTGGCACAGATAAATGGAGAATAATGCATTGTCCACGTTATTGTTGCTACTAGACATAAACGTGAACTGCAGAGACATTGGGTACCGAATATTGAAATTGTGCCCGCCTAAAAGAAACTTAGGTCTCACTAAAAATGTATTGATAAAATAATCTAATTTAGTTGCTAATTTTAGTGACTTTATGCCTGTAGAAAATATTTAACTCATGTATGCAAGCACGATTGTAACACTTTCGTTCTGCCACTAGAGTGCGTAGAGAGCTTCCAATTAGTTTTTTCATTCTAGATTGGCATAAATTCTTTCACTTCCAATATACTATGCAAGATTACTATAGGATTTTAGTGTGGCTGTTTAATTAGAATTATAACATCCTACCTCTGTGCATTGTTCCTCTTTGACATCATCATTTTAAGATCCATATAAATCTGCCAACACTCTTGGCTATCTTCCAATCAGTGCGGCACGGTGGCACAGCGGTAGAATTGCTGCCTTACAGCACCAGGGACCCGAGTTTAATCCTGACTACGGGTGCTGTCTGTACAGAGTTTGTACGCTCTCCCCGTGACCTGTGTGGGTTTTCACCGGGATCTCCGGATTCCTCCCATGCTCCAAAGATATACAGGCTTCTATGTTAATTGGCTTCTGTAAATTGTCCCTAGTGTGTGTAGGATAGTGTTAGTGTGTATCGCTGGTCGGTGCCAACTCGGTGGGCCAACGGACCTGTTTCTGCATTGGATGTCTAAAGTAAACTAAACAGTACTTTGAGAAGGTTGACTGTGTAGCCTCTGGTGATTGTGCTTTTGGTAAATAGGTATGTTAGGTCAGTGAGGCAGACGTCACCGGTATCTTTATGCCTCAATATGTTTTAGTTGTCAGTTATCGAGTCATGATTCTGTAATACCTCATGGCTATGATTGGAAACTTGCCGAATTAAGTTCATTAGTTCTAGGAATAGAATGAGGCCATTCAGCCCATCAAGTCTACTCCGCCATTCAATCATGGCTGATCCATCTTTCCCTCTGACACCATTACTAATCAAATATGTAATTATTAGTAATCTTTTTGCAATATTAAATAGTCTAGAAAATGCAAAAATCAACTTTGTGGAGGTCCCTTTACACTGTACCAGCGCTAACTGTCACAAAAAACACACTCATCATACCTCTTGTGCAGAGTGAAGGACTATGATTGCGACATTTGTGAGGTTATTCAAGCTCGGAGTAGACTCAATGGGCTGAATGGCTTACTTTGCACCTATGACTGATGAGCATCAGCAAATGTGACTTTGCCCAACAAGTAATTTAAAATTATATTCTTTTCTTGCAACAGAAGCTCTCAAGAAGTCCGATTCAGAACTTCAGAAAGCTGTAAGTAGTTAAAACAACATTGTTTAAAAATAAACGATAAAATGATAGACATCAGAGAATCCCTATCTGTTTTATCTAGCAAAAATAAAAAAATAGAAACAGTGTTTTATATTGCTGTGATTCAACTCGAGGACATTCCAGGACTGTAGACGTTGTCATCTTCACAACCTTTTGCTGTTTGTATTGAAAGCTACAATTGCATGCAGTGTAGATAGACACAAAAAGCTGGAGTAACTCAGCGGGTCAGGCAGCATCTCTGGAGAAAAGGAATAGGTGACATTTCAGGCCGAGACCCATCTTGACCTGAACCGTCACCCATTCCTATTCTCCAACGATACTGCCTGAACAGCTGTTACTCCAGCTTTTTGTGTCTATCTTCGGTTTAAACCAGCATCTGCAGTTCCTTCTTACACTTTACATGCAGAGTAATAGAATTTCACACCCTCCCCCTAATACCTAGGATTGATTGAAAGATACAACAGGGGGACGAGCTGGGTTTACCCATTTCAAAAGATATATGGGAGGAATATATATTATATATACACTATACATACACTATTATACATACACTATTATACCTACTATACATACACTACTGTTCTTTAAATGCCAGGCACTGCCTAATACAATTTAAAGTATTGCATAGGTTCTGAATTTCCCTGAGGGGATCAATAAAGTATTTATTATTATTATTATAATACTCAAAGACCAAATTGAACAAGATCTTCCCAACTGTTTGTCCTCTCTGCGATAAATGTCACTTCCAAGAAGCTACCCTAACTCATTCTTTTGTATCCTGTATAAAAAAACATAAATTCATTGTTCAATATTATTTCTAAAACACTTAAAATTCAATTGGAGTCAGATTCAAAATTAATAATATTAGGAATGTCAGAGGGCTGCTCTAACTTAACGATATCTCAAAGACGCTCCCTTGACTATGGTTTAATCACTGCGAAAAAACGTATACTTAAATTCTGGAAAAAGATAACAGTCCCCACAGTGAAGATGTGGATCACAGAAATGACCGAGACACTACATTTAGAAAAAATAAGGCTTGTCTTGACTGACAAATCAGATAAATGTTCCAAAATATGGTCTCCTTTCATCGAATTTCTTCAACAGCATAATGGTTGAACACAAATTCAAAACCGACGCTAGGGTCGGGTGAGCTGGCGTAGGGAAGGGTAGTGGGATATATCTCCGCTTCTTTCACTTCTTCGTTAGTTCAGGGGTTTTTCTTTTTTCTCTTTCATGTCTTTTTCGAAATTCTTTTCTTTTTATTTTTCCTTTCCCTTTTTTCTTTTTTTCCGATTTAGTTATTAGTTTAGAAAATGTTACAATTGAAGCTGTACGAAAATTGTCTAATTGTTATGTCGATTACTTTCTCCTTGTATAATTGCTTCTAATAAAATTAATTTAAAAAAAGAAAGATACAACATGGAAACAGGCCCTTCGGCCCATTGAGTCCATGCCAACCTTCGATGAACACTAGTTTTTTGTTATCCCATTTTCGCATTCAATCTCTGCACTCTCGGGGCAATTTAGAGAGGCCAATTAACCTACAAACCCGCACGCATTTGGGATGTGAACTGGGGAGAGCGTGCAAATTTTACTCACGGTGTCCAAGGTCAGAATCGAACCTGGGCCTCTGGCACTGTGATAGTGAGGCAGCAGCTTTCCATCAGTGCCACTGAACCGCCATAAAATGTGTGTTTAAAGCACCATTCCAAAGCTGAATTCCTGTAATGTATCCATGGTCACCATCGGAAAGAAAGACAAATTCTGAAAAGAAATCACATTCTTTACCTTGTTTTCTTTTTAGATTTCTGCCTCGTTTGTCTCTGGCTGATTTTTCTTAATTTGTCTCGCAGTGCTTGATTGAAGCCGTGGCTTTGATGGACCTGATCTGTCGACATGATCCTCTCTTTGTGTATCGAGCCTTCCCAGTGGTGAAAGCCCTGTACAGTAGAATCAGTGCAGACTCTGGCTTTGCCAGAGTGCTTCTTCCAGTGGCTCAATTCTATCTGAATCACAGTAAGTCAACATGAATCCCCTTTGTCCTCCTCTGTTGAGTTCTAAATTACTTCCAGTCTGGTTTGCTGCTTCATCTGGCCAATTTAAATGCCTCTTCCTTGGGAGTTCATCCATGCGGTCTTTAAATCGTTGCCGTTGTATCTCCACCGTCAACCCTTTAAATATAATTTGCCCGTCTCTCCTAGCCAATTCCCGTCTCATACCTTCAAAGTCTCCTTTCTTTAAGTCCAAGACCCTAGTCTGTGAATTAACCGTCACTCTCCATCCTAATGCAGAATTCCACCATATTATGGTTACTGTTGCCCAAGGGGCTTTGCACAACAAAATCGCTAACTAATCCTTCCCCATTACACAATACCCAGTCTAGGATGGCCTTCCCTCTAGTCGGTTCCTCTACATATTGGTTTAAAAACCCATCCCCGTATACGTTCCAGGAAATCTTCTTCCTCAGCACTGCTACCAATTTGGTGTGCCTAATCTATATATAGATTAAAGTCACCCTTGATAACTGCTGTAACTTTGCTACATGCATCCGTAATTTCCTGCTTGATGCTATCCCCAACCTCCCTACTGCTGTTTGGTGATCGGTATACAACTCCAACGAGCGTTTTCTGCCCTTGGCTATTTTGCAGTTCTACTCGTACCAATTCTACAGAATCCAAGCTAACGTCTATCCTTGTTATTGCAAAGGTTTACCACAAGAGGCAGCATTGCCAATAAGGTAATGGTGCTGTCCCTTCATGAACATAGACTGAAGCAACATGTTATGAACCTTTACATTTCAGGTGAGCTGGCAGCTGTGGATTCTGAGGCCGTTTACCGACAATTATTCACCAAGGTTCCCTCTGAACTCTATCAAGACCCGATGCTGGCATTTGAGTTTGTTCAGTTCTGCAGAGAAAATTCAAAAACACTCAGAGAGAGTGTTGCAATTTTCCACAAGAGCTTTCCAAATCTATTGAAGGTGAGACTTGATTGTAAGAAAAACTGATATGTTTTGAGTGTAGAGATACAGCTTGAAGCCAGACCCTTTGGTCTAGTGAGTCCACTTCTTCATCTTGCGTATGGCATGCACGGCCTAAAGTTGTAGGACAACTTGTTCTTGATTTGATTGTGCACACCGGGTTGATTGCATTCGTTGAAACAGGGCGGACCACGTGAAGGTTGCAATCTGTCCCCCCCCCCCCCCCCAGCGAGCCCACGACAACCATCATCGATCAACCACTAACTCTAACTCCATTGCTATTCCTTGGCTCATCCATTCCCTACATAGAACAGTACAGCAGAAGAACAGGCTCTTCAGCCCACAGTGTTTGACCTGAACATGATGCCAAGACCATCACTTACCTACCTGCCCATAACCCATATCCCTCCGTTCCCTGCATATCCGAATGTCCATCCAAAAGTCCCTTAAATACCACAATTGTATCTGCATCCACTCCCATCACTGGCAGCGCATTCCAGGCATCCACCACCCTCAATGTAAAATAAACCAGCCCCGCACATCTCCTTTAAACCTTGCCCCTTTCACCTTGAAGCTATGCCCGCTAGTATTTGATTTTTCCATCCTGGAAAGTTAAAAAGTTCCATCTGTCTAACCTATCCGTGCCTCTCATAATTTTACATACATCTATCAGATCTTCCTGCAACCTTCAGCATGCCAGAGAAAACAATCCAAGTCTGTCCAATCTCTCCCGAATGCCGCCTGATCCGGACATTATTCCAATAAAGCTCCTCTACTCCCTCCCTGAAGCCTCCGCATCCTTCCTGCAATGGGGTGATCAGAACTGAATACAATACTCTAAATGCAGCTTAACTAAAGTCCTATAATGCTTTAGGGCCAATTTACCTACAAACCTGTACGTTTTTGGGATGTGGGCGCACCTGGAGGAAACTCATGTGGTCACAGGGAGAACGCGCCAACTCCACACAAACAGCACCCGAGGCCAGGAACAAACCCTGGTCTCTGGTGCTGTGAGGCAGCAGCTCTACCAGCTGCGTCACTGGGCCGCCTGTTTGTCTCTCTATATAGCCTTAGACTGTAGTAAAAGCTACAGTAGCTCAGAGTGCTGGAGTTTATCACTGCAAGGTTATTGCTCAGTACTGCGACACAGCTACCTTTTCACTATAGACGTATTAACTTTTATTTGTGTCTGTCTCTTTCTAACCAGTTCCTAGCTTGGAACACGCCAGCCCTGTTCCCCGACTTCATAGAATTACTGCCAGATTTGGTTCATCCGGACACAGCAATTGAGATACTCCACTCTCTGCTGGATCTCCCCTGCGTGACGGCATCACTCGAGGTTCAGCTCAGGTACTGACCCGACTGCTGGTGACCCCTCATCTAATAAGTAAAACAGGGAACTGCAGACCGATGGATTGAAATGTTGTGAGTTGTGAAGCCAGAGGAAGGAATGTTGAGGAAGGGGGAGGAGGGGAGAAATAAGTGAGAGTCCAGGTTGGGCACGGGGGAGAGGAGGGGAGTGTGTGGGAGAGAGGGAAGAATTGTTAGAGGTTACCTAAAATTGGAGAATTCAATTTTTAACCCGTTCGGTTGCAAGCTATCCAAATGGATATGAGGTGCTTTAGTTTAGTTTAAAGATACAGCGTGGAAACAGGCCCTTCAGCCCATCGAGTCCGCGCCGACCAGCGATCCCCGCACATTAACAGTATCCTACACACACTAGGGACAATTTACACACACACTAAGCCAATTAACCTACAAACCTGTACGTCTTTGGAGTGTGGGAGGAAATCGAAGATCTCGGAGAAGACCCACGCGGTCACGAGGAGAACATATAAACTCCTTTAAAAACTGCACCCGTAGCCGGGAGCGATCCCGGGCGTCCGTCGCTGCAAGTGCTGTAAGGCAGCAACTCTACCGCTGCGCCACCGTGCCACTGTTCCCCTAGATAGCGTGTGGCCTCACTCTGGCAACAGAGGTGGCCCAGGACAGAAAGGTCAGTAGAGGAAGAGGGGAGTCAAAATGGTGAGCAACCGGGAGATCCAGCAGGCCTTGGCAGACTGCGCACAAGTGTTCAATGAAACGGTTGCTGAGTCACCATAATATAAACATTGAATTTAGTTAGTAATGTCCTTGACAGTGGACCAATGACGAGCCACGGACCATATCAATATTGATCTGTGCCAACATTTTAGAAAATACTAAATATGAATTCTATGCCGAGAGCGGATCCAGGATGGTTTCTGCTAATTCTGTGCCGTTTAATGTCTGGTTCCCCGTCTGTCACCTTATGGACCTTGAGTTTGAATGTTCATTCATGTTCAGATGATTTGTTTTGAATCCTCTAGGGCAGTGTGCTCTTCAGTGACAGAGAAGCTGATGGTTGACCAAAGCAGAAAGGTGTGGAGCTCGGCAGAGGCGTTCCTACATCCATACTACAAGAGCATGTTTTTTTACATCCTCCGCGTGGAGTCAGGAACAGGGGATACCATCGACAGGTACACAGAGCAAACCAGTACAGAGAACGCTACAATGTGTGTGCCGAACAAGATGCCAAGTTCAATTAATCTCCTCTGCCTGTACGTGATCAATATCCCTCCATTCCCTGTATATCCGTACCTATCGAAATGCCTCTTAAACGCCACTATTTTATCAGCCTGCACCACCACCACTGGCAGTACGTTCCAGACACTCACTACTCAATAAAAAAGAACTTGCCCCGCTCATCTCCTTTACATTTTCATCCCTCAAGGTGCCTGTGTCCGTGCTGCAAGACACTGTGACTCTGAGGAGCTGGTCCTGCCTCTGTACTGATCGTTTGTTTATTTGTTTCCATCCATCCATCATCTATCTGTGAACAAACTTTCATTTGTTGTTTATTACGGGTTTTACAGAGCGCCATCTTTACATAACTGTTGCGTTGTTGCAAGTCAGAACGTCGTTGTTGTGTTTTGGGACACATGAACTAAAACACTCATGTCTCTTGGATATGTTTCCCCACACAGACTGAGCCAGCTTCACGAGGTTCTCTCAGACATGGCGAGGCGGCCGAGAGTGGTACAGTGTGCACAGACGGTTCCCATCCTGCTGCAGGTTTACTTCAAGGTCGTCACTCAGGTACCAAAACGACTATGCTTCATCCATTGCCTCCGTTATTACTCAGTTCACCCCGCTGCACTAACTCCAATTGAGAAAGTTATTTCAGTGAAACAGAGGCCACATCGAAAGCAATTGATGAGGTTGGAAAAGATGCGGGAATCGTTGCCTCACCTGGAATGACTGCCGGGCGGATGTGAGGGAGGAGGTGAAGGGACAAGCGTTACGTCTCCTTTGCTTGGGCAGGGGGAAGAGTTGGATGGGGAGGGGGTGGGTGACCCAAGGAGGTACTGAGAGAAAAGTCCCTGCTTAAAGCGAAAGGGGGTGGGGAGCAGAACATGCAACTAGTGTTATTATCGTGGTGGGATCACATTGAAAGGGGCAGGAATGTTGGAGAATAATGTAGAATGTCGTGGGAAAACCTTCACCCGTATCTCCGCATCCCGCATTTCTGTTCTTGCCTCCCTCCCCAAATAGAACAGAGTTCCCCAGGTCCCCACCAGTCTCAGTCACAGAGTCACTGCGTCATGCAGCACGGACACAGACCCTTCAGCCCATCAGTCTCTGCATCCAACACATCCTTCTCCAACACGCCAGTCCCTTTCCATCATAGTTGACTTTAACTCACCTCTCAAATAGGTTTATCAAGCCTTTGTGTTGCAGGAACGCGGCTAATAAATACCAGCCTTGTCAGGGCATGTAGAGGCAATTAATGGAAAAAATCCTGTAATGGCAGTGAGGCATTGCTTTGTGTTCTTGCCTCAAACCAATTCCATTCACCTCAAAACTAATTAATAAGCTCCAGGCTAACGCCACAATTTGAAGTGCAAACTTGTGCGCTCGTTATAGCGATGGATCTTGGCATAAACACACAGCGTTCTCCCCAGATGGTTGTCGAGAAAGGATGCTCAAGTTTAAGTTGCATATTCAGCTAAACTTTGATTTAACACTCCGAGGCTTAAACCTCTGACGTACATAAGCAGCTGGACAGTGAGCTGACCTTTCTTCAATCTTAATGTTATAATCCAAAGCATTTCCTCCTCTCCTAATTGTTTTCTACTGAAGAACTGAGCTAAACTGGGCTAAGCATCTGTTTATTTTCCCTGCCTGGTTTTCATTAAGCCTCCGGCTGGTTAGCTTTGGTGTAACCTGGCAGCCAGATGCATGAGCTAGATGTATGAGACCACACCTTGAGTATTATGTGCAGTTTTGGTCCCCTAATTTGAGGAAGGACATTCTTGCTATTGATGGAGTGCAGCGTAGGTTTACAAGGTTAATTCCCGGGATGGCGGGATTGTCATATGCTGAGAGAATGGAGCGGCTGGGCTTGTATACTCTGGAGTTTAGAAGGATGAGAGGGAATCTTACTGAAATGTATAAGATTATTATGAGTTTGGACACGCTTGAGGCAGGAAACATGTTCCAGATGTTGGGGAAATCCAGAACCGGGGACACAGTTTAAGAATAAGGAGTAAGCCATTTAGAACGAAGACGAGGAACACTTTTTCTCACAGAGAGTTGTGAGTATGTGGAATTCTCTGGACACTTTCAAGAGCTAGATAGGGTTCTTAAAGATAGTGGAATCAGGGGATATGGGGAGAAGGCAGGAACGGGGTACTGATTGTGGATGATCAGCCATGATCACATTGAATAGCGGTGCTGGCACCTATTGTCTATTACCCTTCCTCTTGTCACTTGCTCTCCGTTAACCCAACCTGTTGCTTCCGGCAACGGAGAGGTTTCTCTCCACTTTCCAACAACATAATTAACCATTGCTATGGAGTTCCGGGAAAGTTTGGTCTTCAAGATATGATTAGGAAGTCTGAAGAAGGGTCCAAACCCAAAACATCATCCTTCCTTTTACTCCAGAGATGCTGCCTGAGCCACTGAATGACTCCAACACTTTGTGTCCATCTTTGGTATAAACCAGCATCTGCATCTCCTCGTTTCCATTTCCCCTGATTAGGAACATTTTTGACACGTGCCGATAATTTATTGATGTTATTTTGTGTTCTGGGCATACAAAATTGAGAGACAGAATCAAACTGTTGTCATCAATGCCTCGCCCATGTTCCTGCTTTCACATTAATATATTGGAATCACCGGGCATTTAATGAACTTTCTCCCTGCTCTCAGTTTGCAGACGGACCACTGATTAACCAGCTGGCTCTGGTCATCCTGGAGCGAAGCAGCCTTCTGTACGACATCCCTGACTTCAAGGCTGAAGTTCAACGGTGAGCAGGACCTCGGCTGACGCTGGTCTGTGTGGTGGTTGGGATTTAGAATGCTTCAAAATAAAATAAAACTACCGATGGTGGATATCTGAAACAGAAGCATAAAATGGTGGAAAAAAGCCAGCAGTTCACCTTTGTGAATAGCTGGAGCCCGTGTGCTGAAAGCCCACTCCATGTTCCCTTAGAGTAGAGTTCCAGGATTTTGACCTGCGGGTTTGCAGGTTATTTGGCCTCTGTAAATTGCTCCCAATGTGTCGGGAGTGGATGAGAAAGTCGGATAACATAGAACTTGTGTGAATGGGTGATCGATGGTCAGCGTGGGCTCGGAGGGCCGAAGGGCCTGTTCCCTTACTGTGTTTTTCCTGTGACTGTATGACTAAATAATGAGCAGACGTTAAGTATTTGGGTTCTCAAATGACTTGCATTAAAATACTGCACAATAAACATGTGACTTAGCAAGTGTGACATTTGGGAATGTCATGATCCGCCACGTAAGGTTTCATTCCATGGTGATTCATTATCACTTCTCCAGGTATAACTGGGCTATTGTTTATTTTTATCTCCCTCTCCTTTTCCACAGGGTATTCAGTTCCCAGTTGATGGTGCTTTGTAAACGGTACCCAGCTCTCATTGTGGAACAGTCCAAAGAGCTGCTGGAATTCTGCGGAACAGTCAGCAATATCAAAAATAAAGAGGACTTCTTCATTCATGTGGTAAGGAGCTAAAGGCGGCAAAATCAATCGTTGACCAGTTCTGACCAGAGCATGGACACAAAATGCTGGAGTAACTCAGCGGGTCAGATTGCATCTCTGGAGAAAATGACTAGGTAACGTTTTGGGTCATGACCCTTCTTCAGAGTCGAACCGAAACGTCACCTATTCCTTTTCTCCAGAGATGCTATCTGGCCGGCTGAGTTACTCCAGCTTTTTGTGTCTATCTTTGGTTTTCACCAGTATCTGCAGTTCCTCCCTGCACATCTGACCAGAGCATGTCATAATGTAAAATTAGAGCATGTTCGGATGAGCAGTGCCTTTAAGGTCCCCTGGGCTGCAGGTCTCCTCAGCACATCCTCCCAGTCTACAGCTGACCTTTACAAACTAGAACAAACACACAAAGTGCTGGAGTAACTCAGCAGGTCAGACTGGAGAACGTGGACACGTGAGGGAAGAGCAGAGCTAAATATTCACGTCAGTGACTTCCCAACAAGCAGCTGTGTTGGTGCCAATTGAGACCAAAGCTCCACATAGATTCATAGAGCTGTACAGCATGGAACCAGGCCCTTCAGCCCGCCTTGTTTATGCCGACTAAGTTGGCATACGGGGCTAGTCCTACTTTACTTTAGACTTTCGAGATACAGTGCAGAAACAGACCCTTCGGCCCACCGAGTTCACGCCAACCAGTGATCGCCCGTGCACTAGTTCTATCCTACACTCTAGGGACAATTTTACCAATGCCAGTTAACCTACTTGCATGTCTTTAATGTGTGGGAGGAAACCGGAGCATCTGGAGAAAACCCACACGATCACAAACTCCATACGGACAGCGCCCGTAGTCGGGATCGAACCCGGGTTCCTGCCGCTGGAAGACAGCAACTCTACCGCTGTGCTGTCCAAATTTTGCCTAAATTTGACTCGTAGCCCTCAACCTTTCCTATCTAGATATCTGTCCAAATGTTTTTTTTAAATCTATAATTGTATCACTCACTGAAAGTAAGCATGCAGATACAGCAGGCAGTGAAGGAAGCTAATGGCATGTTGGCCTTCATAACAAGAGGAGTTGAGTATGGGAGCAAAGAGGTCCTTCTGCAGTTGTACAGGGCCCGAGTGAGACCACACCTGAAGCTTTGTGTGCAGTTTTGGTCTCCAAATTTGATGGAGGACATTCTTGCTATTGAGGGAGTGCTGCATAGGTTCACAAGGTTAATTTTTACCCAGAATTGTGAATCTGTGGAATTCTCAGCCGAAGGTGGTGGAGGCCAATTCTCTGGATGCTTTCAAGAGAGAATTAGATACTCTTAAAGATAGTGGAGTCAGAGGATATGGGGAGAAGGCAGGAACGGGGAACTGAATGTGGATGATCAGCCATGATCACAGTGAATGGCGGTGCTGGCTCGAAGGGCCGAATTGTCTATTGTTTACTATAGCTTTCTCTCGCAGCTCATTCCCAGTACAGACTACCCTCTGAGTGAATAGTTTCCCCTGAGGTCTCTCTTGGTTTTGTACTTTCAGGTCTGGGCCGTAGGAGAGTACCTGTCTTTGTCTTATGACCGGCGCTGCACGGTTGAACAGATCACCAAGTTCTTTGAAGCCCTGGAAGCCGTGCTGTTTGAGATGATTCAGTTGCGATCCTCCACCGGCATCTTGAAGTTCTCACCTCGGGTTATCACTGTTCTCATGACAACGCTGGCAAAATTAGCATCTCGAAGCCAAGACCTGATCCCCAGGTACTCGCTCCGATTCTTATCGAGGGCAGAAAGAATGGGGTGGTGGGAGTTATTCTCCAAGTTAGAATGAATTAATCAGCAATGCACAGCTATTTCAACAGCTACATTATGTTTTACATAAGAAGAAAGTGTTTGCACTGGCAGCTGAAGCAATAACCAAAGAAAGAGAGAAAGTCCTGGAGTAACTCAGTGGGTCGGGCAGCATCTCTGGGGAACATGGGGTTGTTTCGGGTCAGGACTCTTCTTCCGACAGTACTAGACAGCAGCTGCAGTTCCTTGTATCTCCTGGTAAAGGATGCAGATGTAAACTAATAGAGGGGAGATGAAGGGTCTCGACCCGAAACGTCACCCATTCCGTCTCTCCAGAGATGCTGTCTGTCCCACTGAGTTACTCCAGCTTTTTGTGCCTATCTAGAGGGGAAGTGAGATTTATTTGTGCGGCAGGTTGTTATGATGTGGAATATGCTGCTTGTGAGCGGTGTGGAGTAGTGATTTTCAAAAATGGATCAGAATAGTACTTGAAGGGAAAATATTCCAGATTCTGGGAAAATAACCAGAGAAATGGAACACAAGACAGATGCTGGAATCATGGGAAAAACACAAAGTGCTGGAGGAACTCAGCACCTGAGGCAGCATCAGTGGAAGGAATGGACAGATGCCGTTTCAGTAGCAAACCCCTGATGTCAATTTTTAGGTTGATAGCTCAGATACCTCAAGTGGAGTCATAATTGGTTATTCCCCTTTACAATTTACCATAACACAAACACAGGCATCAAAATATCTTCAGTGACATAACTTCATAATGGATTTATTGAAGGAAGGTTTAATTCGCTGATACACTTCTGGTTTTGGAGTTGATGGACTTCTTTATCAGTTCGTTCGTTTTTGAAGGAAAAGTATTTTTTTGAAGGAAAAGGTAGACAAAAAATGCTGAAGAAACTCGGTGGCGTTTTGGGTTGAGACCCATCTTCATAATGATGTCGGGGGGGGGGGGGGGGGGGAGGAAGAAGGGGAAGAAAAGAAGAGGCGGGGACAGTAGGCTTGGAAGCGAAATGTTGGTTTGTGACGATTTTGTGATGAAACCTTTTGTTTTTGTTCAATAAGCTGAGGGGAAAAAAATCTTCACTCACCCCAGCGTTTACTTTGTCTCCAGGGTCTCCCTGTTCCTGTCCAAGATGCGTCCATTTGTCCGGAGTGCTTTGATTTCCTCCTTGTACAGCGAGGATGATATTCAGGAAATCCTGGCCCGTGCCAATGAACTCAACAACCTGCTGAAAGCTCCAAACGTAGCTCAGCTCATACTGGGACCCTCTGCAGACATCGCCAGCCCACGGTGGTACAAAGATACAAACGCTTCACTGCCCCTTACCATGCAGACTATTAGCAAGGTGCTGCAGAGAAATCCAGGACCCGGATTCCCTGCATAGGACATTTGAACATATAACATGTGAAGGAAGGAACTGCAGATGCTGGTTTACACCAAAGATAGACACAAAATGCTGGAATAACTCAGTACGACAGTCTGAAGAAGAGTTGACCCGAAATGCCACCCATTCCTTTTATCCAAAGATGCTGCCTGTCCCGCTGAGTTACTCCAGCAATTTGTATCTATCTTTGGCCATATTAACGTCTGTGTCTGTGTTTCCTTTCCAAGTAAGTCAATTGTTTACATGGTCTTTGAGTTCATCAAAAAGTCTAGTAACATGGATGCCAACTTTTCAAGGTTGTGGAGTGAAAGGCTGTTTGTGTGTTTAACAAGTTGACCTGTCCTTTGTTTCTGTCTGGTTCACAATTGTTCTTTTTAAAATTGTGAAAGATTTTCATTTGACATTTAAAATATATATTTTTAAAATTGTGTCAGAATCGTAATTGGATGTTCCGAATTTAAAAAAAGCACGTATCATAAATATAGATTTAGGTCACCCATTTATGTTTTCAAATCTATTCATCCTGCAGTTTCTTTTATTAAATATAAGAGAGCCAGAAATAGCTAGATTAACACATCCTACATCTCGAAGGAACACTGGAAATTGCTGCCATTTGCAGTCTCAGTTTAATCACTCTCAATTAGTTGGTGTGTATTCAAGAAATGTTATACACATAAGCATGTGATTGATGCAATTTGTCCGTGCATACAAAATGAGAATTTAATTATATATTTTTGTGCAATAAATGGTTAATTACTATTACAGCCTGAGAGAATTGCAAGATAATTGAGAAATAAACAATTTCTGTTAGACTTTCATAATTTGAGTTAGTGTCAGTGAAGCCTTAACATGGCTGTGTTCTTGGTGAGCTCATGAAGTCTGCTCTAACAAGGTTACTTTCTCTTCTCTGCAATCAGACCCAGCATTTAAAAAGGGCACTAGAGTTGCTCCTGGAAGTGCAGATTATTGATGCATGGCCATCCACTTTATTACCGTTTGTATTTTTCAGTGCGGTTACATAATGTTAATTTGTACCATACACCTGTTCCTTTATTATAAATGATTACTCCTTAAATGTGATCACTTTAATTTAGAGGCTAAATGTGAAGTGCTTATGAAGGATATAATTTGAGTCAACCTGAAAAATCGAAAGTCAAAAATCACATCAGTATCAAGACCACGTACATTCCATATCTTGGTCTTGTTGCTTTTTGGAAGGGAATTATACTTAACAGCCAGATTATAATTTGTTTCCTTATTTGAAATGCTTTCACTCTACAGTCATTAGAGGGCTTCTGACCTGCAGGTTTGTGCAGAGTCTAACAAGGTTGATTTTCTCTTTTCCATCAACACTGCCACCCCCACCAAACCCATTTATCATGTATTTGGTTACAAGTGCATTGGTTTCCTTGGGAACCTCATCTGTATGTTTAGGTCTGAATTCTGATGAAGTTTCAACGGGCAACTTGTCGGAAGGAATAGGCGGAAGAACGTGCATACCATCCTGTACTGATTGCACTCTTACCAGCCAAGGTCAGTATAATGTTAACATGAGTAGGAATATTGATTTCTACTTTACATCCTTAAGGGGAGCTGAGATCTACTGCATTGCCTCTGCACTCCCAGATCTTGGTCATGAATGGTAACTGAGTATTGACTCGAGTCCTCTGATGTGTTTCATCCCTACAATAGCTCTGTGGGTAAATACTTAACTTTACATAGTGATGATCCCACTGAATAAAGTCACTTATTATGAATAAAAGACACTGATTAATCCATGAAAAGTAGTTTTTATTTTGCATAGAATTTTTCAGAAATGTATACATTTATAGCTTATATTTGAAATATATTCTGAACATTCCTATGTCATTAAGTTACAAAATATATTATTTGAACAATACATATATTAACATTTAATAATGGAGGTATAATTAGTGTCATAATACTGACAAACCTTGAATTGCAAAAAAGCTATTGAAAGTGTAATGGGTGTGTTTTAAACCAGTTTTGATAAGCACTTCACAAATTCAAAACTCAATGAGATCAGTCTTGTTAACAACCTTCTCATTGCCTGAGAGTTTTAATTTTGATAAGTTATCAGTCTGTCAATTATCCAGCTTTGGAATGAGATTGGTGATCAAAAATGTAAATTACATCCTTGTTGAATTCTTTAACTTGTGGCACTTGATTATCTGCAGAACATGCCATCTTTGCATGAATTGTTCAGGTGAGATTAAATATAAAATAGTAATGTGATTTAAAACTAATTCTGTAGAATTACAGTTATATATTCACTAACACTAATGTCCCTTTGTTCTTTTACATTTAGCTGTCATCGTCACCTGTTGTCTAACTTCAATGTCGACACAAAAAACTGCAGACGCTGATACATATCAAAGATAGACAGAAAATGCTGGAGTAACTCAGCGGGTTGGGCAACATCCCTGGAGGAAAAGAAGAGATGACGTTTCTGGTGAGCAACCATTTGAAGAAGGATCCTGACCCAAAACACCACCTAGCCGATTCCTCCAGAGATGCTGCCTCACCTGCTGAGTTACTCCAGCATTTTGTGTTTACTTCAGGCTCATTATCTGATTGAAACATCTTTAATTATTTTATGAAAGAGGGTGATTTTACATATTTTCTTTAAAAAGTAACAGTGTCTACATGGCAATGTTCTAAAAATAACAATAAAATCTCTGCTTCCTTCTGTCACAATGAAACAGAAGGACTTTCATTGTGAGTATTAACTTTAAGCAGCTATATGTCTTGTGTTTATTAACTTTAAGCAGCTATATGTCTTGTGTTTGCCCATCTGAACACAGAGCAGTGGATGTGGAATTTATTTATAAGAATATTTAACACCTAGATCACCCCCGCGTCAGCATAATAGTTCCAAACTAAGTACAAATAAAAGTTGGAGAAGACAAATGATCTTTAAGAATAGACAAGATGATTGTTTAACATGGTCTGTGTTCCTGAACTACAGTGGGCATGTTATGTTCCTGCCCACAAAAGTCATATCCACAATGGGATATGGGGGTGGGTCACCTAATTTTTCTGTTTGGCCAAAGCCCCCAAAATCTTATGCACTTCTCAAATTTCTGGCAATATTTTAAGAAGCAGTTTCTTGGGCAGAGCTTATCGGTGCATCCATGAACAGATGTGCAGAGAGTTATCTAACCGCAAGATATTTCTCAAAACTCACGTAAAATGAATTGCAGTCCAATTGCTGGTACTTTGTGGGCAAATGACGAACATTGTCATAGGGGCGACACAATGGCACAGCAGATAGTGATACTGCCTCACAGCACCAGAGACATGGTTCTATCTTGCCTCAACACCTGTCTGTGAAGAGTTTGCATGTTCTCATAGTAACTGCGTGGGTTTCCTCTGGTTTCTCTCCACATCTCAAAAATGTGTGGGTTTGTAGGTTAATTGGCTTCTGTAAATTGCCCCTCGTGTATTGGGAGTAGATGATAAAGTGGGATTACATAGAATTATGATTGTTGGTCAGTGTGGGCTGAAGGGCCTGTTTCCATGTTGTATCTGTAAACTAAACATTGTGTACACACCTGGAACCAACTACTATCAGTGAACTGAATAGCCATCTCATTGTTTTGTCAGCTGTTAAAGGTGGGTTGACCTGATGACTTGGCAGCAAGAGCGATCAAGAGAGAGTTGCTCTTTAGAATCAAGGGATATGGGGAAAAGCAGGAACAGGATACTGATTTTTAGGTGATCAGCCACGATCATATTGAATGGCGGACTGCTGCACCTATTTTTCTATGTTTACTCAGCTCCAGAACAGAGCACCACTCTGACTTCACTCAAGTGCTGAGAATTAATCTCAGTCTTCTAATTTCTCTTA
Organism: Raja brachyura; assembly: GCA_963514005.1. The sequence goes on from OY740801.1 coordinate 5,454,114, forward strand.
TTTGCTTTCGACAGACATAGATGTTGACCATTTCACCCATCCAGTAAGTGCCAGCTGTCAGAAGAATCTCATCAAATGAAGGGCAAAGGTTTGAACTCCAGAAGCAAAGAGTCTCTAACAGTGTCCCTCAAACCTTGTGCTGCCAAATCTCTGTACGGGCTGAAATCTACATAGAAAAGCCATTGACCCGAGAAGTAAACTCTCTGTCCATCGATGCAGCCTGGTCTGCTGAATATTTTCTGCATCTTCTCTTTAACACTGCTGATATTTTGTTTTGAACAGGTAGAAACTTTGCAAGTACTCTTAAAAATGAATGCATGTGTTACCTCTGCACATCTTACATATGGTAAAGCATCACTTTATATAGGATTCTTAACACATCTGTCCGACTTCGACTGTTGTGGCAGGAGGGTTTATTCTAGTTGAAGCCCTACACTAACAGATTTAGGGCTGTGGGGAGAGAGATTGAATTTGATTTAAAGCAGTAACGTAAATCTTATAATTATCTACATTTATGTAAGTAAAATGCATTTTAAAATCTAATTACTATTGTCAGATGCCATAAATTGGCATTATGTTAATTTATAAGATTTTAATTCTATCGTATACCAGTAAAGAGCCTGTGCCATTTTCACAACTTTTTTACTCGTGGACATTTTTCATCAGGCTCGAAAAAACGCCCCTACGTACTCGATGCCACAAGTACCTACGACTAGCATCACGGCCTGCTACGACCTACCTACGACCTTGTGACGACCATGCTGCGAGTACGAGTCAAGTGCAAACTCGTCAGAGGTCGTGAAAGTGGGACAGGCACTTAAATGTACAATTGACTTTATTTTTACAAAACATGTAGTTTAATGTTGGAGCAACCATTAAATGTGGTATAGATTCACTGGAACATTTCCCTCTTTGGCCCTGACTGACTAACTTGCTCCGTTAGAGTAGTGAGAGGGATTTGCTCCTACATCAGTAAAACCCTATAGATTACATGCAAATATTACACCAATCAAAGATATAACCCAACCAGCCAGGCTCATTTGTCTAATATTTAAGAGGTTCTTAATGCAGCAATTTTTAAATATATCTTTGGTCCAACATATTAATTTATATAATAATTGAAGATTTGGTTTGATTGATCAGCACAGCATGGATTGGGCACCTGAGCCAATTGCTATGATGGAGAAAGTTCCTGGTGAAACCAGATTCCAGTCAGTCCCAACTTTATTCAACGTTGGATTTTGTCAGGATACTTGTACCAAAATTGACCGACATTTACAAATGTAGGAAAATGCTTTCTTGAACTGGTTCCCAGATTTTGAAAACAGCAATTGTTAAAAACCCTTGTTCGAGGTCCTTGGGGAATAGTAAATTAGTGCAGCAGTGTAGAATGGGTAGCTAACTGAAAGACACTTTGCTGAATGATGTGCTATATTTAATGGACCTAGCTATCAGCCTCGTCTATGCAAATCAAACAGTGGGCAGAAATCCACAACCCTCTGATTAAAATCAGAATGCATTCCCGAGCCCAGCTGATACTAGTGTAGTCTTAAGGGGCATGGTCTACAACTCTTATTGTCAGAGTTAATGTTTCCTTCGTTTCTTGCCACAGAAGGCTGTCAAGGCCAGGTTAATGGATATTTTTACAGCAGATAGATACATTCTTGATTAGTACGGTGTCAGGGGTACTCCTTGGGGAGAAGGCAGGAGAATAGGGTTAGGAGGGAGAGGTAGAAGAGCCATGATTGAATGGTGGAGTAGACTTGATGGGCCAAATGGCCTACTTCTGCTCCTATCACTTATGACCTTTATTAGTTTAAAGGTCATAAGTGATAGGAGCAGAAGTAGGCCATTCTCTTAGGCAACACTCGGGAATCAAGGTTTAAACTGCATCCAGTTAAATCTCAAGCAACATTAAAACAAAATGGAATCTCTGATCACACATGTGACTTTTGCTTGGCCTTTACTAAGCTCCATTTTACAATTATTATCAGACGGAGAGCAGTGGTATAATTAGGACACCACTTAAATTTTCATGTGGCATTTAAAAAAATAATCTCTTCATGATTTGAGGTGATTTTGAGCCTTTTGTGCTTGCTGGTTTTTAAATCATATTTGGACAAAAAAAATTTTTTTTTGAGAAAATTACTTTGTATAAACTTGTAATATCCTAGGAGGGAAAGCAGGGGACAGCTACAATACAATTCACTGCCATTTGTCAACCACGTATCACTTAAACATGAAAGGATGATGGGGTAATGTCCAATACCTGAGAACTAACAGGACGAAGCACTGATCTTCTCAGCAATGAGGAAGTCTGACTTGGCAATGAGGAATCGTGGTCTCTCGCCTGCTGAGCGAATCAGGCTGACTGCACTGCAATCAGAAACAAGAAAATAGCCCCACAGTCAGGGATTCCCAGACTCCATCAACGTGTATAAATATTACATCTCAGGCTAGGACTTTACTCCTTGGAATGGAGGATGATGAGGAGTGACCTTACAGAGCTTGTACAAGACCAAGAGAGAATAGGGTAGATGCACAGAGTCTCTTACTCAGTGCAAGGGAATCAACAACCAGAAGACGTAGGTTTAGGTGTGAGGGGAAAGATTTAATAGGAACCCGAGGAACAATTCTTTTTATACACAGTTGGGTAAATGGAACGAGCTGCTAGAGGAGGTAGTTGAGGGAGGTACTATAACAACATTTGAACAGGTGCATGGATAGGAAAGGTTTAGAGGGATATGGGCCGATAGGACTAGCATGAGATGGGGCATCTTTGTCGGCATGGGAAAGTTGGGCCGAAGGGCCTGTTTCCATGCTGTTTGACTCTCAGTCAATGCAAGTATCATAAAGTTGTATTCATTCATTCAGATGGTTGTCAGTGCTTACCTGTCATAATCTGCACCAATTAAGCTGCTTCCATTTACTGCCAGGATCCTGTCCCCGATTCCCAGTCTCCCATCAGAGGCTGCCGGGCTGTCAGGCAGAAGGGTTCTGATGTAAATGCCGGGCGATTTTAGGGTCGTATGCTGCAGATAGATGAGAATACCAGGTGAAAATAAGCATGGATGTTCTTACTCAACACAAAGAATTGAAGAAGGGTCTCAACCCTAAAGGTTGCCTATCTATGTTCTCAAGCTAGCCTGGCCTGCGGAGTTACTCCAGCACTTTGTCTTTTTTTGTCAACCAGCATCTGCAGTTCCATTGTATCCACAGAGATTTGCAGCACACGTAGTTCATAGCACTCGCTCAAACTCAAGATTAGGAGTGCATGAAATAAGAATCATAATTGCTAAAGTCGCAGGTCGTCTCATCTCGAAAGAATTGTAAAAATATTTTATATGGTAAGCAAAATTCATCTAACGATTAAGTAAAATAAACTAATTATAGAGATTTTTGTCAATATATTCAATTAAATTTCAAACATATCTGCAGTACAAACTGATGGATTGCACCATGTTCAAGAAGGAACTGCAGATGCTGGAAAATCGAAGGTAAACAAAAACACTGGAGAAACTCAGCGGGTGAGGCAGCATCTATGGAGCGAAGGAAATAGGCAAAGTTTCGGGCCGAAACCCGGAAGGGTTTCAGCCCAAAACGTTGCCTATTTCCTATTTTGTTGCCTATTTCTTTTGCTCCATAGATGCTGCCTCACCCGCTGAGTTTCTGCAGATCATTGCACCATTGTTTAACGAGTAGTTTTGTGACTACAACAAAACAACTGGTTCTTTAGAAAGGATGTCGACTTGATTCATTAACTGCTTTTTTTCTCCACTGTTGCTGTCTGACACATTTCAAACATTTCCTGATACAAGGAGGCTTTCCATTTGATCCCAAAGTGGTGTATTAACATTGAAGTTCTTTTTACAGTTGTCACTGTGGTGTCGGAAGCTGGAAACGGCTAAGGCTGTCAGCGACCAATTTACACTCTACAAGCTCACAGTGGCATGGGATCTTTACATCCATCAGAAAGAGCAAATGGGCTTTAACATCTTATCCTGAAGACTGTATCTCTGACGGGCAACATTTCCTCGGTGCTGCATTGGAGAGTCAGCCTAAAGTTCTGCATTTAAGTTTCCGGAGTGTGACTTGAACTCTCATTCCAAAGTGAGAATGCTGTTAGCTGAGCGACTGCTGAGCGACTACTGCTGGAGAAAGAGTAATTCATCCAACTCACCAGTCCATCGATCAGTCCCATTCCTAAACCCACAGGCCCCCGCGCCAGCTCCACAACATATACGCAACAGAGATCATCATCTCCAGAGCTCAGGCTCGAAGACGTTGGAGTCGGTAGATCATATGCTGCCGTTACTCTTCCTGCCAAAAACAAATGCAGACATTCACTTGGTGCTCTCAACAACTACAGGCCATTTTTATATCCAGTGGGCAGTGGCTTTCTTTAAATCTGGAGAAAATATTCTGAATGCGAATTTTCTCAACCTATCTCACCAATGAGATTTAAATCATCTCCCGCATCCCCACGCAATCCCCATTGTGATTGTCTCTCCAATAATATTTTCCTGATCCATTCAACTTACACAATGCGCATCTCTTATGCAACATCCCCCCCCCCCCCCCCAACTCACACTTACCACGCTAGTGCCCAACTGATTTTCTCCACCACTTCTATCTCATTCAACCTTGTGCACAACAGCACTGTAGTACAACAAAACCATTCCATTTCAAACCTTCACATCTTCTCATTCTTACTGTGCATGAGCCCACCATAATCTAATGCAATGGGTTTTTTTTTAAATGCTTAGTGGTATTTTCACGATATGCTCAGTTTAATTTTGACTAAACCATAGTCAAAACCACCAGACAGGATATTTAGAACTTCCATTTCATAGAATCATAGAAAATAGGTGCAGGAGTAGGCCATTCGGCCCTTCGAGCCTGCACCGCCATTCAATATGATCATGGCTGATCATCCAACTCAGTATCCTGTACCTGCCTTCTCTCCATACCCCCTGATCCCTTTAGCCACAAGGGCCACATCTAACTCCCTCTTAAATATAGCCAATGAGCTGGCCTCAACTACCTTCTGTGGCAGAGAATTCCACAGACTCACCACTCTCGGTGTGAAAAAAGATCTTCTCATCTCGGTCCTAAAAGACTTCCCCCTTATCCTTAAACTGTGACCCCTTGTTCTGGAGTTTCTCAACATCGGGAACAATCTTCTTGCATCTAGCCTGTCCAACCCCTTAAAAATTTTGTAAGCCTCTATAAGATCCCCCCTCAATCTCCTAAATTCCAGAGAGTACAAGCCGAGCCTATCTTCATTCCCTCTGCAATATTGGATATTGTTGAGCATTCGTACAGTTACCTTCTCCCTCGTTGGCTCTGCTTCTGTTGTGGCCGTTTCTCCGGGAGTTTGATGTAAGCCTACTATCTCCATTTGTCTGTACATGGTCAAAATTCAATGGTGTATTTGGAGGAGTTAAGAGGCAGGAAGGGTCAGATGGCTGCACATTTTGCCCTGGGCCTCTGTGCCTCCCCTGAGCAGTCCGTGGATGCAGGTTGTGCTGTTTGTGGCAGGTACTGAAATCACCATTCGATCCACTGACCCAAGCAGTGCTCAACCTAGTTCCATCGATTTCTAAATCAAGATTATTACTGAGGTGATTGTTTTGGCCTGATTGTTGATCAAATATCTTGAGATTGGAAAATGTGGCTAAGCTGTCCGATGAAAGTTCATGACAATTGTAGTAAACTGGAGATTCAGCCTGGAAAACACACAAAGTGGAAGAAATAAACCCATAGAGTAATCCACACAAATTCCTGAAAGGACACAAGTATGCGACCATCTTGATGGCTCTAATCCAAACAGATGAAGAACAATATTGGTGTTTTTAAGCTCATTTCAATAGCAGTCCAAACAATGAACTGGAGAGCTAAGTACAAACGGCAATTAATCGAGTTATGTGTAACCCATTACTTGACAAAATAAATAGTTATGGTCATTCAAAATGATAATTGTTTATCTGAGAGCTACTTTATGCATGACCAGTTCTGATTTTCTCAGGTAATTATATCAGCTTTTTTAATCTCTTGCTTGATTACAAATATGATTAGGCAAGGTCAATTAGGTTCATTAAATTACATAGGTTTGGTTCAAAACATGAAGCAGTATTTCATTTCCTGTTATCCAGAATGGAGACAAGGAGGAATTTCTTTAGCCAGAGGGTGGTGAATCTGTGGAGTTCATTGCCACAGATGGCTGTGGAGGCCAAGACATTGGGTATATTTAAAGCAGAGCATGATTAGTAAGGCTGTCACAGATTATGGGGAGAAAGCAGGAGAATGGGGTTGAGAGGGAAAATAGATCAGCCATGATTGAATGTTGGAGTAGACTTGATGGGCAGAATGGTCTAATTCTGCTCCTATGTCTTATGGTCATGTTCAGGAGAGTAGGAGTAAAACATCTTATGAGCAGGTGAATCCTCTTGTTGCTAGGCAGGGTAAACAAATCACTGGATAAATTGTTGTATCAAGCACCGCAATTACATGAGTGTTGTCCATTGTTAAAAAAAAGAAAAAAGAAAAGGTGGCTATAAACACTACCTGGTTTACTTGCCCCGTTAAACAGCAATATGGAAAGGAACCCAAGGATGCTACATTGATATTGAGTTTGGGATACTGTTGCTGAGGAAGCAGCAGGGCAGTAACCAAGCACGAGGGAAAGCAGAACAGGACCAGCTAGTCAACGGCAGGTTGTGGAGCTGTAGAGATTGTCCCAAGTACAAATGCCTGACACCACTGAGACAGGCACTCTGCTCTGAGCTCTGATGACATGGGACCAGTGCCTGCATTGTCACGTGTTATTCTTTGTGCTGATGTGCATCACTTAACCTTTCACTGTGCTAAATTCCATCTGTCACTTGTCTATCCATTTAGCTGGCCTATGTTTCCTTGCAATCCCATACTATCTTCCTTACAGTTGGGCAATGTATGTGAATACAAGAGAGAATCATAGAGTGTAATCATTGTAGATGACAGCTGCACGTTTGTCCTTTGGGCAACACCCTACCTGTAGTTCCTTGCTTATAGAACATCCATTGTTTGGCTGGAACTTGGTGCGCAGACTCCAAAGAAAGTGGCGTATATACAACAGGTGCCTGTACAAGTTGTCCTCCACAGTCTCTGCATCCAGATCCACCTTAAAATTACTCGTGGGCAGCACCAGAGGAGGATACCTATGAAAACTCAGCAGAATGTCCTCTGTGGAGAAGAAAATATACGGGAGCTTGTCACAAATCTAATCTTATAGAGGTGTACAAAATCACGAGAGGGATAAGGTATGGGTAAACACACAAGCCCAGAGTAGGGGAATCGAGAACCAGAGGACATGGGTTTAAAGTGAGGTGGGGGGTGGGGGAGGAGATTTAATGGCAACCTGCGGGGAGCTTATAACACACAAAGGGTGGTGGGTGTATGGAACAAGGTGGTGGGTGTATGCTGGAGAAGGTAGCTAAGGCAGGTACTATTGCAATGTTTAAGATACATTTAGACAGATACATGGATAGTGGGTTTGGATGGATATGGGACAAACACAGGCAGGTGGGACTTGTGTAGATGGGGCATGTTGGTCAGTGTGGGCAATAGGCCGAAGGGCCTCTTTCCATGCTGTATGAATCTATGAAGAGGGGTGGGCTATATTGGTTTTCAAGATAGGGACATCTCAGCCAGGCTGGCATTTATCCCTATTCTCCCGATAGACGTCTGTGCATGATCTACACAATTTCTTCCAGAGACTTGATCTATTTTCCTTTTAACCTCCTCTTACAGTGTTTGGGAAATGGCCCAATGTGTCTTGACCAAGCTGATGGAAAATGACAGAGGGTCCAGAAATTATGGACACGGAATGAAGGAATTTGACAAAAGAACAAAAACAAGAAAAGTTTGTTTCATTCAACGCGTGTTTAAATTCTTGGATAGCTAGCTGGACTGCACTTAAACAAAGCCAGCACAACCACGGGTTGAATACTCCTCCTGTTGATCTGAGATTATGCAAGTACCGATCTATTCAATCAAAATTAATTTGAACAGAAATTCCAGCAGAAAATCTATGAAACAAACCCGAAGAACTATGAGGTGATTTTAAAGAGTGCTATTTACCACTAATGCACCAAGGCAAATTCTTTGTATGTATACATACTTGGCTAATTAAAAAAAAACATTATTATTCAATTCTATTCAATCAGTACTAAAAATAATTACCAACAGACATGTTTGTGTACAAGGTTGGGGTTGAAGGAGAAAGAGATAGCAGACAGTGATACAATGATACAACTGTGCTATAAAATGCTTCTTACAGCAGTGAGATTCACATTAGCTCTGGGAACAAATATAAACCAGACTGTTCCCCGTTGCAACAAGACTTGGCACCATCTGAACCTGGAATGCTCCGTAACAAATATCACCGTTACAGACTGGTGGGTGCCAATGGTGATCTACATTGTGCACTTACACCTGGTCGGTTTCAGCAAGTCCCTGCGACTCCTGACATTACTCACCTTTCCCATTTGCACAAAGCCAGCATCAGGACTCTGCACAGAGCTTCACTCCACTTCATACATGTTTATGAGCTAACAGGAGCAATAGATCAAATTCCAATCACTGGTCTCAGTCACACACATAGTGCTGGAGTAACTCAGCGGGTCAGGCAGCATCTCTGAAGACGGATGGATGACTTTTTGGATTGAAACCCTTCTTTCAGTGTGAAGAAGGGTTCCGACTTGAAACGTCACCTATCCTTTTTCACCAGAGATGTTGCCAGACCCGCCGAGTTATTCCAGCACTTTGTGTCTATCTTCAGTATACACCAGCACCCGCATTTCCTTCCAACACACACTCCTCTCAGTTAAACAGGCTGGGGAATAGTCAGTCTATGGCCAGAATATCACTGGGAACACCTGCTACAGTAGGCGTCCTGCTGTATACTTTCAGGTCTTTATTCTTTGGAGCGCAGTAGGTTAAGGGGGGACTTGATTGAGGTCTTTAAAATGATGAAAGGGATAGACAGAGTTGACGTGGATAAGCTTTTCCCATTGAGGGTAGGAAAGATTCAAACAAGAGGGCATGACATGAGACTTAAGGGACAGGAGTTTAGGGGTAACATGAGGGGGAACTTCTTTACTCAGAGAGTGGTGGCTGTGTGGAATGATCTTCCAGCAGAAGTGGTGGAAGCAGGATTGATTTTAACATTTAAAAGTAAAGTGGATAGGTATATGGACGGGAAGGGAATGGAGGGGTATGGTCTGAGTGCAGGTAGATGGGACTAGGGGAAAATAAATGGTCGGCACGGACTGGAAAGGCCGAGAAGGCCTGTTTCCGTGCTGTAATTGTTATATGGTTATATGGTTACTGCTGGGAAACAAGGAATCCCTCCAGCTAAATCCTTCTTTTCATTTGCTTTTAAAAGTGTCTGCAAACATCCATTCCTTTCAGTGGAAGCAAACTATAACCTTGTACGGTGGCTATGGTAAATATTTTGCCATTTTCTGTGTGTCTATGGGTCAAACAAACCTCTGAAATGGGACTTTTTCTAATTGGCAGCACTGTTTTTGCTTCTTTACAAAAACTTTAATCTTACCTGTTTTGTACATTGTTTCCCCCTCTTCAGCACTTGGTTGCAATGCTGCTACAGGGTCCACACCAGGTGCCACTTGGTAGTGTGTTAGTATGTGAAGGAGTTGCGATGGGGTTAAAGCATGGAACTCTCTCTGGAGACTACTCAAGCTGCACTGCAACAAGAGGTGGCAAAGAATAAATGAACACACAGAGACTGTTGCTCAACCCAGAGAGAGGGTGCTTGGGATAGTGGTTACTATTCTAGGATTACTGATAGTCATTATAATAATATCTCCTGAAAGCTCTGCATTTATTGCCATCTGGGAATATCTAAAAAAAAGATCTTTGGAGGCCTGGATGCATCAGAATGTACAAGCTTGTAAAAGTCATATTTAACAAAAAAATCCAAACCAAAACATATGTTTATTCAATAGGAAACTGAGAATAAGCAAACTCCCTTCTGGAAGTTACAGAACTGTTCTCGATGGAAGTTATTTGGTGTATCAAACCTGTGCTTTGTCTTTGGAGAGCTTCCACCCCCCCCCCCCCCCCAAAATCTATCTGAAAAATGGTCCTGACAGAAACGTCACCAATTCATGTCCTTGAGATGCTGCCCAACCCGCTGAGTTACTCCAGCACTCGCTGTTTTACAAGAGTAAGTCATAGAAAAAATAGGTGCAGGAGTAGGCCATTTGGCCCTTCGAGCCGGCACCGCCATTCAATGTGATCATGGCTGATCATCCAATTCAGTATCCCATACCTGCCTTCTCTCCGTACCCCCTGATCCCTTTAGCCACAAGTGCCATATCTAACGCCCCCAATCTTCTAAATTCCAGCGAGTACAAGCCCAGTCTATCCAGTCTTTCCTCATATGAAAGTCCTGACATCCCAGGAATCAGTCTGGTGAATCTTCTCTGTACCCCCTCTATGGCAAGAATGTCTTTCCTCAGATTTGGAGGAAAATCCGCTGATTGATCCCATTACCTGCATGAGAATAGAGGCTGGTGTAGCCAGAAGCTTTATAGCACTGCTGAATTTGAAAAAAAATTCATCTGCGATGTTCCCCATTCCTTCATTTTGTATCCAGTCCAACAACAGGCGGAGACTGCCTTGCATCTGTTCCCCTTTTGACCAGTGGAAAAAACGGTGCCTAGAACCTGTGCAATGAAGAAACAAAGATAATCAACTGCTACCTCTGGAGCCTCCCACTTTAACTGTATATTCCACGCATAAGTGAATGAAACGTTTGTCTACGAAGCCTCCAGTGACAAACATTATGGCAGAAATCACCTGGAAAGACGTGCAGAATAAAGATCTGATTACATTATCTCACTCATGCAGATCTTCTACAATCTCATGGCGCAACCTTCTGATACATACAAGAAGTTTTCCATTTTCCACACTGTTAATTTTAAAACTAGCCTGAAAAATATTGAGAGAATGAAGAGAATTTTACCCACCAGTATTAGGTGGTGTGGTTTTAAAATTGCTAATCTGGGATGGAGGAAGAATTGAGGGAAGACTCAAAAAAGTATTTTCTATTTAGTAAAGAGGTGTGAACATTTTTGACAGCATGTTTTCATAATTATACAGTATGTATCCTAATAGAGGTATACACATCAATGTCAGAAAGTAATAAAGTCATTCTAAATTATCTGCAGCAAAATATTAAAAAAATGAACAATGCTTCTGTTTAGTACAAGGAAAAGCTAAAGAGAAAATGATCTGAGATGTTATGAATTCCCTTTCACTGAACTCATTTGGCCAACTACACTTTTGCATATTGCAACATCAGTCCCAGCAGTGCTGAAACCCATCCCAAAATTCATAGATACCTCAATAACCTACAGGTAAGTTTTGATTAAAAAAAAAATCATATCCCTTTACCAAATGATTACATCTCAAGTGTGCGAGAAGCCAAATCATTGAACGGCAGATGTAGTTAACATAAGGCAGTTCAGCCACCAGTTTTCAGCAAGGTTTAGTTTGGTGCAGTTCTCAGATTGAACTAATTAGCTGTTTTAGTTCTGCATTTATAAGAAGATATTGAAGATTATTCAGGGTGGGGAAATGGGCATTTCCAGGTCACCATTTAAGTGACGAATGAGCTGAAAATAGTCTTAGGGTCATTGCCACTGGAAGCTTGGCCATTTGACCAACTTCAGCCATAATCAGAGATACTGTTCCATCACCTCTAACCAGAGCTTAAAACCAGACCAGTGCATTTCTTCATAATTGTATTGTACATTGCTTCAAATTCCTATTCTGCTCACCATATAACATGCACGTGCAAGTTGAAATAAATAAACTTGTTGAACCGCCCGATACCATTTCTCACATCTTTTATGATTTTGACATTTTTCCATAGGCAGCTGTTTATAATGTCCATGCAGATTATAAAACTACAGTAGGGATTTGTCACTATTTTGCTTTTCCTATATAAATTCCCACAGCCCAGAGGACTGTCCCCCCCTCTCCTCTGTTGACTAGTTTCAACACATTGTTCCGATGGTGCAACCGCACGACTACACTACTTATTAAAGTAAGCCCATTGCAGGAGGGGATTTGGATTATATAAACCATCACAAATCGATTCCAATTCTGTCCTCACCAACAGCTTTGCACGTATTTCTCAGCAGGTGTCACGAAGTACAGTCATAATCTCCGGCAATATTTTTTCCTCTCCTCTCCCCCCAGGATATGCTGCAGCTAACATTAGCACAATGATCCAAATGATTAATTAGGAACTGCTGAACCAATGCAGGGTGAATATCCAACCTAAGACTTTCCTAGTTGGTGTGGCTTAGTCTTCATTGGACAGCCCATTAATCAGCTAAATCCCCGGGGCAACTGAAATTAATATTGCAGATAAATTATCAGATACAAGTTAAAAGCTGTGAACATTTTATTCTTTTCGGTCCCAAATTCCTCATATTGCCTCATGTCACAGGAAGCCATTAAGCCCATCAAGTCCAGGCCAACTTTCAGGTCTCAGCCTTATTTCCCCGAAACCTAGCTTCCATCACATGCTGTCCCAATGCTGACCCAGCTACACCTGGGGTAATTTACAGTAGGCAAATTAATGCACCTGCGTGATTTTGGGCGGGGGGGGGGGGGGGTAAACAGGAGGAAACCCACAGGTACTAAATCATCTGTTTCATAGGTTTAAATAAAAAACATCTCACCAACCACATTATCAGGAGAGACGAAACATTCTGAAGCTCTTTTCTCTAGAAATGAATGACTAATAGGTGACCTGCGATAGGTCATTAAAATTATGAATGTGTTCAAACTAGTAGATATGGAGCTATTTCCACTTATAAGCATATAACAATTACAGCACAGAAACAGGCCTTCTCGGCCCTTCCAGTCCGTGCCGACCATTTATTTTCCCCTAGTCCCATCTACCTGCACTCAGACCATACCCCTTCATTCCCTTCCCGTCCATACACCTATCCACTTTACTTTTAAATGTTAAAATTGATCCTGCCTCCACCACTTCTGCAGGAAGATTATTCCACACAGCCACCACTCTCTGAGTAAAGAAGTTCCCCCTCATGTTACCCCTAAACTTCTGTCCCTTAATTCTCATGTCATGCCCTCTTGTTTGAATCTTTCCTACCCTCAATGGGAAAAGCTTATCCACGTCAACTCTGTCTATCCCTTTCATCATTTTAAAGACCTCAATCAAGTCCCCCCTTAACCTTCTGCGCTCCAAAGAATAAAGACCTAACTTGTTCAACCTGTGCAGTCATTCAAACCAGGGTCATCAATTTCAAGTAGTCACTAAAATGGATATTTTGTGAGGCAGAGATAGATAGATTCGTGATTAGTGAGGGTGTCAGGAGTTATAGAGTGAAGGCAGGAGAATGGGGTTAGGAGGGAGAGTTAGATCAGCCATGGCGGAGTAGACTTGATGGGCCGAATGGCCCAATTCTGCTCCTATCACTTATGACCTTATGTTATCATGTTTAACAAGAAATTCAATAATGAAAACATGAAGTTTGCCATCACATGGAACGGTTCAGGTGAAGCCAGGTATACATGCAAGAGGGAAATGAATAGTAGGATGATGAGGTACATTGAGATGGAATAAGGTGACAGGAATTTACTGAGACTATGGATGCCAACACAGACTTGTTGCCGTAAGGCATGTTTCTGTGAAGGTCCATGTAATTGGTTTTGAAAGTATCCTTGCATGTTGTTAAACTTACCCCTATCCATCAGCAGATTGAAGAGGGAGGCATTGGAGAAAAAGAAAAGGTAAGCAAACATTTGTGTTGTGATTTCTGGGTGAATCTCATACTGGTGCAGGAGGTCCAGGGTGGTCTTGTATATCTGCAAGATGTTACGAACTGCCTCTGGGACAGGAGACGCATTCATCCAGGAATGTCCCCTCTCCGTCTGGAAGGGATTGCAGTCCAAGAAGGCAGGAAGTGCTACGTACAGCGACTGTAAAGCAAAAAGTAATAATATCAGTTTTGTTTAACTCGGGAGAAGAATTAAACACACTCTAATTTCCTCTGTAGGCCCCTTGACATTCAAAGTAGTGGACGCAAGCCATTCTATATGACAAGAAAGTGCTCTTGTGTAGGAAAGAACTGCAGATGCTGGTTTAAATCGCAGATAGACACAAAATGCTGGAGTAACTCAGCGGGACAGGCAGCATCTCTGGTGAGAAGGAGTGGGTGGTGTTTTGGTTGAGACACTTCAGAGATTCAGTCTGAAGAAGGGTCTCGACCCAAAACGCCACCCACTCCTTCTCACCAGAGATGCTGCCCGTCCCGCTGAGTTACTCCAGCATTTTGTGTCTAAGTGCTCTTTCTACGCTTCTTATCAGCTCATTAAAGGCTGACTAAACTAAATCAAGGTAGTGTTATAATAACCCTAACACAAAAAGCCTGATGTCTTTAGTGCAACCAAAGCCAGTTCATAGGTTAGTATTGTGTAATGTTAATGTTCAATAGTCTGATGGATGTTGGGAAGAAGCTATTCTTGTAGCTGGAGGTCACAGTTTTTAGATTCTTGTATAGTAGGAGTGAGTTGGGTGGTACAGGTCTTTAACGATGCTGGCTACCTTGTTTGAGGCAGTGCCTCCTGTAGATCCCTTTGATGGTGGGAGGTCAGTACCCGTGATGGACCAGACAGCGTCCACCACTCTCTGTTGTCTCCTATATTTCTACACACATCCTCCTCAGAATCTGCCAACACCTCAGTGTTGTGTGCAAGACTTGGAGTGCTCTTTTTTGTTTTTTTTAAGCATTTCTGAAACTAGTATCATGCAGCACATTCTGTACCATCAGGAGGAAGTGTGAGCGGGAAGCCAAACATAAGCTGCTGGGTGTAAAATATAGACACGGGAAATCTGGTGTACAACAAAAAAGATGCAAGATGCTGGAGTAACACAGCAGGTCAGGCAACATCTCTGGGGAACATGGATAGATGACATTTTGGATCGGGACCATTCTTCCCAATGTTTCATGTCCCAACCGGAAACATCTCCCATCCATGTTCTCCAGAGATGCCTGATCCGCTGAGTTACTCCAGCACTTTGTGTCGTTTTCTGAGTGCAAATTATGCCTCATCAATACTCGAGTGGTAACCTGCAGCCATGTCTTTTAGCTTCCCCAAGTACTCTTAAATGGTAAGCAGCAATTGACAAAAGACAATAGACAATAGGTGCAGGAATAGTCCATTCAGCCCTTCCAGCCAGCACCGCCATACAATGTGATCATGGCTGATCATACCAATCAGTACCCCATTCCTGCCATCTCCCCATATCCCCTGACTCTGTTATCTTTAAGAGCCCTATCTAGCCCTCTTGAGACCAAAGTTGGATGCTAAAACCAGACTCCCAACTGGCATGTCTAGTTAGCACAACCCATCGTTACCCTATCACCCTTAATCTCAGTGTTAGAATTCACTGTAGAAAATATTAGCAGGTGAGCTAGTAGTGGAGACATAAACCCATTTAAAGGATAATGCCTGTATTAGAGAGTCTAGCAGAGGAAACCCCATAGAACCTTTTGAACATTTATCCGCTATTAATGCCAATAGCATTTTCTAAATTATGGGCTCCATTTCATTTGTCCTATAGTCATAAAACTCTTGTATATTAGAGCACTCATTTCAGAACAGATGCATATTTTATTTTATAGGCAACATTTATCAGAAGGATTTACCATGTATTACACTACCTTTTACCATACAATATATCTAATGTTCAAATAGAAAATTAACCACAAAATATGATGGTTTGGCATTGTATATTGCTCCAGTTATCACTGTAACACAGACAATCTTTTTTCAGTTTACACACTAACATGAACAGATGTCTTCCAACCTTCAGTGTCCAATTGCAGAATAATCTGGCCAAGTGCAGATTTACGCTACGTATTACCGTGGCCTGCACAATGTCAGAGCCATGGTGAATAGATCTACCCGAAGGATAAAAGGAGTAGTTCCTCTTCTGCACAGAAAGTTGATGCTGAAGTTACCTCTTGTGAATGTCAGCACACAGCAAAGGGGCAACCCATTTTGAAATCGCTGTTAAATTGTCCTAATCTTTTAACTTTTCTATTGTGATCACCATATGCCTATTTTTTTTTTTTGAAGGTTTGATGATGAAATTATATTTCCATTTGTGAAAGAAGCCAAAACTAAGGGCAAAATCTAATAAACCCAGTCAGTCATTCTGGAGAATGTCTTTACCCAGAGATTGAAATAAAGACAGAAAATATTGTAAATATTCACTCGGTCAGTACGTTTCTATGGAGAAAGAAACTGAGTTTGTGTTCCAGATTGAAGACCTTTCATCAGACCTGAAGTGTTACCTCTGTTTACTTTTTCTCTATAGATGCCATATGATCTGTTAAGTATCTACAGCATGTTCTATTTTATTTCATATTTAAACATATGGCATGAAATGACTCATTTAAGCAGCTCACGATGAACGTCACATTCATCTGCCTACCCTGCATGGTGTCCAATAGACGTTAGCATTGCCTGCACTATCTGACTTCCCAAAACGGTTTGCTTGAGATGTACCAAAACTGACTAGAAGTGCGTTGTACTTCAATTTTCAGTCTAAACGCAAGTTCTACAGAGGCCAATTTTGTAATCAATATATCTACCTGTTCATTGATAAAAGGTGCATTTATCATCTAAACTAACCTTTGTGATGTAGTACACGCATTGCTGGAATGAATGCATGATCAATTCTTCCAAAATAGTCATAACCTCTTCATTGAGTGAAATTGTGGATGAGAGCAATGATTCTTTGGAACCTAAAATTTTAAAAAAACCAATTGATTAAGATTCAGTAGTAACTGAAAAGTATGTATTCCACTAAATTTGATATCTTGTGTTCAAGTACTTTGTATATGCATGCACAACATATATATATTTGGATATTCAATCAGTATGCCCAGCTCCCTATATCCATGAGCTCAATTGATAGGACTTGTACGACCACACATACCAAATACACAAATTAAGCAGGCCTCAAATATAGAGGCCGGTCACAACTAAAATATTAAGGATGACTTCAGCATTAAATAACAGCCTGTGAGTCTGGGTCTGGGAACAAGGAGTTAGACTTTTCCATCTTCTTCAAGATTATTCATGATTGTCCAATCAGCTCCTTCTCCCCATTCCGTTCAACAGCCGGCATAGACTCTAGGATCTCCCTTCAACAGCCTCGTCACAGATAAACCTCAGGTGTTGTTACGGTGCACTAGCATAATCAAGGACGAGTAACATCCCAGTCACTCGCTCTTCTCCCCTCTCCTGTCAGGTAAGAGGTACAGAACTGTGAAAACACACACCTCCAGATTCAGGGACAATTTTGTCCCAGCTGTTAACAGGCAACTGAACCATCCCATCACCAACTAGAGAGCGTTCCTGACCTACCATCTACCTCATTGGAGACCCATGGACCAACATTAATGGGATTTTACTGGACTTTATCTTCCACTAAACATGATTCCCTTTATCCTGTATCTGTACACTGTGGACAGCTTGATTGTAATCATGTGTAGTATACTCGCTGACTGGTTAGCATACACCAAAAAGCTGGAGTAACTCAGCAGGACAGGCAGCATCTCTGGAGAAGGAATGGGTGACGTTTCGGGTCGAGACCCTTCTTCAGAAACGTCATCCATTCCTTCTCTCCAGAGATGCTGTCTGTCCCGCTATGTTACTCCAGCATTTTGTGTCTGCCTGCATTATTTATACTAGTTAATACTCCCGCCTCATCCATTTAGAATTGTTTTAATTCTGAGCCAGGTTTTAGTTTCTATCTTCGGTTCTAAAGCTTTTCACTTTATCTTGGTATAGTGAAATAATCATCTAAACTATTCCAATTAAGAATGTAGAGTCGATGTTCTGGAAGATCAAATGGATTAAAATGGCTTTGTCCATCCGGTACAACCATCGCCATTTCTCTGAATTCCTTATGAATCTCTCCCAACGGTTATTTTTCCATCCCAAATGCTAACATGCATCGCTGTAGGTATTTTTGGAGACATTTGGATACAAGGATCTTTAACAACAGTTCCGAGCTTTACAGGGAAACAAAAATGTTTTCACAGTAAAAATGTCACGGAGAAAAAAAAAAGTTTCCATTGATTTTGTTTTGATGGTCAATATGATGTTTTTTTTGCAGCTTTCCTTGGCAAATGAAGAGTTTCTAGAAATAGCAGGCTGGAAGCTCCAGTTGGGAAACCAAACCATTTACCTTCTTTAAACCAAACTTTCTAGTAAACCAGACATTAAATGCACATCAATTAATAAAGTATAAAACAGCGATTATGATGCTAACATTTTTTATGTTCATAAGTTCGAGGAGCAGAATTAGGCCATTCTGCCCATCAAGACTACTCCTCCATTCAATCATGGCTGATGTATCTCTCCCTCAACCCCATTCTCCTGCCTTTGCCCCAGAGCCCCTGACACCCGTACTAATCAAGAATCTGTCAATCTTTGCCGTAAGCTTTTTTGTGAAAATAGCTGGCATCTTCTGAAGATTATATAAATGAGATCCTGGTTGAGTGGCTACTGATTTGCCACTGCAGTATTAGATCATTCCAATATTTAAACAATGCTGTTCATACATTTTTGACATGCTATATAACATCAGATGTTTGAATGGTAAGAACTGAAATACTGTCAAAGCAAAATACATTTAAAGTCAGTTTACTTGAAGCCTGTCGCATCTTACAATTCATTAGCATTAGCCTTTTTATTTGCTTCTCTCTCAGTTTGGCTTGCAAGTGTAAAGGGACCTGAATCGCAATCCATTTCCATTTACAAAATTGCCCATAAATACCACTCATGCCGTAAATTTCTCTTTATGCATGAATGAAATGGGAAGCATAAATGTCAACAGTGTTTCTCTGTTACTGAGTACGATATCTCAGGTCGGTGGAGGATATTTTGTGCACATGATTATTTATTAGTACTATTCATTTGTAGTGCTAATTGCATCAAATCTAACCCATCCCATTTCACTGACATTTTAATCCAATCTAAATCTGAAAACAAAAATCACAAGACCATCTATTGATGAGTTAATTAAATCTATGATAAATTCAAGAATCGCAGCATTTTTAATGAATGGATATACAAAAGGTTTTTTATCACATCCAATGCTTTGTTCAGTCATAGAGTAAAGTCATACTGACCAACCAGTCCCATCTACACTAATCTTACCTGCCTATGTTTGGCCCATATCCCTCTAAACCTAACCTATCCATGTACCTGTCTAAATGTTTAGTAAAATGTTTAGCACATTTCATACATCCACCACCTTTAGTGTAAAAAAGTTACCGCTCAGGTTCCGATTAAAATTTTCCCCCCTCTTTTTAAACCTATGTCTTCTGGTTCTCGTGTTAAAGAAGGAACTGCAGATGCTGGAGAATCGAGGGTTACACAAAAAGCTGCAGAAACTCAGCGGGTGCAGCAGCATCTAAGGAGCGAAGGAGATAGGCGACGTTTCGGGTCGAGACCCTTCTTCAGACATTCTCCTAGCTTGACAATTAGTTTTTAAAATGAAAACCTTTTATATTTCTAAAATCAGTAACATAAATGGACATAGTTACTTGGACTGTAGATATCATTCTGAACAACCAAAATTCAGATATCATTAAAATGTTCTACGTTCTAGAATCCCGAGCATTGTACTATATTTTCATTCTTAAGTAACTAAAAGATAACACAACTCAGTGAACTAACATTCTTATGTTGCTCATAGTTCGTCAACGTAGCCCATATTTCCCCATATCAACAGCATATACACTGAATGTATTGCAATAGAACAGCAGAGGTCTCAGTAAATTTCTCTGTAGAAGCACTCAATAGTAACCTGAGAAAATTAATGCCCCAATCTTTAAGATGAGTAGCCATTTCCGATATCATTGTTTCTTTTATATTAGTTTGATGTTCCTCATTTTTGTTGAACGTTGCGATAATCAAGCATGTATACATGGCAAACTCTTACTAATCTGTGATATATAAAAGGGCTTTGTTTAAAACCTGTCGCAAATAATATCATCACTTAACTAATGTACTACATATTCATTGGTACTGACCTCATTATCAGAGTCTTAGCTCAAAGTGCCTTGCTAAGATTTTACTTCGGAGTCACGTGAGTAACTACGTGAAGAAGGCCCGCCTGGCGCTGTATCGGCATTACGTCGACGCTATCGGTAAAGGAAGAGCTGCAGAGGCAGCTCCAGCACAGCGGTAAGGAAACGGCCCGCAGGTAAGTAAAAATATTTTACTTCCAGGGCGTTTTCTTAAAACTCCGTAGGCTGGTAGGAAACCAGCAGGAGTTTAAATAAAAGTAAAAATAAAAATGTTTAAAAAAAAAAAAAAAAAAAAAATCGCGGGTAAAACGTGCGTCCCGGGGTGTAAAAAGTCGGGACAGCAGACTATTGCGGAGCCGGTTCCGATACCGGTGGCCGATTGAAATACCCGTTAGTGAGCCTTTAGTTGCTCCACAAACAAAACTTGAAAACCCAGTGCCTAAAAAGTAAAAAGAGGCTTGAAAGGCCTGAGGTTTCTAAAAGATCCTGTAAGGTAAGCCTAAAATTGGCTAAGTATGGATCTAATGGAGGAAATGCTCCAAATAATATCAACCAAGGGTCTAAGTACCCAGAATATTCCCAGGCAGCCCCTGAGGGGGTTCCATATCGTGAATATGGTGCCAATTCGAATTGGGAATTTGAAACCCCAGTGCCTGGGTATGGACTGGAGGAAGTCTCCTTGAACGAGTTTCAGGAGTACCAGGGCTGTATGAGACAGACCCTGAAAGTGGTGTTTGTGGTCAGAAGTACCCACCACAATGCAAATCCAGGTGTGTCTGAGGGGCACAAAGTTACTATACCTGGTGGAGGCGGTGAGGCCATGGAAGGAACCTGGCGGCCAATGTTAATTATATGGTCTCTCACCTGCCTCAAGAAGCTGTTATGGTTGAAACAGCAGATTTGCATTTAAACATGTGCTCGCTTCGGCAGCACATATACTAAAATTGGAATGATACAGAATATAAGAAACATTAGGATGCGCAAGGATGACGCAAATGCATGAAGCATTCCAAAACACCTTTAAGAAGGTACCTGGTAAATCCGGGTTTTGGGCGCCAATGTCAGCAATTATGCGGGCGCAGGAATTACGATTAAAAGAATCCTCAAACTAATTGGCATCACTGTCTTTTAAATCAAGCAATGTTCAAACTCCTGGTTATTGATTCGGAGGAAATCTGTTTAAGCAAATTAAGTATGGATGAAGGGGAAAAAACTGTTGGTCTTATGAAACCCTTCAGTTGGCCAGTAGGCTGGTCATATGGAAAAGGGATTTGATTTGAGCCGAGGCAGGAGTATGATAAGGAAGAATTTCCAGCCAGCAAATCGCTTCTCGGCTTTTTGGCTAAGATTAAGTATGGTATCTGTTCTTATCAGTTTAAATCTGATACGTCCCTTATCTAGGGACCATATATTAAATAAAATAACGAATGTACACCCATATTTTGGGTAAGGAGGTAATTTCGTCAAACAGTTGGAGAGGTACAAAACTAAATCCTATTAAAGAAGGATGTTTGGATGAACCTCAGATTGGTGGTAGACTCCAAATGTTGATGATGAAGAGGTATGGATCCATTGGGACACAATAACCTTATCATTCTTCATGTTTATAGTCTTGTAATGATTCAAATTGACAAAGACGTAAGAATTTGTGTGAGGAAGGAGGTATTGAGAAACAGGAAAGGATCCACAACAATTGTATCAAATATTTCCCCAGACCGTAGAAGATGGGGTTGTAGAATCATGTTAGATCTCACACAATTAAATATATTGTCCAGTTTAAAATTTTAAAATGGACACATTCAACACTGCAATACAGCAGGTATCAACAGGTGGTTATATGGCTACAATAAATTGAAGAGATGCATATTTCGGTCCCAATTCACCATAATTTCGTAGGTAATTAAAGTTTATGGATGAGACAGTTTGTGGTACTACAAGCTTTGCCTTAAAGGATTAAGCCAGCATTTGCACTGCTTTAGGCACAAAAGTACATCGTTATGGCTTATCTAGATGACATTTAATTGTCAATGCTAATCAGGAGCCAGGTGGAAAATTAGTCTCAGCAACTACAAGTTGTTTGAGAAGTTGGGTTCCTGATCCATCCAACAAATCTAAGTTACAGCAATCCCAAACCATTGAATATCTGGGGTTTGAGATTAACTCAGTTACCATGTTGGTAACTTTACCAATGGATAAGTGTTGGATTTGACAAATGTGTGTCAAGACCTGATTTACAAACCTTATCCCTCCATCCGAGAGGTTGCCAAGGTTATTGGTAAATTGGCAGCAGCATTTCCAGACAGTAGAGTTTGGTCGTCAACATTACCAAAATCTTCAAAGGGCAAAAACTCAAGCGCTTATTCAGCGAGCAAGCCATTTGATAGGCCAATGCAATTGCCTAAGGGAACTTTATCAGAATTACATTGGTGGATTGAGAATGTTCCATAAGCTGCTAAGAACTTTGTAGTTCATCAGCCAGTAGTGTTTTTGCAAAATGACGAAGTTCTCACGGATGGGGGGGGGGGGGGGGCTACGGATAATGAGACCAGCTGTAGAGGCCGATGGGCTGTCCAAGAGGATTTATTGTTCCAAACATATGGTATTAATTATTTGGAGCTCTTGGTAACATTTTATGTATTAAAAGCTTATTGCCCTTCATTAAAGGATTTGCATGTCCAAGTACAAATAGATTATACCACAGCTGTGGCATATATCAATCACATGGGTGGTGTCAGATCAATATCATGTGATCATCTGGTAAACCAGATGTGGCAATGGTGTATGGCAAAAAATATTTGGCTTTCAGCTATTTATCTCTCGGGGAGAGACAATGTTGTGGCAGACAAAAGATCACGAATTTTTAAAAACAATACAGAATGGATGTTAATCCACAAAATTTCAAAATATTGTCAGTCGGTATGGAGTACTGGACAATGATCTGTTTGCATCTAGATTGAATCACCAATTGCCCAAATACGTGTCTTGGGGAACACGATCCAGGGGCAGTAGCGGTGGATGTTTTCTCGCTACACTGGGGAATTTGTTCTTTTATGATTTTCCCCATTCTGTCTCATTGGGCAATGTCTCAATAAAAAGCGCAAGACGCTGTCGAAGGCAATTTTGGTGGTGTCAGATTGGCCCACGCAGTCATGGTTCCCATTGATGCTAATATGATTATTGAACCATGTATGACAATTCCCAGTTGCGACAATCTGTTGACACAACCAGTAACAAAAGGAATTCATCCATTGCATGATCATATGTATTTGTTAATCTGCAGGTTCTGACCAGACCATTGCAAGAGTTGTACTGTGGGACAGGACCATGGATGTTATAGTTGCAGCTTGGAGGAATAGCACTAAAACAATATAAGTCGCATATAAGGAAATGGGAAGTTGTACACAGTCAAAGATATCTTATCATACTGCAAATATTTCAAATGTATTAGAGTTCCTTGCTGGGTTACAGTTTGATGAGCCTTTGAGTTACGTGCCATTAATTGTGCTCGTAGTGCATTGTCATCCTATTTAGGACAAATTTCAGGTCGGAATTCAGTTGGGTCTCACCCATTAGTATCCCGATTCATGAAAGGAATTTCAATAAAAATCATCCTAAACCCATATATACAGGGATTTGGGATGTTAGCATTGTTCTCACTTTGTTTAAACAATGGACTCCAATTAATTCAATGTTTTTGCAGAAATTAACATTCAAGGTGGTAAAGTTAATGGCATTGGTATCAGCTCAAAAAGAGTACAAGCTTTGCAGTTGTAACGGTTGGATTGCATGCATGTGACTACAGATAACATTATGTTTTATGTTTATGACTTGATCAAACAAAGCAGAACAGGAAGAACTGGAATGAATGTAATGTTTAAAGCATATCCTATTGATGAAACATTGTGTGTGGTTAAGCATTTAACTCAATACATTGAGGTAACCAAAATCTCAGAGGTTCTGAGAAAGTGTTATCAATAACACACAAAAAGCCACATACAAAAGGTTTAGTTCAAACTATTTCTGGATGGTTTGTGTCCGGCAAGAATTGATACTGATGTGTTTAAATTTCACTCCACTAGGGCGGCAGCTACGTCCGTGGCAAAGGTACAGGACGTGCTACTCGATAAAATTTTAGAGGCCGCAGGGTGGTCTAGAGAAGAGATTTTCAAAGTTCTAGAATAAACCTGTTGTCACGGTGCCAGGTTTGGACACACAGTAATGGGTTCTCTTTAATGCTTGCTTTGTTTTATATTATCGATTTATATTATCGATTTATGTTACCATTGACAACATTTATCAATTTATTTTGTAATTTTCCCCTAAGATAGAGGGGTTATTATTAAAAAATTGTTCTTTTTTATGCTTAAAGGACTTATTACATAAATTGTAACAATGTCCTAAAAATACTATTTACTCACTACTGTTTTGACTAAACAGAGTCGTATGAAATGAATTTACGACATGAAAGACACAGAGCTTCAAAATCTTCACGTAGTCACTCACGTGACTCCGAAGTAAAATAGTGAGATTAAACGAGAACTTACCAGTTCGAAGTTTGATCTTTATTTTATGAGGAGTTACGATGAGGGATTACGTGCCCTCCACTCCCAACCCTCATAATGTAAATGATCATCTGGTAGTTCTAGTCTATTTTGAGCCTTACTATTTTACTTCGGCTATTGGTTTCTGTGTTTTTCATGCCGCTGCTTTGAAGTATGCCGATCCAGCGCCAGGCGGGCCTTCTTCACGTAATCCCTCATCGTAACTCCTCATAAAATAAAGATCAAACTTCGAACTGGTAAGTTCTCGTTTAATCTCAATATTATACACTGCTGCCCATGTTACCTGTCGATGGCAGGCTTCACCATGTTAAATAGAGGGAGAACATAGAAACATAGAAACATAGAAAATAGGTGCAGGAGTAGGCCATTCGGCCCTTCGAGCCTGCACCGCCATTCAATGTGATCATGGCTGATCATCCAACTCAGTATCCCGTACCTGCCTTCTCTCCATACCCCCTGATACCTTTAGCCACAAGTGCCACATCTAACGCCCTCTTAAATATAGCCAATGAACTGGCCTCAACTACCTTCTGTGGCAGAGAATTCCAGAGACTCACCACTCTCTGTGTAAAGAATGTTTTCCTCATTTCGGTCCTAAAGGAATTCCCCCTTATCCTTAGACTGTGACCCCTTGTTCTGGACTCCCCCAACATCGGGAACAATCTTCCAGCATCTAGCTTGTCCAACCCCTTAAGAATTTTGTAGGTTTCTATAAGATCCCCCCTCAATCTTCTAAATTCCATCGAGTACAAACCGAGTCTATCCAATCTTTCCTCATATGAAAGTCCTGACATCCCAGGAATCAGTCTGGTGAATCTTCTCTGTACCCCCTCTATGGCAAGGATGTCTTTCCTTGAACATTCCAGAAACATTCTTAGATACACACAAAAGGTTGCAGTAACTCAGCAGGACAGACAGCATCTCTGGAGGAGGGATGGGTGACATTTTGGGTCAAGACCCTTCTTCAGACTGGTTAGGGATAAGGGAAACAAGAGATATAGACGATGATGTGGAGAGATAAAGAACAATGAATTTTTGAATGCAAAAATGTTTGATATTCAAAAAAGCAATGAAGCTAAAGGAAACAAGCCATTGTTAGCTCATAGGGTGAAAATGAGAAGATTGTGTGATTTGGGTAGGGGAGGGACAGAGAGATAGGGAATGCCAGGGCTACCCGAAGTGAGAGAAATCAATATTCATACCACTGTGTTGTAAGCTGCCCAAGTGAAATATGATATGCTGTTCCTCCAATTTACTTCTTATCTGTCTTGCACCATGCTCCATTCCCATCTTTGACAAAACTCTTGGCCACCTTTCTGAATACCTTTTTTTGGTTCAATACTTTCTTTCCCCGAATGGACCTTCGGATATTTTGCTACAGTCAAATTGTAACTAAACCATCTTCTTTAGAGACAATGCATACAAACAAACTCATATAGAGACACTGGATGAACCCGGCTTTTTGCTGTCTGTTAATGTTCGTATGTCCCCAAACGTTTCAAAATGTTTATATCATCCGCGTTAAAGTGCCTTCCAACATTTCAATGTTTCCAAGTGCAGGAAACACTACATCATATTTTTCTCACTGTATTAGCCCCAGTAATTATCAAAGCCCAAATCTACAATAAAACCCTGTATCTTTTATTTAAGAAACACTGCAAAGGCAGATGGAAATATAAATGGATTTGCCGATTCTTGTCTTCTGCATTCAACCAATCTTTTATGTTTTTTGTTCATTACAGCCAATTCTGCCTGCTCAAAGCCCAACAATTGTTCATCCCTACTTTTAATAAAACAATGCAATGCTAGTAAAAATCTCATGTGATTGCTTTTCATAATAAGACACAGTTCACCATTAACACAATGCTCTTTTTGTAGACATAAGGTGCTGAAATGCATATCAATTAAATATTGCTGACCTCAACCATTTGAATTGCATGATGTATAAATGCTCACTTTAGAACCTAGCTTTTATACATCTCTGCATACCACTGCCAATAGCTTAACTTCTCATTGCTGTTTGCAGAAAACGTACCTTGTGCTTTCAGATCCTCAAATCCCTGTATATATCCTGGAACCTTCTGCTGGATGAAGTAAAGCAGCTCAATGCTATTGGACATCCAGAAGAAAATATGTTGCAGGTCTGGAACCAGGTCTGTAATTCTGACCAGAGGTTTCGAAAATGTATCCTGTCTGGAGTTTGGTGGGAACAGGTTGTAGAAACAACAGTGCAAAAATATTTAATATTTAAGAAAGGACTGCAGATGCTGGAAAAATAATGAATAGGTCATTTTGTTCCCAACATATGAAAGACAAAGCAGATGAGACCAAGACACTGCAAGTGACAGAATGGAGAAGGAAGGAACTGCAGATGCTGGTTCACAAATAAGAGACACAAAGATCATGGATAGGTGACGTGATAAAGGAGATCAAATATGCAATGCTTATTAATCACAATAATGGACAATTATTCTCATATAACCATATAACAATTACAGCACGGAAACAGGCCTTCTCGGCCCTTCCAGTCTGTGCCGACCATTTATTTTCCCCTAGTCCCATCTACCTGCACTCAGACCATACCCCTCCATTCCCTTCCCGTCCATATACCTATCCACTTTACTTTTAAATGTTAAAATCGGCCCTCCCTCCACCACTTCTGCTGGGAGATCATTCCACACAGCCACCACTCTCTGAGTAAAGAAGTTCCCCCTCATGTTACCCCTAAACTTCTGTCCCTTAATTCTCACGTCATGCCCTCTTGTTTGAATCTTCCCTACCCTCAATGGGAAAAGCTTATCCACGTCAACTCTGTCTATCCCTTTCATCATTTTAAAGACCTCAATCAAGTCCCCCCTTAACCTTCTGCGCTCCAAAGAATAAAGACCTAACTTGTTCAACCTACTGTTCGATCCACTGCCTTCAAGAGAATTGGAGAGGCAGGAATCAACAGAATGTATTTCCAGAGATACAAGATGTTTAAATCTGGAGTGACAAACAATCTAATGAAAGCAACCAGTGGATTGAACAGCATCTGTGGCTGGTAAGGAATGGTTGAAGTTTAAGGTGGATACCTTGCACCCTGAAGAGTTCCTTTCCATCCAGGGATGCTGTTTGACCCACTGAGTTCCTCCAGCAGATTGTTTGATCGGCTACTTCCAGGACGTACTGTGATGTGGTGCTTTAGTTTAGAGATACAGCGTGGGACCAGGCCGTGGCAACCAGCAATCCCACACATTAACACTATCCCACACACACTAGGGACAATTTACATTTACACCAAGCCAATTAACCTACAAACCTGCACGTCTTTGGAGTGTGGGAGGAAACCAAAGATCTTGGAGAAGACCCACGTAGGTCATGGGGAGAACTTGCAAACTCTGAAGAGACGGCACCCATAGTCAGGATCAAACCTGGGTCTCTGGCGCTGTGAGGCAGCAACTCAACCGCTGCACCACTGTGCCACCTGAGGTTGAATCTACAGTGGGAATTTATACTATTTTGAAGCCAGGGCCCAAATTGGTCTATCCTGGTTTGCTGAGATGATGTTGACGCTAGATTTGGCAGCAATTATAATTTCTAACTAAATAACAAACAATCAATAATAAGCGAGTGGTTATCACATGCAGGCACTCTATTGGGATTCTATTTTTATGAACTAATGAAGCAGCTAAGATTAAAGACTGGCTAAACCACTCTCAACAACGCAGTCTCATTCATCTCATTCTCTCTTTCATTATCCCTGTGGCCCCAGAACCTACTCACCCTGATCTACCCATCAACTCCCATTTGATTCATTTTGCCAGTTAACTGCACTCAGGGCTAATTTACAATAGTCAATTAGCCTACCAGCATGTCCTTCGGGTGCAGGCAGACAAAAGGATAATGGTAACCTGTGACTTTATCTTCAGAAAATTGGCAGAGTGGCGCAGCGGTAGAGTTACTGCCTTACGGCGCCAGAAACCCAGTTTTGATCCCGACTATGGGTGCTGTCCATACGGAGTTTGCACGTTCTCCCCGTGACCGCGTTTTCTCCGGGTGCTTTGTTTTCTTCCCATCTCCAAAGATGTGCTGATTTGTAGGTTAAGTGGCTTCTTTAAATTGTCCCTAGTGTGTAGGGTAGAACTAGTGCATGGATAATCCCTGGTTGGCATAGATTCGGTGGGTCGAAAGGCCTATTTCCTTGCTGTATCTCTAAAAGTAAACTAAAAATAACTAATTAAAAGTAAAATAGTATTAAAAGTTCACTCCAATTCAGATCAAAGGGTGTTTTTGCTAAACTTAATGTGAAAAAGTACATAATTTTTGTCATAAACCGTAGTAATCTTTTGGCATCGCACAAGACATTTTTGAGGGATAGTTTACTTTGCATTGCTAAGAATCTGAATAATATTAATCTAATGATGGCAGGATAAGTGTCAGATTTCATCAATTTAATGCTATAAACCTAAATGTTGTGTGGTAAATGATTCACATCATTATTATTGTCACTGGGAGAATCTACGGACTGATCAGTTTGAAGAAGTGTCTTGACCCGAAACGTCACCCATTCCTTCTCTCCAGAGGTGCTGCCTGTCCCGCTGAGTTACTCCAGCATTTTGTGCCGGAGTAACTCGGACTGCACACAGACACCACCCAAGCTCAGGATTGAACCTGGGTACCTGGAGCTGTGAGGCATCATTTTGACATTCCACACGCAGAGTAGGGCAGGTCCCATCTCAAAGCGACATTACAATCGCAGTCAAAATGTACCTTTAATAGATCGATCTGAATGATAAATAGACATTGGGTTTAAGTAATGAAATTCATATTCCACTGAAAATTAGATATGAATATTTTAAGAAAAGTAATTAATTTTTTGGGGTTGCTTAATGACCCAAACGTTTAGCTGCAGAAAATGAAAAGTGGAATTTAATCTGAAAGTTGTCTCCAACTCATATCAAGGAGTGGCCTGGCCAACAGGTTTTTTCCTACAACTTCAATTGAAAAAATACATACTGTATTTATTGTCTTAAAGTAATTTTTGGGTATCACATATGACATTTTTGAGAGAGCGTTTACTTGGCATTGGTAAGAATTAGAACAGCATTGGAATAATAATGGGCTATTGATAGCAGCTCAAGTATCAGATTTCATCCATTTAATATTATAAACTTAGATGCCGAGTTGTAAAGAATTTACATTATATGATATTTTTACAAATAAAATTAAAATTAAAATAATGCAACATCACAAAATGCATAAAGACTCACAAAGACAGCTAAAATAAAGAATCAGTGTGTGAACCAGTGTTTTATGGAACTTACTGTTGAGAATGCTTTTCAGCCAATTCTTTGGTTTTCCCCTGTGTAAAAGATGTATACTAATTAAACAAGAAAAAGCTGATCTGAATATGTCAAACTTTAAGCACTTAGTCATTAGTCATTTTAAGTTATTTTGCATTCCTGCAATAATTGCTATACCTATAACTAGCAATGTTACAAAATTTTGAGATTTTAAAAATCAAGTCTGCAATTTATCCCATCAGATAAAGCATAAAAAGAAGTTTAATTTGACACCTAATTCACTTTCATATCTTCAGTATTAAGAAAGTTATGGCCATTTTCATACTCGGAAATTAGCATCTTGTTCCCCATTGCCTTTCAATTGACTTAACTCAAAAGCTGTGATCTGGAACAGTTAAAAGCCCATAACTTCCTTAAAAATTAAGAGAACTCAATGACATTTTCAGTTATTATAGATTGAAGCATTATGAAACAAATATGAAACAATCTTACTTGGATGACCTGAAATTAAAGCATATAATTAGTTAGTTATCTAATTGTAGCTAATTACAAAATTCAATGAGTAGATCTAAATATCTATCCATTTCCTAAGAAAAGATAAACTTTTTTTAAATTGCCTAAGTGTCCAAATAACATTCACACAATAATCCACAATATAACATAATTTTTAAATCTCATTTTCATGAATTTATGGGCCAAATGGAAGGAATTTAGTGTTTAATGCCTGTAAATTAATGGCCATTTAAATCAACTAGCGAGTGGGTTTTAGTGGAATGCGGTGGATTGGAACGTTGTGGTTTGTGGTGAAGTCAGGAGGAAAAATACTGTTTGTTCATACATTTTTTTGGACCCCATTTCGCAACATGAAAATGTTATTAAAGACTCCCGAAAAACCAACTTTTAATATAAAAATAAACTATTTACCTTTTTTTCTCCCCTACGCAAAATCCTTCCGGTTGTCGGCGCTCACGGCTTTTGAAGGTGATTTTTAAATTACTCTAGTTAATAAATAATTTAACGTAATTTAAAAATACCTTCATTCATGAAATGTCTGAGCGATTTTTCTTCCGCAACGAAATCGCCCGACATTGATCGATTTTCCCTGCCTGTGGAAAAACGGCACTTTAAGCCCGCCCCCCTCTGAAAGGCGCCAAAGTCACACACACGGGGAGTGGCAGAACTGCAGCGCTGCTCAAGGTAAGTTTTGTAACATACCTACTATAACTGCAGTGGGAAGTGCTTCCACGTCACACATCTGTGAACAGCAAGCAGAACCACAGGTACATAGCTAAAGCCCACTGTAATAAGGTCATGGAGTGATACAGCATGGAAACAGACCGCTCAGTCCAACTCATCCATGCTGACAAACATGCCCCATCTAAGCTAGTCCCAGTTTGCCCGTGTTTGGCCTATGTCCCTCTACACCTTTACTATCCATGTACCTGTCCTAGTAAAGGTATGACATTATATTAATGCAACAAAGGAGTGATGCATTATTGAAGCCACCTAGTTTCTTAAACAAAGGGCACATTTCACCTTTCAAGCCCTGATGCAGCAGCAGTATATGGAACATTGAAAGGTACATCACAAGAACAGACCTTTCCGCCCATGGCACCTTGTGGCTTGCGCATGTTAACATCTCTGGTCTGGGACCATTAATAAGTTAGCTCCTTTTGTGCATATGTACATGGAGATAATAATTACATTGTCAACTATTTGAAGTGTGAAGGGCTAATAGATCCCCAAGTGCTTGAAATTGTTCCCCACTCTTCTCTTTCTTAAGAGGCTCCTTAAATTTCTCTGTGATCAGCTTTAGGCCAATTGCCCTTACATCTCTGTGGGGGCTAGATTCCAAATCGTGACTACACAGATGCATGTTGCTATTGAAATATTTAAGGCATTTTATAAAAGCAAAAAGATATTGCTACGCAGACAATGGTGAACTCAGTACTGACCCATGCTATTCCTTGCATTCTATGCACAATCTTCAGAAGGAGCCTCATAAAATCACCTGACAGGAAGGTAGCAGCTGAATGCTGAATACACAGACAGAGCAGGCAGGCTGGAGTTAGCTTATGGTCATCTCCACCAGGTTCTATAAGAGTCAAGATTTTATCAATCAGCACATCTTCAAAGGCCCTTTCATATTCCAGATGCAGCTTCCTTTTTTGAACAGTGGTGTCTCTGTTTGCAGCCGAGATGGCATTTCTTTGCACATTTGCCGAGCAGTTTTTAACAATGGTCATGGAGCCACACGTTTTGCAAACAGGAATTCTCCGGCTACTGCGGTGGCCAGCAAAACACTGCAAATGTCTCAGCATTGAAAAGGTTTGAGCTGGCACCTTTTTAGCAGCTAAAGGATCTTTGAAGAGAAAAATATAATGTTGTCCAAAACCAATCAGATCCCCATGCCTCAGTTCCGCTGGTCCTTCCACTGGTACACAGTTTACGACTGTGAAGGCATTTGGAAATGACTCCACTACGGTCTTTTCTTCAAGGTGGCAACTTTGCTTTTTTGATTGTTTAATCCTTTTGATTTTGCAGTGCAGAGAAAGGATGTCGGGCGACGATAAGCAAATGTTGGGCTTTGTCGAAGCAGTTTCTTGTCCTACTATTTGCTTTTGACACTCCAGAGGATACACCAAACAATCCTGTAAAAACAGCATCTACAGGTTAGATGTGTAGGGAGGAACTGCAGATGCTGGTTTAAAGATAGACACGAAATACTGGAGTAACTCAGCGAGTCAGGCAGCATCTCTGGGGAGAAGGAATAGGTGACGTTTCAGGTTGACACCCTTCTTCAGACTGAGAGTCAGGGGGAGAGGGAGACAAGAGGTTCCCTTGATCATCGTTACTTTTTTGCATATCTTTCATTCCTTTGTTCCATATCGACGGTGATAAAGCCAAACTGTTGCCTATTTGCTTCGCTCCATAGATGCTGCTGCACCCGCTGAGTTTCGCCAGCACTTTTGTCTACCTTCGATTTTCCAGCATCTGCAGTTCCTTCTTAAACACTAACTAAACTATGAACTGTCTTGGTTGAAACTATGAACTTCAAACTTATCCGCACTAACATTGGGGTTATTAATTTGTTGATTTTGTTTCCCTTTCCCCCGATTCTCAGTCTGAAGAAGGGTCTTGACCCGAAACGTCACCTATTCCTTTTCTCCAGAGATGTTGCCTAACTCGCTGAGTTACTCCAGCTTTTTGTGTCTATCTATATGTTTAACCGTTCAATTTAAAAGACGAGTTCTACTGTTAAGGACAAGACTGCCAATTGAATTGCTGCAAAATATGTTTAATGAAAACCCTTCCAACTAACTATCCAATCATTGTCACAAGGACGTCAGCTGATATAATGATCTAAAATACATCTTAAGTGCATCCTGATTGTCATGACTATGCCTATAACTAATTCAATACCTAATTTTCTGTTTAAGCCAGGTTTATGAAATTGAAAAGGAATAGTTGATGGATCCAAATATGGAATAAAGTGTGCAGACTTTTAACAATTTATTCTTGCCGATTTTTCATGATTGCACTTGGGTTAAACATCTTGTCGCTTAACTGTTTTAGTGTTTTCTGTGATTCAGATGGTGACTCTCTAGCTTTGAGTCAAGAATGTTCTATTCACTCCTGAAACCAGAGCACGCTAGTGCAGCGACAGGGTACAGGAGTCTGAAAACCGTGACCTGCAGGTTCAAGAACAGCTTCCTCCCAACAACCATCAGGTTCTTGAACACTACACGACACTAACTAAACTATAAGGTAGTCAAAAGTGCTGGAGAAACACAGCGGGTGCAGCAACATCTATGGAGCGAAGAAAATAGGCAACGTTTCAGCCCAAAACCCTGAAGGAAATAGGCAACGTTTTGTTGCCTATTTCGCCACGAAATGTTGCCCATTTCCTTCGCTCCATAGATGCTGCTGCAGCCACTGAGTTTCTCCAGCACTTTTGTCTACCTTCGATTTTCCAGCATCTGCAGTTCCTTCTTAAACACTATGAACGGTCTTGGTTGAAACTATGAACTTCAAACATATCCGCACTAACATTGGGGGTTATTAATCTATTGATTTTGTTTATTTATTATGTTATCAATGAGTATTGTGTTTGCAGGTATTTTATGCAATTTAAAACACCCTCGTCACTTTTTCTATTCTGATAAAGGTCCTTGGCCCAAAACATTGACTCTACTAAAAAAAACCCCACAAAATGCTGCAGTAAGTTAGCGGGTCAGGCAGCGTCTCTGAAGAACATGAATAGACAATGTTTCGAGTTGGGACTTTTCGTCAGACTAATTGTAGTTGGGGGGGAGAAAGCTGGAAGAGATGTGGGGGTGGGCCAAAGCCTGGTAAGAGGTGAGGGGGGGGGGGGGGGGAAGGAGAGATAGAGGGGAGGGGAGGGGGGGGGGGGGGGTGAAGTAGAGTGTTTGATTGGCAGGTGGCTGAACAAAGGCCAGAGATTAAAAGACAAATGCTAGTGAGACAAGGAGAGGAGAGGCATGAAACGTGGAGCGAGCAGAAGGAATGCAGTGGAAATGGACTAAGAGGGAATGGGAAAGGCAGAAACAGCTGTTCTTCCGAGATGCCGCTGAGTTACTGCAGCACTTTGTCTCTTTTTTTTGTAAACAAGCAGTTGCAGTTCCCCATGTCTACATTGGCCCTGATCATCCCCCCCCCCCCCACTTATGCTGCCTGACCTGCTGAGAAATTCCAACAGTCTCAGTTTTTGTCCTCTGTACTTTTTTCGCTCAAACTAATAAAGCTATTTTTCTAGTTTAAATGTAAAAATATTCTTTAAATGACATTGCACGGAGGTGTTTTTGCTCTTACACTTTGTTGGTTATACCCCTGCAGAAGCAGAAGATGAGGGGCCTGGTAGCCTGTGTAAGAGTAACCGCCATGAAGGCTAGTTTCTTTCTTCTCTTTGCCGCTTCTGCTGTAGAGTTTCCCGCTTTTGCATTGGCTATTCTTTTTTCCAGACTGCCCGGGCAATGTGGAGTAAAGTCTCTGCTGCTCCTCCTCTTGGTTCCCAATGGCAGCGATGCTCGTCTCGCTCACACTTTTACGGAGGGGTGGATGTTTGTGCCTGTAGTCAGACATGGTTAAGTCTTTGCCTTTTGCTCGGTGTCGCTGAAGCTTCCGTGCTTGAGCGTTAATATCTGCAAAGTATATATATTTTTTAAAACACAATCTTTTTTTCAATTCTTCACGTTCCATTTCTGCAGATTCTGCCCTAGTGTTACTTTTAATTACACCAATTATTATTAATAATATCATTATCATTATCTGCCGACTTACTATCCATGGAGTCACATACTCATGAAGTTAGCTGTGTATTGCTGGAGTTGTTGGCGGACACTGCACTTGTTTTGACAAGCTGAAAGTTGCAGAGAATTTGTTCATGGACAGCTTAACTAATTGATCAGCCATAGCATTGTGGCAGATAACTCAGAGGTATGTGTGATTCTTGTTATCACAGTGAATTCCTCGCAGGTAACAAGGACTCCGGTCTGAAGAAGGGTCTTGTCCTGAAACGTTGCCTATTCCTTTTGTCCAGAAAGGCTGTCTGCCCTGCCGAGGTACTACAGCTTTTTGTGTCTATCTTCGGTTTAAACCAGCATCTGTAGTTCCTACACAAGGACTTAGTGAATAGCAGTATTTATCTTCCCACAAAATAAAGAACACTAAAATGTTACATTTTCCACTGAAGATTATTTCGGTTGGTTTCTGTAGATATTATACTTTCCACAGAGGTGAATAAGGCTTGGGAGTGAAAACGTATTCACATACCGTGACCAAGTCCAACACTGTCCATATCAGGAAAAGTTCATTGATCGGGGCACTGAGAAAGGCAAGTGATTTATCACCCAACCGACTACTGATGTACAATTAGTTTGAGTTTAGTTTATTGGCACGTGTACCTCGGTACCGTGAAAAGCTTTAGATTAGCAATTAGTAAGAATATGGTTGGCATCATATTTAGGCCCCTTCTCCGGCACAGACACAATGCACATAACCTAGAAATTCACCTGGGAATTTAAGCTAACCTCAAGGATGTTTAAAATAAACTGTATGGGAGGAATAAATAAGTAATATTTTCATTGAATGTATTTCTTGTTATTCTCAAATTTGCTATTTACTATTTTGTTTTTATTGCATAATGGCAAATAATTGATTGACCTTGAACTCCAGCAATCCCAGCAAAGAAACTGCAAACATAATGGTAATTTATTCCTAATGGAAGGTGAGAAGTGATGAGAACAAAGTGTGTTGTTGGGATATACGTTAATCACGTGAATTATTGAGTTGTTATTAATCTTTGTCCCCAGTTTAAGTGGTGTTTACATTGTCTTTCTAGCACTAACCTCATTTGTTTTAACCAACAATCCATTTCAGAGATCTACCTTTATGATAGATATACTACATTATAATCTTACCAAGTTCTCTAAGACACTAGTCAAGTACTTGGAGTGCACAATGGCTGGTTATGTTTTTAAAATTAGAATTTTATATTTCAAATAATCTAATCCTTTTTCAGTGCATGATTTTCACACTGGGACAACTTTAATATAATTTTATCCCGAGATGCTGCCTGACCCGCTGAGTTACTCCAGCATTTTGTGTCTATCTTCGGTGTATACCAGCATCTGCAGTTTCTTACTACATCTTTAGAACATGGCTTATCCTTCAGGTGAAATGATCGTGTAAAATAATAATACATAACTGCTAACAGCTTCTCTGACTATTGCTCAAAATATATTAGAGAAATAGTCTCAAGGCCAAGTTTTCAAGCAAACTCCTTTTTTACCATAACCCAATAAGGACAAAATATGTATTCGCACAAGACCGCATATTTTTAGCAGGGTCGATTTAATTTTAAAATGTGCATTCCATGAGAACCTACATTTATTTTTGACCTGATCCTCATCCATCACTATGACGTGTACAGCTATTTACAATCCAACAGATGCAGGCATGGCTGAATTTAATGATATTGACACATTATTAGACAATTTCTGAATGGGATTTGCACGACAATTATAATGCCGTCAATGCCTTAAAATTATTTAATAACATTTGCTATGTTATTGTGTCCACTAAATGGCACAATTACATTATTGTTACGACATGGGAGTTCTTTATCAAAATGAATTTCAATCTCAACATTTTCATTGGGGAAATGCAGTGAAAACGTTTCCCACAGAGAAGGAGGGGAAAAAAAACAACCTTGTCGGTTCTTGCTCGGTGCCAATGTGGTGAACTCTCATCTCAATTAGCTTTCGTTCCAGGAGAAGGATGCATGGCCTTTTGTGCTAGTGCTGGGGGGTTGTCGGTAGGGGCTTAAATACATTAAATAAGAAATGTCACTTTGATAAAGAACTCCCATGTAGTAACAATGTACATGGATATGACAGGTTTAGAGGGATCTGGGCCAAATGCAGGCCGGTGGGACTAGTTGGATGGGACATGTTGGTTGGTGTGGACAAGTTGGGCCAAAGGGCCCGTTTCCACACTGTATGACTGTGTGCCTCTAATTTTAAAGAAAATAAATAATAATGAAATATTTGTATGCAATGAGATGCAGATTTGTCGGTCTACGTGCATAATTGTTACTTATTAATTGCCCATCCTTTTTCTTTCAATATTGAGTTACATTTATATGGTCATTATTATTTTGGACATTACAATATAACAGGAGGTCAATTGGCATATTGATTCAGAACAAGGGTGTCAAGTAGTGCATGGAGATGAGTCCAGATGAATGGTGAAACATTCAAGCTAACCAGTTGGAGGAATTGCACAACCAAGCCAGCATCTGTACCTTTGTATACACACACAATGTATTCAACATCATGAAAAGTGATAGGGCATGAAGCAATTTTACCAACTTAACTTGTCACTTGAGTTCAAGTAACAAACATGATATTCTGATGTGCGAGTCCAGATACCCACTCAGTAATTGTGTTGAACAATCAAAGAATCTCGTAAAATATTATTCCTACATTCTTTCCACAATTTAGGCATCAGGGGGCTGTTTTGTATGTTACTGTTTTTTAATGCCATAATTCCAGGCAGATTTGCCAGGAAACGAGCAAAGAAACAATCAAATATTCAGGGGAAAGTCCACCATTTGGCTCGGCACAGAACAAAGCAGCCTTAGTAACGCTGCTGCACTCTTTCCCTCGTCAACTCCCACCTCTGTCAGGTCCCCGTTTTGCACACTACAGACAAAATAGAGAAAAAGAACAGAGCATTGTGTTTAACTTTTAACAAAAGTTGGAGCTGAAACAAAAAGCAATCAAAAGCTGTCCAACTAGAATTTGTGAAGAAATACTACATCGTAAAATCTTGCTGCTGCTCAATGTTTAGTTTAGAGATACAGTACGGACACTGGCCCTTTGGCCCACCGAGTCCACACTGACCAGCGATCCCCGCACATTAACACAATCCTACACTGGGGACATTTTTTACATTTCTCCCAAACCAATTAACCTACAAACCTGTACGTCTTTAGAGCAATTTACACTTTTGGATACATCTGGTGTGTAGTTGAACACGTTTATTGACTGTGCAACAGTGAATTAGGATAATCAGTCAAAAATGTTGGAAATATGCATTTAGCAGGTCGTATGCGTGGAGACAGAAACACACAGTCTTCATGTTTGACAATAAAGACCTTTCATCAGAATAATATTATTGAAAGTCTTTGAGCTGAAACATTGTCTCATATTTTCTTTCTATAGATGCAACTTGGCTTGTTAAATACATAGATAATCAGGGAATGGAAGAACATGGATCACATGCAGGCAGATGACATTTGTCAGTCTTGGCATCATGTTCCGTACACACATTGTGGGCTGAAGGGCCTGATCCTGTGCGGTGCTGTTCTATCTTCAACCATTTTCTGTTTTTATTTCAGATTTCCAAAATTGATAGTATTTTGTTTTTTATTTTTTGTCAGCTCGTCTTTCTTTAATCTAAATGCATCACTGGCACTTTGGCATGGGCTGTCACAGAGTGTCACATTGGCATGGGCTGTAGATTTGTTTTGCTCATTGGTTAGTCTGCAGTGGGGTGTGTGATCGATTGGGAAAATGGTTTGGAATAACAATGAGGGTTAAATATACAATGACAAGAAAATGTTGACACAGGATGAGGAAGAATAAAGGCATTTTGTAAACATTGAGGTTTAGGTTTCCTTCCTGCTGGTGGATTAGCTTCAGGGCAACTCTGCGACTGGTTTTAAAGGGCGCAATTGTCTTTAAGAAGAGGGAGAGGTTGGATGAGAATGCCAAACTGTTTGTGCCTGGCTTGCCACCGGTGGAATGAAAGAAGTGGAGTTTTGCTGTAATTGATTAAAGAGCACTCAATCTCTGGTGCAGGGAGCAGTAGAGCAGTGCCTCTCACTGCATTGCTACATCTACAAGGTGCACTGCCAGCATCTGCATCCTTATGCTGCAGCAGAGGAGGAAGCAGGGATAAATACTTGTTGAGTGAGATTACAAACTTCACTTGAAGGAAAGTCTGATGAAGAGGAAATCAAAAACTATCAACAGGGTGGCACACAGTGGTGCAGCAGGCAGAGCGCAGGAGACCCGTGTTCGATCCTAACATCAGGTGCTGTCTGTGAGGAGTTTACAAGTCCTCCCTGTGGCTGCACAGAATTCCTCCGGGTGCTCCGGTTTCCTCCCACATCCTAAAGACGTGCAGGTTAACTGGCCTTTTTAATTGCTGCTAATGTGTAAAGTGGATGTGAACGTGGGATAACATAGAACCAGTAGACTTGGTGGGGGCATGCAGCTTCCATGCTGTATTATTCAATCAATTAATGCAGTAAGAGGTTTAATAAAGACACAGAAATTGCAGGTGCTAGTTTACAAAAAAAGGACAAAGTGCTGGAGTAAGTCAACAGGTGAAGCAGCACCAATGGAGGACATGGATGGGTGAGGTTTTGGGTCTGGAGTGAACTCAGCAAGTTAACAATGCAAAGTGAAGCAGCTTAAAAGCACTTCTATGCTGATCGATTAAATACCTTCTGGACCAATAACCAGTTTGTGGAGACACAAGAGACTGCATATGCTGGAGTCCGTCTGGACAAAACACAAATTGCTGCTGGAGGAACACTTAGATCTACAAACACAAACGCGTGTACATGCCCACACATACTTACAGTCCTCGTCCTGTTTCCCGTATCTCCCAGAAACAATTGCCCCAAAATGTCCTCTGCAAAAGTCAATTCAATTGTTACTTGTGCTTCATAAAAAGTAGAAACTGTCAGGAATGGAGGAAGGCCATTGAACAGGATGGAGAGGGGATCTCCAGTGCAAGGGCTTGTCACTAGGGTGAGAAGGTTTCCTTCCTTCTAGGCAGAGGGAGTTGAGGCAACTCACACTGTAAATCAATGTCTCAGTATTAAAAAACTCGAAGCGCAGATTATGCATGCAGTGTGTGAATAGTTTCCAATGGGTTTTGGATCTTTCATGGCTAATAATGCCTTTTTGTAAAATGAGTGGCCATTTATACAATGTCTAATGTGGAACTTAACTGACTGTGCCCTTCATTTACCGCGACTGCCAAATGATAAACCTCCTCTGAATCTGGTGGCACCAACATGTGCAAGAGGCTTCAAATGCAGAACACATGACTTCATTACTTTGGATAATGCAGATTGTTTAGTTTAATTTATTGTCATGTGTCCCAAGGTACAGTGAAAAGCTTTTTTGTTGCGTGCTATCCAGTCAGCGAAAAGACTGTACCTGATTACATTCAGGCCACCCACAGTGTACTGATACAGTCTGTTCAGAATGCAAGATCCTGAGCTTGCAGTTGCCTTTCCATTTAATTTTCCATCTCACTCCTACTCCTACCCATATCTCTGTGGTTGCTTCCACAAGCCCCGATGTGCTTGGAGGACAGCAACTCATCTTGTCTGGGCAAGTTACAGCCTCGAGGACTCAAAATCAAATCAAAAATTTCAAATAACCAGCTTCTTCTGTTAATATTGGGACTGACCCCTTCTGCTTTGAGGTTTTCCAGCTGCAATATTGACACAGTTTGTCTCCCTCCACAGACATTCATAAATCTGCTGGGCATTTCCAACATTCTCTGACAGGTCTTAGGCTACAGCCTTTTCTATCATTTCACCCTTTTACTGGAGTGTTCTTTCTCTCTCTCTCCCCCTCTGACCATCCTCATTAATCTATCCTCAAGACAGCTCTGTAAACAGCAGAATCGCCTAGGCAACTAACCGCATCCTTTCAGAGATATTCCCTTTGTTCTTCTCATCCATCCCTCCCCCACTCTTTCTGTAACTTGTTTGTTCACTTTCACAGTTCTGATGAAGGTCTATGACTCAAAACTTTAATCTGTTTCTCCTTCCACACTTGCTACCCAGTGTTGAATGTTTCTGGCATTTATGGGTTTATTTCAGATTTCCATCATCTGATTTTCAAGTGACTTCAATATCCATACACTGGAAAAGTGTTAGTTCTGGCTGTGTGGATCCTGATCAGAAATACACACTCCAATTTGGTACCGGTCAAGATTTCAAACTCACGAATAATTACCAACCTGGTTTACCCTGACTTGCATCATTACTGGAGTAAATTTTGCTGAGAACACCAGCACAAAATGATCCAACTACAGATTATAGACAATATATAGGTTATATAGCCAATTGTAAAATTTGCAAAACTGCTGACTACATGATATACTTGTAAAGCACTTTATCTTAATTAAATGACAAGTCATTATTTTAAAATGCAACCCACAATTCTAAAGAACACAGAACAGCACAGGAACTGGCCCTTCAGCTGACAATGTTTGTACCGACCATGATACCAAATAAACTGCAATCTTCCTGAACATGTTCCATATCCCTCAATTCCCCGCCTGCTCATGTCTGTCGAAATTCCTCTTGAACATTGCAACTATATCTGCTTCCACCACTTACCCAGCAGCGTGTTCCAGGTACCTACTACTCGATGAGTTAAAAACTCCTTTAAACTTTCCTCCTCTCACCTTGAAGCCATGCCCTCTGATACTTTACATTTTACACCCTATGAAAAAGACTCTATCTACCTTATGTCTCTCGTAATTTTGTAAACTTCATTCCACCGCCTCTGACGTTCCAGAGAAAACAATCTAAGTTTGTCTAACCTCTTCTGATAGCTAATTCTCTTCAATCTAGGCAACATCACAATGGACCTACTCAGTACCTTCTCCAAAGCCTCGACATCCTTCCTGTAATGTGGTGACCACCATCGTGGCGAATATCAAGTTTACAGAATGTGCCCCATCAGAATTTCTCCTGGCCAATAATCCATTACACAGAGACCTACATGTTCCTTTTTGCATAAACACCAACACAGATCCTTCCTCCGCTCGGCAAGCAATGCTCTGTATACCTACAGATAATATACAAATGCTTAGTTTTGGTCACGATCGGCAAAAATTACAATTTGTTAATAGATACGATACTGACGGAAATATGATAAGTTAAAATCATGAGCAGCAAATATCTCACATACCAACTTTACCAAAACTGACAGTATTTCAGCAACTAAAACATATACAAAAATTGAACTAAACAGTGAATTGCTGCTGAAACAACCATCGCTATCACAGATGTCCCCAAGATCTATTTTCTTTCTCCTTGCGTAATTCTGTACATTTAAGAAACAAAATGACAAGTAACCATTACTAACCAAAGCTTGTTTCACGCTTCAGGAAACGGCACAGTTCTTCCAGTAAAATATTCAGCAAGGTCTGAACAAAACCTTTAGCACGACATGATACCGGGAACAGTTTGAAATTGGTCTCATTGTTTACCACGAGTTTGCTGGTTTCATGTGGAAGGTTTTATATCCTTTCGAAGTCTCAGGGATTGACTCGGTTCATTTAATAGGTGCCTGGAATTCACAACCCAGAACTCCCTTCTGTTTATGCAGATTTTCCAATGAAAACAGATATTTCATACATGTACAAAACACCAAGGGACCCATAACATATTAAAGTTACTCATGCATTCTTTTTTAAGTACATCATTTTTAACATTGCTTTCAATTCATGGCTCATTGAGCTTTACAATATTATTGTAATATAGATGAGCTATACTTGTTGCAGGACAGTGGGTTCAGAAGCAGCAGCAGAAATTATATTTATAAACCAACTGTGTGGGATTTTCATCCACTTGCATTCCTTTATTTCCCAGAGGGATATATTTGCGCGCATAGAACAAAAGATGTAGGATCTCTGAAGTGCAACCCTTCAGATATCGGGAAAATAGAGATGGAGGCAGACAGCAGTGGAGCAGCACGGGGAGACTGGTGGGCAAAGGAAGGGCAGCTGAAACACTAAAGGAATAGGTTTGCATAGAAATCCTGGCTCTTTTTTTGGCAAGTGAAGAGATCATGGTATTGTTCACTCAATTCAACTGAGATTGCAGTTTTACTTTACAATTCCTCTGCAATAGAAACATAGAAACATAGAAATTAGGTGCAGGAGTAGGCCATTCGGCCCTTCGAGCCTGCACCGCCATTCAATATGATCATGGCTGATCATCCAACTCAGTATCCCGTACCTGCCTTCTCTCCATACCCTCTGATCCCCTTAGCCACAAGGGCCACATCTAACTCCCTCTTAAATATAGCCAATGAACTGGCCTCAACTACCCTCTGTGGCAGAGAGTTCCAGAGACCCACCACTCTCTGTGTGAAAAAATTCCTTCTCATCTCGGTCCTAAAGGATTTCCCCCTTATCCTTAAGCTGTGACCCCTTGTCCTGGACCTCCCCAACATCAGGAACAATCTTCCTGCATCTAGCCTGTCCAACCCCTTAAGAATCTTGTAAGTTTCTATAAGATCCCCTCTCAATCTCCTAAATTCTAGAGAGTATAAACCGAGTCTATGCAGTCTTTGTTCATAAGACAGTCCTGACATCCCAGGAATCAGTCTGGTGAACCTTCGCTGCACTCCCTCTATGGCAATAATGTCCTTCCTCAGATTTGGAGACCAGAACTGTACGCAATACTCCAGGTATGGTGCAGGGGAGGTTTGCCTTTACTCAGCAATGCTTCCATTATTAGGGAAGCAGATTGGGTGCCAATGTTTTCTGTTTTAATTTCACCCAGCTGTCCATTCACAGCATTAAAATACATCTTCTACTATCGCAAGGGTTCTCAACCTGGGATAAATTTACACCCAGGGGGTAAAATTCACCTACCCAGGGGGTACATTTGTTGATTCTGGATTTGTACATTTTTTTGTCATTGACCTAATGTGTTTGGTTCTGGTATAGCAGTATCTGTTCATCATTAGTTGTTCATAAATAAGTGAAATAACTTTGTTATGTGCTATTAAAATTGCCAGGGGTAAACGGGACAAA
Source organism: Raja brachyura (assembly GCA_963514005.1). The sequence goes on from OY740801.1 coordinate 5,498,511, forward strand.
ACCCAGTTGGGAACCCCTGTTCTACAGCAACACACCAGAGCAACAGCAGTAACTGCAGGCAAGGAGAGGAATTCCCTTCGCCACTTATCATGCAAACAACCCCATAGACCAAAGATAGACAGTATCTCAGGAGAGAAGGAATGGGGAGAGAAATGTTCATATCTCTAGTTTCCCTCTCCCCTGACTCTCAGTCTGAAGTAAGGTCTCGATCTGATATGTCATCTATTCCTTCTCTCCAAAAATGCTGCCTGTCCTACTGAGTTACTCCAGCATTTTGTCTCTATCCTCGGTGTAAACCAGCATTAGCAGTTAATTCCTACACATTGCTAGACCGACTTCACCAAACCAACCTCCCTTCCATTGACTTCATCTACACTTCACGCTGTCTCGGCAAGGTCACCAGCATAATCAAGGACCAGTCTCATCCCAGTCACTCCCTATTCTCCCCTCTCCAATCAGGCAAGAGGTACAGAAGTGTGATAACGCACACCTCCAGATTCAGGGACAGTTTATTCCCACCTGTTAACGTCCTATTACCAATTAGGGAGCAATCCTGAGCTGCCATTTATCTCATTGAAGACCATCTTTAATTGGACTTTACCTTGCACGAAACATTATTCCCTTTATCCTGTACCAATACACTGTGGACGGCTTGATTGTAACCATGTACAGTCTTTCTGCTGACTGGACAGCATGCAACAAAAAGCTTTTTACTGTACCTCACACACCAGATGATGTACAGGAAGATGAGATTAGTTTAACTTGGCATTATTGTTTGCCGCAAACATGTGGGCTGAAGGGCCCATTCCGGTGCTGTACTGTACTGTTATCTGTTCTATGCTGTACCTGCAGTTGTTGTGTCTTTCTCCTTGGAAGCCATTTCTTCCACCTCAGACTGCCTGCGGAGCTCAAATCTTCTGGCAAATCCCTCCTTAGGCTTCCAAAGATCCTGAAGGAGAAGTGGTTTCTCATTGTCCCCCAGTGGTCGGAGGCACTCCGTTCGCCAGCGTTTGTCCAGCCCCTCAAACCTCCCAATGACATCACAGAGCAGGTACTCTCTGGCAGACGTCTTACTCACAGAGTAGCGCTCCAGGGCTTCTTTGACCAACTCCTGGGCACTAGAGCGCGGTGTGGCAAGGACACTTTTGTAGTTAGCGCCATTGCAGATATCGTTGCCAAAGATCTTAAGTATGCCCGGCGCAGAAAGCTGGATTGAGAGCTCAGAAGGATCGTCTAAAATGTCAACCGGGATATCGGCTGTCGACCTTCGTTCACGATAACTTAGCTTCCGGGATAAAGCCTGTGTGAAGGATCGCCGCTGCCTTTTCAGTTTGCCCTTTGATGGCTGGGACAGATTTGTTGTCAATTCATTAAACATGTTGTCAGATAAATGTGATCTGAAACTTGGAAAAAAAGAATTCATTAATAAACTGGCACAGCAACCTTACCGGTAGCAAATTAGCTTTTAAAAAAAATCTATTCCTAATTGCTTTATTTAAACCTCGCCTAAATACTTTACATATTTTCTAACACTTTCATTTTCCCAAAATGCAGAGACTAAATTTGAAACTAATCTACAACTTCTGGCTCCTCTTTTACAATCATTTAAAAACAGTTTACAATCTATAAAAGGCATAAGACAAGGGGGGGGGGGGGGGGTCTAATAATGTGCTTATTGACAAGATGCCGAAAGACATGTCCATTAACATGGCCTGAATGTTAGGAACTAAGAGCCAGTGGTCAAATAATGTGCAAGGATGATTAACTTTAAAAAGATACAGTAAGCGAGCTTTCCAAAATGTGATTAGAGCAGTGGTGGAGTTGCTGCCTCACAGCGCCTGAGACCCAGGTTCAATCCTGACCACAGGTGCCGTCTGTACGGAGTTTGTACTCTCTCCCTCCCCTATGTGACCACACGTGTTTTCTCAGGGAGCTTTGGTTTCCTCCCACATGCCAAAGACCTACAGGCTTGTAGTTTAATTGGCTTTGGTAAAATTGTAAATTGTCTCTGCGTGTAGGATAGTGCTAGTGTACGGGGTGATCGCTGGTTGGCCAGACTTGGTGGGCTGAAGGGCCTGCTTCTGCACTATATCTCTAAAGTCTAAACCGATACAGTTGGAGAGTGGTCATCTTAAATAGTGCTTTTGGGGAGAAGGAATAAATAATTGTCCCACATCCGATCATGTCCACACACATACTGCCACATTTAAATAGTGTCACACAGACATATACAGAGACAATTGCAGTGTTCCTTCCATGTAAAAAAAAACCCATTATTATTGTCTTCCAGGCATAGATTTCCCTTAACCATGAGTTAGACAGCAGATAGTTGGGGTTCCACCTTAGGTTCACAGTCTAACATGGCAAGCTGAAGGTAATATTTCTCCTTATGAGCCCTGGGGCAGCTGACCTCAAGACCCAAGAAATCACAGAGGTGGCCGTGAATTTACCTGCTACACAATGATCTTACAGTCTCCCATCAGCCTGCTCTCTCTTCTTGAAATGGATGCTCAGTCTCAGTTTATGTGCATGCATGCTGGCCGCTGCCACCCAAGGAAGTGCACCAGAGTAGAGCCATTTAACAAGGTACAGCCTGTCAGACAGATTACACAAGATGGCCAAGAGTTTGGATCAGTTATTCCCAGCTTTCCACAGGAGGTTGTTCAGAGATGCAAGAGCAATACTTGCACACCAGATATGACATGCACATCTGCTGTAGTTGGCACCAACATTACAGTGGTATATTGATTTATGTTACTTCAAGTAACCCTTGCTTTCCCTCTCACTCTGTCCCGGTCCTTTCCTAGTTCTCCGATTAGTTCTACTGTCCTCCTGATTAGACATATGTTGTCACCTTCTCCTCAGCTAACAATGAACCATTCTACATTTCCTTATCATCGTAGGCTTTGATCTGTCCTTTTTTAGCACCTAACCCTTCCATATCTCTAGGTCTCCATCTCCCCTGACTCAATCTGAAGAAAGAGCTCGACCCGAAACGTCACTCATTCCTTTTCTCCAGAGATGCTGCCTCTCCTGCTGAGTTACCCAGCATTTTGTGTTTATCTTTGGTGTAAACCAGCATCTGCAGTTCCTTCCTACCCATTTCAACATTACAGCAGATTCTAGATTGCATGGCCAATCCAGCACTGATCCCAGTCACTGCCTGAATCCCAGCCACAGTCTGAAGAAGGGTCTCAACTCGAAACATCACCCATTTCCTTTGCTCCATAGATGCTGCCTCACCCATTGAGTTTCTCCAGCATTTTTGTCCACCAGTCACTGCCAATGTAACTATGTTGTTAACAAAAGCACTTCAAATTCTTTTGCAAATATTTTATGACGAAGATGATAACATGATATATAGACACACTGAACTTTTATCTCCTGTTCTGTATTTTGCTTACAATATTCTGTTGTGCTGCAGCAAGCAAGAATTTCATTGTCCTATCTGGACACATGACAATAAACTCTCTTGACTCTTGAGGTTTCAGTAAACATCAGCCCATCTTTGATACACTAAAACAACTCCACTCCAAAGACGTGCAGATATGTAGGTTAATTGGCTCGGTGTATGTGTAAATTGTCCCTAGTGTGAGTACGATATTGTTAATGTGCAGGGATCGCTGGTCGGCACGGACTCGGACTAAACTAAACTGTGAGGTTAATAATCCTAAACTACGCAAAAGTTGCCATCTTTCAAACAAAAATGTAGTTGATAAATAAATTAAAAAACCGTTATTATGTAATCCATCAGAAAACTAAGCCACAACTTGAAATAAAATTGGAGCAGTATTCACAAGAATAGAAATTTAGGTCACTTTATTTTGAAAGTGTAGATGCTTCCGTTAGGTAGTGGCTCACTCTCGGGGGGGGTTCATTCTTGTACTTTTTTCAGCTCTAAATTCTCCTGTTGTGCCATCTTCATTGTCCCATTTTTCTGGATAATTTTTGCCCTGATGTCATTTAAAATTAGCATTGTCGAGAATGCGCCTTGAAGTCAAATTTGCTTCCCCCTTCCCTTGCATATATGGGTACGAAATTAAAAACACACATATTATATTACATATATATTATATACATATATACATATACACACACCTATATTATATACAGTTTATTTTTCATTTATTATATTGTTTACAGAGTACTATGCTTACATATATGTTGTGAGAAAGTGAGAATTTCATTATATATACAGTGCCTTCCATAATGTTTGGGACAAAGACCCATCATTTATTTATTTGCATTTGTACTCCACAATTTGAGCTTTGTAACAGAAAAATATCACATGTGGTTAAAGTGCACATTGCAGGTTTTAATAAAGGTCATTTTTATACATTTTGTTTTCACCATGTAGAAATTGCAGCTAGGTTTATATATAATCCCCCTCATTTCAGGGCACCACATTGTTTGGGACACAGCAATGTCATGTAAATTAAAGTAGTCATGTTTAGTATTTTGTTGCATATCCTTTGCTTGCAATGACTGCTTGAAGTCTGCGATTCATGAACATCACCAGTTGCTGGGTGTCTTCTCTGGTGATGCTCTGCCAGGCCTGGATTGCGGCCATCTTTAGCTTATGCTTGTTTTGGGGGCTAGTCCCCTTCAGTTTTCTCTTCAGCATATAAATGGCATGCTCAATTGTGTTCAGATCAGGTGATTGACTTGGCCACTCAAGAATTGACCATTTTTAGCTTTGAAAAACTCCTTTGTTGCTTTAGCAGTATGTTTGGGATCATTGTCTTGCTGTAGAATGAACCCATCGGCCAATGAGTTTTGAGGCATTTGTTTGAACTTTAGCAGATAGGACATGTCTATACACTTTGGAATTCATTACGCTACTACCATCAGCAGTTGTATCATCAATTAAGATAAGTGTGCCAGTACCTTCAACAGCAATACATACCAGTCCATAACACCCCCACCACCGTGTTTCACAGATGAGATGTTATGCTTTGGATCTTGGGCAGTTCCTGCTCTCCTCAATACTTTGCGCTTGCCATCACTCAGATTTAAGTTAATCTTTGTCTCATCTGTCCACAAGACCTTTTCCCAGAACTGTGGTTGCTTTTTTAAGTATTTCTTGGCAAACTGTAACCTGGCCATCCTATTTTTGCGGCTAACCAGTGGTTTACATGTTGCAGTGTAGCCTCTGTATTTCTGTTCATGAAGTCTTCTGCGGATAGTGGTCATTGACAAATCTACACCTGACTCCCGAAGAGTATTTCTGATCTGTCAGACAGGTGTTTGGGGATTTTTCTTTATTATAGAGAGAATTCTTCTGTCATCAGCTGTGGAGGTCTTCCTTGGCCTGCCTGTCCATTTGTGATTAGTAAGCTCACCAGTGCTCTTTCTTCTTAATGATGTTCTAAATAGTTGATTTTGGTAAGCCTAAGGTTTGGCTGATGTCTCTAATGGTTTTATTCTTGTTTCTCAGTCTCATAATGGCTTCTTTGACTTTCATTGGCACAACTTTGGTCCTCATGTTGATAAAAATTTAAAGGTGATGGAAAGACTAGGTGCTGAGAGTTGAGAGCTTTCTTATATTTGCATTAAGAAGACAATTAAACACACCTGAGCAATTACAAATGCCTGTGAAGCCAAGTGTCCCAAACATTATGGTGACCTGAAATGGGGGGACTACGTATAAACACTGCTGTAATTTATACATGGTGAAGCCAAAATGTATAAAAATGGCCTTTAATAAAATCTGACAATGTGCACTTTAACCCCATGTGATTTTTTTTCTGTTATAAATCCTCAAATTGTGGAGTACAGTGGCAAATAAATAAATGATGGGTCGTTGTCCCAAACATTATGGAGGGCATGGTACATGCATACAAATACACACTTATATATTCATACATATATACATATGCATAAAACAAACAGAAGCTAAGTGTAAAAATACAAAACTAAGTCTATGTTGTTCAGAGCTTATTTGGAGATTGGAATGTTTAACCTAACTGTCACTGAATGTCGTTGTCACTTGCGGGCAGAGCACCAAGGCAAATGACTTGTATGTGAATACTTGGCCAATAAATGTATTCATTCATTAATAGCCTGATGGCTGTAGGGAAGAAGCTGGACTATATAAAAGAAAGGCACAAAATGCTGGAGTAAATTAGAGGGTCAGGCAGCATCTCTGCATGCAACCCAGTCCTTCTCTCCAGAGATGCTGCCTGTCCCGTTGAGTTACACCAGCATTTTATGTCTGCCTGCAGAGATGCTGCCTGTCCCGCTGAGGGCTGAGTTACTTCAGCACTTTGTGTCTGTCTTCGGTGTAGACCAGCATTTGCAGTTCCTTCCTACACACCTCTTCCACTCTCTGCCCAAGTTTGTTTGAAACGCAAAAACAAAATGCACTGAGTGCTGGAGTAACTCAGTGGGCCAGGCAGCATCTCTGGAGAGAAGGAATGGGATGCATCCAGATATGCTGCCTGTCCCACTGAATTAATCCAGCATTTTGTGTGTGTCAGCGGAGATGCTGCCTGTCCCGCTGAGTGGCCCCAGCATTTTGTGTGTGTCTGCGGAGATGCTGCCTGTCCCGCTGAGTGGCCCCAGCATTTTGTGTGCGTGTGTGTGTGTGTCTGCAAAGAGTGGTGGCGCGCGTGCCCGCGGCGGCTGCGGGTCGGGAGCGCGCACAGTCTCCCATAGCAACGGGCCAAGCCGTCCCTCTCCCGGGCCTCACACACCCCTCTCTCCCCTTTATTACCCCCCTTCATGGTGTGTGACATTCACCTCACTGTAAACTCGCCCTTGTTTCTGGTTTATTATGTAGTTTACAGAGCACCGTGTTTACAGGCGCTGCTGCCAGGGGAATCCCACTGTTCTATCTGGGACATTGATTATTATTGACCAAGAAAACACTGACTGTCTTCACTCTGACCCGACCTAGTTTTATTTTCTCTTCCCTCACGTTTGTCGCTTTAAAAAAAAAAAAAATTGCGTCTCTATTTGTTGCATTGGGGGAATCTCCTCCAACTAAAATAAATAAACTGGACTTAGTCTCTATTGCATTTATTATACCCCCTTCAAACACACAGCCACAGTTCACAAAGCCCTCACTCACCTCTTTATTTGCCTCTTGCTCCCTCTCCGCCAGGATATGTGTGGAGACGTGCCATCGCCCTCGCTTCTGTCACCTATCTCCCCCTCTCTCCTCGCTGTCCAGGTGACCGAGTGATCATCCCGCCCCCCGAGCGCTCACGGAAAGAGCCGAGCGGGCCTTCGTCCACCTCCTCCTCCCCGCTCCACCTGTTCCCGAGGGGGGGGGGGGGGGTGGGAGGCGCTCACGCTCACGGAAAGAGCCGAGTCGAGCGCCGACACTCGCCCTCTGCCGTCCGCTCCACCTGTTCCCGGAAAGAGCCGAGCGGCCGCCCCCCTCCCCCCGAGTGTTGACGGCAACCCTCGAACCAAGGAGCTGCCGGGCCCAAGCCTCACGCCATTGTTGCCACCTGCTGGTAGTAACGGTACCTGGCAGCAATTTGCCTCGAGAGGCCCTTCAGCCCATCCCGAACCCTTACCACCGTTAGTTCAACGGTTCGATGCTTCTTTATTGGCACGTGTAGCTTGGTGGGGGGGGGGAGTAATCCCATCGTTTTCCTTTCAAGGGGTTGGACAGGCTAGATACAGGAAGACTGTTCCCGATGTTGGGGAAGTCCAGAACAAGGGGTCACAGTTTAAGGATAAGGGGGAAGTCTTTTAGGACCGAGATGATAAAAACATTTTTCACACAGAGAATGTTGAGTCTCTGGAACTCTCTGCCACAGAAGGTAGTTGAGGCTAGTTCATTGGCTATATTTAAGAGGGAGTTAGATGTGGCCCTTGTGGCTAGAGGGATCAGGGGGTATGGAGAGAAGGCAGGTACGGGATACTGAGTTGGATGATCACCCATGATCATGTTGAATGGCGGTGCAGGCTCAAAGGGCCGAATAGCCTACTCCTGCGCCTATTTTCTATGTTTCTAAGTGTTTATCTGATTATCTTTTATTGCGTTAACTTGCATTTTTTAATTGAATAACCCAGCGGGTCAGGCAGCTTCTCCGAAGAACATGGAAAGATGATGTTTTGGGTCAAGACCCTTCTTCAGAAACATGACCCGAAAAGTAACCTATCCGGAGATCCCACCTGATCTACTCTGCCACTTTGTGTCATTTTTTTCCAGAGTTTGAATGTATGCTTCAGTAACTCAAAGGAGTTTTGTTGAAGACAAAGTTTTGGGTTAGGACTCGACAATAGGTGCAGAAGTAGGCCATTCAGCCCTTCGAGCCAGCACCGCCAATCAATGTGATCATGGGTGATCATCCCCTATCATTGAGAAAGGTCCTGACCCAAAACGTGACCTGTCCATACCCTCTACTGATGTTGCCGGACCTGCTGAGGTCCCCCAACACATTGTGTTTGTGCTCTGATCTCACAATGCTAAGTTGAAGCTTAAATACTCTCAATTGGATCAATTTACTGGAAAGAGCTAAAATCTGGAAAAATCCGCAAAAAAAACTATTCAGGAAGATATCATAATGCACCCAGCAACGACTGGCGAACGATGGGAATCAAGTCAAGCATCAACTTTCCAGGTTATAATTAGTAAGTTCATTAATTGCTTTTGAAGCATGTTCTTCTTCTTCTTCTTGCGTATGGCGTGCACAGTCAAAAGTTGTAGGACAACTTGTGAAGCATGTTGTTTTCCATGAAAGGATGAATGTGTCAGAAATATTTTCAGCAACCTTTTGACATTTGTTTTGGAGCTTGCTAACTGGTCTGTTGATCAATCTATTTCCTTTCCATTGAAGGGTCAAACAATCCCTAATCCAAAACATGCGTCCAACAACTCATACAAATTTCTCCAGATGCTCTTTAGATTCTGGAGTAGTTCCTGAGGATTGGTGGGTAGCTAATGTAACCCCACTTTTTAAAAAGGGAGGGAGAGAGAAAACGGGCAATTACAGACCAGTGCAGATAGCTATTAATGATTATGATATAGTTGGGATCACGGAGACATGGCTCCAGGGTGACGTAGGCTGGGAGCTGAACATCCAGGGATATTCAATATTCAGGAGGGATAGAGAGAAAGGAAAAGGAGGTGGGGTAGCGTTTCTGGTTAGAGAGGAGATTAATGCAATGGAAAGGAAGGACATTAGCTTGGAGGATATGGAATCGGTATGGGTAGAGCTGCGAAACACTAAGGGCAGAAAACGCTGGTGGGTGTTGTGTACAGGCCACCTAACAGTAGTAGTGAAGTTGGGGATGGTATCAAACAGGAAATTAGAAATGCGTGCGACAAAGGCAAAACGGTTATAATGGGTGACTTCAATCGACATATAGATTGGGTGAATCAAATTGGCAGGGGTGCTGAGGAAGAGGATTTCTTGGAATGTATGCGGGATAGTTATCTAAATCAACATGTAGAGGAACCAACGAGAGAGCAGGCTATTTTAGACTGGGTTTTGAGTAATGAGGAAGGGGTAGTTACCAGTCTTGTTGTACGTGGCCCCTTGGGCAAGAGTGGTCATAATATGGTTGAGTTCTTCATTAGGATGGGGAGTGACATCATTAAATCAGAAACAATGGTTCTGAACTTAAAAAAAGGTAACTTTGAGGGTATGAGACGTGAATTGGCCAAGATTGACTGGAAATTAATTCTAAAAGGGTTGATGGTGGATATGCAATGGAAGACATTTAAAGATTGCATGGATGAACTACAAAAATTGTTCATCCCAGCTTGGCAAAAGAATAAATCAGGGAAGGTGGTGCATCCGTGAATAACAAGGGAAATCAGGGATAGTATCAAAGCAAAGGATGATGCATACAAAGTAGCCAGAAAAAGCAGCATACCAGAGGACTGGGAGAAATTCAGAGACCAGCAGAGGAGGACAAAGGGCTTAATTAGGAAAGGAAAAATAGATTATGAAAGAAAACTGGCAGGGAACATAAAAACTGTCTGCAAAAGTTTTTATAGATATGTGAAGAGAAAGAGATTAGTTAAAACAAATGTAGGTCCTTTGCAGTCAGAGACAGGTGAGTTGATCATGGGGAACAAGGATGTGGTGGACCAATTGAATAACTACTTTGGTTCCGTCTTCATTAAGGAAGACATAAATAACCTGCCGGAAATAGCAGGGGACCACGGGTCAAAGGAGGAATTGAGTGAAATCCAGGTTAGTCGGGAAGTGGTGTTGGGTAAATTGAATGGATTAAAGGCCGATAAATCCCCAGGGCCAGATAGGCTGCATCCCAGAGTACTTAAGGAAGTAGCTCCGGAATTAGTGGATGCATCAGTGATAATCTTTCAAAACTCTTTAGATTCTGGAGTAGTTCCTGAGGATTGGCGGGTAGCAAACGTAACCCCTCTTTTTAAGAAGGGAGGGAGAGAGAAAACGGGGAATTACAGACCAGTTAGTCTAACTTCGGTAGTGGGGAAACTGCTAGAGTCAGTTATTATAGATGGGATAGCAGCACATTTGGAAAGTGGTGAAATCATTGGACAAAGTCAGCATGGATTTACAAAAGGTACATCATGTCTGACGAATCTTGTGGAATTTTTCGAGGATGTAACTAATCGCGTGGATAAGGGAGAACCAGTGGATGTGGTGTATCTGGACTTCCAGAAGGCTTTCGACAAGGTCCCACATAAGAGATTAGTATACAAACATAAAGCATACGGCATTGGGGGTTCAGTACTGATGTGGATAGAGAACTGGCTGGTAAACAGGAAGCAAAGAGTAGGAGTAAACGGGTCGTTTTCACAATGGCAGGCAGTGACTAATGTGGATAAATGTGAGGTTATCCACTTTGGTGGCAAAAACAGGAAAGCAGACTATTATCTAAATGGTGGCCGATTAGGAAAAGGGGAGATGCAGCGCGACCTGGGTGTCATGGTACATCAGTCATTGAAAGTAGGCATGCAGGTGCAGCAGACATGAAGAAAGCGAATGGTATGTTAGCTTTCATAGCAAGAGGATTTGAGTATAGGTGTAGGGAGGTTCTACTTCAGTTGTACAGGGTCTTGGTGAGACCACACCTGGAGTATTGCGTACAGTTTTGGTCTCCAAATCTGAGGAAGGACATTATTGCCATAGAGGGAGTGCAGAGAAGGTTCACCAGACTGATCCCTGGGATGTCAGGACTGTCTTATGAAGAAAGACTGGATAGACTCGGTTTATACTCTCTAGAATTTAGGAGATTGAGAGGGGATCTTATAGAAACGTACAAAATTCTTAAGGGGTTGGACAGGCTAGATGCAGGAAGATTGTTCCTGATGTTGGGGAAGTCCAGGACAAGGGGTCACAGCTTAAGGATAAGGGGGAAATCCTTTAAGACCGAGATGAGAAATACTTTTTTCACACAGAGAGGGGTGAATCTCTGGAACTCTCTACCACACAGTAGTTGAGGCCAGTTTATTGGCTATATTTAAGAGGGAGTTAGATGTGGCTCTTGTGTCTAAGGGGATCAGAGGGTATGGAGAGAAGGCAGGTACGGGATACTGAGTTGGATGATCAGCGATGATCATATTGAATGGCGGTGCAGGCTCGAAGGGCCGAATGGCCTACTCCTGCACCTAATTTCTATGTTTCTGTGTTAGTCTAACATCGGTGGTGGGGGAAATGCTAGAGTCAGTTATTAAAGATGGGATAGCAGCACATTTGGAAAGTGGTGAAATCATTGGACAAAAGTCAGCATGTATTTATGAAAGGTAAATCATGTCTGACGAATCTTATAGAATTTTTCGAGGATGTAACTAGTAGAGTGGATAAGGGAGAACCTGTGGATGTGTTGTATCTGGACTTTCAGAAGGTTTTCGACAAGGTCCCACATAAGAGATTAGCATACAAACTTAAAGCACATGGTATTGGGGGTTCAGTGTTGATGTGGATAGAGAACTGGCTGGCAGACAGGAAGCAAAGAGTAGGAGTAAAGGGTCATTTTCAGAATGGCAGGCAGTGACTAGTGGGGTACCGCAAGGCTCAGTGCTGAGACCCCAGCTATTTACAATATATATTAATGATCTGGATGAGGGAATTCAATGCAACATCTCCAAGTTTGCGGATGACACGAAGCTGGGGGGCAGTGTTAGCTGTGAGGAGGATGCTAGGAGGCTGCAAGGTGACTTGGATAGGTTGGGGGAGTGGGCAAATGCGTGGCAGATGCAGTATAATGTGAATAAATGTGAGGTTATCCACTTTGGCCGCAAAAACAGGAGGGTAGACGATTATCGGAACGGTGGTCGATTAGGAAAGGGGGAGATGCAACGAGACCAGGATGTCATGGTACACCAGTCATTGAAAGTAGGCATGCAGGTGCAGCAGGCTGTGAAGAAAGCGAATGGTATGTTGGCATTCATAGCAAAAGGATTTGAGTACAAGAGCAGGGAGGTTCTACTGCAGTTGTACAGGGTCTTGGTGAGGCCACACCTGGAGTATTGTGTACAGTTTTGGTCTCCTAATCTGAGGAAAGACATTCTTGCCATAGAGGGAGTACAGAGAAGGTTCACCAGACTGATTCCTGGGATGGCAGGACTTCCATATGAAGAAAGACTGGATAGACTCGGCTTGTACTCACTGGAATTTAGGAGATTGAGGGGGGATCTTATAGAGATTTACACAATTCTTAAGGGGTTGGACAGGCTAGATGCAGGAAGATTGTTCCCAATGTTCGGGAGGTCCTGAACAAGTGGTCACAGTTTAAGGATAAGGGGGAAGTCTTTTAGGACCGAGATGAGAAGATCATTTTTCACACAGAGAGTGGCGAGTCTGTGGAATTCTCTGTCACAGAAGGTAGTTGAGGCCAGTTCATTGGCTATATTTAAGAGGGAGTTAGATGTGGCCCTTGTGGCTAAAGGGATCAGGGGGTATGGAGAGAAGGGAGGTACAGGATACTGATTTGGATGAATAGCCATGATCATATTGAATGGCTCGAAGGGCTGAATGGCCTACTCTTGCACCTATTTTCTATGATTCTATGCACTGTAGACAGCATCCTGTCGGGTTGCATCACAGCTTGGTTTGGGATCGACTCTGTCCATGACTGTAAGAACTTGCAGTGAGTTCTGGATATAACCCTGTCCATCACACAGACCAGACTGCTTCATTTGCATCTCTTTTTAATTAAAAAAAAATTAAGTAATAGGTGCAGGAGTAGGCCATTCGGCCCTTCGAACCAGCACCAACATTCAATGTGATCATGGCTCATGATTGTGATCATCCACAATCAGTACCCCATTCCTGCCTTCTCCCGATATCCCTGGATTCCACTAGCCCTAAGAGCTCTATCTAACTGTTGAATGCATCCATTAAGGCAGAGAATTGCACAAATTCACAACTCTCTGTGTGAAAAAGTGTTTCCTCATCACAGTTCTAAATGGCCTACCCCTTATTCTTAAACTGTGGCCCCTGGCTCTGGACACCCCCACCTTCGGGAACATGTTTCGTGCATCTAGCGTGTCCAATCCCTTAACAATTTTATGTTTCTATAAGAACCCCTCTCATCCTTCTAAATTCCAGTGAATACAAGCCCAGTCGCTCCATTCTTTCATCATATGACAGTCCCGCCATCCCGGGAATTAACCTTGTGAACCTACGCTGCATTCGCTCAATAGCAAGAATGTCCTTCCTCAAATTCGGAGAGCAAAACAGCACATCTTGGGAAAGCAGACAAGGACTTTTCCTTCTCATGTCATTTTTCTCTACCTGCTCCCATCGAGCAGAAGATACAGAAGCTTGAAAGCGCACACCACCAGACTCTTCCACCCTGTTATCAGATGGTCCTTCTATAAGATAGGGTATTATCCCAATTTTCCAACCTATCTCATTGTGAACATTGAACTTTTTCCTCTGAAACTATTATTCTACAGTGCTGAGAAACTATATTCTGCACTTTGGTATTTTTCTCTTCACATTACCCATTGTACCTGAGTTTGGCTTGATTATATTCATGTATAATATTATCTGATTAGATTAGATAGCATGCAAACCAAAGATTTTCACTGGAACTTGGTAAATGTGACAATATAATAAATCTAAAGCTTTCTTCAGTCACTCAGATGACAACACGGTCCATAAGGTGTTATATTTAATCTCCATATATTATTAGGACTAACAATTGAAATAATTATGTTATCTTGAATATAAAACACACAAATAGCCAATTAACACAGACATACACAGTTGCAGAATCATTTAATACATATTTTAATCAGATCTAGGATCAGTATCAAAGCTTCATAGGACGTGTAAATCATGCCAAATTAACATTGAACAATACAAAAGAGTAACAAGGCAGAGTGGAGATCTCTCCAAGTTATAGGCAGATCGGTTAGAAGTTCCTGAAGTGAGTTAGACAGAACATTTTCCTCTATTTTTCTTTCTGGGCAGAATGAGGGGAATTCCCTTTCTTGGAATCAACAGCAGCAGGTGAACTACAATCCCCATAATGCACCACGTGTTTGCCCATGTATTGAGTAACCATAGACATTTCTGCAGAGTATTCTCTGGTCACGGTTTGAGGTGCAATTTGGTTATATAAAAACATCAATGCTGCAGAAACATTATATATGTATCACCAACATTATTTTAAGGAAAGCACGTTGCAATTTCATTTTTCACATACACAATTCGTGCAAATTTGTACACAAACTTGCCAGGCCTCAACAAAACCTTGTTGAGACATTCAACAAAGTAAGATTGATAATGTCAACTGAGTTCCTCCAGGAAGAATGGACTTAATCTCAGAATTGTCTGGATTAAACTATCGAATCTACTCCATGATGCGGTATGGGACAGGATTTTGGCACCATGGAGAATTCAATATTCTCTTTGTTAGTGGTTTTTAAAACAATCTCACCCAGTGAACAAATCAAGTTAACAAATTAACATACAGCAGGAATTCGTTAAAAAGTACAAAATAGTTGCAATTATAAAAAGATAATATCCTTGTCTGGCTTGAAAATACTTGTACACACAGGAAATTTGGTTTCCCTCTGAATCAGACACTCTTAATTCTTTTTTCAAGTGATTAAATTAATTATTCCTTGGTAATTACTCAGCCAGAGATTTATTTTCTAATTTTACTACGCTGGAAGTCAAATGCCTTTGTGTGTTACTTCAAAGGAATTATTAACCTCTTTATTTTAAATGGGTTAATGACTGCATTAAAATAGTATGCGGAACAATTTAACAATGAGAGGTTATTAACCTGCACAATGTCAAGGAAAATGAAAGTCCCTGGGCATTTCATGAAACACTGAAAGAATAATACTGCATTACTAATACCTTCGGTGATGCCAGTCTTGATTATAAAGCAAAATGCTTATCTTCCACCCTTTGGTCCCCTCTTCAACTCTAGCTTTTTTACACCCATATCCCAGTTTAAGAACAGCTTCTTCCCCATAACCAGCAGATTCCTGAACACTGCAAAAGACTAACTAAACTTTGATCGATGAACTGTTTTGGTTGCATTAAGGACTTCACCCATTTTGCTCTGATATTGATGTTTTTAATTTTTTTTTTTGTGTGCGTTTATTATGATATCAATGAGTACTGTGTTTACAGGCCCATTATGGTGTTGCAAGTAAGAATTTAATTGTTCATTTCGGACATACGTTACAGGTCCACCACCAATTTTCCAGCAACTGGTGGTTCCGGTACCTCCTTTAATCTGAACAAAATTACAAGAGCACCCTTCAAATCCACCCTATCATAATGTGAGCCTAGGCCAGGTGAGGCGACCGATCTCGACCTCACCGGGACTTCCGCAGCTGATCGGCGGATTTAATTTGCCCCCCAGGGCTCTGGAACTCCGGCCTGCCCGGAGCCGACAAATCCGTTCCCATGGCCGACTTTGCAGGCCGGGATCCTGCAGTTTCCTGAAGCAGGATGTCACATCTTTGCCAACATCAACATATCTCCAATTCTACCAAAGTAATTCAACTATATTCTGCACTCTGCATGTTCCATTTTACCCTCCTTACTGTATTTGAGTTTACGTATAGTGTTATCTGATTTAGTTTAGCTTAGACATACAGCATGGGAGCAGGCCCTTTGGCCCACCATGCCAACTAGTGAGCACCCGTTCATCCTAGCCGTAGGCTACCCAATTTTCTCATCCACTCCCTACACATTTGAGGCAGTTTACAGAGGCCAGTTAACTTACAAACCCACAGGTCATTGAGGTGTGAGAGGAAACCGGAGCACCTGGAAGAAACCCACGTGGTCACAGGGAGAATGTGCAAACTCCACACAGACAGCACCCGAGGTCAGGATTGAACCTGGGTTTCTGGCGCTGTGAGTCAGCAGCTCGTACAACTGCGCTGCCCTATTGACTGGATAGCATGTAAAATAAAGCTTTTCACTGTAACTCGATACACGGGACAATAATAAACCGAAACCTACTCCAGATACTTCATGGGTTTTCAACCTTTCAAGTTTCAAGCGAATCCCTCTCATAATGAGCTTCATAATTAATAGAGACCCTTCTAGAAAATATGATCTGCACACACTCTTTTCACAGAAAAATATCATTTAAGATGTAACTGTATCTAACAGAAGACACAGCCAATAATAAACCAATGTTGTGCAGCTCTGATAACGAGTGCAGTCAAGTTGACACGGATATTTGTACACATGTGGAGATGTTTGTGAGTTTAATACTGGCCAAGGAACTGGTACTTCGGTGCTAAGAGGTAGGTGAAGAGCCTTGGACAATCTGGCATTGACCTTCACTCATCGATTGCATGACCCAGAGATTGTGGCAAGGTCTCGTTATTGTTGCCGTGGTTTGTCCCATAAGTAACGTCCATCACAGGTCACCATCTGAACACATGAATGTCTTCATCTCCAGGACTGCGGGCGGTACAGGTACCTCCAGATGGCGTAGTAATGGATCCCTGCTCCGATCGCCACAAAGAGGTGCCAGATTGCGTGCGCAAATGGAATGCGCCCGTCGCTCTTGAAGAACAACATTCCCAGGGAGTAGAAGAAACCACCCACCAGCAGTTCAAACAGTCCTTCAGTGTTAGGCTGACTCAAGAGAACAAAAAAAAAAGACCTTTATTTCAATAAACCATTTTGCTAACGGAACAGTGTAGCACAGGAACAGGCCCTTCGGCCCACAATGTCCATGCTCAATGTGATGCCAAGTTAAACTAATCCCCTCTGCCTGCAGGTGATCCATATTCTTCAAATCCCAACATATCCATGTGCCGATCCAAAAGCCTCTTAAATGCCACTATCGTATTTGCCTCCACCGTCGCCCCTGGCAGCGCGTTCCAGGCACCCACCACTCTCCGTGTAAAAAAAACTTGCCCCGCACATTTCTCCTTTAAAACTTTGCCCCTGTCACCTTAAAGCTACACCCTCTGGACTTTGCATTTCCACTCTGGGAAATATATTTTAACTGTCTACAAAGATAGACACAAAGTGCTGGAGTAACTCAGCGGGTCAGGGAGCATCTCTGGAGAAAATGAACGGGTGATGTTTTGGGTTGGAATCCCTCTTCGGACATTTGTGCCGAACATCTGCAGTTCTTTGTTTCTAACTGTCTACAATATCTATACCTCTCATAATTTTATATACTTCTATCAGGTCTCCCCTCAGCCTCCGACGTTTCAGAGATAACAATCCAACTCTGTCCAACCTCTCCTTATAGCTAATACTCACTAATCCAAGCAATTCCTTGTCAATATTATAATTAAATTGCATGCACCTTTTTAGGCGAAGCAGATGGCCGAACTTGTAATTTATAAATTTGCACTTTGGCAGCTGTCCCCTCGCCAAACGTCAAAGAACATCAACAGTTTTCATGAACATGATCAAAACAATTTGCAAGGTAGTTGTAATGCATCATTTTGAGCACAGCATGCTCCCATGAGTAGGAATCACTTAATAATTTGATCATTCATTTTAATTCAGAGCTAAATGAGAAATGAATGTTTTAAAGACAAATATATATATATTTCTCATTTCTCATTTAGCTCCGAATTAAAATGAATGATCAAATTATTAAGTGATTCCTACTCATGGGAGCATGCTGTGCTCAAAATGATGCATTACAACTACCTTGCAAATTGTTTTGATCATGTTCATGAAAACTGTTGATGTTCTTTGAAGTTTGGCGAGGGGACAGTTGCTAAAGTGCAAATTTATAAATTTATATATATATTGATAGTATATATATATATGTATAGTATCAATAAATTCCATTTCTGACTGGTTTCTGGAGGCTTCGACACAACCATTCCATTGTTTAAAATTAAGAAACAATTGTGCCTCTGTACAATTGTTCTGCACAATTCCACTACAGGAAGAGTGTGGGCGTTTGGAGAGGGTGCAGAAGAGGTTAACCAGAATGCTGCCTGGATTAGTGGGTATTAGCTACAAGGAAAGGTTGAAGAAACTTGGATTATTTTCTCTAGAATGCCGGAAGTTGAAAGGAGATATGATAGATGTTGAGGCATCGATAAGGTAGACAGTCAGACAGTCCAAAGGGTGAAAATGTCAAAGACTAGTGGGCTTAGCTTTACGGTGAGAGGGGGCAAGTTTAATGGAGCCGGGTAGTGCGAGTTTCTTTACACATAGTGAGGAAGGTGTGTAGATCGCGCTGCCTGGGGTGGTGGTGGAGGTGCCATGATAGTGGCATTTAAGTGGCTTTTAGATGGATATGCAAGGAATGGAGATATATGGATCACATGCTGGCAGATGAGGTTTGTTTATCTTGACATCATGTTACACATGGACATTGTGGGCCAAAGGACATTGTGGGCATCACTGCATGAGAAAGATAAATAAATAGACAAAGTATTAAAAATACCGTCACACCAAATGGATCAGTTTTGGAACTTCTTACCATGGAGAGAATGACGAGTGCAGGAAAGATGCCCATCACCATGTAGCACATCATTTCCACGATTTTGTACCTGCAAAGAGGCCAGAGGGACAGGGATGGGGTGAAGAGAATTTTGAGAATGAATATATTGGATACATCAAGAGTGAACTTAGGCGCGAGTGTAACAACATTTAAAACACATTTGAACAAGTACGTGGATAGGGAAGGTTTAGAGGGATAGGGTAATGGGCAATTAGTCGGCATGGGCAAGTTAGGCTGAAGGGCCTGTTTCCATGCTGTACGTGGGTATGTTACAAAAATTACCTTGAGCAGCGCTGCTGTTCTGCCACTCCCCGTGTGCGTGACTTTGGCGCCTTTCAGAGGGGGGTGTGTTTAAAGTGCCATATTTCCACAGACTGGGCAAATCAATCCACGTCAGGGGATTTCATTGCTGAAGGAAAATCGCTCCGACATTTGATTTATGAAGGTATTTTTAAATTACTTAGATTAAATTAATTAGATTATTTATTAGCTAGAGTAATTTAAAAACCATTTTCTAAAGCCGTGAGCGCCGACAACAGGAAGGATTTTACGTAGGGGAGAAAATAAAGTACAGTTTATTTTTACATTAAAACGTGGTTTTTATGATATCTTTATATCTTTATTTCAAACGATTAATAAAAGAGACTAAAGAAAATACGAAAATGAATAAATAAAAATTATATATATACACATATATATACACATAAATACATATATATATATACGTACACATACACACATACGTGCATACATAAATTAAAAAATCAAAAGCCAATTTCAACATAATACACATTAGACTCGTTCGAAAAGGGATAGGAAGAAGCCTATGCTTGTCAAGTCCTACCCCCATTCTTCACCATTAACAAATGCAAAATTCAATAAAATAAACTAAACGGACAATTCAAATAAAACTACTCCAATCAAGCTATGAATAAAAAAAAACAAAAAAAGAAGAGAACAAAAGAACAAGCACCATAAACACCTGTGAGATTTACATTCTCCTTCCTCATCACTGTACTTTTCAAGGATATATCTTTTATACATTTTTTTAAATTGCATTATATTCATACTTTGTTTAATCGTTTCGTCAAGACCATTCCACCCCACAAATGGAAATACACGTACTTTTTAAATGGGTCCGAGCATAATGCTGTTTCAAGTTTAGTTTCCCTCTAAAGTTACAACCCCCATATCCGTCTTTGAACAGTTTTTGTATGTTTACAGGTAGCAGTTTATTTTTTGCTTTATAAATTATTTGTGCATAGTCTTAAATTCTACCAGATCCTTAATCTTTACGGTGTGTAATTTTAAATACAGTATATTGGTGTGGTCATGATATCCTACATTGTTTACTATACAAATAGCTCTTTCTTGTAGTGTGCTTAGTGATTGTAAGGTGGTTTTGTAGGTGTTGCCCCATACTTCCACACAGTAATCTAAATATGGTAACACAAGTGAGCTGTACAAGTGAGTCTTTAGGAAGCCTTTAATCACATTTTCATGTTGCAAAATGGGGACAAAAAAAAAAAATGTATGAACCGGCAGTATTTTTCCCGCCGACTTCACCGCAAACCGCAACGTTCTAATCCACCGCATTCCACTAAAACCCACTCGCAAGTTGATTTAAATGGCCATTAATTTACAGGAATTAAACACTAAATTCCTTCCATTTGGCCTATAAATTCATGAAAATGAGATTTAAAAATCATGTTATATTGTGAATTATTGTGTGAATGTTATTTGGACACTTAAGGCAATTTAAAAATGTTTATCTTTTCTTAAGAAATGGATAGATGTTTAGATCTAGTAATTGAATTTTGTAATTAGCTACAATTAGGTAACTAACTAATTATATGCTTTAATTTCAGGTCATCCAACTAATATTGTTTCATATTTGTTTCATAATGCTTCAATCTATAACAACTGAAAATTTAATTGAGTTCTCTTAATTTTTAAGAAAGTTATAGACTTTTGACTGTTCTAGATCACAGCTTTTGTGTTAAGTCAATGTAAAGGCAATTTCCTTAGACAAGATGCTAATTTCAGAGTATGAAAATGGCCATAACTTTTTTAATACTGAAGATATGAAAGTGAATTAGGTGTCAAATTAAACTTCTTTTTATGCTTTATCTGATGGGATAAATTGCAGACTTGATTTTTTTAATCTCAAAATTTTGTAACATTGCTACTGTAGGACTATGATTATGATCACCTTCCTGCAAATTTTAATTCAGTATCTTGATTAAACAACATAAAGTTTGTAAATGGACCAACCAAAGGAGGAAGAGGTCAAAGGGAAAGTGAGTCATAGAAGATTGCAGTGAACCAGAGAAAAATCAGATGAAGGCCAGAGTGCCTTCAATGTAATGGGACTTTATAACAGGCGATCTTTCTCGTTCTCACTCTCCCAGCCAGCGAAGGATAGAGCAAGCTCCAGAGATGCTGCCTGTCCCATTGAGTTACTCTAGCATTGTGTGTCTATCTGAAGGTATTGATTGCAGCCAATGCAAAAATCACAAAGCACAATGTCTAATAACGAAGGCAATGAATGAACGTGAGAAAACAGGTTGTAATAATATTGGAATATAGGAGTGAAGAATGTTGAAAGGGGATTTACTGATGGTGGAGTTTTATGTATTGCAATTCATAAGGAAACTGATGACGCACTGACATTTAGATGATTTGTTAGGAGGCAAGAGCATGTTTTATATCGAGGAATGTTAATTGTATCGAGGCTGATTGTAACCATGGTCCATTAACTTCAAACGGGCCAGCATTAAAATGGCTCCATCTGAACCAAAATAATTTGCACAAATAAATGGAAAATGTATTGTTTTTAATAATAATGTCTTGGCATTCAACTACAAATTGGACCGTGATCAATCCAGATTGTTATTGCTGAAAAAGAATTAGCCGGACGATTGTCCTCTCGCACAGTTCAAAGGGAGAGCAAGACCTCCACAATACAGAGGACATGTGCGGGGCAAGTTTGTTTTTGCACACAGAGGGCGTTGAGTGCCTGGATTGTGCTGTCGGGGTGTTGGAGGCAGATACGATAGTGGACTTACAAGATTTTTCGAGAGGCACATGAGAATGGAGTGACATGGAATATGTGCAGGTAGATAAGAGTTGGTCTTCACGTTCAACATGGACATTGTGGGCCGAAGGGCCTGTTCCTGAACTGTACTGTTCCATGTTCTATATGATACACCATGGTGTGTGGCCATTAATGATTGGGCTTGGCTGTAACTGTGATATTCCACCTGGTTTTAACATTAGTGTCGCATTATCACAGCTGTTGGAACAAATTGATAATAAATTTCAGCAGTACAGCCACTAGTTTGTGAGTGGAGAAAATCTATTTCCATTTTGCATTCAATAACTTCAAGAGTCAAGAGTCAAGAGCGTTTAATTATTATATGTACTGACAACGGAACAATGGAATTCTTACTTGCAGCAGCAATAACAGGCCTGTGGTTTCTCCGGTTGCTCCGGTTTCCTCCCACACTCCAACAATGTACAGGATTGTAGGTTAATTGGCTTTGTTGGTTAAACCAGAGCACCCAGAGAAGACCCACGCAGGTCTTGGGGAGAGCGTACAAACACCGTAAAGAAAGCACCCATAGTCAGCATCAAACCCGGGTTTCTGGAGTTGTGAGGCAGCAACTGTACCGTTGATGTTATTAACTCTGGGACAGTGCGATCCACATATTAATGTTTTCTTGATTACTTTTTATTCTCCTCCTAGTCATGTCATCACAAATGGAAGTATTTTTGAAGTCGTATTTGCTGAAGCTTAAAAAAAAATATTTTTTTCATCAAAATAATGATGTGAGCTGAACGCTCTTGGAACATGCAAGAGGTTCCGATTAGGAAGATGTACTGGGCTGTGTTAAATACTGCTCTCACACTAGCCTCCAGGGGGCAGAGTAGGCTTAACATTAAGTAAAACAGAGTGCTGGAGGAACTCAGCGGGTCAGGCAGCATCTGTGGAGGTAATGGATAGATGGCTTTTCAGATCGATTCTGAAGAGCCTGTGGAACAGTCTGAACCCGTAACATCACCTGTCCATTCCCCCCACAGATCAAGGTCATAACATCATCAGATCATAAGTGATTGGAGCCATTCGACCCATCAAGTCTACTCCGCCATTCAATCATGGCTGATCTATCTCTCCCTCCTAACCCCATTCTCCTGCCTTCTCCCCATAACCCCAGACACCCGTACTAATCAAGAATCTATCTATCGCTGCTTTAAATATATCCACCGACTGTCTCCACAACCTTCTGTGGCAAAGAATTCCACAGATTCACCACCATCAAGAGTCTAAAGAGAGAGAATCAAGAATTTGTGGCAATATAGGAACAGTGAAATTATTATTTGCATCATCAGCATGATAAACCTGCAAGCACAATACATTTATATATTAGCTAATAAACAAAAAAAAGATACATTGATAAACTCAGTTCTAATATTCAATCCAACTGCATGAATATTGAATCGACAATAGACAACAAGTGCAGAAGTAGGCCATTCGGCCCTTCGAGCCAGCACCGCCATTCAATGTGATCATGGCTGATCATCCACAATCAGTACCCCATTCCTGCCTTCTCCCCATATCCCTTGAAGAGCCCTATCTAGCTCGTGAAAGTGTCCAGAGAACCGGCCTCCAATGCCCTTTGAGGCAGAGAATTCCACAGATTCACAACAACCTGTGTGGAAAAGTGTTTCCGCATCTCCGTTCTAAATGGCTTACCCCTTATTCTTAAACTGTGGCCCATGGTTCTGGACTCCCCCAACATCGGGAACATGTTTCCTGCTTCTAGCGTGTCCAAATCCTTAATAATCTTATATGTTTCAATAAGATCCCCTCTCATCGTTCTTAATTCCAGCGTATACAAGCCCAGCCGCTCCATTCTCTCAGCATATGACAGTCCCGCCATCCCGGGAATTAACCTTGTAAACCTACGCTGCAATCCCTCTGTAGCAAGAATGGCCTTCCTCAAATTTGGAGACCAAAGATAATTTTAGATAAATAACCAATAAATACTTTCTGTTTACTGCCGGCCTGATTTGTTCCGGCCTTTCCCACCTCCAGTTTATTTTTTGCCACCGCCCCCACCCAACCTCTACTTTCAGTGCAAAGGAGGGTTCTGACATGAAACATCACCTATTCTTTTTCTCCAGAGATGCTGCCTGACCCGCTGATTTACTCCAGCATTTTGTGGCTAACTTCAGTATAAACCAGCAGCTGCAGCTCCTTCCTGCAACAATCACTTTCCTCTAGCTCTTCCTCTATTTTGGAGGACCAAGAACCAAGAACCCTCACCTGTATCCACCTATCACCAAACTTTGTCCCCCCCCCCCCATCTTTTTTTTTTCCAGCTTTCACCCCCCACTACCATCTCTGAAAAAGGAACCTGACCCAAAACATTGCCTATCCATGTCCTCCACAGATGCTGCATGACTCACAGAGTTACTCCAGCATATAACAATTGCAGCACGGAAACAGGCCTTCTCGGCCCTTCCAGTCCGTGCCGACCATTTATTTTCCCCTAGTCCCATCTACCTGCACTCAGACCATACCCCTCCATTCCCTTCCCGTCCATATACCTATCCACTTTACTTTTAAATGTTAAAATCGATCCTGCCTCCACCACTTCTGCTGGAAGATTATTCCACACAGCCACCACTCTCTGAGTAAAGAAGTTCCCCCTCATGTTACCTCTAAACTTCTGTCCCTTAATTCTCATGTCATGCCCTCTTGTTTGAATCTTCCCTACCCTCAATGGGAAAAGCTTATCCACGTCAACTCTGTCTATCCCTTTCATCATTTTAAAGTCCTCAATCAAGTCCCCCTTTAACCTTCTGCGCTCCAAAGAATAAAGACCTAACTTGTTCAACCTTTCTCTGTAACTTAGTTGCTGGAATCCAGGCAACATTCTAGTAAATCTCCTCTGTACTCTCTCTATTTTGTCGACATCCGTCCTATAATTAGGCGACCGAAATTGTACACCATACTCCAGAATTGGTCTTACCAATGCCTTGTACAATTTTAACATTACTTC
Organism: Raja brachyura; assembly: GCA_963514005.1. Next base: position 5,523,440 of record OY740801.1, read on the forward strand.
CCAACTCCTATATTCAATGCTCTGATTTATAAAGGCCAGCATACCAAAAGCTTTCTTTACCACCCTATCTACATGCGATTCCACCTTCAGGGAACGATCATTTATTTTCCCCTAGTCCCATCTACCTGCACTCAGACCATTTATTCCTAGTTATTCCTAGTGCACAGTTATTCCTAGATCCCTCTGTTCCACAGCATTCCTCAATTTAGTTTTTTGCTCACGATTCCAACATCTGCAGTTTCTTGTGAATCCAGCTTTAACAATCAGTGTGTGTATCTGGGCGGTTTCTGAAAAACACTCTGTTCCTTGAAGTAGATATATAATGTGATGTGTGGATAAGCGAGCTGGAGGTGGGGCACCACCCATATCTCGCCCTCTACTCATCTAGATTAATGCCATAAAACTGCTTTGGAGAGCTTTAACAAAATACTTCAACACCATGGTAAGTACATACCAGCTCCCTCACACTATCTTATCTGCATCCTCTGCTTCACATTCAGTTGGTCGAGGTACTCACCTTTCGTGAAACAGAAATACATAGAGTGTCCCTACACAGGCCATTATCCAAATGATCCAACGCATGTGCGATGCCCATGGACCCAGCTCCCGTAGATTCAGCCTGTTGAACAAAACAGTAGTAGAGTCATATAGCATGGAAACAGGCCGCTCAGCCCAACTAGACCATGCCGGCCAAGATTCCCCATCTAAGCTCGTCCCATTTCCTTTCATTTAGCCCATATTCCCTCTAAACCATCCTATGTATCTGTCCAAATGCCTATTAAATGTCTGAAGTTATGGGGAGAAGGCAGGAGAATGGGGTTAGGAGGGAGAGACAGATCAGCCATGATTGAATGACAGAGTAGACTTGATGGGCAGAATGGCCTAATTCTACACCTATTCCTTATGACTACAATGGAGTGAATGGGGTTAATGCACTCTCTGTCCCAATGGCCTTGCTGATGCCACAGTCATATCCCAGGAGGGATAAAGTTAGGTTTTTCCAATTAGACTTTTTCATTTGTAAACTCATGAGGAGAAATTCATCCCTGAGCAATAAAATAAACCATCAGGCACAGCACAAATCTTCAGCAACAAGGTAGAGAGCAAACTTAAATCCTGCAGCCTGCTAAATTTAGCCATTTAATTCATAACTGCATTACCTAGGAGACCAAGCCTGGTATTAAAGCCGTCAGGGTAATTCATGAAAGTGGAAAAATAAGAAAAATTAAAGCAATTGCCAATGTAGTCTTGATCCCACACATAAATTAGCTGAATAAATAACACAAGATAGACACAAAGTGCTGGAGTAACTCAGCGGGTCAGGCAGCATCTCTGGAGAAAATGGACCGGTGACGTTTCGGGTTGGGATGTCTGAAGAAGGGTCTGGACCCGAAATATCACCTATCCATTTTCTCCAGAGATGCTGCCTGACCCGCTGAATTACTTCAGTACTTTGTGTCGATCTTCTGTATATACCAGCATCTGCAATTCCTTTCAACGCTTAATAACTTTTCTTTTGTAGGTAATGCTCTTGGAAACGTATGGATTATTTAACGTCACATTTTGAGGATAAATGCTCCTTCTGAATAAATCACGCAAAAGTGAGAAAAATAAATAAAAAGACACTCGACATAAAGCTGTATGCAAAATAAGAAGGGTCTCGACCCAAAACATCGCCTATTCCTTCTCTCCACAGATGCTGCCTCACCCGCTGAGTTTCTCCAGCATTTTTTGTAGACCAATTGTTCTCATCCGTTTTTACTGCGGAGAAGATCACGGAAGCTAAGGAATCAGATATCGGAGTTGTGATGTCTGAGATCAGATATGCGTTACTGAAGAGAAGCAATTGAAGGATTTAATGTGCATCAAATAGATAAATCCCCATGGCCTGAACAAGTACTTCCTCGGGGTCCTGTGTGAAGTAACTGCTGTATTGTACCAAGACCTTATTGTCTTTTGACAAGATGGAACTAATTGGAGGCGGCAGATGAAACAGCTGCCTCACAGCACCAGAGACCCTGGTTCGATTCTGACCTCGGGTGCTGTCTGTGGGGAGTTTGCACGTTCTCCCTGTGGGTTTTCCTCGGGTGCAGACACAAAATGCTGGAGTAACTCAGCGGGTGAGGCAGCATCTCTGGAGAGAAGGAATAGGTGACGTTTCGGGTCGAGACCCTTCTTCAGACTGATGTCGGGGGAGGGGGCGGGACAAAGATAGAATGTGGACAGAGACATTGGGCAGAGTAAGTGGTGAGAGAACTGGGAATGTGGGAGGGGATGGAGAGAGAGGGATAGCAAGTTAGATAAGTCAATGTTCATACCGCTGGGGTGTAAACTACCCAAACGAAATATGAGGTGCTGTTCCTCCAATTTGCGCTGGGCCTCACTCTGACAATGGAGGAGGCCCAGGACAGAAAAATCAGATTGTAAATGGGAAATTCCTCGGATGTTCCATTTTCTCCCACATCCCCAAAAATGTGCGGGTTTGTCGGTCTATTGACTTCTGTACATTGCCCCTCAGTGTGTAAAGGGCCTGTCCTACAAGCATGCAACTCTATGCGATGAACGCGATCAAACTAGAAGCGGGGGCCGCGCGGAGGTCGGGTGATCCCCTGTACAGGGCCGTTCCCACCAGCATGCGCCTGCATGCGGCAAGCGCGACCAAACCGGCAGCAGGGGCCGCGCGGAGGTCGGGTGAGTGGCGCAACGCGGCGCAAAGTGAGGCGAACTTGGAGCGAAGGTAAGTTCGCCAGGATAGAGAGGGGCACACAGAGAGGGGCACAGAGGCACACACATACACAGGGCCATGGAGCCACACACATAGAGGGTCGCGGAGGCACCTACAGATAGGTTCACGGAGGCACGACGTCGAGGCGGTGTGTAATGCGTCGAGGCGACTGAGAGCCGACAAGCCGTTACCGCGCAGAATTTTTGAACATAGTCAGTTTTTCGGAGCCCCGCGCGATGTCGGGACGAACTCCGCACAATTCTGCACGGCTCCGGCGATCGAAGTGGGACCGGCCCCGCGACGCCGGACGGCTCAAGCGACCATGTTAGGTCGCGCTCATCGCATGGAGTTGCATGCTGGTGGGACAGGCCCTTAAGGAGCGAGTTGAGAATATTGGTTACCAGAACCAGTGTGAACGGGTGATTTGCTCAAGATTCTAGCATCTGCACTTTCATCCTGTCTCTACGTCGATGCCATCTGTTTGTCTAATTATCACCCTTATAGTCCAAACCTTTAGTTCTTTGTTCACTCACCAGGGGGCATACGAGGCAGCGATGAAGAAATAGATCACCATTCTGTCGAACATGTGGAAGCAGTGCTCCATTGTTCTGGAGAAAGAAAGAAGATAATTGTGCAGAATTCCTCTGTGTGTCGTCCAGGCACAAAGTTTAGATAAGCATTGTTTTGCTTCACAAAGAATAAGTAGGACATGGTTCTTCTAAATGTAATCCTAGCTCAGCACAGAGGCCTCCAATGCTTCCAATTAAAACAGGTGTAATCAGAGCTGTCCCTATTGCTGAAAACCCCTCTAAATGGGTCAGACTCTTTCATATAATAACTACGCTGACTTCTAAATTCAGCGCACACTCACACACACAAAATGCTGGAGAAACTCAACAGGTCAGGCAGCATCTCTGGAGAACATGGATAGGTGACGATTCAGGTTTCTGATTCGAAATGCCGCCTATCCATGTTCTCCAGGGATGCTGCCTGAGCCACTGAGTTACTCCAGCATTTTGTGTCTGTCTTTGGTATAAACCAGCACCTGTAGTTCCTTATTGTTATTATACACCCACACGATGGTGTTGCCAGGACTTGAGGGCCGGAGTGATAGCGAGAGGTTGAGCAGGTTAGGACTTTATTCCTTGGAGCACAGGAGACTGAGGGGTGATCTTATCGAGGTGCGTAAAATCATGAAGGGATTAGATAGGTCGGGTGAATGTACAGGGTCTTTTACCCAGGGTCGGGGAATCAAGAACCAGAGGACTTGGGTTTAAGGTAAGAGGGGAAAGGTTTCATAGGGACCTGGGGGGGGGATCCTTTTCCACCGAGGGTGGAGGGTACTGGGACCAGCTGCCAGAGGAGGTAGTTGCGGCAGGTATTGTTACGTTTAAGAGACATTTGGACAGGTACATGGATAGGAAAAAGTCACAGGGTAGTGAATCTGTGGAATTCTTTGCCACAGAAGGCTGTGGAGGACAAGCCTTAAGTGGAAATACTTAAGGCGGAGATAGATAGATTCTTGATTAGTACGGGTGTCAGAGGTTATGAGGAGGAAGCAGAAGAATAGGTTTAGGAGGGAGGGACAGATGAGCCATGATTGAATGGCAGAGTAGACTTGATGGGCCGAATGGCCTAATTCTACTCCTTTCACTTATGATCTTATGAAAAGTTTGGAGAGACTTGGGCTAAACACGGGGCAGGTAGGACTGGTGCAGAGGGGCATGTTGGTCGGCGTGGGCAAGTTGGGCCTGTTTTCATGCTGTATGACACTATTACATGCACATCCACACACACAAACATGCATATGCATAAATGAACACACACACCAGCGTACGCACACACACTCATCTTCACACACATGCACACACCCAAAACATACGTGCATACACAAACACACACGCAAACCCTCACCTACACACATCTAACACCTTCATGCAAACACACAAACACATACAAATATACACACAAGCACACACTAACCAATTAGATTGTCGAAAGAACGTTGAGAAAAAAAAAATCCCTTTTTTTAAAAGACACAATATAATGACATTACTGTCTGGTCCACTGCCAACTCAGTATTCACATGGAGGATATTACTCGTCCTATTTACATAAAGCCAGCTGTTGCCTGGCAACATTATTCTGGTCTATTTAGACGTTGTTGATGGTTTATGCTTCATATTTAATTAATCAACTGACAGGTGGCAGAATATCAACAAATTAAAAACCCAGTGTCTGGCACCGACCAAAGAAACGATGACCACTAATGTATTAATGGTGTTGTTGATGTGACCCCAGATTCTGGTCCCTCTCTCCCACCATGACGCTTGGGACATGGTAGGTCTGGGAATGTGGAAGGAGGCCCACATTCCCCACTCTTCTGGATAACCCCAGAGGAACATCTTCCCTTAATAACGTTCCATTGAGACAAGTATGAAGAACGGTCCCGACCAAAAACGTCACCCGTCCTTTTCCTGCAGATTCTCTCTGACCCACTGAGTTACTTCACCACTTTGTGTCCATCTAAGACTCAAAGCCTATTCAATGGTGAATTGGAGGTAGCATTGTGAAGGACTGACTGGGGTGAATCCAGATTGGAAAAGAATGGAGCGATGGGAAGCACGTGCAGGCAGAAGCGATGAGTTTATTTTGGCATCAAGTGTGGCACAGACATTGTGGGCTGAAGGATCTGTTCAGTGACTGCAAAAGTTTTTATCGATATGTGAAGAGACATTAGTTACAACAAATGTAGGTCCCTTGCAGTCAGAAACAGGCAAATTGATCATGGGGAACAAGGACATGGCAGACCAATTGAATAACTACTTTGGTTCTGTCTTCACTAAGGAAGACATAAATAATCTGCCGGAAATAGAAGGGGATCGCAGGTCAAATGAGATGGAGGAACTGAGTGAAATCCAGGTTAGCCGGAAAGTGGTGTTAGGTAAATTGAATGGATTAAAGGCCGATAAATCCCCAGGGCCAGGTAGGCTGCATCCCAGGGTACTTAAGGAAGTAGCCCCAGAAATAGTGGATGCCTTAGTGATAATTCTTCAAAACACTTTAGATTCTGGAGTAGTTCCTGAGGATTGGAGGGTAGCTAATGTAACTCCACCTTTTGAAAAGGGAGGGAGAGAGAAAACGGGGAATTACAGACTAACATCGATAGTGGGGAAACTGCTAGAGTCAGTTATTAAAGATGGGATAGCAGCGCATTTGGAGAGTGGTGAAATCATTGGACAAAGTCAGCATGGATTTACGAAAGGTAAATCATGTCTGACGAATCTTATTGAATTTTTTGAGGATGTAACTAGTAGAGTGGATAAGGGAGAACCAGTGGATGTGTTATATCTGGACTTTCAGAAGGCTTTCGACAAGGTCCCACACAAGAGATTAGTATACAAACATAAAGCACACGATATTGGCGGTTCAGTATTGATGTGGATAGAGAACTGGCTGGCAGACAGGAAGCAAAGAGTAGGAGTGAACGGGTCCTTTTCAGGATGACAGGCAGTGACTAGTGGGGTGCCGCAAGGCTCAGTGCTGGGACCCCAGCTATTTACAATATATATTAATGATTTGGACGAGGGAATTGAATGCAACATCTCGAAGTTTGCGGATGACACAAAGCTGGGGGGAGGATGCTAGGAGGCTGCAAGGTGACTTGGATAGGCTGGGTGAGTGGGCAAATGTATGGCAGATGCAGTATAATGTGGATAAATGTGAGTTTATCCACTTTGGTGGCAACAACAGGAAGTAGACTATTATTTGAATGGTGGCCGATTAGGAAAAGGGGAGATGCAACGAGACCTGGGTGTCATGGTACACCAGTCATTGAAAGTAGGCATGCAGGTGCAGCAGGCAGTGAAGAAAGCGAATAATATGTTAGCATTCATAGCAAAAGGATTTGAGTATAGGAGTAGGGAGGTTCTACTGCAGTTGTACAGGGTCTTGGTGAGACTACACCTCGAGTATTGCGTACAGTTTTGGTCTCCAAATCTGAGGAAAGACATTCTTGCGATAGAGGGGGTACAGAGAAGGTTCACCAGACTGATTTCTGGGATGTCAGGACTTTCATATGAAGAAAGACTGGATAGACTTGGCATGTACTCGCTAGAATTTAGAAGATTGAGGGGGGATCTTATAGAAACTTACAAAATCCTTAAGGGGTTGGATAGGCTAGATGCAGGAAGATTGTTCCCGATGTTGGGGAAGTCCAGAACAAGGGGTCACAGTTTAAGTATAAGGGGGAAATCCTTTAGGACCGAGATGAGAAAAACATTTTTCACACAGAGAGTGGTGAATCTCTGGAATTCTCTGCCACGGAAGATAGTTGAGGCCAGTTCGTTGGCTATATTTAAGAGGGAGTTAGATGTGGTCCTTGTGGCTAAAGGGATCAGGGGGTATGGAGAGAAGGCAGGTAAGGGATACTGGGTTGGATGATCAGCCATGATCATATTGAATGGCGGTGCAGGCTCGAAGGGCTGAATTGCCTCTACTCCTGCACCTATTTTCTATGTTTCTATGTTCCTGTGTTGTACTGTTCTACGTCTTATGAAAGTATGATGTCCCTGTATACCAGGTCACGCATAGTTCCTCTGAAAGCGAAAAAGAAAATAAAAGTGCTGGAGTAGCTCAGTGGGTCAGGCAACATCAAGGTGCCTAACCTTGATCTTCAAAGATGCTGCCTGACCTGCTGAGTTACTCCAGCATTCAGTGACTTCTTGCCTCACTTCATGTCAGATGTTCACTGCATGAAGGACAACAACTCCGGCCCAGCCCCCCCACCCCCCCCCCCCCACCCGACTGACAAGATTGCAGAAACCAAGTGCAGATTAGTTGGTCACTTCACAGAACACTTCCATTCTAAGGTACACAAAATGCTGGAGAAACTCAGCGGGTGCAGCAGCATCTATGGAGCGAAGGAGATAAGTTACGTTTCGGGCCAAAACCCTTCTTCAGACTGATGGGGGGTGGGGGGAGACGGGGGGGGAAGAAAGGAAAAAGGAGGAGGAGCCCGAGGGCTGAGGGAGAGGTAGGAAGGGGAGGAGACAGCAAAGGTCAACAGAATTGAGAGAATTCAATGTCCATGCCAAGAGATGCAGACTCCCCAAGCGGAATATGAGGTGCTGTTCCTCCAACTTGCGGTGTTGCTCACTCTGGCCGTGGAGGAGGCCCAGGACCGAGAGGTCGGATACGGAATGGGAGGGGGAGTTGAAGTGCTGAGCCACCGGGAGGTCGGGTTGGTTATTGCGGACCGAGCGGAGGTGTTCGGCGAAACGATCGCCCAGCCTCCGCTTGGTCTCACCGATATAGATCAGCTGACATCTAGAGCAGCGGATGCAATAGATGAGGTTGGAGGAGGTGCAGGTGAACCTCTGTCGGACTTGGAATGACTGCTTGGGTCCTTGAAAGGAGTGGAGGGGGGAGGTGATGGGACAAGTGTAGCATCTCTTGCGGTTGCAAGGGAAAGTGCCCGGGGAAGGGGTGGAGCGGGAGGGAAGGGAAGAATTGACAAAGGAGTTGCGGAGGAAGCGGTCTTTGCAGAAGGCAGACAGGGGGGGAGATGGGAAGATGTGGCGAGTGGTGGGGTCACGTTGGAGGTGGCGAAACTGGCGGAGGACTATGCGTTGTATGTGCCGGCTGGTGGGGTGAAAGGCGAGGACCAGGGGGACTCTGCCCTTGTATCTCTTTAGCGCTCCACCCATAGCACTCTGCTCCGTTTGTCCTCGGCCTCCTAGACTGTCCCTATGAAGTTAATCATAAAGCCCACGTAACTGCTTTTGATCTTATGACCTGCCACATGACTGCCCTCAGGATTTACTTTTAATTTCAACAATTTCAGATAACCGACCTGAAGAGGGTAACGGGAGCCTGGAACGCACTGGAAGGAGTGCTGGTTTAGTTTAGTTTAGTTTGGAGATACAGCACGGAAACAGGCCCTTCGGCCCACCACGTCCGCGCCGACCAGCGATCCCCGCACACGAACACCCACTAGGGACAATTGTTATAAATTTACCAAGCCAATTAACCTATAAACCTGAACCTCTCTTTTGGAGTGTGGGAGGAAACCGAAGATCTCGGAGAAAACCCACGCAGGTCACGGGGAGAACGTACAAACTCCGTACAGACAGCACCCGTAGTTGGGATCGAACCCGGGTCTCCGGCGCTGCATTCGCTGTAAGGCAGCAACTATACTGCTGTGCCACCGTGACTGCTCTAAGTGGAGGCAGATACGATAGTGACGTCTAAGAGGCTTTTGGATGGACCCATGGATATGCAGGGAATGGAGGAATATGGATCACGTGCATATGAGTTATAACCATATAACCATATAATAATTACAGCACGGAAACAGGCCTTCTCGGCCCTTCCAGTCCGTGCCGACCATTTATTTTCCCCTAGTCCCATCTACCTGCACTCAGACCATACCCCTCCATTCCCTTCCCGTCCATATACTATCCACCTATGTTAAAATCGATCCTGCCTCCACCACTTCTGCAGGAAGATCATTCCACACAGCCACCACTCTCTGAGTAAAGAAGTTCCCCCTCATGTTACCCCTAAACTTCTGTCCCTTAATTCTCATGTCATGCCCACTTGTTTGAATCTTTCCTACCCTCAATGGGAAAAGCTTATCCACGTCAACTCTGTCTATCCCTTTCATCATTTTAAAGACCTCAATCAAGTCCCCCCTTAACCTTCTGCGCTCCAAAGAATAAAGACCGAGCTTGTCATGGCATCACGCATGGCACAATCATTGTGGGCCGAAGGGCCTGTTCCTGTGCTGTACTGTGCTATGTTCTGACTTGAAACTCTGTATCTGTCTCCATAGTTGGTGCCTGACCTGCTGAACACTTCCTATCTCTATGTCAGATTCCCAGTACATGCAGAGCTTTGTGTGCTTCCGATAAGCACTGGACAACTCGAACATTGGTTATCTTTCTCCTGTTTAATCATCCAACTCCATCTGTTTAAATTCCTCAGGAAGGTTGCCTCACCTTGCCCCCACCTGCCCCACTCACCCCCCCCCCACCCCCTCCAATGTGCTGGTGTAGCTCAGCGGGTCAGGCAGCATCTCTGGAGAACATGGATAGGTGACGTCCAATCCAGACACAAAATGTCGTCTATCCATACTTGGCTTTGTCCTGCCCCACCTCTCTTCCAGCTTTCACTCTCCACTACAATAAGTCTGAAGAAGGGTCCCGACCCAAAGCGTCACCTATCCATTTTCTACTGAGATGCTGCCTGACCCGCTGACTTTGTGTTTTTTGTGCAAGATTCCAACATCTGCAGTTCTTGTAGCTATGCTGACACTGTGCCCGATACTGCTGTGTGGTTGTAGATGGATCCTGTACCTTGATTCCAACCTCCACTAATTATATGAGCCCTCCTCGCACACTCCCAGCAATGGAACGCGCTACAAACCTGCTGCACGTCACTTACCGCAAATGGCTTTTCTTCCAGGAGATGGTGTGAAAGACAGTGGAGACAATAAAAAGGCCACTCAGTCCGAACCCATAGATCCATGCTGTGATCACCTCCCACTGGTCATCGGAAAGGCCGTAGAGGATGGAACTGCCCAGGATACTGGGGATGATCCACAACTGAAAGTAAAAAGCAGGTGGACTCAGGACACTGCATTCATAAAGAACACGTGGCAGCAATGGTCAAGGTGCTGTGTGCTGCCCGAGTCGACTGCCTGCACCTCGTCCGTGCCCACATGTCCCTGGAGAGGGTGCATGCCGTGTCCATGGGGACTCTGGAGGCCTTCCGTGACGCTGGTCGCTGCAGCTGGTTGAGTGCATTGTAGATAAAGTTGGCAATATTTTAATCTGACAACTGCCAATGGTAGTCTTGATTTTGTTACTACTCTGTATTTGTGTTTAGTTTAGTTTAGTTCAGAGATACAGCACGGAAACAGGCCCTTCAGCCCACCGGGTTCGCGCCAACCAGCGATCCCCGCACATTAACACCATCCTACACCCACTAGAGACAATTTTTGCATTTACCAAGCCAATTAACCTACAAACCTGTACGGTTTTGACTTGTGGGAGGGAACCGAAGATCTCGGAGAAAACCCACGCAAGGTCACGGGGAGAACGTACAAACACCGCACAGACAGCACCCGCGGTCGGGATCGAACCCGGGTCTCTGGCGCTGCATTCGCTTTAAAGCAGCAACTCTATCACTGTGCCACCGTGACCGCTTGTTTGAATAAAAGCTCTTTGTATTAAAATAAAGATGCTAAGTGTGTGTAGCCCCTCCCCCTCCACACCTGTATCCACCTATCACTTGCCAGGATAAACACAAAGTTCTGGAGTAACTCAGCGGGTCAGGCAACATCTCTGGAGAAAAGGAATAGGTGCCATGTCGGGTCGAGACCAGGCGCCCACCTAATTTGCAGCTCTCTCTCCCCATCCCATGACCACAGTCTGAAGAAGCCTCCCGACCCACCGCGTCACCTCTCCATGTTCTCCAGGCGTGCTGCCTGACCCGCTGCGTCACCTCAAAACCTGGTGTTCATTATTTGTAAACCAGCACGTGCGGTTCCTTGTTTGTACCGAAGATAGACACAAAAAGCTGGAGTAACTCAGCGGGACAGGCAGCATCTCCGCAGAGAAGGAATGGGTGACGTTTCGAGTCGAGACCCTTCTTCGGACCCGCTCCGCTGTTGCCCGGCTGAGTGGAACTGTTCTTGACTGGTGGTTATCTGGTATGGATCTGAAGCCTGAAAATCAGCAGCAGTTGATTCCCATTTTGGTACCTGTACCCCCATCTGCAGTGACTCAGTCTGTCCTTGCTCCCCCAGCCAGCTGATCCAAGCCAAATCAACGCCATGTGAAAAAATGTTCATGTACTGATGAAACCTAACCAGCAGCCACTTCTCTTGATTTCTGTTTTACATCCAGTAGTGGATGAATAGCAATTTCTTTCTTCTGCAGAGATGACTGAAGCCATAATCAAAATCGTTGTTCCCCAGTTACTGACTCTGGCAACTGATACCTACTTACCTGATCAACCTTTGTCCTTGGTGTCCTATTTATCTTGAAGACAAATTGTCAATCATATTTCTATGCTATTGATAATGAAACCCATTTCTCTCGTCAGAACTTCACGCTAGAGGCAGGAAACATGTTCCCGATGTTGGGGGAGTCCAGAACCCAGGGGCCACAGTTTAAGAATAAGGGGTAGGCCATTTAGAACGGAGACGAGAAAACACATTTTCTCACAGAGAGTTGTGAGTCTGTGGAATTCTCTGCCTCAGAGGGTGGTGGATGCCGGTTCTCTGGATACTTTCAAGAGAGAACTAGATAGGGCTCTTAAAGATAGTGGAGTCAGGAGATATGGTGAGAAGGTAGGAACGGGGTACTGATTGGGGATGATCAGCCATGATCACATTGAATGGCGGTGCTGGCTTGAAGGGCTGAATGGCCTACTCCTGCACCTGTTGTCTATTCATTTGACACCTTCCTTGATTTAGCCCTGCTGCTGTTGAAGAAGGGTCCCAAACTAAAATATCAACAATCTGTGTTCTCCAGAGATGCTGCCTGACCCACTGAGTTACTCCAGAACTATGTGTGTAAACCAGCATCTGCAGTTCTTTGTTTCCAATGCAGAAATGCTCCTTTTTTCATGTCTTTGGTATCTCTGCATCGGCCCTTCATTCTGTAAAGATCAACTTCAAGATTCTGGGCGTAAATATCTCTGAAGATCTCGACTGAGCCCAGCACATCGATGCAATCATGAAGAAAGCTCAACAACGCCTCCACTTCCTTCCAAGATCGAGGCGATTCAGTATGTAGACCAGTACTCTATTGAACTTCTACAGGCGATGATAGTGAGCATGCTGACTGGTTACAAGGGTCTCGACCTGAAATGTCCCCCATTCCTTCTCTCCAGAGATGCTGCCTATCCTGCCGAGTCACTCCAGCATTTCGATTTAAATCAGAACCAGGGGCCACAGTTTAAGAATAAGGGGTCGGCCATTTAGAACGGAGATGAGGAAAAACTTTTTTACCCAGAGAGTTGTGAATCTGTGGAATTCTCTGCCTCAGAGGGCAGTGCAGGCCAGTTCTCTGGATACTTTCAAGAGAGAGCTTAATAGGGCTCTTAAAGAGAGCGGAGTCAGGGGATATGGGGAGAAGGCAGGAACAGGGTACTGATTGGGGATGATCAGCCATGATCACATCGCATGGCGGTGCTGGCTCGAAGGGCCGAATGGCCTACTCCTGCACCTATTGTCTATTAAGATGTACAAGAGCATGAAGGGCATGGATAAAGTGAACAGTCACAGACTTTTTCCCCCATGGTAGAGGAATCTAAAACAAAAGGACAGAGGCTTAAGGAGGTCCGAAACGTTGCCTATTTCCTTCGCACCCTGAGATGCTGCCACACCCGCTGAGTTTCTCCAGCACTTTTGTCTACCGACAGAGACTTAAGGTTTAGTTTAGTTTAGGTTAGTTTGGTTCAGTTACATAGTGTGGAAACAGGTACTTCGTCCCACTGTGTCTGTGCCGAACAACGATCACCGTGTCCACTAACACTGTCCTACAGTCCAGGTATAATTTACAGAAGCCAATCACCCTACAAATCTGTACATGGGAGAAAGCCGGAGCACCCAGAGAAAACCCACGCAGGTCACAGGGAGAACGTACAAGCTCCGTACTGACAGCACCCGGGGTCAGGATCGAACCCGAGTCTCTGGCGCTTTAAGGCAGCAACTCTACCGCTGCGCCACCGTGCCATGAGAGAAGAGAGATTAGAATGGGGCCTCAGGGGGAAAGTTTTCACTCAGATTGTAGACCGTATCTGGAATGAGTTGACAGAGGAAACGTTCGAAGCGCATACACAGACAATTTTTGGATAGATGGAGTGGAAAGGTTTGGAAGGCTATGGGCCAAATGCAGACAAATGGGGCTAGTCCAATACGCCAACTTGGTCGGCATGGACCAGGTGGGCTGAAGGGCCAGTTCCAGTGCGGTATAACTCTGCGACTTTATGTCAGGTTATTTACTTGTGATCATTTTATAGTTTCGTTTTTTTGGGCGGACACGGATTAAGATTTTCAATGAAAGATTATTTTAATTAGGTCAGAAGATAAACCCACAATATGTCAGTTATACAACACCTCTCTGCAATAAGAGATGGGTTCTCGGGTAGCGGTCACCAGGGATTCCAACCGTTGGGACCCACCTGGTGTTGACTATTCCATCAGGTCCACATGAGTATATCCAAGTCAATGGTCTCAAGGCCAAGTCTGAGATGCTTTCCTCAAGGACATGTGGACTGTTAGTTAATCTTTCCTTGTTATCACTTGATAAACAACAGGCCAAAAGAGCTCAGAAGCGCGGGGAGGGTCATGTTCATGGTGTTTCTGTAGTTCCTGTGGTCTTGGCTCTTGTGAGTTACTGAAGCCCGCTGTAATGGCCCCATTAACAGAACCATGTGGACAATCCATGCAATAAACCAGTGAAGAAGGGTTCCGACCCAAAGCGTCACCTAGTCTTTACCTCCAGGGATGCTGTTTGAGCCGCTGAGTTACTCCAGCATTTTGTGTCTATCTTCGGTATAAACCAGCGTCTGCAGTTCCTTCCCACAAATGCAATAAACTGTAGCTCTGTTTTTCCCCAGAGTATCTATCAATTCCTAGGTCTTCATTAGTCCTCGTCATCAATAGAAAGCTCCAGTTTCAATGACATCCAGGTCAACCCCCGCATCTACCTCTGCTGGTCTTTCCAGTCTCCATGGAGATGCTTGTCCAAAATCTAGTGATCAGAAATGTCCTCAGTATATGTATGTATATATATATATATATATATATATATAGACAGTAGACAATGGGTGCAGGAGTAGGCCATTTGGCCCTTCGAGCCAGCACCACCATTCAATGAGATCATGGCTGATCATCCCCAATCAGTACCCCGTTCCTGCCTTCTCCCCATATCCCTGACTCCGCTATTTTTAAGAGCCCTATCTAGCTCTCTCTTGAAAGCATCCAGAGAACCGGCCTCCACCGCCCTCTGAGGCAGAGAATTCCACACTCACCACTCTCTGTGAGAAAAAGTGTTTCCTCGTCTCCGTTCTAAATGGCTTACTCCTTATTCTTAAATAGTGGTTCTGGACTCCCCCAACATCGGGAACATGTTTCCTGCCTCTATGTGTGTCCAAGCCCTTAACAATCTTATATGTTTCAATGAATCTTATAATGTTTCAATATAATCTCAGTCCATGTACACTTTGAACTTGAAGGGGACACGATGGTGCAGGAAATGCGCTGATTCCTTTGCACTGCTTTGGTATAATCCAGAGTAATGAGCCTGTCTCACTTAGGTGACTCTTTAAGGGCCTGTCCCACTTGCCGATTTTTTCAGCGACTGCCGGCATCATTGACTGACGTATCAGGTCACCGAAAAATTTGTGGCGTGACGCGGTGTGATGACGTTTGACGCGCGCGTTTTTTTAAAGAGTCGCAACATATTTTTGGCGTCACTGGATTTTGAAATGTTCAAAATCTTTTGGCGAAACTGATATGACGCCGGTAGTCGCCGGAAAAAAAAAAATCGGCAAGTGGGACAGGCCCTTTAGGCAACTGCCAGGGACTAGTTTTAATGGAAATCACCTACGACAAAAACAATTGTCGCCACTGTTGCCGAAAAATTTTCAACATGTTGAAAATTTTGCAGCAGTCGCCCAAAAAAATTGCCGGTGGGACAGGCCCATAACTGAGTCATACAGAATGGAGACAGCCCCTTTGGCCCAAATTGCCCATGCTGACCAAGAGACCAAATAACTTGTCAGTGTTGTAAATGAGGAAGTGTGAATGGGGTAAGTGATCCTCAGCTTTGAGATGCTGGGTAGTTTTGACTTAAAAGAGAAAATTACCAAAAGAACGTGTGATAATGTTCTATTTTAATTTATTTGATTACCTGGTGAAAAATATAATTAGATGCCAAGACAGAAATGAGGCACAGCCTTCTGTCTGTCAACTGACGTGAACCAAACCGACATTTGGAACAGTTTAGTTTAAACAATAGGCAATAGGTGCAGGAGGAGGCCATTCGGCCCTTCGAGCCAGCACTGCCATTCAATGTGATCATGGCTGATCATCACCAATCGTACCCCGTTTAGAGGTACAACGTGAAAATAGGCCCTTGGGTCCACCGAGACCGCGCTGACCGTCAATCACCCATTCGCACCAGTCTAACATCGGTAGTGGGGAAACTGCTAGAGTCAGTTATTAAAGATGGGATAGCAGCGCATTTGGAAAGTGGTGAAATCATTGGACAAAGTCAGCATGGATTTACGAAAGGTAAATCATGTCTGACAAATCTGATAGAATTTTTCGAGGATGTAACTAGTAGAGTGGATAAGGGAGAACCAGTGGATGTGTTATATCTAGACTTTCAGAAGGCTTTCGACAAGGTCCCGCATAAGAGATTAGCATACAAACTTAAAGCACACGGTATTGGGGGTTCAGTATTGATGTGGATAGAGAACTGGCTAGCAGACAGGAGGCAAAGGGTAGGAGTAAACGGGTCCTTTTCAGAATGGCAGGTAGTGACTAGTGGGGTGCCGCAAGGCTCAGTGCTGGGACCCCAGCTATTTACAATATATATTAATGATTTGGACGAGGGAATTCA
This sequence comes from Raja brachyura, assembly GCA_963514005.1. The sequence goes on from OY740801.1 coordinate 5,539,807, forward strand.
ATGCAACATCTCCAAATTTGCAGATGATACCAAGCTGGGGGGTATAGTTAGGTGTGAGGAGGATGCTTGGAGGCTGCAGGGTGATTTGGATAGGCTGAGTGAATGGGCAGATGCATGGCAGATGCAGTACAATGTGGATAAATGTGAGGTTATCCACTTTGGTGGCAAAAACATGAGGGTAGACTATTATCTGAATGGTGGCAGATTAGGTAAGGGGGAGATGCAACGAGACCTGGGTTTCATGGTACACCAGTCATTGAAAGTAGGCATGCAGGTGCAGCAGGCAGTGAAGAAAGCAAATGGTATGTTAGCATTCATAGCGAAAGGATTTGAGTATAGGAGCAGGGAGGTTCTACTGCAGTTGTACAGGGTTTTGGTGAGGCCACACCTGGAGTACTGCGTACAGTTTTGGTCTCCAAATCTGAGGAAAGACATCCTTGCCATAGAGGGGGTACAGAGAAGATTCACCAGACTGATTCCTGGGATGTCAGGACTTTCATATGAGGAAAGATTGGATAGACTCGGTTTGTACTCGATGGAATTTAGAAGATTGAGGGGGGATCATAGAAACCTACAAAATTCTTAAGGGGTTGGACAAGCTAGATGCTGGAAGATTGTTCCCGATGTTGGGGGAGTCCAGAACAAGGGGTCACAGTCTAAGGATAAGGGGGAATTCCTTTAGGACCGAAATGAGGAAAACATTCTTTACACAGAGAGTGGTGAGTCTCTGGAATTCTCTGCCACAGAAGGTAGTTGAGGCCAGTTCATTGGCTATATTTAAGAGGGCGTTAGATGTGGCACTTGTGGCTAAAGGGATCAGGGGGTATGGAGAGAAGGCAGGTACGGGATACTGAGTTGGATGATCAGCCATGATCACATTGAATGGCGGTGCAGGCTCGAAGGGCCGAATGGCCTACTCCTGCACCTATTTTCTATGTTTCTATGTTTCTATGTTTCTATGTTATCCCATTTTCTCATCCATTCCCTACACACTGGGCATCATTTACATAGAGACGTAGAAAATAGGTGCAGGAGGAGGCCATTCGGTCCTTCGAGCCAGCACCGCCATTCATTGTGATCATGGCTGATCGTCCCCTATCAATAACCCGTGCCTGCCTTCTTCCCATATCCCTTGACTCCACTAGCCCCTAGAGCTCTATCTAACTCTCTCTTAAATCCATCCAGTGATTTGGCCTCCACTGCCCTCTGTGGCAGGGAATTCCATAAATTCACAACTCTCTGGGTGAAAACGTTTTTTCTCACCTCAGTCTTAAACTACCTCCCCTTTATTCTAAGACTGTGACCCCTGGTTCTGGACTCGCCCAACATTGGGAACATTTTTCCTGATTATAGCTTGTCCAGTCATTTTATAATTGTATATGTTTCTATAAGATGCCCCCTCATACCTTCTAAACTCCAGTGAATACAAGCCTTTACAGAGGGCCAACTAACCTACAAACCCGCACGGCTTTGGAATGCGGGAGGAAACCGGAGCACAAGAGGAAATCCACGCAGTCACGCAGGGAGAACGTGCAAGCTCTACGCACACGGCAGCGGAGGTCAGGATCGAACCTCGATCACTGCGTCTGGTGCTGTGAGGCAGCAGTTTTACCACAGTTGCAAATTTCCGTTGACCATTAATTACCATTGCACACCCTCAATTCCACTGCAAGACATTGGCTACGATCTAATTACAATCTAGAACGGTGATAGACAGCAGACTAGGCAACACTATAATCCCTATACTGCTAATGGCCTGCTGCGTATTCTCTTAAACTCTATCTTGTATCAACTCGCTAAAGATAATCCACCTGATTAATATTAAATCAGTTGATTTACTTTTGATTTTAAATAGAGCAGCACTCTTCCAAAGGATGATAAATTATTCAGCTGTAATTTTGTTCAGAATTCTGATGTGCAAACAGCTGTCAGATGGGAAACTGTCATTCTAATGTGAAATGTATGCATTATTTCTTCGGTCATACACAGAATCAGTCTAGGATATGTCATTGAATGAGATTTTTTATAGTTTAGAGATACCTCGGCTCACTGAGTTCGCACCAACCAGCGATCCCCGCACATTAACACCACCCGACACACGCGAAGGACAATTTTTACATTTATGCCAAGTCAATAAACTTCCAAACCTGTATGACTTTGCGATGTGGGAGGAAACCAAAGTTCACGGGGAAATCGTACAGACAGCACCCGTAGTCAGGATCGAACCCGGGTCTCTGGCGCTGTAAAACGGTAGGTCTACCGCTGCACCACCGTGCCACCCCAGAGGTGAGTCTGTTACCACTTGGATAATGTGAGTGACAGATATGTCCACCTCAGTCATCTGCAAGGGATAATCACTGAGGATACTTTTCATGATAAAACATAACCACATTTCTGTGCATCCCTTGGATGAGTTGTAGATGTCACACAGACCAGACTCTCCACCATTGACTCCATCTCCACTTCACGCTGCCTCAGGAAAGCGGTCAACATAATCAAAGACCTTTCACTCCCAGGTCATTCCTTCTTCTCCTGCATCAGAAGATACAGAAGCTTGATGGAGCACACCACCAGAATTAGGAACTGCTTCTTCCCCTCCGTGATCAGACTTCTGAACGGTCCTTTCATAAGCTAGGGTACGGTCCTATTCACCTGCTTGGGCGGCATGGAGGTGCAGCGGTAGAGTTGCTGCCTCACAGCGCCAAAGACCCGGGTTCGATCCCAGCTACGGGTGCTGTTCGTACGGAGTTTGTACGTTCTCCCCGTGGCCGTGTGGGGTTTCACCGAGAACTTTGGTTTCCTCCCACACGCCAAAGACTTACAGGTTTGTAGGATAATTGGTTTGGTATAAATGTAAAAAAAAAAATCATCCCTAGTGTAAGATAGTGTTAATGAGCGGGGATCGCTGGTCGGTGCGGACTCAGTGGGCCGAAGGGCCTGTTTCCGCACTGTATCTCTAAACTAAACCACAGCATCTTGAAGAAGGGTCTCGACACGAAACGTCGCCTATCTCCTTCGCTCCTTAGATGCTGCTGCACCCGCTGAGTTTCTCCAGCCTTTTGTGTAACCCACAGCTTATATTTCACTTGGGCAGCTTACAGCCCAGTGATATGAATATTGATTTCTCTAACTTCAAGGAACCCCTGCATTACCTCTCGCTCCATCCATGTCACACCAGCATCTCGTTCACCCTTAGCAAACAGCTAACAATCCTGTCTATATCTCTCGTTTCCCTTTGCCCTGACTAGTCTGAAGAAGGGTCTCGAACCAAAACATCACCCATTCCTACTCCCCAGAGATGCTGTCTGTCCCGCTGAGTTACTCCAGCATTTAATGTCTATCTTCGTCTTAAACTAAACCATTACCCCATTGCTGACGTTGGACTTTGTCTCTGGAACTATTGCAATATAACGCTGAGAACAATATTCAGCACTGTAAATAAACTGCAAATGTCAGCCCCCGCCTCTCGTGCCAGGTTTTATATTGACATAAACTTGTAATGAATCAAAACACTGCTGATCTATATTGTTTAGTCTGGTTTAGTTTAGTTAGATACAGCATGGAAACAGCCCCTTCAGCCCACCGAGTCCACGCAGACCACTGATCACACGTTTACACTAGGTCGATGTTATCCCACTTTCTCATTCAACTCCTACAGACCAGGGGCAATTTACAGAGGCCCATTATCCTACAAACCCGCACGTCCTTGGGTTTTGGGAGGAAACCGAAACATCTGGTGGAAACCCATGTGGTCACATGGAGAACGTGCAAACTCCACACTAACAGTACCCGAGGCCAGGATTGAACCTGGGTCTCTGGCTTCGAGGCAGCGGCTCTACCAGCTGCGTCACTGTGCTGCCCTATAAGGGCTCAGAGAGAAGTGATATTTTAATGTAAAATTCTCATCCTTGTTATAAAATTCCTCGTTCAAACATATTACTGATTTAATCTTTTAGAAGACATTCATAGGGGGATACAGTGTGGAAACAGGCCATTCGGCCCAACTTGCCCACATCGGTCAACATGTATCAACTACACGAGTCCTACCTGCCTGCATTTGGCCCATATCCTTCTAAACCTGTCCTATCCATGTACCTGTCTAACTGTTTCTTAAATGTTGGGATAGTCCCAGCCTCAACTTCCTCCTCTGGCAGCTCGTTCCATATACCCGCCATCCTTTGTGTGAAAAAGTTACCCTTCAGATTCCTATTAAATCTTTCCCCCTTCACCTTAAACCTATGTCCTCTGGTCCTCAATTTACCTACTCTGGGCAAGAGACTCTGTGCATCTACCCGATCCATTCCTCTCACGATTTTATACACTTCAACAAGATCACCAAAGATCACAATTCAGTGAAATGATCTGAAGAAAGGTCCCGACCCGAAACGTCACCCATCAGTTTTCTCCAGAGATGCTGCCTGACCTGCTGACTGAGTTACTCCAGCACTGTGTGTCTATCTTCAGTGAACGTAATATGTCCCGATACTCACTGCATGTGTGACACAATTGGCTGCGTGTTCGTACTCCGTAGGTTCATATCTCCGATGGGCGGGGACTCTGTTATTCATAAACCTGTAAAGACAAATAATATCTTGATCTGTGCATTGTCTCATATCCGTGCACTTTCCCCACCCCTTGTCCCCAATGGGTTGTTAGCCTTGCAACAAATGGATACCAAGATATGTATTCTCTTCATTCAGTACAGGGAAACAGAGCAATGGCAATGCTGTTTCCAGAGCTCACCCGGTCCGTTAATGCAACAAACGGCGCGGTGGTGCAGCTGGTAGAACTGCTTACTCACAGCATCAGAGATTAGAACAGGTGTCAGGGGTTATAGGGAGAAGGCAGGAAAATGGGATTAGGGACAGAGATCAACCATGGTTGAATGGCGAAGTAGACTCGATGGGCTGAATGGCTTAATTCTACTCCCATAACTTGTGAACCCCAGTTTGATCCCCCACCCTGGCAGCTGTCAGAGTGGAGTTTGCACGTTCTCCCCGTGACCACATTGGTTTGTTCCCAGTGCTCCAGTTTCCTCCTACGTCCCAAAACGTGCGAGTTTGTGGGTTAATTGGCCCTGGTATGTAGGATGAGTGGATGAGAAAGTGGAATAACATAGAACTAGTGTGTTTAAGAAGGAACTGCAGATGCTGGAAAATTGAAGGTAGACAAAAGTGCTGGAGAAACTCAGCGGGTGCCACAGCATCTATGGAGCGAAGGAAATAGGCGACGTTTCAGGCCGAAACTCTTTGGAACTACCTTAGAACTAGTGTGAATGGGTGATCGATGGTCGGCATGGACTCGCTGGCCCGAAAGGCCCGTTTCCATGCTGTATCTTTTTGTTAGTAATACTATCAAAAAGTATTAAAATAATTAAAACAGTATTAAAACTGTTAGCAATTCTTTTTTACTAACAATTAATTTGTATAACTACTAATAATACCATATTAGTATTATATAGGATAAAATATAGTTATATACTTATTGTTAGTCATTATTTTTAATTACTAACAATTAATTAGTATAATTACTATTAATACTATTATCACAATATTAGTACTGTATGGTATAAAATATAGTTATATACTTTAAAATCAGATTTATAACCAACAACTTTGTTGGGTGGTGTGGGCTGAATTACCTGCAGCTCAACACCGACAAGACAATGGAGTTAGTGGTGGACCTTCGGAGGAGAAAAATACCCATCTCCTGTCTCCATCAATGTAAGTAAGTAAGTAATTTTTATTAATAAAGCACTTTTAAATCAAATCATGTTGAAGCCAAAGTGCTTTACAGAGAAAAAAAAAATTAGATCATCATACATCAATATAAAATTAAAAAAAGAAGAAAAAAAGACACAATACACTAAAGGATTCAACATGAAGGTCCCCCCCCAACAGGGGAATCAACACTTTCCACTGTGAGGGAAGGCACTAAAAAGCCCAGTCCTCCTCCTCCTCCTCCTCCTAGTCTGCCCAAGGTCGGGGCCTATTTGAGGACGCAGCCATTCGCCACAATGGCGGACCGATGTTATAGGCCATCCTGCCGGGAAGAAGGAAGGGTGAAATAGTCCTCAGCGGCTTGGAAATGTCTGGAGCGGCTGCTCCCTCCCCGGAGACCGCGACTCCCGGAGTCCTCAGGCCGCACTGGTGTGGATGTGCAGTTTACCAGGGAGTACAAATACTAGGTATGTTACAATACCTACCTTTAGCACCGCTGCAGTTCTGCCGCTCCCCGTGTGCGTGACTTTGGCGCCGTTCAGAGGGGGGGGGGGCGGGTTTAAAATGCCGATTTTTTTCTAGGCAGTCCAAATCAATCCATGTCGGGCGATTTTGTCGCTAAAGAGAAATCGCTCCGACATTTCATTCATAAAGGTATTTTTAAACTACGCTAGATTATTTATTAACTCGAGTAGTTTAAAAATCATCTTCTAAAGCTCTGAACGGTGACAGCGGAACGGACCTAAGGTAGACAATAAAAGAAGCTACACAGTTTATTTTTTCATAAAAACGTGGTTTTTAGGGAGGCTTTAATCACATTTTCATGTTGCGAAAAGGGGACAAAAAAAAAATGTATGAACCGGCTGTATTTTTCATACCGACATCACCGCAAACCGCAACGTTCTAATCCACCGCATTCCACTAAAATCCACTCGCTAGTTGATTTAAATGGCCATTAATTTACAGGCATTAAACACTAAATTCCTTCCATTTGGCCTATAAATTCATGAAAATGAGATTTAAAAGTTATGTTATATTGTGGATTATTGTGTGAATGTTATTTGGACACTTAGGCAATTTAAAAAAAGTTTATCTTTTCTTAAGAAATGGATAGATGTTTAGATCTACTCATTGAATTTTGTAATTAGCTACAATTAGATAAGTAACTAATTATATGCTTTAATTTCAGGTCATCCAAGTAAGATTGTTTCATATTTGTTTCAGAATGCTTCAATCTATAATAACTGAAAATTTCATTGAGTTCTCTTAATTTTTAAGAAAGTTATGGGCTTTTGACTGTTCGAGATCACAGCTTTTGAGTTAAGTCAATTGAAAGGCAATGGGGAACAAGATGCTAATGGCCATTAGCATGGCCATAATGGCCATAACTTTCTTAATACTGAAGATATGAAAGTGAATTAGGTGTCAAATTAAACTTCCTTTTATGCTTTATCTGATGGGATAAATTGCAGACTTTATTTTTAAAATCTCAAAATTTTGTAACATTGCTACAAATACCTTGGAGTGTACCCGGATAGTAAACTGGGCTGGTCCAGGAATGCTGAGGCCCTGTACAAGAAGGGACAGAGCCGCCTGTACTTTTTGAGAAGGCTCCGCTCCTTCAACGTCTGCAGTAAGATGCTGCAGATGTTCTACCATTCAGTGGTGGCCACTGCCATCTTCTTCGCTGCCGTGTGCTGGCCGGGGCGAAGGCGGCGGACACCAACAGGATCAACAAACTCATCAGGAAGGCTGGCTCTGTCCTGGGGATGGAGTCGGATTCATTGGAGGTTGGTCTTGGAGGGGAGGATGCTCCTCAAACTGCGGAGCACCTTGGACAATACAGCTCACCCCCTCCATGACACACTGGTCAACCTGAGGAGCACCTTCAGCAACAGACTGGTTCCACCAAGATGCAGCACAGAACGCCACAGGAGATCCTTCTACCCTGTGGCTATCAAACTTTGCAATTCCACCACCCTTCTGTCGTGGGGTAGACTGAGACCGACTCCCTTCTCTCCCCCCCTCCCTCCCTCCCTCCTCCCCAATCTGTGAACATCCCCAACCCTTTCCACTCATCACTTTAATTTCACGTTTCATGTATTTTTGTGTGTTTTATGACTGTTGGCAGATCAATTTCCCTCCTAGGATAAATAAAGTTCTATCCTATCATATCGTAGATAAATCAGACAGCCGATTATATAAAATCAGATTTTTTAAAATGTTCGATTTTTATACTATTAAATAACACCTATTAAAAATCAACCTGTTCACCACCAATTTATTTTTCCACTATTGGCCATGATCTGAGTATATGCAGGGGGTTGGCACTGAACAGGTTAAACATTTTATTAAAAATCTGATTTTTAACTTTGTAGACGGTACTGTCACAAATAAACAGCACCGGCTGTAATGGACATGAGGCGTTTCCCTGTCCTGGTTTTTAGCGCTTATTCCTGGCTGCTGATCTCTTCCCCCCCCCCCCCCCCCCTCCACCTCCCTCCCTCACCCTCTTGTTTAATCTTGGCAGGCAGCGACCCAGCTTGTCTGGAGTAGGGCAGCACAAACGAGGACGCGCTGGCTGCTAAACTCTGCATGGCACCCATCGGGGAGTGGTGCAGAGAGTAAAATGTCAATACTGTGGCGTACTCTCAGCCACGGGCTGAGGCACGGCAGTGATTCCTGCAGCTCGTGTGGTGTGTCTGGAGCTGTGAATGGGGTGAACAGGGGGATAACCCTTGCCTTTGCTCTTAGCTTTTGAGGGATACAGCGCGGAAACAGGCCCTTCGGCCCATTGCGTCCGTGCCGGCCAGCATTCACCCCATAAACTAGTTCCATCCTACAGCGTAGGGACAAGTTAATCTACAAACTTACACGTCTTTCGAGTGTGGATCCTGGGCTAAATGTCCTGAATGTTTGCCCTATCAACGGGCCCACCCTGAATATCGATCGCCCCTTCACACTAATTCTATGTTATCCCATTCATTCACACCCCACACGCCAGGGACAATCTGTGGAGAAAAAGGATGGCTTATCCAGAAATGTCATCATCCTTTTCTCCCCGCGAGATGCTGCCCGACCTGTTGAGCTGCTCCAGCACTTTGTGTCATTCTTCGGTATAAACCGGCAATTGCAGTTCTTTGTTTCTGCATTTAACCTACAAACCCGCAATTCTTTGGGCTGTGGGAGGAAACCAGAGCACCCGGAGAAAGCCCACGCGTTCACAGGGATAACATGCAAACTCCACACAGACAGCAAGATTGAAGGTGGACAAAAGTGCTGGAGAAACTCAGCGGGTGCAGCAGCATCTATGGAGCGAAGGAAATAGGCAACGTGGGGCAGCAGCGCTACCCGCTGCGCCGACCGTCACTATGCGATGATGTGGGATGCAGAGAAGACTGTCCAGAACTGCAGGACACACTTGTACAGTGGCGGTTTGCACTGGCACCCTCATCAATGGCGTGAGGCGTGGTGGGAACGACCTTATCCCACCCCACTCCCCCTGCACTGAGCCAACTTAAACTGAGAATCTGCAGAAGGAATGTCCAGGAATAGTGAGAGCAAAGCGAAAGGCCGACAAAAATAACAAATTGAGAAATAACAGATGATAGATAGGCTCTGCAGTCGGGACGTCAGGGGGCAAAGGTCAGGTAAACAGGTGAAGATCCCAACCAATGTTAACATAATTATTACATCCTTTCCCATTTTGCTAAAACACAAGTTGTGTTTAAATGACCAACGTGCCCCTGAAGTAAGCAGGTTGATAGTAAGTTCACAGCATCCAGAAGTTAAGTGACCCAGACGCCACAACTGCAGCCCACCATCCAACCGATCTACATTCTGATCACATTGCACTTCCCCGATCTATTCAATACAAAGGATGTAAACCAGTTGTATCCCAGCCCCTCAATCTGCTCCACCGTTGCCTGGCAACCACCTTAAAACCGTGCTTCAGTTTCATTCGAGATCCAAGTTTTTTTGTTCCATCGTTTCACTCAAGTGTAAAAAAAAATTCGGAATTACCACGATTGTTGCCATAGGAACCAGCATAAGGTGATTTTGTTGTTTCACTTTTTTTTTCTCGTATACCGCTTCTGTGCGTAGCTGGATTCTGCGGGTGCAAAGTGATTTGCAGCTCCATTTAAACTGCCTTGAATTTATTTTTGCGGGATGATTCAATTCAATAAATCGTCCGTTTGATATCTGACAGAAATGGCAAGGCCCTATGTCCTGGACATCCCTCTTCTCCCTCTCTCCGTCTCTGAGACACTCCTTAATGCTTGCTCCTTTGAACTCTCCTAATACCTCCCAAGAGTGGCACTGTCAAATTTTGTTTGATTACTTCCGGTGATGTGGTATGGGGGTGCTTTACAATGTTGAAACCATTAACAAGTACAGGCCATCGTCACTGATTTCATGTGACGTATCCCAAGAAAAAAAAGAGGCATTATACTGTGGACAGTCACTATGGACATGTTTAACCTCATTCTAAACAGATGCGGTTTTATCTGAAGAAGGGTCTCGACCCGAAACGTCACCCATTCCTTCTCTCCAGAGCTGCCGCCTGTCTCGCTGAGTTACTCCAGCATTTTGAGTCTGCCAGCTTTATTTATCCTAGTTAATACTCCCTCCTCATCCATTTAGAATTTTTTTATTGTTATGCATTATCTGTGTACTATCTGCGTATGCGGCGGGCTTGTTAAGCTCCAGCAGGCATGAATTTAATTGTCCCACTCTCGGTAATTATGACAATTAAACACTCTAAACTCTTAGCTTACAATTGCCAAAAATGCAGACACTAGGTAGTAAATAGGGCAACACAGACGATATTATGAGCTACATGGCCTAACTCTGATCTCTCTCAGATGGATATCCTAATCCATTTACTAATCCCAGCAAATTAAGTTGTCATGAGGATTTTTTAAAAAGGCTTTCTGATCAGTACACACGCTGATGTTTTGTTCTCTTATAAGATCTCGTTGCTTCTAAATCCTTATTACCACAACGTCATTGATGAGACATCTGTGATTTGTAAACCAGACTGTCATAACAATTTATCTGAATTCCCTATCAGGGTTTGAATTATTAAGCAAGGAAGCAAACATACATCATGTAAACAGAGGCCCAGTGACCTGGTATTCACCAGAATGACATTACTCAGCTGGATCGTGAAACAATCAACGCACAATAGGAAGACATATGTCTCCAAAACAATCCCTAATATAAAGCACTGACGTGTTATTTGCGACTTCTGGCCACGGGAGCGGCACTGACTTTAACATCGCGGAGCGAGGCGATCCCTTGCCGGGGATCGCCAGTGTTGGGAGTTCCATCCGGCAGGGCCTGTGGTCTCGGAAGCCGCAGTCTCCAGTAGGAAGCAGCCGATTCGGAAAGTCCAAGCCGCAGAGTGTGTTCCTCCGTCCCGGCATCGGCGTTCCGATCCTCCCTGCGAGAGCGCCCGTACATCGGGCCGTCCGTAGCGGCGACTGCGGAGGGCTCAAAGACCCAGACCACGGGTGAACAAAGCGGAAGATGACAACTTTATTGTCTTCCCTCACAGTGGGAAATGTGGTGGAAGATTGCAACCGTCACGTGGTCCGCCCTGTTTCGACTAATGCAATCAACTCGACGTGCACAAACGGAAGATCAAATAGAACAAGTTGTCCAACAACTTTAGGCCGTGCACGCCACACGAAAGAAGAAGACAGGGAGAAATGTTGATCCCACTGTGGTGGATGTTCTTATTAAACTCTATTGTATATTGTGTTATTTTTATTCGTACGGCTGTACGGTAACTCAAATTTCACTGTACCAATTGGTGCATGTGACAATAAATGTGAACGTGAACTGGACTCCTGCCGTATACTGAAGCTCTGTACTCAGCATCAAAGATTTTCCACCATTCTCTCTTCTCTGCTAACTGATGAGCCTCTCTCCCCTGCCAAACATAGAAACATAGAAATTAGGTGCAGGAGTAGGCCATTCGGCCCTTCGAGCCTGCACCGGCATTCAATATGATCATGGCTGATCATCCAACTCAGTATCCAGTACCTGCCTTCTCTCCATACCCTCTGATCCCCTTAGCCACAAGGGCCACATCTAACTCCCTCTTAAATATAGCCAATGAACTGGCCTCAACTACCCTCTGTGGCAGAGAGTTCCAGAGACCCACCCCTCTCTGTGTGTAAAAAGTCCTTCTCATCTCGATCCTAAAGGATTTCCCCCTTATCCTTAAGCTGTGACCCCTTGTCCTGGACCTCCCCAACATCGGGAACAATCTTCCTGCATCTAGCCTGTCCAACCCCTTAAGAATTTTGTAAGTTTCTATAAGATCGCCTCTCAATCTCCTAAATTCTAGAGAGTATAAACCGAGTCTATGCAGTCTTTGTTCATAAGACAGTCCTGACATCCCAAAGTGCATGATGCGGTTCTAGAAGACTTTGTGCGTAGGAAGGAACTGCAGATGCTGGTTTACACCAAAGATAGACACCAAATGCTGGAGTAACTCAGCAGTTCGGGCAGCATCTCTGGAGAAGACACAAAATGCTCCACCTTTCCTTGATCATCGGTGCTGGCTTTGATTTGTTCTTTTCACACATTTCATCCATTTGTTTGCACCTTTTCATAACTCTGGTCTCCCTCTCCCCCGACTCTCAGTCTGAAGAAAGGTCTCGACCCAAAACTTCACCTATTCATTTTCTCCAGGGATGTTGCCTGACCCGCTGAGTTACTCGAGCATTTTGTGTCTCTCTCCTATGAGTCTTTGTTTTGGCTGAATTTGGAGGACTGTGTGCAGTTTTGCTGACCTTATTACAGGAAGGATGTGGAGACTTTTGTGATGGGTCAGTGTGTACCTCTGGCTGTGTCACTGCTGTTATTGAAAACCACCTACTGCCTTTCAGAATGGCAGGAAGTGACTAGTGGGGTGCCGCAAGGCTCGGTGCTGGGGCCGCAGCTATTTAACATTATGTAACATGAGCAAATTTGCAGATGACACAAAGCTGGGTGAACTGTGAAGAGGATGCTATGAGGGTGCAGGGTGACTTGGACAGGTTGGGTGAGTGGGCAGATGCATGGCAGATGCAGTATAATGTGGATAAATGTGAAGTTATCCACTTTGGTGGCAAGAACAAGGCAGATTATTATATAAATGGTGTGAGATTAGGAAAAGGTGAAGTGTGAAAAGGACCTGGGTGTCCTTGTACATCCGTCACTAAAATTAAGCATGCAGGTACAGCAGGCAGTGGAGAAAGCTAATAGCATGTTGGCCTGCATAACCAGAGGATTTGAGTGGGAGCAGAGAGGTCCTTCTGCAGTTGTACAGGGCACTGGTGAGACCACACCTGGAATATTGTGTGCAATTTTGGTCCCCTAATTTGAGGAGGGACATTCTTGCTATTGAGGGAGTGCAGCGTAGGTTCACGAGGTTAATTCCCGGGATGGCGGGACTGTCATATGATGAAAGAATGGAGCGACTGGGCTTGTATTCACTGGGATTTAGAAGGAAGAGAGGGGATCTTATAGAAACATATAAAATTATTAATGGATTGGACATGCCAGATGCAGGAAACATGTTCCCGATGTTGCAGGAGTCCAGAACCAGGGGCCACAGTTTAAGAATAAGGGCTATGCCATTTAGAACTGAGATGAGGAAAAACCTTTTCACCCAGAGAGTTGTGAATTTGTGGAATTCTCTGCCTCAGAATAGATGCATTCAAAAGAGAGTTAGATAGAGCTCTGTTTGAGGAAGAATTGCTGATGTTGGTAAAATCGAATGTAGACAAAAAATGCTGGCGAAATTCAGCGGGTGAGGCAGCATCTATGGAGAGAAGGAATTGACGACGTTTCGGGTCGAAACCCTTCTTCAGGTCTTAGAGCTAGCGGAATCAAGGGATATGGGGGAGAAGGTAGGAAAGGGGCACTGATTGTGAATGATCAGCCATGATCACATTGAATGGTGGTGCTGGCTCAAAGGGACGAATGGCCTACTATTTTCTATCTATCTATGCCTACAGACCAGAAACTTTAATTTCAATGTTCTCAAGAGCATGTCTCATTAAGAGCCCATATCTGCCTGCACATAATCCATATCCCTCCATTCCCTGCATATCCATGTGTCTGTCTAAAAGACTCTTAAACACCACTATCGTATCTGCCTCCATCACCACCCCCGGCAACACATTACAGGCACTCACCACCTCCCGTGCAAAAAAAAAACCTGCCCTGCACATCTCCTTTAAACTTTGCCTCTTTCACCTTAAAGCCAGGACTTCTATTATTTGATATTTCCATCCTGGGATTAAATGTTCTGAATGTCTACCCTCTCAATGCCTCTCATAGTTTTATATAATTCTATCAGGTCTCTCCTCAACCCCTGGTGTTCCAGGGAAAACAATCCAAAATCTGTCCAACCTCTCCCTGTAGCAATGACCCATTAATCCAGGCATCATTCTGAATTAAGACTCCGAGCTGAAACGCCACCTATTCCTTTTCTCAAGAGATGCTGCCTGAATGGCTGAGTTACTCCAGCATTTTGTGTCCATCAGTCTGGAGAACCTCTCCAAAGCCTCAGTGTCCTTCTTAATGTGTTTATTTTGCTGAAGATTCCCGAATCTCCGCTGCAAAATCTCTACAAAATGTACTCATCTCCTCCTTAGCGATCTGCACGCCTCTCCTTCGGTCCGAAGAAGGGTCTTGACCCAAAACATCATTTGCCCATTTCCCTCCACTAATGCACCCTGACCTGGTGAGCTTCTCAACATTCCAGCATTGTAGTCTTGTTTATCTCTATTTCAAGCGAGTTTTTTTAGCACAAGTTTGGCGTCATTGTATATCAGAAAGAGTTCACATTGAAGCCATCTCCTCTCCATTCCAATGACTTGACTTTCCTTTAACTGCTGATGAAATGGAGCCACATTGAAACGACGTTGGCTGCAACTCAAATGACGATCTTATGACTGAACCTGTAAAGTTTGTGGACAGTCTGCCTGCCCTTAATGATATACCTAGCTTTCTCCATAATTAGCTGCAGTCCATTTACATCCACTTACAAACCAAAATAAACCACTTCCTTCTTCGTGAAGGCAACTTTGTGCTTTTCTTTTTTAAGCTTTGCATTTATGTTGATTGTCGTTGAACACCTTCAACTGTCCAAAGGATTTCCTCTCCCTGTTGCGACATTTAGGAATATCATCTAGACTGCACAAACAATGCTGTACTTCCTGAATCATCTGACCTGCAGATGCGTTATCATAAGTCATAAGTAATAGGAGCAGAATTAGGCCATTCGGCCCATCAAGTCCATTCCTCCATTCAATCATGGCTGATCCATCTCTCCCCCCTAACTCCATTCTCCCGCCTTCTCCCTGTAACCTCTGATGCCCGTACTAATCAAGAATTGTTGGATTGTTTAAGAAAGAACTGCCGATGCTGGAAAAATCGAAGGTAGACAAAAATGCTGGACAAACTCAGCGGGTGAGGCAGCATCTATGGAACGAAGGAATAGGTGACGTTTCGGGTCGAGACCCTTTTTCAGACTGATGTGGGGGTGGGGGTGGGGGGGGCGGGGTGGGCAGGAAGAAGAAAGGAAGAGGCGGAGACAGTCGGCTGTGGGAGAGCTAGGAAGTGGAGGGGAAAGAGGGAGAAAGCAAGGACGACCTGAAATTGGAAAAGTCAATGTTCATACCACTGGGGTGTAAACTACCCAAGCAAAATACGAGGTGCTTGCAGTGGGACTCTCTCTGGCCCTGGAGGAGTCCCAGGACAGAAAAGTCGGATTCGGAATGGGAGGGGGAGTTGAAGTGCTGAGCCACCGGGAGATCAGGTTGGTTATTGTGAACTTGGATAGTTAGTTAGTTAGTTAGTTAAAGTTTAGTTTATTGTCATATGTACCAAAGTATAGTACAAAGTGTTTTGTTACATGCCATCTAGTCAGCGGAAAGACTATAAATGATTACAATTGAGCCGTCCACAGTGTGCAGATACAGGATAAAAGGAATAAGGTTTTATCTGGGATACGTTTCATGATAATTCTACCCCATGTAATACACATAATCTAAATATAGCACCTGGGGCATTAATTAGGATGTGTCCACTTTTTTGTTTCGATTCATAGTCTAAACACCTGAGCTGTCGGTCAGTATGTTCTTGGCCTGCACTTGCAATTTAGACACAAAATGCTGGAGTAACTCAGCGGGTCAGGCAGGATCTCTGGAGAAATGAAAGAGGCGACGTTTCGGGTCGGAACCCTTCTTCAGACATCAGGCAAAAGATGGATTTAGCATTTGGTTTAACATGTGTGTCACAAGGTCACAAAGAATAGGAGCAGAATTAGGCCATTCGGCCCATCAAGTCTACACCACCATTCAATCATGGCTGATCTATCTCTCCCTCCTAACCCCATTCTCCTGCCTTCACTCCATTACCCCTGACACCTGTGGGCTGCTTGGTGCCTTTCATTGCCTGGGAAGAAAGGAGCGAGAGAGAAAATGGGGAATTACCGACCAGTTAGCCTGACTTCGGTGGTGGAAAAGATGCTGGAGTCAATTATTAAAGAGGTAATAATGGGGCATTTGGATAGCAGTAAATGGATTAGTCCGTCAACATGGATTTATGAAAGGGAAATCATGCTTGACTAATCTTCTGGAATTTTTTGAGGATGTGATGAGTAAAATGGATGAAGGGGAGCCAGTGGATGTAGTGTATCTAGACTTTCAGAAAGCCTTTGATAAGGTCCCGCACGGGAGACTGGTGACTAAAATTAGAGCACATGGTATTGGGGGTAGGGTGTTGACATGGATAGAAAATTGGTTGGCAGACGGGAAGCAAAGAGTAGGAGTGAACGGGTCCTTTTCAGAATGGCAGGCAGTGGCGAGTGGAGTGCCGCAAGGCTCGGTGTTGGGGCCGCAACTGTTTACCATATATACTGGTTCTTCTGCAGTTGTGTAGGTCTCTGGTGAGACCACATCTGGAGTATTGTGTACAATTTTGGTCTCCTAATTTGAGGAAGGACATCCTTGTGATTGAGGCAGTGCAGCATAGATTCACAAGATTGATCCCTGGGATGGCAGGACTGTCATACGAGGAAAGATAAAAAGACTAGGCTTGTATTCACTGTTTAGAAGGATGAGGGGGCATCTTATAGAAACATATAAAATTATAAAAGGACTGGACAAGCTAGATGCAGGAAAAATGTTCCCAATGTTGGGTGAGTCCAGAACCAGGAGCCACAGTCTTAGAATAAAGGGGAGGTCATTTAAGACTGAGGTGAGAAAACACTTTTTTCCCCAGAGAGTTGTGAATTTATGGAATTCCCTGCCACAGAGGGCAGTGGAGGCCAAATCACTTGATGGATTTAAGAGAGAGTTGGATAAAGCTCTAGGGGCTGGTGGAATCAAGGTATAAGGGGAGAAGGCAGGCACGGGTTATTGATAGGGGACGATCGGCCATGATCACAATGAATGGCGGTGCTGGCTCGAAGGGCCAAATGGTCTCCTCCTGCACCTATTGTCTATCTTTCTATGTTTCTAATAAATCCTCAGACAACTTCTTAGAAAGTGGTTATTGAAGGATGTGACATGCGGCTCATCTAAACAGACTCAAGGAACTGACGGAGCAGCAGGAATAACGAGGAAGGCAGGTGGCTTTAGTCGTGAGTCTGGGTCAGAATATGGGTGACGCCCCACCCTGCTCTCCCTCTCTGTTCCTGTGCACACGTTTCTCCCGCCAACACCTTCCACTGATCCCCCCCCCTCCCCCAGTTTTACATTTCATTCCCCCTCTTCTCTCCTGATCTGACACCCTTTTGTCTCCTTTTCACCTCCAGCCTTTGTCACTTACCTCACCCATCTATCAAACAACCGCCCCCCTCATCTGTATCCACCTATCACTTTGCCAGGCTTTGACTCCCCCCCCCCCCTTCCCTATCCCTAATTATCAGCCTCCGCCCCCCCACCCACTCCAGTCAGTCTGAAGAAGGTGCCCGACCCAAAATGTCATCTGTTCATTTCCTTCCACACATGCTGTCTGACCGGCTGAGTTCTTCCAGCGCTTTGTGTTTAGTACATAGATCAGAATAGTTAATTACGTGCAGAAATGTCACATGTGCTGTTTGAATTTTAGCAAGGAAGAAAATAAAATGGAAAACACTGACTTGGGCAACTCAACTTGTACAGCAGTTGAGCAGAACAAAGGGCTAGGAGGTATAGAGGTCAGTGATGAAATGTAACAAAGGCCAGATGCTCACCTGTGTGTGGTGAGCACCTGTCCCTGTGTATAATGTCATCTATGTCATATTGTGTTGAAGTTTGAGGAAATGTATATAAAACAAATATAGACCCTATATTTAAACTCCCGAAAAGAGCTATTAGAATAATACATAAAGCTTATTACCGTGAAACTACAAATCCATTATTAATAAAGTCTGGTACCTTAACATTTTTGGATATTGTGCATGTAAAGACATTAGAAATACTTTTCCGAGTTACGAATAAAAGCCTTCCTGTTCGTATTCAAAAAAATATTTAATTAAGAGAAAGACATTATAATTTAAGAGGGTTGTGTATTTTTGAAACAGGTAGAGAACCAATGTAAAATATAGATGTGTCTCAGTTTTGGGAGTCACATGGGCTTAGTGAAATTTTGTTGAAATTGTAGCTCTGTCGAGTTTCAAAAAAGCGTTAAAATGTAAAATAATTAAGGATTATAATGTAAAATGATTAAAATGCAAAATAAGTAAGGATTACAATTTAGAGTAATTTTTTTTCTTTCCTTTGTAATGTTGATATTCTGGGTTATCTCATCTTGTGGATTGTATAGGATTGGCAAAAATAAGCTTTGTGGCTATGGCCTATTCCTTTTTCGGTCATTGATTATGTGAACTTTGTGTGAAATGGATACAGTGTTGGTTGATATTCACACAGATTCTAAAATTTTGTTCTTTGTTCTTTTTAATGCATGGCCAAAATAAACTATTCATTCATTCATAAAGGGTGCAGGAGGCCTGCCCCGGGACACAAAGATGGCCGGGTGATGAGAGGGACATTGGTTCGTGGGCTGAGCTGGTCAAAGGTGATGGAGGTGGGGATTGGAGAACAGCTCCAGTACGCCCGTGCGAACAGACGGGCCAGGCGTTGGACTTGTCGCCAAAAGCATGGTCCGCCGCATGTGTAAATATGCAAAAAGAATGGGACTGTGCACTCACAAAATGCCATTAGACTTACTAGATGAAGTAATGAATACAAAGGCGGAATCAGCAAATTTAATTTCACATATATATATTATACCAAATGCAGTAATACCAACAACGGAAGGTATTAGAGGTGAATGGGAAAACGAACTAAGCATTAAAATTTCCAATAAAAGGTGGAAAGAATACTTATTAAATGTGCACAAATGCTCAATTAACACAAGACACACTTTAATACAATTTAAAATAATACACAGATTATACTACTCAAAAACTAAATTAAATAAATGTTTCCCTAACGTTTCACCAATTTGTGATAAATGCCAGTGTCAAGAAGCTACTATAGCGCACTCATTCATCTTTTGTACAAAAATTCAAAGGTTTTGGATTGAAATCTTTGAAATTTTCACTAAACTGTTTAAAATAAAAATGACACCAAAGCCAGAATGGGTTATTTTCGGAATGACAGAAGGTAGTTCGGAATTAAATGTGTATCAAAAGAATTTATTTGATTACGGCTTAATAATAGGAAAAAAACGAATCTTAAAATTTTGGAGAAATGCTCCTATACCAACATTAAATATGTGGATTTCAACTCTGTTTGAAACACTACATCTGGAAGATATGAGACTCCGCCTGGAAAGAAAATCAGGACGCTTCCATCAGACGTGGTCTGCATTTATAGAATTACTACAAAGATAGGGTGCAGGAGTACCTCGGGCCTTGGTAGGGGGGGGATGAAAAACTATCGAGTTGGTGGATTCCTTTTGCGTGAAATATATAACATAATAACTGGCTTTTTTTCTTTTTCCTTTTCTTTTTTTAGGGTCTATCTTTTAACCCCCTTTTCTAATTCTTTGACCAAGGGTTTCTTCTCCCCTTTGGCGCGCTCTTTCACTATCACAACTCTCTTCACATTTCACTCTCTTTCTCTCTATTCTTTTTCTTTAAAAGCCATAAAATTATGGGGTACAATGATTGCAACAGTATATATGTGTACATTGATGTATTTACCCATAATAAATAAAATTTAAAAAAATTAAAATTAAAAAATAAAGAATGTGAGTGTGCAGTTGCATATGTGACCGTTGGAATGCCACGTCTCAAGAGTCAAGAGTTGTTTTATTGTCATATGTCCCGGATGAAATTCTTACTTGCTGCAGCACAACAGAATATGTGCACATGTAAACATAGTACATAACTGGGGAAGGAAAAACAAAAAGAAAAAAAAGTTGTACCTACTTGTAACTCAGAGGTTAAGTACGAGCTATTTCCCCACCTGCATCTTAAAAGTAGATCTAAGCATCTTATGCGCCAACCCTGTATTTTGGCCCAATCTGCCCAGTTCAACTGATCAATGCAAGTCAATAACAGATTGAACACCCCCCTCTTGCATTGTGTAGATTATGTGAGCATCTGGTCTGTTTCTGGCCATTACTGTCTATAATAACTATAAATAGAATAGACAGTGATGTTCTTGCATAACCTGACTAATTATGAGCGACGTGCAGTTTAGTTTAGTCTAGAGATACCGCGCGGAAACAGGCTCTTCAGTCCACCGAGCCCACACCGAGCATCACTAGTTCTTAAGGGGTTGGACAAGCTAGATGCTGGAAGATTGTTCCCGATGTTGGGGGAGTCCAGAACAAGGGGTCACAGTCTAAGGATAAGGGGGAATTCCTTTAGGACCGAGATGAGGAAAACATTCTTTACACAGAGAGTGGTGAGTCTCTGGAATTCTCTGCCACAGAAGGTAGTTGAGGCCAGTTCATTGGCTATATTTAAGAGGGTGTTAGATGTGGCCCTTGTGGCTAAAGGGATCAGGGGGTATGGAGAGAAGGCAGGTACGGGATACTGAGTTGGATGATCAGCCATGATCACATTGAATGGCGGTGCAGGCTCGAAGGGCCGAATGGCCTACTCCTGCACCTATTTTTCTATGTTTCTATGTTATCCCACTTTCCCATCCACTCGGGACAATTTGCAGAGGCAAATTAACCAAAAAAAACCCCGCACGTCTTTGGGATGTGGGAGGAAACTCGAGCACCCCGGAGGAAACCCACGCTGTCACAGGGAGAACGTGCAAACTCCACTCAGACGGCACCCGAGGTCAGGATCGAACCTGGGTCTCTGGTGCGGTGGGCGAGGCAGCGGCTCGACCAGCTGCATCACGGTGCTGCCCTAATTTAGATGACAGAAACATTTTTATCCCTGCTTTATTGTATAAATGTATTCTAGTTTCTAGGATGCGAAAAAGAATGGATGATGCAAATCACGACAAGCTGTTTCACATCATCCAGAACACTCATGTGCAGTAAACCCTCATTATAACGGATCAGTGGGGCGAATGGTGTCCGTTATTGCTGATGGTCCGCTATAACCGAGTGCAACATTTGGCATTTCATGTGCAGAGACCCAACAATAACATGTAGGCTGAGCAAGTACGAGGAGAAGCCAGTACAAGTCTGAAAAGGATCTCGACCCAGAGATGCTGCCTGGCCCGCTGACTCACTCCAGCATTTTGTGTCCACCTTCGATTTAAACCAGCATCTGCAGTTCTTTCCTACACACTGAGCAAGTGCTACACTGACAGAGGTGCCTTTTTTCAGCTAAAACATTAAAAGCAAGGCTGGTGTCGGCTGGCACGGGCAAGGAAGGCATTGGCAGCCCGGCCTGGCGGTGACATTCGGTAGGTCGGTTCACTGTAACCGAAATCTGTCATAAACGACCCTCATAAAGACAAGGGTTTCCTGCACAAGTCTTTCTCCCGAGCTGGAAACTCACAATATTACTGTGCGACTGTGAACTCAGTTCAGTTCAGTTTATTGTCAATTGCACCGAGGACCAGCGAAAAGCTTTTGTTGCGTGCTTACCAGCCAGCGGAAAGAAAATGCATGATTACAATCGAGCCGTTTACAGAGTATAAAACAATTTGGAGTCAATAGTGGGGAGTCTGGTCTATGTGATAGGCTAGGCTACATCTACAACCAACTATCTGCGATATACTTGCAGTCTTGGGCAGAGCTGTTCGAAAAACCAAGCAGTGATGCAACCCGACAGTGTGGTTTCTGAGATGTATCTGTGGAAGTATGTGTGCTGTGGGTGAAGTACAAGTTTGAGGTAATAAGGAGAAGGATTAAAGGGGATCTGATGGCTAAATGTTTTACATATGTGTGTATGGATGCATATATATATATATATATATATATATATATATATATATATATATATATATATATATATATATATATATGTATGTATGTATATATATATATATATATATATACATACATATACACACATATACATACACGCAGATGCTGATATATATTATATAAATATATAATATATATCAGCATCTGCAGTTCTTTCGTACTCAGAAATATGCATACATATATATACACACAGAGAGAGAGAGAGAGAGAGAGAGAGAGAGAGAGAGAGAGAGAGAGAGAGAGAGAGAGAGAGAGAGAAATAAATCATATATATGATCCTCTCTCTCTCTCTCTCTCTCTCTCTCTCTCTGTATTTCTGAGTAAGAAAGAACTGCAGATGCTGGTTTAAATGGAAGGTGGACACAAAAAAAACCTTCAAGGATCTTGACCCAAAACATCGCCCATTCCTTCTCTCCAGAGACGCTGCCTCACCTGCTGAGTTACTCCGGCATTCTGTGTATTTGTGAGTGTGTGTAAATTTACACACAAACACACTGAACTTGTTTGTTCTCTCTAGTTTATTATATCGTTTACAGTGTACTATGTTTACATGTTCTGTTGTGCTGCTGCAAGTAAGAATGTAATTGTTCTGTCTGGGACACATGACAACCAAACACTCTCGACTCTCGACTACATGGATATCTGGAATGATCTGCCAGAGGAGGTGGGGGTGGTGACAGAAACAGTAACATTAAAAAAACCCATCTGGATAAGTATTTGAATGAGGAAAGGAATCGAGGGATATGAATTGGTATGGATGGGCAAGATGGTCAACATGAACTCAGTGGGCCGAATGGCCTGTTTCTCTGCTGTGCAACACTATAACTATATAAATTTGAGTTTTTTGTTGTTAAAATAGCGTGAAAAAAAAATCCTACATTAAATCTGGGGTAGGGCGATGGGAATGGTGCAAAACACCTTTAAAGTTGCCAACGTGCAAATTGTCAAACAAAAAGTCACAATTTAAATCGGATCTTCACAAAACACACGCTCATTTCTGTAAATTCACAAATTAAATCTTACCTTGCAAAATTGGTCTTGTGAATTTCTTTCACCATTTTTTCGGGAGGTGGGGAGTTTTTGTTCCACGCGAGCAGCATCGGTGGTCTGTGCGAGCTATCCCTTGTCCAACATACCTGGTCAGAGAGGCGAGAACCAGAGGCAGGCGCTGTCTGATCCCACCGCACCCAGGTTAGAGAGTTCGATACCGGCTCCTGCCTTCAGTCACCGCCGCTACTCCCCACCTCCAGTTCAGCCGCTCTCCGGCATCTCACCCGCAAACCTCGCCCCGGCAAATGTTAACAGTTTAAGAAATTCTGTCGGAGCGACAAGAACAGCCATCTCCTTATCTTTGATTCGGACAAGTGGCCCAGACTGCCGGCGCTTCGAAGCATCGCCTTTGTGTCAACGGCTGGGGATGAAGACGTGAACACAAAAGTAACCAAAATGACTAGCGGTAACAAAATTAGCAAGACTGTCCAGAAAAAATGCTGCATTACTTTAAAATGCAAATCTATTGCGAGTCTCCCGGAAATTTTTGTGCACTTACCATTTACAACTGAGAGTTAAAAACAACGGTAACACAAATGCAACAGTTTCCCGGAAAATGTTGCAAGGAAATCTGGTTCCAGACACAATGGGATTCAGTCGCGTTGTTGTGTTTGGTTACATCTTGCAATGGAACCTACTTGCTGCATGTTTCAAGGAAGGTTTCAGCACATGTCGATGTTAATCCGGAAGTCTTGTGTGTATCTCGTGCCTGCGGGAACATCATTCCTTCCTGCGAATTTACAATAAATGGGTCTATTTAAATAACAGTTCCCCAAACAGAAACACAGCGGCGGCACAGAATAGGTCAGGAATAATCGCATCAGACTGTCCTCATGCTTTTGTTGGGATACTTCTCGTTTCCTTCCTCTTAAATGAATAACAATGGCAGATGACATCAAATGTGTTTTAAAAAACACTGCTGAGGAGCCTAGTCCTTTAAATGAAAACACATGGATTGTTCCCACCTTTTCAGTTTCGGTAATAATTGCAATTTGATTGGATTTAACACAAACCAAGAATCGCATACATCCATTAAATGACAGTCAAATGTGTTGCCTATTGGTACTGTAACATATCCCTGATATACATATATGATATATGTATCAATGGCGCACTCTTGTACAAGATTTGAGCTGAACTGATTTAAAGATGTTACGATGTTGCACTAATCGTGGGTTTTCAAAGTATTGGCTTTTCAAAGCACTTTATTACCCAAATCAGTGAGGGTTGTACTATAGGAAACTAGTTTGGGTCAGGTCCAGTCCTCGATAACATTAATTCGTATATTTTATCTATATTTCATTAAGTTGATTAAGAAAACAAATCCTCGATTTTCCCCACCACCAACGTCCATGCCACACACGGCGGAGGTTTGTCTCTAAAATTAGATGTGGTTTACTCTGGATGCTTAGGGAGCTGCTCCAAGCTGTTCCCAACTGCCTCCTAGTGGCTCATCACAAAACTGCAGGAGGATACATTGCAGCGAGTTGGCCAACGGCGGCAAAGAGCCAAGGACACAAAGTGCTGGAGTAACTCAGTGGCTCAGGCAGCATGTCTGGAGAACAATAGACACTAGGTGCAGGAGTAGACTATTTGGTCCTTTGAGCCAGCACCGCCATTCACTGTAATCATGGCTGATCATCCATATTCAGTACCCCGTTCCTGCCTTCTCCCCATATCCCCTGCCTCCGCTATCTTTAAGAACTCTATCTAACTCTCTCTTGAAAGCATCCAGAGAATTGGCCTCCACTGCCTTCTGAGGCAGAGAATTCCACAGATTCACAACTCTCTGGGTAAAAAAGTTTTTCCTCATTTCCGTTCTAAACGGCCTACCCCTTATTCTTAAACTGTGGCCCCTGATTCTGGGCTCCCCCAACATCGGAAACATGTTTCCTGCCTCAAGCATGTCCAATCCCTTAATAATCTTACGTTTCAATAAGATCCCCTCTCAACCTTCTAAATTCCAGAGTGTACAAGCCAGCCAATCCGTTCTATCAACATACAACAGTCCCGCCATCCCGGGAATTAACCTCGTGAACCTATGCTGCACTGCCTCTATAGCAAGAATGTCCTTCCTCAAATTTGGAGACCAAAACTGCACACAATACTCCAGGTGTGGTCTCACTAGGGCCCTGTACAACTGCAGAAGGACCTTTTTGCTCCTATACTCAACTCCTCTTATTATGAAGGCCAACATGCCATTGGCTTTCTTCATTGCCTGCTGTACCTGCATGCTTACTTTCAGTGAGTGATGAACAAGGACCCACAGATCTCTTTGTACTTCCCCTTTTCCCAATTTGACACCATTCAGATAATAATCTGCCTTCCTGTTTTTGCCACCAAAGTGGATAACCTCACATTTATCCACATTAAACCGCATCCGCCCACTCACCCAACCTGTCTAAGTCACCCTGCATCCTCATAGCATCCTCCTCACAGTTCACACTGCCACCCAGCTTTGTGTTATCTGCCAATTTGCTGATGTTACTTTGAATCCCTTCATCTAAATCATTGATGTATATTGTAAATAGCTGCGGTCCCAGCACCGAGCCTTGTGGTACACCACTAGTCACTGCCTGCCATTCTGAAAGGGACCCGTTAATCCCTACTCTTTGTTTCCTGTCTCCCAATCAATGTTCTATCCATGAAAATTGGTTGGCAGACAGGAAACAAAGAATAGGGATAGATGACGTTTCGGGTCGGGACCCATCTCTGGCCTTTAGCCTCCATTTGTTCTGGTATTTTATTTTGTTCACATGTTTAAACTATAATGTTTTATTCTTAATGGTTTACTGTATGTCGTGTTGTTACTTGCGAGCAGAGCACCAAGGTAAATTCCTTGTATGTGTACATACTTGGCCAATAAACATATTCATTCATTCATTGTCGTTTCTTATATAAACCTATTCATTCAAACTCATATGTCAGGCTGTTATTCATCGATTACAGCTCGGCATTTAACACAATCATCCCCTCCAAGCTGGTTACCAAACTAACAGAACTGGGTCTCTGCGCATCCCTCTGCAATTGGATCCTCAACTTCCTCATTCACAGACCACAGTCTGTTCGTATTGGTGGTAATGTGTCAGACTCGATAACAATCAGCAAGGCAGCACCTCAAGGCTGCGTGCTCAGCCCCCTGCTGTACTCACTCTATACTCATGACTGCGTAGCCAGTCATAGTGCGAACTTCATCATCAAGTTCGCTGACGACACCACTGTTGTGGGACATATCACTGATGGAGATGTGTCAGAGTATAGAAGAGAGATCGAGCGACTGTCCATATGGTGCCAGCACAACAACCTGGCCCTCTACACCAGCAAAACCAAGGAACTGATTGTGGACTTTGGAAGGAGTAGGATGGGGACCCACAGTCCTCTTTATATCAACGGGTCGATGGTTAAAAGGGTCAAGAGCTTCACATCTCTGAAGATCTTTCCTGGTCCGAGTACACAGATGCAATTATTAAGAAAGCTCATCAGCCCCTCTACTTCCTGAGAAGATTACGGAGAGACAGTTTGCCAAGGAGGACTCTCTCTAACTTCTACAGGTGCACCGTAGAGAGCATGCTGACCGATTGCATCATGGCTTGGTTCCGCAACTTGAGCGCCCTGGAGAGGAAAAGACTACAAAAAGTAGTAAACACTGCCCAGTCCATTATCGGCTCTGACCTTCCTTCCATCGAGGGGATCTATCACAGTCGCTGTCTCAAAAAGGCTGGCAGCATCATCAAGGACCCACACCACCCTGGCCACACTCATCTACCTGCTACCTTCAGGCTCCAGTGTGAGCCTGAAGACGGCAACGACCAGGTTCAGGAATAGCTACTTCCCCACAGCCATCGGGCTATTAAACTTGGCTTGGACAAAACTCTGAACATTAATACCCCTTTATCTGATATTTGCACTTTATCAATTTATTCATTCATGTGTGTATTTACGTATATAATGGTATATGGAAATGCTGATCTGTTTTGTAGTCAATGCCTACTATGTTCTATTGTGCTAGGCAAAGAAAGAATTTCATTGTCCTGTCAGGGACACATGACAATAACCTCTTTTGACTTTTTGACTTTGACATTCTTCAGACACCAGGATTGTTGGAGATGGGAGAAGGGGGTCATCACTGGGAAGAGAGGACTCCTTTCCACGGAAAAAGGCCCGGAGGCAGAGGTGACAGAAGAAGAGCACTGCGCATGGTGGGACCAGAACTTGTTGGAGTGAGGCCTGGAGTTGGTCTGAAGATGGGTCCTGACCTGAAACGTCACCTCATCCATGTTCTCCAGAGATGCTGCCTGACCCGCTGAGTTACTCCAGCACTTTGTGTCCTTTTTTGTAGACCAGCACCTGCAGTTTTTGGTTTCTGCATAATGGAAAACAGCCCCCCCCGAAAGAGGGAGTAACCATGACTCTGAGAAGAATGATTGGCTACTCGCTGGAGTGTCCGTGCCAAACTAGATGCCAAATTAAACTAATCGCCTCTGTCCCCATGTGAGCAATATCCCGCTTTCCCTTGCACATCCTTCAGCACAACTCATCTACGTCGATCTATGTCCCATCTACACTAGTCCCATTTGCCCACGTTTGACCCATATCCCACCATTTTATTCATCTACCTGTCCAAATGTCTTTTAAATGCTATAGTCTCTGCCTCAACTACCTCTTCTGGCAGCTCGTTCCATATGCTCAGCACTCTGTATGAAAAAGTTGCCCCTCAGTTTCCAATTGAATCTTTCCCTCTTCATCTTAAACTGATGTCCTCTTGCCCTTGACACTCTTACACGCCATTATCATATTTGCCTCCACCACCGCTCCTGGCAGTGTGTTCCAGGCACTCACAACTCTCTGTGTAAATAAAAACTCGCCCGCCACATCTCCTTTAAACTTTGCCCCTCTAACCTTAAAGCTATGCCTCTGGTCTTTGACATTTCTACCCTGGGGAAAATGGTACTGACTGTCTACCCTATCTATGCCTCTCAACGTTTTATACACTTCTATCAGGTGGTTGTTGATTGTGTCATCTAGAGATGTACTAATTGGCTGCTGTTTTTAATATCAATTACCATACTCCATTGGCCAAAGAATGCTTGGTTTTATAGAGCTTCGAGGTTGAGGAAAGTATGTATGAATGCAAATCACTTTCAGTTTTCTTGCCTAGCTTTCTGTCTATTCCATTAAATGTGAATGGTAAACTCATCCATAACATTTCAGAATGTTCTAAGAGGGGAAAGATTTTTCAGTCAGAGATAGATAGATTCATGATTAATATGGGTGTCAGGGGTTATGGGAAGAAGGAAGGGGAATGGAGTTAGGAGGGAGAGATAGATCAGCCATGATTGAAGGGCAGAGTAGACGATGGGCCGAATCGCCTAATTCTGCTCCTATCACTTATGACCTTATGACCTAATAATAGGAACCTGAGCGTCAACTTTTTCACAAAGGGTGGTAGGTATAAGGAACAAGCTTCTGGAGGAGGTAGTTCATGCAGGTACTATCACAACGTTTAGAAGTCAATTAGACAGGTACATGAATAGAAAATGTTTAACAGGATATAGGCCAAATGCGGGCAGGTGGGACTAGTGTAGATGGGGGCTGTTGGTCGGTGCGGGGAACTTGGGCCAAAGGGCCTTTTTCCATGCTGTAAGACTCTATGACCCTAAATGATGACCAGATTGTGCAATGAAATGTGTAGGCAGGAACTGCAGATTCTGGTTTACACCAACAATGGACACAATATACTGGAGTGACTCAGCGGGTCAGGCAGCTTCTCTGGAGAAAAGGAATAGGTGACGTTTCGGGTTGAGACCCATTAATTGTTGGCCATTGAGGAACAAATGATGACCAACGTACCAGGGAGAACTGCCCTGCAATTTGTTGAAATAATGTCACATGATCTTTGACATTCGGCCGAGGATGCATTTGAGAGTTCTGTACGCTCGATAGACGATAAAACTAAAATCCCTTAGTACTACACAAAATGACACCTTAAACTTAGTGCTCCAATTGCCGCTGCCTTGATTATCAAATCCGTATCCACCTATCACTCGCCAGACTTTGTCCCGCCACTCAACTCTCTTTTCTAGCTTTCTCCCCCGAGTGCAATCAGACTCAATAAGTGTCTTGATCCGAAACATTGATGGCCCATTCCCGCTACAAATGCTGCCTGACCCACTGATGGGCCTGTCCTACTTGGCGATTTTTTAGGCAGCTACCGGAGACTGTCATGGTCGTAGCAGGTCACCGAAGAACCGGCACCAACCCATGTCATCCTGGCGACAACCGACGACAGCACCTACGTCAGGAGAAGTCAAGCTACGCTCATTGGCCTCAATCCCACTGTTGTCGAAAAACTTTCAACATGTTGAAAATTAGCGGCGACCTGAAAGACGCTACGATTTTTGCGCATCTGAGGAAACTACTCCTGGCGACCACCGGCAAACATGTGGCGACAAACAAGCCGCCTGTAGTTGCCTAAAACATCGCGTAAGTGGGACAGGCCCATGGGTTCCTCCAGCACCGTGTTTTTTGTGTAGATCTGATCAAAGGCTTAGCCTAACTCCACCAATTACAAACCTTACACAGGAGCTTGCTCTCAGCATGTTTGATAGCTGTTTTTTCAGGTGAATACTATTTTGATCTCTGTGAGTGGGTGACCATTAAGTATACATTAAAAACTTTGTTTTTTGGGGGGGGGGGGGGGGGGGGGGGATAACTTCAAAGACATGTGGAGTTATTATCTTCATAAAATCATGTCACATGACCGCATAGGAGATTAGGAAGCCCACTAATCTCCTATGCGGGACTTATAAAATGCTTTCTGAAAGTCCAGGTACACTACATCGATTGGCTCTCCCTTGCCCATTTTCCTAGTTATATCCTCAAAAAATTCCAGAAGATTAGTCAATAATGATTTCCCCTTCGTAAATCCATGCTGACTCGAGGGTCTCGACCCGAAACGTCGCCTATCTCCTTCGCTCCTTAGATGCTGCTGCACCCGCTGAGTTTCTCCAGCTTTTTGTGTAACCCTCGATTCTCCAGCATCTGCAGTTCCTTCTTTAACACTGACTCGGACCGATCCTGTTACCGATCCAAATGTGCCACTATTTCATCTTTTATAATTGACTCCAGCATCTTCCCCACCACCAACGTCACACAGATTCACCACCCTGACTAAAGAAGGTGCATCTTGCATGCATTGCGTCTAATATTATGATAGGAGATTGAACCTTGTCCAAATGTTCAGTTAGTTTGGAACTTAGGAGACTATTTACACATTTTACTATCTTTCCCCATGCTTTGCACTTCTATCTTTGTCTTTTCTTCAGTTATGTCCCTTTTTCTCTTGTAGCTAAGGCCAGTAATATTTAATAGCTGGAGCAGTTTGATTTGATTTTTCAGTATAGTAGTTCTCCCTTCTGCCACTTGATGGTGTCAGTTAGTTCCATTTGACATCTGAACATAGTTTAGTTTGGTTTACAGATGCAGTGCGGAAACAGGCCCTTCGACCTGCTGAGACCGCACCGACCTGCGATCCCCGCACATTAACACCACCCTACAACACCAGTGACAATTTGCTACATTTACATCAGGCCAATTAACCCACAAACCTGCCGTCTTTGCATTTTGGGAGGAAACAGAAGGTCATAAGTAATAGGAACAGAATTAGACCATTCGGCCCATCAAGTTACTCCGCCATTCAATCATGGCTAATCCATCTCTCCCTCCTAACCCCATTCTCCTGCCTTCTCCCCCTAACCACTGACACCCGTACTAATCAAGAATCTATCTATCTCCGCCTTAAAAATATCCGTTGACTTGGCCTCCACAGCCTTCTCCGAAGATCTTGGAGAAAACCCATGTGGGTCACGGAGACAACTAACAAACTACGTACAGACAAGCACCCGTGGTCAGGATCAAATCCGGGTCTCTGGCGCTGTAAGGCAGTAGCTCTACTGCTGCACCACCGTGCCAAAAAGCAAGCCACAATGTCTATGCCAAACATGATGCCATCTGCCTGTCTATGATCCTGCCTTTTCAAGAGAGAGTTAGATTTAGCTCTTAGTAGTAGACCCCTCTCGGTCATGACTGACCATGGGTGATGCACCCTGGTCGGATGCAAGCCTGGGCGATGTCATATGGAGGACAGACAGGCTGTTGCCCATGCAGCATGTCCCCCCTCTCCACGTCGCTGATCGATCCAAAGGAACAGCAGGGCCGTTACAGTTTGGCACCAGCGCCGTCACAGGAGCAGCCAGAGCGAGGTTGTAGACAAGACGAACTGCCTTTGGGGCTCCGACTCCGGATTTTCTTGAGGTTTACTCCCGGAGCCTTTTCCATGACTGGATATGGCCACAAGACAGTGGAGGTTTTAAATCAGAGTTTTCCCTCTCCTAGGTGGACTGCCTTCCCAGACTGACGAGCCCCATCTGCGCGAGACTCGTGGGGGCGGGAACGTCTACCTTTCCGTGCGGGTCTATAGCGCCTGCCCACTTAGGGCTAAAGGAATCAAGGGACATGGGGAAAAAGCCGGAAAAGCTCGAAGGGGCGAATGGCCGACTCTTGCACCTATTTTTCTATGTTTCTATCCATATACCCCCATTCCCAGCATATTCATGTACCGATCTAATAATCTTTTAATTGCCTATAGGTAAAGTATCGTATCTTCCTCCATAACCACACCTGCCAGTGCTTTCCAGACACCAACCACTCTCTGTGTAAAAAACCTGCCCCGCACATCTCCTTTAACCTATGCCCCTCTCACCTTAAAGCCATGCGCTGTGGTGTTTGACATTTCCAGTCTGGGAGTAAGGCTCTGACTGTCTACCCTGTCTATACCTCTCAATTTTATATGCCTATCTGGTCTTCCCTCAGCCTCAGATGTTCCAGAGTAAAACATTCAAATTTGGGTGGGGAGTGAGGGGAGAGTAAGGAGGGGACGATAGAGGGTGGTAGGGAGACAGGGTGAAGAGGGGGGGGGGGGGAGTGAGAGGGAATGAGAGGGAGAGAGAAAGAAAGAAGGAGGAAGGAGAAGGAAGAGGGGAAATGGAGAGAGGGAGGGATAGAAAGAGGGACGGAAGGAGAGAGGAGGGGATAGAAAGAGGGAGGGAGGGAATGAGAGAGGGGGATAAAAAAAAGAGGGAAGGAGAGAGAGAGGATTAGAGGGAGAGATAGAGAGTGTTAGAGGGAGGGATAGAGAGGGTTTGAGAGGATGATAGAGAGTGTTAGAGGGAGAGACAGAGAGGGTTAGAGGGAGAGATAGAGAGAGTTAGAGGGAGAGACAGAGAGGGTTAGAGGGAGAGATAGAGAGGGTTAGAGGGAGAGATAGAGAGAGTTAGAGGGAATGATAGAGGGTTAGAGGGAATGATAGAGTGTTAGAGGGAATGATAGAGTGTTAGAGGGAATGATAGAGTGTTAGAGGGAGAGACAGAGAGGGTTAGAGGGAGAGACAGAGAGAGTTAGAGGGAGAGATAGAGAGGGTTAGAGGGAGAGATAGAGAGAGTTAGAGGGAGAGATAGAGAGAGTTAGAGGGAATGATAGAGGGTTAGAGGGAGAGATAGAGAGAGTTAGAGGGAATGATAGAGGGTTAGAGGGAGAGATAGAGAGAGTTAGAGGGAATGATAGAGGGTTAGAGGGAATGATAGAGGGTTAGAGGGAGAGATAGAGAGGGTTAGAGGGAGAGACAGAGAGGGTTAGAGGGAGAGATAGAGAGGGTTAGAGGGAGAGTGTGGGGGGGGGGAGGAGGAGGATGGGAGGAGTGGCGCAGGCGCAGGGGCTGCCGGAGCACAGCAGCATGGCGGCGGCGGCGGCTCCAGTGAGCGCGAAGGGCGAGTAAAGCGGAGGCAGGAAGGGAGGGAGAAGCGGCGCGGATCAGATCGGGTCTCCCCCCCCCCCCCTGTGGGGGGAGCGAGCAGCAGCTCGGCCCGATGAACCTGGCCAGTCTGAACGGGGAGGGAGGCAGCAGCAGCCAGCTCCTCTTCGCCAACTTCAACCAGGACACGACGTAAGGCGGGCCCGGGGATGGGGCTGGGACAGGCCGGGGATGGAGCTGGGACAGGCCGGGGATTGAGGGGGGGACGGGCCGGGGATTGAGGGGGGACAGGCCGGGGATTGAGGGGGGACGGGCCGGGGATTGAGGGGGGACAGGCCGGGGATTGAGGGGGGACAGGCCGGGGATGGGGCTGGGACAGGCCGGGGATTGAGGGGGGACAGGCCGGGGATGGAGCTGGGACAGGCCGGGGATGGAGCTGGGACAGGCCGGGGATTGAGGGGGGGACAGGCCGGGGATTGAGGGGGGACAGGCCGGGGATGGAGCTGGGACAGGCCGGGGATGGAGCTGGGACAGGCCGGGGATTGAGGGGGGACAGGCCGGGGATTGAGGGGGGACAGGCCGGGGATTGAGGGGGGACAGGCCGGGGATGGAGCTGGGACAGGCCGGGGATGGAGCTGGGACAGGCCGGGGATTGAGGGGGGACAGGCCGGGGATTGAGGGGGGACAGGCCGGGGATTGAGGGGGGACAGGCCGGGGATGGGGCTGGGACAGGCCGGGGATTGAGGGGGGGACAGGCCGGGGATTGAGGGGGGACGGGCCGGGGATGGGGCTGGGACAGGCCGGGGATTGAGGGGGGGGACAGGCCGGGGATGGGGCTGGGACAGGCCGGGGATTGAGGGGGGGGACAGGCCGGGGATGGGGCTGGGACAGGCCGGGGATGGGGCTGGGACAGGCCGGGGATTGAGGGGGGACAGGCCGGGGATTGAGGGGGGACAGGCCGGGGATTGAGGGGGGACAGGCCGGGGATTGAGGGGGGACAGGCCGGGGATTGAGGGGGGACAGGCCGGGGATGGGGCTGGGACAGGCCGGGGATGGGGCTGGGACAGGCCGGGGATTGAGGGGGGGACAGGCCGGGGATTGAGGGGGGACAGGCCGGGGATGGGGCTGGGACAGGCCGGGGATTGAGGGGGGGACAGGCCGGAGATTGAGGGGGGACAGGCCGGGGATTGAGGGGGGGACAGGCCGGGGATTGAGGGGGGGACAGGCCGGGGATTGAGGGGGGACAGGCCGGGGATTGAGGGGGGACAGGCCGGGGATGGGGCTGGGACAGGCCGGGGATTGAGGGGGGACGGGCCGGGGATTGAGGGGGGGACAGGCCGGGGATTGAGGGGGGGACAGGCCGGGGATGGAGGGGGGGACGGGCCGGGGATGGGGCTGGGACAGGCCGGGGATTGAGGGGGGACAGGCCGGGGATTGAGGGGGGACAGGCCGGGGATTGAGGGGGGACAGGCCGGGGATTGAGGGGGGGGGACAGGCCGGGGATTGAGGGGGGACAGGCCGGGGATGGAGGGGGGAACAGGCCGGGGATTGAGGGGCCGCAGCCTCTCCCCAACAAATCTCCCCCTTCTGTTAATTTATCCTGGTCTGAAAAGCCAAAACTGTTTAACCTGCCAATCTCTCGGGGTGCATTTTATTTTTTTAAGACAGTCGCATCATGGTAACATTGTGATTTACTCTGCTCTTGCCTGACCAATCTCTATTTTAAATGGGCACTCTGGAATTTTATCGTTTCTGGAAATCACTTTTGCATTTATCTCGCATTATAATGGGTGCTAGCAATAGTTTACTTTTTCCAACAGTCGCATTAGGTTAAATGTTGACTTTACTCGCCTCTTGGTGAGCAATATCCATTTAAAATGGACACTACACTCTTGTTTTATTATTGTTTTGCAAATCATCTTTGCGTTCATCAAGGTAGCTTGCATTATGTTAGGTTTTGGTTAAATTGTTCCAACAGTTGCATCGGGGGGGGGGGGAAATGCCACTATAATCTGCTACTGATGTGCAATATCCATTTTTAAATTGATACTCTTGTTTTTGTTTTGAAAATTTCTGCATTCATTATGTTATCTTGTGTTATGTAAAAATCATCTTTGCGTTCACTATTGTATGCAACATTATATTTGTTGTTAGCATCAGCATAGTACTGAGTTGATTTTGTAGTCATTTGTAATTCTTCCTGTCAAGACAGGTTTGTCTGATTTGGGATGTTAGAAAACTGCTATGGTGTATTTTCACTAGATATTCCTCCAATATCTGTTTAACACCTGTCTGAGTCTGTGTGCCTGTTTGAATTGTTTTCTTCCATTGAAACGTACATTTGTGGGGCTCGCTTGTATTCTTGGTTTATCAAACCATAAGGGTTTGATTGATGTAATTGTTTTGGATGGAGTACCTTGTTTTCGATTCAGACTTATTGTGTGGAACCTAACTCGGACGCACTTGTAACCAAGTTAGTGGTGCTGTGTGGCAGCAGCTTCTACCACTGTGCCGCTCAGGGTATGTATGGTGGTGGTAAATTTATCTCAAAGGGGAAGAAGTTTGCTTTAAATATGTTTAGAATTGCGTTAACCAGAGAGGGATTTATTCTGAATATGTTCAAAACCAGCGATGATAGATTATTATCAACAGGGTGGTGTTTTTGAGTAGCTCAGGAGGTAACAGGAGTCATCAGGAAGCTCAGTAGCAAGGACAAGGATCGTCTGTGACCTAATCTGCAGATCCTTGTGTCACCGTGTGTTATGTAACTTGATAGACTGCCATAGAGTGATACAGTGTGGAAACGGGCCCTTCAGCGAAACTCGCCCACACCGGCCAACAATGTCCTATCTACACTAGTCCCGCTTGCCTGCGCTTGGTCCATATCCCTCCAAACCTGTCCTATCCATGTACCTGTCTAACTGTTTCTTAAATGATGGGATGGTCCCAGCCTCAACTACCTCCTCTGGCAACTTGTTCCATACGAGGTCAAGGAGGAGGTGGGCTGGAAAACATTGTCTATCCATTCCAGTCTGAAGAAGATGATACTGAGATGGAGAATCTAAGGAAGGGAGGTTCAAAGATGAACCATGTGAATTAAGGGTGAAAAGGAGAGTTGAGTCATATTCAGTTTATGACATGAGAAGTAGAGGATTGAAAAGAAACAATTCTGTGGGATTGAAGGTCTATAAATGAGTTTTTTCTCAAAATTGTTTCACACCACATGGTCCAGGATTAACACCAAGTAATTAAGTGTTAATTACCCCCCACCCTCACATCATTCTGAAGAAGGGTTTTGACCTGAAACGTTGCCTATTTTGTTCGCTCCATAGATGCTGCCTCACCCGCTAAGTCTCTCCAGCATTTTAAAGATGTATGTTACGGTAAAATTGAACTAAATTTTTTAATACTTCTGTAGAAAAGGAGAAAAAAAAAGTTCATGTAATCTAAATCGTTTGTTGAAATGTTATCACTGTGTCATAAGTTTGGGGTCAATAGAACACTGGGTAGAATAGATAAACTGGTGACCACTCAATAATACCATTGTGGTTATTAAATGGTTGAGATAACGAAATGGGAATTGTCTCTGGCATATAGACGAGTACAACTAATCAACATGGTTATTAGGTTTTGTCTACACTGTTGGCCAAATTGTCTCTTTCTTGTTACAGTCTGACAAAATTCTAGAAAACTTTTGCATACTTTTTAAAATCTGATTACTTATTTCAAAAAATTATGTGCTTGACGTATTTGTCCTCAATATATCTCTTCTAATATATCCTAGAGGTTTGACTTGTTTGTGTTTGGTGGACTTGTTATTATGTACCTAGCACAGACAATCCTTGTGTTACAGTGTGAGGGTTGGGGGGAGGGGGGGGGGGGGAGGTTACATTACTCAAGCATTTTTCTTTTTCCCATAATTGAAGACGTTATCCTTTGCATGCAATGACTGCTTGAAGTCTGCGATTCATGGACACGACCAGCTGTTGTGTGTCTTCTCTGGTGATGCTCTGCCAGGCCTGTATTTAGGTTATGCTTGATTTGGGGGCTAGTCCCCTTCCGTTTTCTCTTCAGCATATAAAAGGCATGCTCAATTGGGTTCAGATCGGGTGATTGACTTGGCCACTGAAGAATCAACCATTTTTTAGTTTTGAACAAATCCTTTGTTGCTTTAACAGTATGTTTGGGATCATTGTCTTGCTGTAGAATGAACCGTCAGCCAATGAATATCTATTGCATGCAAAGGATATGCAACAAAATACTAAAGATGACTACTTTCATTTACATGACATTGCTGCGTCCCAAACATTATGGTGCCCTGAAATGGGGGGGACTATGTATAAACATGGCTGTAATTTCTACATGGTGAAACCAAATTGTATAAAAATGGCCTTTATTAAAATCTGACAATGTGTATTTTAGCCGCATGTGATTTTTTTCTATTACAAATCTCAAATTGTGGCGTACAGAGGCAAATAAATAAATGATGGGTCTTTGTCCCAAACATTATGGGGGAGCACTGTACATTATTTTAGGGCCAATGTTATTCTGCCTCACAGATATTTGGGCCATGATTTGTAAATTCAGTAAGGGTGAATTTCTGTTCCCCAAAAGTCCTTTACATGCCGGCTACCTGTGTCTTGTCTTTTTGTCTAATTATTTGCATCTATTTAGCGTGGGGCAAACTGAGAGCAAAATTGGGTCAAACTGTTTTCGCTTTCTGAAATTAAGTGATGCATTTTGGTAAAAAGATTAAGACGGGACAGTATAGATTAAATGGCACCGTTCTATAGGAGCAGAGGACCTGGATATATGTGCACAAATCCTTAAAATTGGTTTGGCAAGTTAAGCAAATTATTAGAAAAACGCATGGTGTTCTAGACAGAGGCATGGAATATAAACTATGAAGAACTTGCACAAAGCACTGGCTAGTTCACAACTGAATTGTTGCATAGAATTCTAGTCATTGCAGTTTAGGAAGAGCCTAGAGAAAGTGCAGAAAGTGTATCTAAGAATGAGGATCTTAATAATCATACAGCTTGGAAATAAGCCCTTCGACCCAACTTGCCCACACCGACCAACATGTCCCATCTACCTGCCTGCGTCTAAACCTGCCCTATCTATGTACCTTTCCAAATGTTTCTTAAACATTGCAATAGTACCTGCCTCAGCTATTTCCTCCGGCAGATCTTTCCATATACCCACCATCCTTTGTTAAACTGGAGAATTTGCAGTTGGTTTCCTTGGAATGAAAATATTGAGGAATCTGCTGCACAATGTCATGTATTGTTTAGTCTTGTGTGCATCAGTGGCAGAGCCCTTTCATATGACATGCATAGATTTTCCAGTTCTGATGAAAGTTTATTATCCCTAAATATTAACTTTGTTTCTGACTCCAGAAGGTCAGGTCGGGTGGAGTTCCCCCCGCCACGGGTGCCATGTAATCCTGTGCTACCTGCTCCATGGCCGGATAGTCGGCGACTAAACTGTCTCCCCCACCTGGTTTGCAAGGTGAGGAGGGGGCTGTGGACCCCCCCCCCCCCCAGCAGGACCAAAAACAAGACCTGTCAAAGGGCGGATGAGCTCCTAGCGAGCCAACGGCCATCCACACTTCAGTAGAAGTTGCGACCACTGTCGGACACGGCATTGTAAGGCAGTTTGCCCGTTGATGTTTTCAATGATGACGATGATTCTGACTGCATGGATGTTGCTTGTCCTACATTTGTTTTTGGTTCCAGAATATCAGCTCTACAATATTTCTCATTTGTTTGCGAGAATCTTGTTTCCTGCTTTCTGATGCTTGTTAACTAATCTTTGGAAGAAGAAGCTTGCAAAACCTCTCTTTTAATAATGTCAGGGGCAATCATTCTTGTCAGCAATGTTTCATATTCTACCTTCTTGAATCTAATTGCAGAGCTATTTGAGTCTATCATAGTTTGCAGCAGCTATTGTTATTTCCAGACAGCGGGAGCCATAATACACATTTGGATGTTCTGATGTAGTCACATACTCGCTGTGGAGGACAAAAATCAATTGTGACTGATGGGTTCAGACTTTTCAATGACATAAGATGCAGTGTTTCTAAAATTATATGGGCACTGTCAGCTTGGACTTCTGTTCAGGAAGATGGATGTTTTTCTTATCAACATTTTTGCTGAGGCTGTTAATGGTCATTGGGGTGAGGTTTGGTCCGGACTAAATTGTTGACACACAAAGAAATTATTATATCACTCATACCAGTTTAAGAACTCCACCAATTTAGAACCTGCTGAAATGACAGCAAATGCTGGAAGCACTCAGCTGGTCGGACATCATCTGCAAAAAGAGAAGCAGTTGAAGTCATAGGTTGAAAAATTATCAGCAAAGCTAGTTACAGTGAGTTATATCACAAAATAAGGAAGATCTCAAATAGCATGTCAAATCGCACTGGTTGGCTGTGTAGAGATGTAAATGCTGTTTGATGCAACAAGTCAACTATACTAAAAACTTGGGATAAAAATTATATTGTGATCAGTTGCCCATGTGTGTAAAATCGTTTGAAACCACTTTGCAAAATAATTTGTAACACATGAACAGGGTTGAACCCACTAATTTTTCCATTATCTGTAGTATAAAGGTAATATAAATATGAAGCTACACTATGAGTCAATAGAAGATGGGTGCCATCAGGACTGGATTTTAACTTGAAAGGGCTCTGAATGCATGGAGAGTTGTTGAATTGGATTATATCATGGCACAGTCAGAGAGTTGCTGCCTTACACCGCCAGAGCCATGTTCAAACCTGACTGTTGGTGCGGTCTGTACGGTGTATGTACATTTTCCCTGTGACTGCATGGGTTTTCTCCACATTCCAAAGACGTGCAGGTTGGGTGGT
Organism: Raja brachyura; assembly: GCA_963514005.1. Next base: position 5,579,660 of record OY740801.1, read on the forward strand.
TAATTGGCTTCTGTAAATTGTCCCTAATGTGTAGGATAGAGCTAGTGTATGGGGTGATAGTTGGTCAGCATGGACTTGGTGGGCCAGAGGCCTGTTTCCACGCTATCTCTAAACTAAACTAGTTGAAAGTAGAACGTGCGACCATTTGGGGTAGTTGCACCAACAGCACAGAAGTGAAATCGGAAAGCAAGAGGAGATTTACTGAGTGTTCGATGAGGTAGATTGACAGGAACTTTATGACGAGCATTAATGTGGCTGGATCACTTGGCCAAAATATTTTCTTCTGTACGGTAAAGACTATCACATTCCCAGCAAAATACATGACCCTGTTCACGTCGAGGCTATACAGTCCTGATGAGTAATTTCTGTTGTCATTGTTATTGTTCTGTACCGTTGTTATTCAAAACATATTAATGCTGCACGTTTGGTAGTATAAGGTTCAGTGAGGAAACAATTTCCTGTTACTGACACCAAAAAGCTTTATTTGATTAACAATGGTTAGAATGAGGGTTAACGATGATTTTCATCTGGTTGAGGGCAGCAAACAGAAGTTAATTTGAAATAAAGGGCTGTACGAGGTAATTCAAGAGTTCTCCCCTGATTCAAGCTCGTGTAATGTACGTAGGAGCTCGTGGATGTCACGTAGCGGCTCGTACGAGTAATGGTTGGTACTCGGGGAAATCCGTAAACTCGTGACGTTTTTTTCAACACTGTGAAAAATGGTTACTTTTTACTCGTACGAGCCCCTCCGTACACGCTGCGTACATTACAGGGGGGAGAACTCGGGAGAACTCTTGAATTACCTCGTACAGTGGAACATGCCCTTAAGAACAAGAAATGCTGGGACTACTCAGCAGGTCAGGTAGCAACTGCAGGGAAGAATAAGGGGTAGGCCATTTAGAACGGAGATGAGGAAAATCTTTTTCACCCAGAGAGTTGTGAATCCGTGGAATTCTCTGCCTCTGAAGGCAGTGGAGGCCAATTCACTGGTTGCTTTTAAGAGAGAGTTAGATAGAGTTAAAGATAGCGGAGTTAGGGGATATGGTGAGAAGGCAGGAACGGGGTACTGATTGCGGATGATCAGTGAATGGCGGTGCTGGCTTGAGGGGCCGAATGGCTACTCGTGCATCTATTGTATAAGAACAATAGAAGCAATGATTCAGGTTGATGACCTTTCATCTGAAGTTTTTTGAGTTGAATCATCTGTGTTTCTCTCTGCTCAAAAACTGCCTGACCTGCTTGCTTCCTGTGATTTATGTTTGTATGTCAGAAAACAGATTTACAGTTTTAATAATTGTTAATATTAATTTACTTTGATGTTCCAGCAATGGTACAGTGAAGCGCTGCATTGTTCCATGTCATGTGAATGTGGTACTTGAGTAAAAAACAATCTGCTGGAGGATCTTCAGGGACTTCAGTTACTTGGGTCGATAACATCGTTATTCAGAATCATCAAGTCAAGGATCTTGTATTTATGTTCCTGTTAGGTAGACAGGCCAAATTGCATGCGAGGCCTTGAATTAATGTTGTGGTTTTATTTAGGACTTGAAATGCAAGCATTGACTTTTGTTTATTGCTGGACGGTCTATTGTAATTTTTTTTGTTAACCTTCACTGCCAGTTAACCTCTCCTTAGAAACATAGAAAATAGGTGCAGGAGGAGGCCATTCGGCCCTGCGAGCCAGCACCGCCATTCAATAACCTTTGCCTGCCTTCTCCCCATATCCCCTGACTCCACTAGCCCCTAGAGCTCTATCTAAAGGGCATGTCCCACCAGCATCTGACTCTATGCGATGAGCGCGATCAAACTAGAAGCGGAGGCCGCGCGGAGGACCGGTGATCCCTGTACAGGGCCGTTCCCAACAGCATGCGCCTGCATGCGGCAAGCGCGACCAAACCGGCAGTGAGGGCCGCGCGGAGGTCGGGTGAGTTACGCAACGTGGCGCAAAGTGTTGCGAACTTGGAGCGAAGTCTTAAAGGTAAGTTCGCCAGGACAGAGAGGGACACAAAGAGAGCGGCACAGAGGCACACACTTTGAGGGCCACGGAGCCACACACAGAGAGGGTCACGGAGGCACCTACAGAGAGGGTAACGGAGGCACGACGTTGAGGCGGTGTGTAATGCGTCGAGGCAACTGTGAGCCGACAAGCCGTTGCCGCGCGGAATTTTTGAACAGTCAGTTTTTCGGAGCCCCGCGCGATGTCGGGACGAACTCCGCACAATTCCGCACGACGCCGGCGATCGAAGTGGGACCGGCCCCGCGACGCCGGACGGTTCAAGCGACCACATTAGGTTGCGCTCATCGCATAGAGTTGCATGCTGGTGGGACAGGCCCTTAACTCTCTCTTAAATCCATCCAGTGATTTGGCCTCCACTGCCCTCTGGCAGGGAATTCCACAAATTCACAACTGGGTGAAAAAGTTTTTTCTCACCTAAGTCTTAAATGGCCTCCCCTTGATTGTAAGACTGTGGCCCCTGGTTCTGGACTCGCCCAACATTGGGAACATTTTTCCTGCATCTAGCTTGTCCAGTCCTTTTATAATTGTATATGTTTCTATAAGATCCCCCCTCATTCTTCTAAACTCCAGTAAATATTTGTGTTCTAATCAGAATTTCAAAATGTATGTATATATTTATATCATTCTGGGGATTTTTTTGTATGTTACAGTCCTAACATACCGTTCAAGCGTGCTCACTAAATAAATCCTTGTGTGAGGACATCAATTATGACTTGGTCTCGCAAGAAGATGTCATCGATGTCCATAATAGTGTATGGACATTTTTCTTTTCCCATCTCTTTATTTTCAGCTCTCACCTTTTTGTATTATGCTATGACTATTGATTCCTCAAATGGGGGTTTTGCCATATTAGTGTCATCATCTGAAGTAAATTTGCCAGATTCTCCTGAGATTGTTGAGCAGAACACGGTATTTCTTTTAGTTAGAATGTAATAAAAAGGATTTGCAAATGAAGGTTTATACCAAAGATAGACACACAATGCTGGAGTCACTTAGCACACCTAGAGAAAATGGATAGGTGACATTTCTATTCGGAACCCTCAGTCCCAACCCAAAACATCACTAATCCATTTTCTCCAGAGATGCTGCCTGCCTGACCCTCTGAGTTATTCCAGCATTTTGTTTATTTCTTAGTTGGCCTTTTTGCTGCTGGTATGTCCGACTGCCACTTAATGCACAGCTGTTGCTATTGGCAACGTGAGAACTCTGCACTGACGTGACCGTGTTGCAACAGCAAAATATCAAATGATCTGAATTTCTCTCACTCCAAATGTGAAAATAATTCCTACGATGTGCCGAGGCCTCCGTGTTGTAATGGGCCACTCACTGGTTTTCAAATTAATTCCAAAGCTGGTCTCGGTCATCTTGTTTATATTCTCCTAGATCTCGCGTCATGTATTGCGATTTATTTTGCAATGTGGCTTTATGGAACATAACTCGTCTATCCACAAAGTCAAAAGTTTTCCCAATGTGGTCCCTTGCTTGGGTTCATTTGCTTACACTAGTTTAGATGTTTAGTTTAGACATACAGCACGGAAACAGACACTTCAGCCCATTGAGTCCGCGCAGACCCGCGATCCCCACACATTAACACTATTTTACAAACACTAGGGACTATTTTACACTTCTAGCCAATTAACCTACAAACCTGTACGTCTTTAGAGTGTGGGAGGAATCCGAAGATCTCAGAGAAAACCCACGCAGGTCACGGGGAGAACGTATAAACTACGTACAGACAGTACCCGTGGTCGGGATCGAACCTGGGTCTCCGGCGCTGCAAGCGCTGTAAGGCATCAACTCTACCGCTGTGCCAACCTAGCATTAGGTTAAGTAGCATTTTGATTTGTATTGAAGAATTATCTTTCAAATTCTATTAAAAACGTTATTTATTCCCCATCCTGTCCACCTTTTTTATCATCAAATTTGAAACATTAATATATTTTTCATTTTTTAAATAAATTATAAGAAATTGATTTGTTTGTGATATTATGCAGCACCAACTGTATTTGGTGGTAGACAGAATATGAACTTGAAATCATGTTGGTGTGAGGAAAGCCGAATGGAGCAATAAGTTTTGAAAAATGTTCATAGGTACAACGTGTTTAGACATTGAATATCATGTGTCCTTGCCCTATTTTTTTAAGTGCCCAATGTATTTGAGCAGTAATTTTTACAGCCAAGTTTCATTCCTGTTAATTGAACTTCCGAGTCTGATTACGCACGCAATCCCATAATGCTGTGTATAATCATGTCATGTCTGAACCCAAGCGATTTTGGGGGATTTCCCAAAGGAACCCAGAGAACTATTTGTAAACCGATCTGCAGTTTGTTGTTTCTCCATGGAACTTTAATTCTGAAAGCACATGATTTGGCCGTGTGCAGTCAGAGATATTCTTAGCACTGTGTCTATAGTGCATTTCTAAGTAAACACAGTAACAGGTTCCCATTAATAAATAGTTTGTGAGCAATTTGTGTTAAATAACTAATCTATTATAGCTACTGATCACTTGCTAGATTTCCTGATCATAATCGATTTCATTCCTGATGGATACAACAAAATTCACATGCACCCCAATGTTTAATCAAATGTAAATATGAAAAAAAAAATAGTATTTTCTGCTTAATTTTTCAGCCTTATTTTGCATCCGTTGTAAATGCAATCTATAACTCTTTATGATATTTATTTGCTGAGTTGATTTGACCTGGTGCTTACTTGCAGACGTTGGAATTAGGCCAAAGTTTGATTGGAACCAGTAGATACCTTGGGCATTTTTGACTGTGAGACAACTAATGGATGAGAACTTAATGCCCACTTTTCCTCTTGCACCCTGTGGAGAATTTACCTCACTCACTTAATTCTGGCTATATGCGCTGCATTTTCTTTTAGCTGACAAAGATGAAATAAGATTGAGTTTACACCTGTCTGCAGGATAGAGGATAGCCAATCTAGGAGGATAGCATCTATTATGGTTTTGCAATTTGTCTTTTTTTTAAAAAGGTAATGGACATTTGATTTTGTGTTTATTGAGAATGGAGAATGACACCATTTCAGAAAAATGTTTCCTTCAACCTTTCTCAAAGTGCAACTGCAAGAGCTGACACAGGCCACAAATCTTTGCGTTATGGCTATATATGTCTCTTTTCTGGATAGGGTCTATGTTTCACTCATGTTCAGCCCTCTTACCCAACTATTTTTCATGGATTTGGTTCTCGCCCTCACTGCAAACAATGCAGTGAGGGCGAGAATGGTCTATTTGCATTGTTAAACACAGTTGACCAAACCAAATTAGCAATGGCCGTCAATTCTGAAGCAAACAACCAGGGTTCAGCTGTTAACAAATAAAACTTGTCCAGTCTTGTGCACCAGAGCCTGAATCTAACAGGATTTTCACGAATTGCATTGGAAAACATGCATGGTACAGGTGCTCCTCAACTTGCGATGGGGTTTACGTTCTGATAAACACAGTAAATCGAAAATATCGTAAGTCGAAAAAGCATTTAACACACCTAACCTACCAAACATTCTCTCTCTTCTGCTGTGCCGTGTCTTTTTTTTTTCTTGGGAAGCAGCACGATCTTGATGTTGGACACTTCTACTAACATTTCCTTTAGCAATATGTTTTTGAGGTGCGTTTCTATGCACACAGTATTCTTTTTCATCAGAACATCCTAGGGATCAAGTGAGCACAGCATTCTTGTCACTTTGAGAGCGCTACTTCGGCAGCAGCGAGAGAAGTTTACTTCTCATTTTTAGAGAAGCATTCATATTCTTATGGGATAAGTTAATCTCAAAGAACAATCGTTTTTCTTTAAACTACATTGGCTCGAATTGAATTTAAATTCACCACTATCCGTACCTTCCCCTCTTTATTGAATCACATATTAATTAGTAGGACTGGATGTTACAATCCCTAAGGTTTTTTCACTACAGTTGACATTTGGTATTCTTGGGGATGAACACTAGGTGATTTTGCTACTAATCAGGCACATCTGCAGTTGTGTACCTCAACGTCACTGGGTGTTTCGGCCTCTTATCACAAGACACCCTCAGTCGAGGCAAGCCCACCGCAGGGTGATCAGCCCTGAGTGTGTGTCTTATGTTTAGCCTCTAGATGGTCACGTGGCAGCCCAGACAGCATCTTTTCTCTTCAGCCACAGCCAGTCACTGCTCCATTCAGCTTTTTTCCTTCCACCTTCTTCTCTACCGCTGCCTGTGGCTGGTTGGGCTCTGGACTCGTGTCCGTTGGTGGGACAGTACTTGGTTGAGCTTCGCCTGGGGTGCTGATACCCTGTGGACTCTGGCGGTTAACCTGCCACTGGGTTTCACTCGACTATTTTGAAATTATGATAATGCAAAAAGATTAATTGGAGATTTTTAACATTTAATCCATTTTTTCCAGCGGTTGCTGGAATAGCACTGTCAAAGTGACACGAATATTGTTAGCCCGGGAAAAGATCAAAATTCGAAGTTCGGTTTTGACTGAATGTGTATCGCTTTTGCACCATCGCAAGTTGAAGCATCGTAAGTCGAGGAGCATCTGTGTAGTAATAGAAACTCCGTTCATTTGAGCAAGAATCCTTCAAGGATAATCAACTTTTAAGGATTCTTGTTCAAATTAGATTCATGGCAAAAATAGATACTAAGATAGGTTTTGCTGTGGATAATGAAGTAGATTTTCAAAGTCTACAGAGAGATTGGGGCCATTTGGAAGTAGGCTGAAAGATGGCAGATGGAGTTTAATGCTGATAAGTGGGAGGTGCTACATCTTGGCAGGACAAATCAAAATAGGATGTACATGGTAAATGGTAGGGAATTGAGGAATGCTGTGGAACAGAGGGATCTAGGAATAACTTTGAACACTAAATAAAAATCTAACGTGCTTTTATGGTTCTTTTAAAAAAATAAAATTCAAAATATTTAAATAATTTTTAAATGTCTTTGAATCAAAAAACATTTAAATCCTTTTCCAAAGTTTTGACGAGTGTGATTTTTTTCCCTCCCCCTATCTCCACTTGGGGCATTTGTAGGGCATGATCTCAGCGGACTGCCCACTGAAGCCTAATCACCGACCTGAGCCTCACTGTGCCTCACCCACCCCAAGCTCCAGCATTGGGAACTCCAGGATGATTAATCAAATGCATCTGCACCAGTTTGTCGTTGGCATGGGGATTGCACATGTACAGAGGATGAGGTAGATGTTGGGGAGTAACTGCAGACTCAAGACAGAAAAAAGTATGATTCAAATCTTGTGATTTTTGTTTATGGCTGAATTGGGGTAAAGGAAGTTCCAAACATTTGATTGAGCACTCTATCACTTTCACTTTCAAAATGGTTTTATTTTGAATTATGTGACAAAATGAGAGCATTGTATCCCCATTTAGTCTTGGAGAAATTTGTATTCAATGTGATCATGGCTGATCACCACAATCAGCACCTCGTTCCTGCCTTCTTCCCATATCCCCTGACTCCGCTATCTTTAAGAGCTCTGTCTAGCTCTCTTGAAAGTATCCATCGAACCGGCCTCCACCGCCCTCTGAGGCAGAGAATTCCACAGACTCACACCTCTCTGTGTAAAATGTAGCGCACCTAGATGGCACTGAGTACAGGACTGTTACTCCAGCATTTTGTGCCTGTCCGTAGTAAACCAGCATCTGCAGTTCCTTGTTCGGAGAACAAGACTGCACATGGAGCTTAATTTTCTCAACAAAGGCCATGCCAGCATTTGCCTTCTTGCTTGATATTCTTGCGTGTTAACTTTTCTGTATCTCTGAATCAGCACACCAAGATCTTTTTGTATGCAAAAAAATTACCAATGTTTAAATAGATATGGATGTTGAAATGTATTCAGTCTGCAAAACTATGAGAGATTTGCTTTGTTTTCAAAAATTTGGGATTTGCATACGCAAGGTAATGTCTAACAATTATTTTTTCCAATCCTGAAAGACCAAGTAACGCTTGGGACAGTATTTAAAGGACTGTCAGTTTTATTGTGTGAGGTGATGGGGATTCAGTTTGGAGATTGCAGAAGACATAGCTCAGAGCAGTATCCATCTCATAAAGATAAAAGTTGTGCATGATCAAAATATTTAGCTTGCTAACTTGTTATAAATCAAAGTTGTGGTGAAAAGGAAGGGATAGAGAGAACAAAGAATGCTTGTCATAGGGTGGCAACTGAGAAACTGTTGCAAGAAACTGTTGCTGGCCATGAGAAGATAGCGAGGGGCTTAATCATCAATCTGTCTGAGATGCAAATAGAAGAAAATGAAGGGGCAAAAATCAATGTTGGACCTTTGTGACTGAACACTGGAATAAAAGAGTGGTGGAAATACTCAGCAGACCAGGCAGCATCAAACAAATGAGAAAAAGAGACATACAGATAGAAGCGATTGAGATCTGGTCAATTCTGACAGAATCTGGGAAACTGGGTCATGAGTTATGATGATGGTGGCATTGGGTTGAAGGTGATGAGATGACAGGAAATGTCTGTGGAGTGCTGGTGGGGTAAAAGGTGAGGATGGAAGGGGTGGGGGTGTCCAGAAATGGGGGGGGGGGGGGGGTGTGTGTGTGTGCAGAATGAACCTATGTCTTGCACTGGTATGGAAAGTGTCATCAGAATGGATAGGACAAGCCGGAGAAATGACTGGGAGGAGGTGTAGTCAAAGTACTTCTGAGATTGTGATTATTGATTGCTAGCCTACTCCCCGTGATGGAGAAGGCACGTGAGAGATGGACCCATGTGGGAGGTGAGAACCAGGTAGATATTGGCTGTGAAGATGAAAAAACTCTGAAAGCAGGAAGCAAGACCAAAATCACATCAGAAATATCATCGGCAACATTATCAAAGATCATCAGAAACTACTGAAAAAGTAGGACAGAAACTAAGGACTCTTTCACATATTCTCACACAAAGGGACGGATGTTATACAGATTTGCGTGGGCCTCATTTATTGCGTTCTCATTTATCTCCTTGTCGTGGCTCCTCCAGATACATTGAGGATCAGTGGGCCTTCTGTGGTTTCTGAGGTTAAGGTCCGCGCACTTTACCAGTACTTTTTCAGGCATATTATTTACTAAAGCTCCTCAGTTTTGTTCCTTCATATTCAGTAATTGCTATTTTATTGGGTATGATCTGATGTGCTGCTGCACCATTTAACAAGGTTGAAAGTTAAAGTAATCAATAAAAACATTGTTTTATTATACCTGACAAGTTGCAGAAAGCTTCCATAGATGTGGAGCCCAATGTAAGGTCAAAGGCTACTAAGAAAGAGAACTAAAGGGCCTGTCCCACCAGCATGCAACTCTATGCGATTAGCACGACCTAACGTGGTCGCTTGAGCCGTCCGGCGTCGTGGGGCCGGTCCCACTTCAATTGCCGGAGCCGTGCGGTATTGTGCGGAGTTCGTCCCGACATCGCGCGGGGCTCCGAAAAACTGACTATGTTCAAAAATTCCGCGCGGCAATGGCTTGTCGGCTCGCAGTCGCCTCGACGCATTACACACCGCCCCGACATCGTGCCTCCGTGAACCTATCTGTAGGTGCCTCCGTGACCCTCTATGTGTGTGGCTCCATGTCCCTGTGTGTGTGTGTGTGCCTCTGTGCCCCTCTCTGTGTGCCCATCTCTGTCCTGGCGAACTTACCTTAGACTCCGCTCCAAGTTCGCCTCACTTTGCGCCGCGTTGCGCCACTCACCCAACCTCCGCGCGGCCCCTGCTGCCGGTTTGGTCGGCTTGCCGCATGCAGGCGCATGCTGGTGGGAACGGCCCTGTACAGGGAATCACCCGACCTCCGCGCGGCCCCCGCTTCTAGTTTGATCACGTTCATCGCATAGAGTTGCATGCTGGTGGGACAGGCCCTTAAGATGTTTGTGCACAAATTGTAATAAGACTTTATGTAACTGAAGTCCACATCTCTTTGGATAAATTAAAGGTGTTTTTTGTTTATTTGAAACGCATTCATTGAAACTTTCCTGATCTTTGTTCCCCATTTTGAATGTAAGACTTTGTATTTTTATTTTTAATACAGGTCCCTTGCAGTTGGAACCAAATCTGGCTACAAGTTTTTCTCACTTTCCTCGGTGGATAAATTGGAACAGATCTATGAATGCAGTAAGTCCCAAATAGAACTACGCCTCCACAAAAGAGTACTTTTATGTTAACTGTAGCCTTTGTATTTTACAAAAAAAGACACCAAGTGCTGGAGTAACTCAGCAGGTCAGGCAGCATCCCTGGAGAACGTGGATAGATGACCTTTTGGGTTGGGTCCCTTCTTCATACTGATTGTAGAGGTTATGGTTGTGGGAGGGAGCATTCAATCTACTTGCTTCTTTGTTCTACATTTTATCCTTCTCCATTCTACAAAACTTTGAATTCTTTCCTGATAACTATTATTTAATTTTCCATAACCCTTGCTGATGTGCTCAACAGCGTCTGGATCCTTGTTCTCATCCTTAGGAGAAATATTGGATTTAAACACATTTTATTGCATTCAGGATACATGACTGGGGAATTGGAAGTTGACAAAATGGTGGCGGGCATGTGAGTTGTCCCGGATGTAGGTGGGAGGGGAAATGAGAAGGGGAAAAAATCAAGGTATAAGGTGATCTATCAGCCAGATCCAGCACTACATGCATCCTTGTCGGTCAACCCTCAACTTAACAAAATGGACCGCTGTTGCGCAAATAATAGCCATGCTTATTTGAATGCAATCAATAATGAGAAAAGGCAGGTACTTGATTCCTTCAATGTATTAATTTTTTGCTGTTATTTTTGTGCAATTTCAATTGCATTTATTGGTTTACTTCAATTTTTTTTAATGTCTTTAATCTTTTGGAACGGTGTGTGACTATCTTGCACTGAAACTTTAAGAGGTTTGAAAATCTTTGAGTGGGTGAGCAACAAAGGCTGACTGGGTGTTACTGAGATGGGGCCTTTAGGATAAGACACTTGTGGTTGACGGCATGTTTGCAGCTTCACCAGATGCCCCTTGGATGTGGAAGATCAGTTCTTTTGAATTTCTACATCCAGAACGAGAGCTGTAGCAAATTGGGGCAATGGTATTGCATGGTACATAACACATTTGGTACTCTACACACATCAAACATTCGTGGCATTTCCCCAGACAAATACAATTCTCGGAATAATGAGTCCCGGAAAAGGCAGCTATTTTTATGCAATCTGGCTGAGCTATTGCTAAATTGACTGTTTAATTGATTGGGAATTGATAACGTTGCTTTTCTATAATGTTTTTGAACAGCTGACACAGAAGATGTATGTATTGTGGAACGACTGTTTTCTAGCAGTCTAGTAGCTATCGTGAGCCTTAAAGCACCCAGAAAATTGAAGGTTTGTCACTTTAAAAAAGGAACAGAGATATGCAACTACAGTTATTCCAATACTATTCTGGCTGTCAAACTAAATAGACAGGTAAGAATCGGTGGCATCATTATTTTTCTTCTTTCATGCTGTGTCCAAAATAATTTGTGGCATAAATGTTTTAATTATTTTGAACAAGTAGCTTTTCTTTACGACGACATGTTGTTCTGGTCATCCCAATGTTATAATTGCCTCTCTTCCCAACATCTAGAGATTGATAGTATGCCTGGAGGAGAGTTTGTACATTCACAATATCCGAGATATGAAAGTACTGCACACCATTCGGGAAACACCACCAAATCCCACAGGTAATTCTTAAGGAACTACAAGCTAGAAGTAAATACTGGCAGTGGCACGAAGTGATAGGAAAGTGACTTTTGTAAAAGATTATTTATAAAGCCATTTATTTTTATTTGATTTAAAATTAGCGTCCACTATGCCATCTTCAAAGTGTGGGGAGATCATCTGTCTTGACAGAGTAAAACACAAAGTACTGTAGTTACGCAGCGAGTCAGGCAGCATCTGTGGAAGAAATTGATGGGCAACGTTTCGGGTCGACATCCTTCCACAGATTTACTCTAGCACTTTTATGTTTTACTCATGATTCCAGCATCTGCAGCACCTTGTAGATCCATCTTGACCGACTGATTTATTCAAAACCATACTTCAGATTACTGTTGAAGCACCACTAATTGGTTCATATTACAGACAACTAGAAAGCTACAAATCATCAGCTCCACCCAATGCAGAAACCAGCTAAAAGAAAATACCAAATGGTGTGCATAATTCCAAACTCGCATGCATCTGCTGCTTGCTTTGCATGTGGTTCTGAAGTGTTTATGAAACTTGACTGATACAAGTTATCTTGTCTTCAGGTTTGTGTGCACTTTCCATTAATAATGACAATTGCTACCTTGCGTACCCTGGTAGTGCAACAATTGGGGAAGTACAGGTATTCGATACCATCAATCTGGTAAGTTGCATGTTGAGTGCATTAAAAAAATATATAAACAGCTTGTGTTTTACTTCTAACTTTTTTGTGATGTTGAAAACACCTTTAAGATACATATTGTGCCACTTATTCTCAGCCAACAAAAGATTAACTTTTAAAATTGTCCAAAATTGAACTTAGAGATACAGCATGGAAACAGGCCCATCGGCCCACTGCCGACTATAAATCACCCGATCATACTAGTTCAATGTTATCCCACTTTGCAACTGCCTACGCATTAGAGGCTATTTACAGGGGCCAATAAGCCTACAAACCTGCAAGTCTTTGGGATTTGGGAGGAAATCTAAGCATCCCGCGTAAACCCACGTGGTCATGGAGAACGGGCAAACTCTGCTAGAATCGTCACTAAGTTAATCACTTGTTGTGAGAGGTTTTAAAAAAAAAAATGAATTCGGAAACAAGCCTAAAAGATAGGACAGCAGAGGCAGACAATGAAATATTTCATAATTCTTTTAAAAAAATAATAATAGAGTCGATTCCATAGGAAATGGGGTACTTTTCTTTGGCAAATGTCAATTATTAAGTCACAAGGTGTACTTAGAAAATCATAACATAAAAATGCTGTAATCAATTGGCAGGTCAGGCAGAATCTATAATATTTTGAGTTGAAAATCCTTTATCAGAGCTCAGAAAGAATGGGGATGGGGGTAGTCTTCATTTTATGTTGTATAGAGGATGGAGGTGAGCTGGTTAGGACAAATTGAATATCTTTGTTGAGGTGTGTGTTGCTTTGTGGTTAAGCAGTAAGTGAAATCATCCAGTTTATAAATTAAGGACAATAAGGCTCAGTTAGAGAATTTTGCAGCCTTTTGGATTCAACCTTAAATTCTACAACTTGCAGTAGCATGTTTTCTCTGTTTGCACGCTGTAGGTCAGATGAAGGGTCTCGACCCGAAACATCGCCCATTCCTTCTCTCCAGAGATGCTGCCTCACCCGCTGAGTTATTCCAGCATTTTGTGTCTACCTTCGATTTAAACCAGCATCTGCAGTTCTTTCTTACACATTTCATCCGTTTATAATACTGGCCCTGTTTTACTCTCTACCTTAGCAAAGTCTAGATCTGCTGGGGATTTTTAATACCTCTGCAGTTTGTAGCATTTGCATTGCTCTGTTCGTGTTCTTTCTGACTTCCCCCTCGCCAATCAGACAGACAAACTCATCATTCGTTTAACCCCACTGCAAACCGGACCTTGCAGTATCAAGGATAGTATCTTGGCCTCCCCCATCCCTCCCCCACTCGCTATGCTACCTGACCTGCTTAGTCTCTTATGTTTTATTCAGAGAGATCCGGGTGTCTTTGGGGAAGGAATACAAAGTTGGCTTGCAAGTACGACGAGTAATTAAAGCTTTGCCAATAAAATCTTGGGTTTATTGCAAAGGGGTTGCAACATCTATTTGGAAGTTATGTTACAATTGGGGACTGGAGAAAGCTCCCTGGCAAGTTGCATGCAGACTTGGTCTTATTTAAAAACAATATTGCACTTGCCTGAGAGAGTGCGGCAGAGGTTCATTTGATTCCTGGGATGAATGGTATTAATTTTATGCGAAAAAGATGGGTTTATGGGCCTTGTATTCACCAGAGTTTAGGAGAATGCAACTCGGGTAACCAACCCCTGAGCCCATGCCCATCCTTAAGGGCCTGTCCCACTTACGCGATTGTTTTGGCGACTTGCCGGCACCCGTCATAGTCGCGACAGGTCGCCAAAATTAGAAAAATGTTGAAAATCCAGCGGCGACCAGAAACAGGCACGACTCTTTGGGCGACTACTCACGACCATACAGGCGCCATGTGTCGACATGTCGCGGGAGTGACGCCTGTGTGGGCGTGAGTGGGCTCAGGATGGGCATGGGCTCAGGGGTTGGTTACCCGAGTTTGAGATGGAGACTCTTTAGGTTTGAGAAAACACGAAATTCCGTGCTGTGGAGAGTTGTGGATGTTGATTATTAACTACCTTCTAATCTATTAGGTGGGCAATTTGTTTGGGCTGTCAGCTGTGATTTTGTTGCATTGACACAGCAGGTGCTGACCCGTTTGCCTGCCCTATGTGGCTGCTACTGGAGCGCTTAATTTATTGGACTGTAAATCTGCACTTGTCGATTTGCAGGAGTGTTGCTAAGGGAAACTCTCATTCCGTTGACGAAAGTATTGTGTCAAGCTGTCACTGACCATTTGCTGTTGCTCTAGATAAATAGTTACAGTTACAAGGAACAAGAATAGGATAACAGTAAATCTTGATGCCAGTATTGCCTCCACAGCTACCTGAAATGAACTGTTTTGCCAACTCCACCTGCTTCATGCTTTAAGCAATTTATTCCAAATGCGTTCTGGTTTGTTCGTGAATTGGCTTCTGTCAATTATAATTTGTCCCTGGTATGTAGGATATTGCTAATGTACAGGGTGATTGGTGGTCAGTGCGGACACGATGGGCCGAAGGGCCTATTTCCATGCTTTATCTCGTCTAGTTATACCTTGTCCATCTTGCAAAATATTCCCACATACATTTCTAATTGCGTCTTGCAGATGGTGGAGAATCTTTGGAATTCTTTATCCTGGAGTGCTGTGGAGACTAGATTATTGGGAGTTCATAAAGAGCAATAGGGGGATTGTTTTGTCACATATATATCAAACTTTGTTCGACTTGTCTTTTCTGCAATGTAAAACAAAAACAGCAACAAATGCTATTTATAAAGGATCTTGTACATGCTGTTAAAGTGCACATGTAATTTGAGATGAACGAGGGTTGAGTTTCAGTGTAGTTACACAATCTTCGACTTTGGATGATCAGGTAGGGTTTGGGATAAACATCCTCTTCACTCAGTATTGGCTTGCACAAACCATATATTTATGTCAGAAGTATGTAACAGAATATTTTAAGTGTGTATTTTTCATAGAAAAATAGGTGCGACAGTAAGCTATTCGTTCCTTCGAGCCAGAGCCACCATTCAATATGATCATGGCTGATCATCTAAAATCAATACCCCGTTCCTGCTTTTTCTCCCATATCCCTTGATCCCTTTAGCCCTAAGAACTAGATCTAACTCTCTCTTGAAAACATCCAGTAAATTGTCCTCCATTGCCTTCTGTGGTAGCGAATTCCACAGACTCAACTCTGGGTGAAAATGTTTTTCCGCATCTCATGCCTAAATGGCCTACCCCTTTTTCTTAAATTGTGACCCCTGGTTCTGGACTCCCCCAACACGGGGAAACATTTTTTTCTGCATCTAGCCTCTCCTTTAAGAATTGTATATGTTTCTATAAGATCCCCTCGCATCCATCTAAATTCCAGTGAATACAAGTTGCAGTCGACCCATTCTTTCATCATCTGTCAGTCTTGCCATGCCAGGAATTAACCTGGTGAACCTACGTTGCACTCCCTCGATAGCAATAATGTTCTTCCTCAAATTAGGAGACCAAAAGTGCACACAATACTCCAGGTGCGGTCACACCAGGGCCCTGTACAACTGCAGTAGGACCTCCTTGCTCCTTGTCTAAATCGTTGTATATCTAATGTAAAATATTAAGATCACATTCCAAGATCATCTAATATAATGGCAATGAGCTGAAGGCCTTTGTGATCCAAGCAAATGCATGGTATTGATTTTATCTGCATCATGTGGTTGATTTTTTAGCAATTTGAGTCTTTGAATAATTAACTTCCTTCCGTATAAATTCTGTTTCATTTCAACCTGTCGTGTCTTGGTTAATCTGCCCAAAAACACGGATTCTTTTAGTGATTAGTAAATGGAATGGAGTTGTAGAGCATATTTTTCCACTGACTTTATTTTACAGAGAGCTGCCAATATGATCCCAGCACACGACAGTCCCCTTGCTTCTTTGGCATTTGATTCAAGTGGTTCAAAACTGGCAACGGCCTCTGAAAAGGTAAGCCATGTTCTTCAGTCTGAAAACGGGTCTCGACCCGAAACGTCACCCATTCTTTCTATCCAGAGATGCTGCCTGTCCCGCTGAGTTACACCAGCAATTTGTGTCTATCTTTAGTTTAAACCAGCATCTGCAGTACTTTCCTACATCATATTTCGTGACGTGGAACATTGAAATTGAAAACGCACAACATTCGGGGTGCTATGTGAGCTATTGTTGCTTCATGGTGCCAGCACTTGGAAATGTCTCTTGATTCTTTGACCTAAAGTTCAGATAATGAGGAATTGTGTCATTTATAGGTATTGTCCGTGGTGGCCTGCCTGTTAGTCTCCTTCTCAAAGTGACTCCTCCTAAAAGTACCTCGTCCTTGACGAGCTTCTTCAAGGCATAACAGTTGCAGCCAAAGTGGTTGCATGCAGGTTGGGTGCAGTGAATTGCTGCATCAAGCAGTGGTGTGAGCACTTTGCATTCATAGCATTAACAAAATCTGTGCTTTGTCATAGAATTTTTGCCTCATTTGATATTTTGTACTTCATTTATATATACCTCACAACAATAGACACTAGGTGCAGGAGTAGGCCATTCGGCCCTTCGAGCCAGCACCGCCATTCAATGTGATCAAGGCTGATCATCCACAATCAGTACCCCGTTCCTGCCTTCTCCCCATATCCCCTATCTTTAAGGGGATTTAAGACTCCACTATCTTAAAGAGCCCTATCAAGTTCTCTCTCTTGAAAGTATCCAGAGAACCGGCCTCCACCGCCCTCTGAGGCAGAGAATTCTACAGATTCACAACTCCCATTTCCTTATCTCTAAAGGCATTACTTGATATAACTTGTATGCTTCAAATTTTCACCTTTTAATTCCACAGGGAACAGTAATCCGAGTATTCTCCATTCCCGAAGGGCAGAAACTCTTTGAATTCCGGAGGGGTGTTAAGAGGTAAGCAAACGGGAAGCGTTAATCTTGAGATATATATATTTGCTTTTAGAAATACAACAGCAAACTGACATAATAGCTTTAAAAACACGTCTTTGCCAAACCAACATTTGGACCAGTCTGGAATTTGCACATTCTCTATGTAACCGCATGGATTTCCTCCGGATGTTTCGGTATCTCCCAAAACAAAGACAGGCGTGTTTCTAAGATAATTGGTCTTTATAAGTTGGCCTAAAAGTGTAGGGGATGGGTGATTGGTGGTCAGCATTGACTCGGTGGGCCGAAGCGCCTGTGTTTCCATGCTGTATCTTTAAACTAATTGGAGAAAGTTTTGAATTAACTAACGGAATAAAGTTCTAAGCTCTGTTATTGTAATACATGTAATTTAGCAATTAATTTATTTTATTTAATGTATTGACTTTGTTTCTTAAATTATGTGCCTCACTAGAGTTGAATAAGCATTTTCTTTGCCGAGTTCCTTAGTGGGTCTTATTTCTTGTCATTTAGGTGTGTGAGTATCTGTTCACTAGCATTCAGCATGGACGGCATGTTTCTGTCTGCCTCCAGTAACACAGAGACGGTACATATCTTCAAACTGGAGACACAAAAAGAAAAGTAGGTAAACGCTGAAAGAATTGTCAAAAGATAAAATTGATAAGCATCCTAATTGCTGATCCTCCATGAAGTACCATCGCAATAGCAGTGTTGTTTGCAGGGATGGCGGGACTGTCATATGCTGAGAGAATGGAGCGGCTGGGCTTGTACACTCTGGAGTTCAGACGGATGAGAGGTGATCTCATAGAAACATGTAAGATTGTTAGGGGCTTGGACACGCTAGCGGCAGGAAAATTGTTCCTGATGTTGGGGGAGTCCAGAACCAGGGGCCACAGTTTAAGAATAATGAGTACGCCGTTTAGAACGGAGACAAGGAGACACTTTTTACACGCAGAGAGTTGTGAGTCTGTGGAATTCTCTGCCTCAGAGGGCAGTGGAGGCCGGTTCTCTGGATACTTTCAAGAGAGAGCAAGATAGGGCTCTTAAAGATAGCGGAGGCAGGGGATATGGGGAGAAGGCAGGAACGGGGTACTGATTGGGGATGATCAGCCATTACCACATTGAATGGCGGTGCTGGTTCGAAGGGCCAAATGGCCTACTCCTGCACCTTTTGTCTATTGTCAATTCTGTTCCTCATGGTACTTTCAAACCTTTTCCAACATTATTTTACACCTTGTGCTTTTGGCAATAAATGTAATTAAGTTTATGGCTGTCATATCTGTGTGTGTGTTTGATTTGTTACACGGGGTATTCCTTTGTATAGTAAGGTGCCCGAGGACTTCCTTGTTAGAAATCAGCAAGCGTATCATTGATTGTAAAACAAAAATGCAGAACATCCCGCCCTGTGTTATATTCCATTACTCTGGCGCACCTTGCATCTGTTGCCCCTCAAAAGGCTTTAGTATCAATTTGCCTAGTGCTCGGTTAGAAAAGGGTGAATATTGCGGGAAGAGAACACGTGTTTATTTAAAAGCAAATCTTGTTGCTGTGAGGTTTGCGTCGCAAGCCAATCCTGGTCTTAGGAAGTGAGACGTGGACGAGAACGGTTGAGGTTGTTACGGTTTTTACACGTCTTCATTTCTCCTTCAGGCCACAGGAAGAACCCACCACATGGACCGGATACTTCGGGAAGGTGCTCATGGCTTCCACCAGCTACCTGCCATCGCAGGTCACGGAGATGTTTAACCAGGGGAGGGCATTTGCAACAGTCAGATTGCCCTTCTCTGGACACAGAAACATCTGTGCTTTGGCAACGTGAGTATCTTGTTGGTAAAAACTAAATATAATTAGGATGGCACATCAGTGGCATTGCTGCCTTACAGCGTCAGAGACCCTGGTCGATCCTGACTAGGGGTGCTGTCTGTATGGACGTTGTACGTTCTCCCCGTGACCGCATGGGATTTCCCTGGTTGCTCTGGTTTCCACCCACACTCCAAAGATGTACAGATTTAGAAACATAGAAAATAAATTGGTGCAGGAGGAGCGAATTTGGCCCTTCGAGCCAGCACCGCCATTCATTGCGATCATGGCTGATCATCCCCAATCAATAACCCGTGCCTGCCTTCTCCCCATATATCTTGATTCCACTAGCTCCTAGAGCTCTATCTAACTCTCTCTTAAATCCATCCTGTGATTTGGCCTCCACTGCCCTCTGTGGCAGGGAATTCCACATATTCCCAACTCTCTGGGTGAAAAAGTTTTTTCTCACCTCAGTCTTAAATGGCCTCCCCTTTATTCTAAGACTGTGGCCCCTGGCTCTGGACTCGCCCAACATTGGGAACATTTTTCCTGCATCTAGCTTGTCCAGTCCTTTTATAATTTTATATGTTTCTGTAAGATGCCCCCTCATCGTTCTAAACTCCAGTGAATACAAGCCTAGTCTTTTCGATCTTTCCTCGTATGACAGTCCCGCCATCCCAGGGTCAATTGTAGGTTAATTGGCTTTGGTAAAGATTGTAAATTGTTCCTAATGTGTGGGATAGAGCAAGTGTGCGGGGATCACTGGTCAGCGCGGACTCGGCGGGCCAAAGGGTCTGTTTCCACACTGTATCTCTGAACTATACAACTAAACCTGAGGTGGAAGAATCCATTCAAACATTGTTTTTGGAAAAAAAATATTGCACAGTCAGCAATAGGTGGTGAAACTATTCTTAGGCAGTTTGGAGAGTTGGGACCGTACCCTGCTGTTTAGTTTATTGTCACGAAGAAGCTGTAAAGAACTGAGCAAAGGAAAGCAAATGCCAGGGTTTAAAAAAAAAAGCGACCTGAACAGAAGAAATCAGTCATGAGGAGCGATAGGAGAAACTAGGAAAGAAAATGTGAGGAAGAAATTGTGGCTTTTGATGATGAAAAATGGTGATGTTTTATTTGAATAAATGTTGAACAGTAAAAGATGTTATGATTTTTGTTTGAAGTCACCAAGTGTTGGGAGTAACTCAGTGGACCAGGCAGCATCTCTGGAGAACACGGATAGTGTCAGGACTCTTCTCCCAACCTGAAATGTTACCGGAGACTCTGCCTGACCCGTTGAGAGAGAAAAAGACCAACACTTTGTCATCATTTTTGTAAACCAGCATCTGCGGTTCCTTGTTTCTCCAAAGAGGTTAAGCTCTTGGAAAGTACAACAATAAATAATAACTTCTGATAATTGCACATTTGGTTGTGACGTTGCAGAATTCAGAAGATCCCTCGGCTACTGGTTGCAGCGGCAGATGGTTACCTCTACATGTACAACCTGGACCCACAAGAAGGAGGCGAGTGCACCCTAATGAAACAGCACAAGTAAGCAAAGCACCTTGGAAATGCACTCCACAGGGAGAAGCATAAAATAGTTTCTTGGAAGTTTCAGCCGTAAGATTAATCCAGTGCCTTGAGGTTTATTGGTGACATGCAATGGGCCAATGCATGTTTTATTTTGAAATGGCCCCCACTGCACAATTCACAGTTCAGCAGTCAAGGAATCATGAGCCGCCGAGCAGATGTTGTGTGGTCTATGGTCTTTGCTTCACGTGAGTCTCTACATTGTAGATCACGTGTAAACAAAATTGGGGAGGTAAACTATAAAAGTATCCCAATTAATAATCAAGAAACTATAGGGAGGAAGGAGCTTAAAACGTTTTTATCCACGGAGGAAAGCTATTGACCAAACTAATAGGATAAAGGTGGACATGTATCCCGGTCTGGTGTAAAGGAAATGGGTGCAGAGATGGTGGACATTTTGGTTGTAATCTGTCGAAATTCATCTGATTGTGGAGGAGCTATCAGAGCATTGGAAAGCTGCAAGGATAATGCTGCTATTTGTGGGCGAGAGACAAAGCGGGGAAACTGGATGGTTAGCCTGATATCTATAATTGGGGAAAATAGCTGGAATTGTTTTTGAAGGAGGCAATAGGACAAGTGGAACGTCTGAAGATGTCGTTACTTTAAAAGGGAAATTGTGTTTGACAAATTTGCTGGGGTTCTTTGAGGATACTTTGAAGAGTATAGAATGGATAAAGAAGAATCTGCAAATGTAGAGGATTGGGATTTCTAGAAGACAGCCGATGGGAATGTTGCACAACCTAAGAGCACGTGGGACTGAGGATAATTCATTGGCATGCATCGGGCATTGGCAAACATAAAACTGAATCGGCATGAGAAGGTCGATTTCAGGTGGGTAATCATTAACAAGAGGGGTGCCATGGTATAAGCCCTGGCGCACCATCTATTTGGAATCGGTATGAAGAGCCTGAGAATCGACACAGTGCTGGAGTAACTCAGCGGGTCAGGCAGCATCTCTGGAGAAAAAGAATAGGTGACATTTTGGGTCAGAACCCTTCTTCAGCCGTTCTTTGTTCTGACCCGCAACGCCTCCTGTTCTTTTTCTCCGGAAATGCTTCCTGACCTGCTGAGTTACTCCAGCATTTTGTGTCTAGCTTTGGTGTAAACCAGCATCTGCAGTTCCTTCCTACACTTGAAGAACCTAGGAATGGTGGTTTTGGCCATCCAAGTGCCCGGCTGTGTGCAATGTCCCTTTAGATAGATAGATAGAAACATAGAAACATAGAAATTAGGTGCAGGAGTAGGCCATTCGGCCCTTCGAGCCTGCACCGCCATTCAATATGATCATGGCTGATCATCCAACTCAGTATCCCGTACCTGCCTTCTCTCCATACCCTCTGATCCCCTTAGCCACAAGGGCCACATCTAACTCCCTCTTAAATATAGCCAATGAACTGGCCTCAACTACCCTCTGTGGCAGAGAGTTCCAGAGACCCACCACTCTCTGTGTGAAAAAATTCCTTCTCATCTCGGTCCTAAAGGATTTCCCCCTTATCCTTAAGCTGTGACCCCTTGTCCTGGACCTCCCCAACATTGGGAACAATCTTCCTGCATCTAGCCTGTCCAACCCCTTAAGAATCTTGTAAGTTTCTATAAGATCCCCTCTCAATCTCCTAAATTCTAGAGAGTATAAACCGAGTCTATGCAGTCTTTGTTCATAAGACAGTCCTGACATCCCAGGAATCAGTCTGGTGAACCTTCGCTGCACTCCCTCTATGGCAATAATGTCCTTCCTCAGATTTGGAGACCAAAACTGTACGCAATACTCCAGGTGTGGCCTCACCAAGACCCTATACAACTGAAGTAGAACCTCCCTGCTCCTATACTCAAATCCTTTTGCTATGAAAGCTAACATACCATTGGCTTTCTTCACTGCCTGCTGTACCTGCATGCCTACTTTCAATGACTGGTGTACCATGACACCCAGGCCGCGCTGCATCTCCCCTTTTCCTAATCGGCCACCATTTAGATAGTAGTCGGTTTTCCTATTTTTGCCACCAAAGTGGATAACCTCACATTTATCCACATTATACTGCATCTGCCAAACATTTGCCCACTCACCCAGCCTATCCAAGTCACCTTGCATTCTCCTAGCATCCTCCTCACAGCTAACACTGCCCCCCAGCTTAGTGTCATCCGCAAACTTGGAGATATTGCCTTCAATTCCCTCATCCAGATCATTTATGTATATTGTAAATAGCTGGGGTCCCAGCACTGAGCCTTGCGGTACCCCACTAGTCACTGCCTGCCATTGTGAAAACGACCCGTTAACTCCTACTCTTTGCTTCCTGTTTGCCAGCCAGTTCTCTATCCACATCAATACTGAACCCCCAATGCCATATGCTTTAAGTTTATATACTAATCGCTTATGTGGGACCTTGTCGAAAGCCTTCTGGAAGTCCAGATACAGCACATCCACTGGTTCTCCCCCATCCACGCTACTAGTTACATCCTCGAAAAATTCCACAAGATTCGTCAGACATGATTTACCTTTCGTAAATCCATGCTGACTTTGTCCAATGATTTCACCACTTTCCAAATGTGCTGCTATCCCATCTTTAATAACTGACTCTAGCAGTTTCCCCACGATAGATAGATAGATAGATAGATAGATAGATAGATAGATAGATAGATAGATAGATAGATAGATAGATAGATAGATAGATAGATAGATAGATAGATAGATCTCTAGATAGATAGATCTCTCGATGGATAGATCTCTCGATGGATAGATCTCTCGATGGATAGATCTCTCGATGGATAGATCTCTCGATGGATAGATCTCTCGATGGATAGATCTCTCGATAGATAGATCTCTCGATGGATAGATCTCTCGATAGATAGATCTCTCGATAGATAGATAGATAGATAGATAGATAGATCTCTCGATAGATAGATAGATAGATAGATAGATAGATAGATAGATGTGCATTTATGTTTTAGTTCTACTGTGACTATTCTATGACCACTACAGGTCTTCAACTTAAACCTTCCACTTACGTTGTGTAAACAATTCTTTTGGCGCCACCATGTGTCGTAATCTGACAGTGCATGACCTGTCACATTGTTTAGTGCGCCACTGATGTCAGGAAACGCCTCCGTTGTGCCTGTATAAACTGTGCAGCATATGGCTGGGCCAGTTTCACTGTGGACGCAATTTCAGCTGGAAATGTCCGGGTTAATCGGTTTGAGTAGATCTTGTGTACTAAAAGGATCACACCAACAATTTCTAGGCTGAAGATAGACACAAAAAGCTGGTGTAACTCAGAGAAAAGGAACTACCGCTGAATATATAGGTGTGAGATGAGTGAAATGCAATTCAGGAGGTGGCGTATCCATGATTTGAAAAAGAAGAGGAGAAAGAATATAAATTGGAACTGAGCATAAAAGTAGGTCAGCCTGGTGCAACTTGAGGAGATAATCCAGGCAGTAATGTTCGATGCACCCTGCAGTTTAGATGGCACTGCTTATAGTGTTGGGAGGTGATATTGAAGAAATTGAAGGGAATGATTTACACATTGCCCCCCCCCCCATCAATAAATAAATAAATAAATATAAAATGGATTTCTCTGTTTCTCTTCACAGGTTGGATGGTAGTGTAGAGTCGGCCAATGAGATTCTGGAGCCTTCACCACACGATCGTCCATTAGTGTCTCAGACGTACAGTTCACCCGCTGCCAAAGTTAGTTATACTCCGTCATCACCCACACGGCACGGTAAGCAACTGCAGGAGATGGATCCAGTCAGATCGGCCACATTTTCCGTCATTAAGTTTCCTCCAAGATTCATCAGCACTCAAAAAATCTGATCTGATGACACATCCAATATTGAACAGTGTGCATTGAAGTGTATCAAATCAAATAGAACTATATAAAATCCCCCTCCCACCCATCCCAACTTAAAAAAATCTAATAACTCTTCCAAGGTTGAATGATGTACCATTCAGTGTATCAAATAGAACTTTCTAAACTCCCCCCCCTCCCCCCCCCCCCCCCCCCCACTTTAAAATCTGATCTGGCAACTCTTCCAGTATTCAATAATGTGCATTATAGTGTATCAGGTAAAACTTTGGTTGGGTGACAACTTGGACTTGTTACAGTTAAGTAAAAGTTGGGCGTTTTGGCAATGACTTTCGTCACATTTGATACATGTTGCTGGAACGACTGTAACTTATACTTTGATGTTATGTGTTTGATGCAGCCTACCCAGAGGACCAAGGAGCAGTGGGCGGTATTGATCCAGATGATGATCTGAATATTGGCACTCTGCGGATGGATGAGGACAATGAGACGCCTCCCCTGATTCTTAAGAGCGAGTGACCTTTGACTTGTGAGCCGGCACATGTGTGCAAAGAACACTTGTAATAGACTGAACTGTGATGCTGCTGCAGACTTACTATTGCAGGACAGAAAGTGAAGAAAAATATGGATGGAACATTTAAAAAAAAAAGGAAAAATTGTAGCTGTAGCTTAATTCTATAATATAGAACTCAAAATATATTGTTTCTCCCCCAGTGGCTTTAATTCCTGTAAAGAATTTGAGTACATATGTTTTTTTCCCCATTCGGCCAAAAATTGCCGCC
Source organism: Raja brachyura (assembly GCA_963514005.1). The sequence goes on from OY740801.1 coordinate 5,604,841, forward strand.
TCGTGCAGCCTTGGAGCCTTCTAGCTTTGCATGTTTACATGTGCCAAGTTTCGAGAATTTAGGAGCCACTTGCCAGACCGGTCGTTTTCTCAGTGACGTCCACTAGCTTCACCCGAACTAAAAGGTTTAAGGACACTTTTTATTCCTCCATTCATGGACACAGGTTTCCAAAGCTGTAAGATAGCAACCCCACCCCAACCATTTTCAGCCTCCCCGCACCTGGAATCCCCCCGTGAGGTTTTGTCCATTCACTTAAATCAGACTCTCTGGTGTGAAATTGTGGTCCTTCGAATTTCATTCCTTTGAGGGAACAACTATGAATATTATACTTTTAACACTTGCTCCAAAAGAGACGGTTCATTAAATGTGACACTAAGAATGAATCTCATTTTTAATCCAAAGGGTTTAAATATTGAGTGGATATTTGTAAGTTAATCTGAAAATAAAAGATGGTATCCCATGTGTTTTTGAATCTTGTGATTATGACAGATTCTTTACCAGAGAAGTGATTATCTCAGACATTATTCCTCTTGGACTCTTGACTCCCTTGAATTTCTAAAATGTACAGTGTGAATTTGGTCAGCTGTGGCGGGGTTGCTACTTTGAGTCTAGAAAGATTTGGTATTCTGATATTGTTTCTATCAGTTTCTATTTCTTGCCCCAATGGCCAAACTATCCGCTATCCGAAGCCTAGCTAATGCTGAAGGTGCGTCAGCAAATTGTTTTAGAAATTCCTTTAGTAAGTGGAATTCTTGCAACAAAGAATTCTTTTTACTTTGACAATTGCTGTCACAGAGTTCATTTCAATTACTAGTTATAAACATGTGATCAGTAGAAGGGATCCTCGATTGCTTCATTTTACGACTTGAAAATAACTGACGGTTATGGGGAGCAGGCAGGAGAATGGGGTTGAGAGGGAAAGATAGTTTAGCCATGATTGAATGGTGGAGTAGACTTGATGGGCCAAATGGCCTATTTCTGGTCCTATGACGTGAAAAAACAAATTGAAACTTGAGTGTCTTTATTTGAATGATGTTATACTCTAATCATTCAACACCTTGCAATATAAACTTTCTAGAATTGCAAAGATCAAGAGTTTACAGCCACTGATCTGCTGAAATGTGGCCATTAAGGTACACGGGAGGGACCTCTTCATCGGTAGAATGTAATTGGATCGGGTCAAAACATCTATTTGAGATGGGGATAAAACATGTTTATAGCAACATTGAATCTGCTGTTATTCTTCAGTGTCTCTCCTGATCGGGATTGATACCATCAAAAGCTGCTCAAAGTGTGGCATTTGCACCAGGTTTTCCTTGGTCATCTGTGTGGAGAGCGTAGAGAAGGCTCACCACTACTCCTCTGGTTACACTGAAGATCTGTAGGTCATGAAATGCAAGTTATGGTATTTCTGAAGGCAGAGATAATAGAAATTTAAATGACAAAGTCATTGAAGGGAAAAAAAGTTAATATACTGTGTCTTTTCAGCCAATGTTTTTCTTTAAATTTGCTTTTATGATCATGCTTAGTAGAAGTGTGCCCCTGTCCAGAACTAACCCAGTGTTCTTAATTATTCTGCCTGGTAGCCACTAATACAAACATCCTAGAAGATGCTTTGCATGGCGTTTTACCGATATTGTAAAAAGACTATGTACAAAAATGTGATTGGTGATAAAATATTCCACTGTTTTTTGATGTTGGTTGCCGAAATGCTCCACTTTTATTGATGTTTTTTTTGTTTTAAAGACTGGAGCAATGTGTAGAAAGGTTGGCAGCACAGCAGATGTAATCACCACAATGTATTTTTTTTTCTTCTGGCAAGAAGCACGGGGCATTGAAACTTTCTTCTGGAGGAGGCTGAGAAACATTGCTTTCAAGAAAGTAGTTAAATGCTTGTAACCCTTTAATGGAACTGAGTAGCAATTCAAATCAAGTCGACTTTCAGGGCAAGTCGAATCAGGTTGTGATGATGCATCGATTGCACTCTCTGTGCTTATCTGCGGTGTTTATTTTTCTCCATGAAATTAAGATCTGATATTTTTATTTGAAAGAACGACATACTGCAGAACTTAATTTCCCAGAGTTGATGGATGAGATGCATAAAGCTGAGACTAGAAGTTTGATGGAACTAGATTATCTAGTAATCTTATTCCAGTAATTCAGTTGGATGTAATGGAAGGAAGGCAAGGAAAATGATAACTCGATTGTCTGGTTGTTTATGATATTATTTAAAAGAAAAACACTTAAAAACATCCAATTCCTAGAGTCAACATAAGGAAAATATTTGATGGTACCAAATATGGTTGATTCTAAAAGCCAACAGTTCACCATGGCGAAAGATGGCCTGTTGACTGTAGTTGAGTAGAGGGGCCAGGGCTGCGAGATGGTGGAGGAGAGGCAGCTTGTTGGTTTAAAAAAAGACAGAATGACAGAACTTGCAAATTCTGTTTGCAATCAAGTTGTGCTGTGGTGTTTAGAGTTTGTATATTGTAAGCAAATGATGTACAAAAAGGTAATATGTATGTAAATTATGTATGGAAAGGTAATGTTTTGTATATTTTAATCATTTTTTGGACACTGACATCTACAGTTTATTATACATCCAAGTATTTTGCTATCTATAAGCATGAATCCAGAGTTATAATATTCTTTTGACATGAATTCTTCCAGGCTGCCTTTGCCCACTGTTATCCCCCAAAACATATTTTAGCACCGATTCACTTCATACAGCAAAAATGTTTGTGTGAAGCATTTTTTGCTTTCTAATTGCGAAGACAAAATGTCTTATGCGATGCAGAGTAGGTGTTTAACTTTTAGTATATTAGATGTTGAATAAAATAGGAATCTAAGCTGTAGACAGCTGTCTCCTGTGAAAGAGGCCTTCCCTGTTTCTGATTTTTTCGTTACCTGACCCGCATTAAAGTTACAACATCAGATTTTAATTATTTTTTGAACTAATTTAGTGACATATGAAGTCATAAATTGAAATGTTACTTTTTGCAATGTGAAGACAATGAATTTGCACATTTTAGCACTGAAGGATCTGTAATGAAGAAATGTATCAACAGAAAATTATTAAAACCAATTAACAAAAAGTGCTAGATTTTATCCACCTCTGCTTTCCTACCTTTTTGAGCTACTTCACCTAAAACAGATGCAAGGTTGTAGTGAGTACACCATTGACCACGCTCGTGAAGCTGTTCATCGTTCAACCTGGTCGTGTGAGTTGCCACCGATCAATGAATAAATGCACCATCTACCTTACAGCTGAAGGCATCAATCAACAGTCTTCCAAGAAATTCTCCATCAGTTCTGATGTAAAGTCATCAAATCAACCTATTTGTCTCCCCATAGATGTTGCCTGACCTGCTGAGTATTTGCAGCGGTTTCTGTTGCCAATAAACTACTCCCATTTGATACTGATGTGTTTGGCTACAGCTGAGTTCTATGGATGCAGAACAATTGATTGTATTAGCTTGCTGCAGAAGACTACAATGTGGACCAAGAAAGTTCCTGTTCAACGTTTCGCATTCTGACCATGGGACGTTGCAACGTGATTTAACACTTGTAGGGTGAATGGCAAGCGAGGCCTGGATGTAATGCGGCTCCATTGATTAGCCAGTTGTAACCTTTTGCTGTATCGATTAGCCAAATGGTGTTTATACATTGACGGCGGCGTGGTGACGCAGCGGTAGTTGCCTTACAACGCCAGAGACCCGTGTTCGATCCTGACTACGGGTGCTGTCAACAGAGTTTGTATGTTCTCCCGGGTTCTCCGGATTCCTCCCACATCCCAAAGACATACAGGTTTGTCGGTTAATTTGGCTTTGGTAAAAATTAAAAATCTCCCCCAGTGTGTAGAATAGTATTAGTGTACGGGGATCGCTGGTCGTCGCAGAGTTGGCCCTGCTTCAGCGCCGTGTCTCTAAATTAAACTAAACGTTCAGGGATATAAGTAAGGAATGGTAACGACTGGCGTCTTACTTACCTCTGTAGGTAAGGAAAGTAAAACTCAAGCAGGAACTGGCAGCTGGGGTTGTCAAAAGGGCTTATGAATGGAAGTCCAAGACTGCTCATCCAGCGCTGTCAGCATGTGGTGAGAATAACGTGTTGATGCTGCCTTGGGTAAATTATAAGTTTCATTTGTGTTTGTTGCAGAAGCTTTAGGTATTGATTAGTGGGAAAACACGCATGGTATGGAATTTCCCATGGACTCTGTTTAATGCACCCCAACTAATGAACTGATTTAGACAAATGGGAAATTTTAAGACCCCTGTGCAAGCTCAGTCTGATTCCACAGTTTTGACAAACTCCCTTTATCAAACAATATATTGCCTTTCTTTGGCTACTTTGCATGGTGCTGCTTTGATGATAAGTCTTGCATATGATTATGCAAGGGCATTTTACGCGTGGAATCATTATCCATCGCATTGTGTGAGCAGGAACTCATCGTATTGGAGGTTATACACTAGCATGGGCAGTGGTTTGTCCAGCCAAAATAAATTATTGGGTCATTTCATAATAAAGGAGATATTTATGATTGGCAAACTGGTTGAGAGATAGGCAGCAGGCTCTTTACTTTGGTCATTCTATTTTATCGCAAAGATAAAATAACCAAGTGTATTGGGGCCAAAATTGGGAAGGTAAGTTGTGAGGAAGACATTGAGTCTGTAGAGAGATTAGAGATAATGGATTAAATAAGTGGGAAGTTGTAGGCACAGGGAACTGCAGATGCTGGAATCTGGAGGAAAACACAGTGCTGGAGGAACTCAGTAGGTCAGGCAGCATCTCAGAAAGATGGGTAGATCAGTCTGAAGAAGGGACCCAACCTGAAACATCACTAAGCTAGGTCTTCCAGAGATGCCTGACCCGCTGAGTTTGCCCACTTTATGTTTTAAGTAAATGGAAATGTTAATGGCATATCGAGCAAATTGTGAATCATTCATCTTGGTTTAAAAAAATAAATAAAATCAAACAGAATTGTTTTAGATAGAGACTCTAATTCAGCAAATGGACGCAAAATGCTGGAGTAACTCAGCCGGACCGGCAGCATCTCTGGAGAGAAGGAGTGGGTGACGTTTCGGGTCGAGACCCTTTTTCAGACTATAATTCAACAGTATAGAAAGGTCTGAGTGTAATCATGCCTGGGTTGCTTTTTTATCCCCGGCCACGATGACCCAAACGGGTTTTGAATGATTCATCGCTGACAGCGTTCTGTTTATGTCACCAGTGAACTGGAGTGAAATGGAGCTTAATTGTACAACCCACTGACAGCTGGATCAGACCCAATAGGTAATTAAATTATCCGAAGCAAATCTCGGATACTCCGACTGTGGGACCTCACATCGGGTAAGTCATCTGATATCGCCACCTGATGGTAGATGCGATTGCTGTGCCAAAAAACTGAAGAAACTAACAAGAAAGTTGCACTGGTTATGATATCAAGTTGGATTAGCGAAAAATGAACGTGTTTATTGCCATTAAATTGAGTGAAATGCTTAATGATTTGACATCAATTGTTATCCAGCTGGTTCATATGATATTTCTGTTCAAATGAGAGAAATATCACCAGTTTTCATTAGATGATGACAAAAACAAATTGTGAATGGTTTTTATTTGAACTGTTAAGGGGGGGGGAAGAAGGGAAATAATGAGAATTGAAACTGGTACCATCACAATTCTGTTGATCTTTGAGAATATTTCCAGCAGGGATTTTTTTTGGGGGTGGGGGGGGGGAAGCAGTTAGATAAATACACAGATAGATACACGGTTGTGTAGCTGATAGAGAAGGGTGTGAGTAATTTGATGGAAGTGTGGGGGAAATAGAATGGGCCAAGTGGAAATTAGTGGTTTATGGCTCGTGTGGACTCTGTCCTTGCTTCTGCACCGTATTGTCCTGACTGTTACTCTATCACTGCCAGTGACCGTTTGGTTTCAACACTGGTGAAGAAATTGCATAGAACATTACAGCACAGGAACAGGCCCTTCAGCCCACAGTGTCTGTGCCGAACATGACAAGACCAACTATTGCCTGCCTGCATATAATCCATACCTCTGCATTCTCTGCATATCCAAGTCTCTTCAATGGTATCTGTCTCCACCACCACTTGCCATCAACTGTTTAAAAAAAAAATTGCTCTGCACATCTTTAAATTTTGCCCCTCTCACCTTTATGGTGTACAATTTTGGTCCCCCAATTATAGGAAGGATGTCAACAAAATAGAGAGGGTACAGAGGAGATTTACTAGAATGTTGCCTGGGTTTCAACAGCTAAGTTACAGAGATAGGTTGAATAAGTTAGGTCTTTATTCTCTGGAGCGCAGAAGGTTAAGGGGGGACTTGATAGAGGTCGTTAAAATGATGAGAGGGATAGACAGAGATGATGTGGACAAGCTTTTCCCTATGAGAATAGGGAAGATTCAAACAAGAGGATATGACTTTAGAATTAAGGGACAAAGGTTTAGGGGTAACATGAGGGGGAACTTCTTTACTCAGAGAGTGGTAGCGGTGTGGAATGAGCTTCCAGTGGAAGTGGTGGCGGCAGGTTCGTTGGTATCATTTAAAAATAAATTGGATAGGCATATGGATGAGAAAGGTATGGAGGGTTATGGTATGAGTGCAGGCAGGTGGGACTAAGGGAAAAAAGTTGATCGGCATGGACTTGAAGGGCCGAGATGGCTTGTTTCCGTGCTGTAATTGTTATATGGTTATATATGGTTAAATCTAAAGACACACACACCCTCCACAGATGCTGCCTGACCCACTTATTTTTTTTACTGCCCCCACACATTATACGAAGCCCCCAACATCCCCTTCTAAACTACAGATACCAGGGTACTCATTGTGGCACATGACCACAGTATATTCCTCAAACAAAGCCCAAAGTGCTGGAGCAACTCAGTGGATCAGGCAATGTCTGGATATTTAATCTGAAGAAGATCCTAACCGGAAACGTTCATTGACCATTCCTTCCACGGATGCTGCCGGACCTACTGAATTCTTCCAGCACTTTGTGTTTTGCGCAAGGTTCCAGCACCTGCAGTTACTTGTGTCTCCACTGTTTATCGCTTGCTGCGTTTGACGCCCCAACCCCCTTCCCCTGTCGCTCCACCCTGCGGGGAACCATGCCCATCCTTGAGAAGATATGTTTGCAAATGGTCCTCTGTGTCTCATTGAAACGACAGAAAGAAAATGGGATCTGAATCACGGGCGGGCGGGCAGATGAGATTAGTTTATCTTGGCGTCATGTTCGGCACAAACATTATGGGCAGAAGGGTCTGTTCCTTTTAGTTTTTTGTGTTCCATATGGTTGGTGGTAAATTGTCGAATCTGAGAGGATGAGTCTAGGATTAGTGCAAATGAGTGCTCGGCAGTTGTTGCCAGCGGGCCAAAGGCTCTTTTTCTACACTGCATTCCATTTGATTTTACAATTCTATTGCCACAAGGTGGTGCAATAACCTCAGATTATGGAGAATTACAATCATGAATGGAAACTGCACAATGGCCTCCAACATCTGAAAAATATTAGCAAAACAGTTTGTGGTTTAGACCCCTCGGTAGAATAAATAAATAAATATAAGGTCATAAAAGTAATAAGTGTTAAGGGTCTGTCCGACTTTCACAAACTTTTTTACTTGTGGACAGTTTCCCATCAGGCTAGAAAAGCGCCCCGACCTACTTGATGCCACGAGTACCTACGACTAGCAACACGACCTACCTCCGACCTCGTGAGTATGAGTGAATGTGGGACAGGCCCTATAGGAGCAGAATTAAACCATTCAGCCCATCAAGTTGACGCCGCTATTCAATCATGGCTGATCTATCTCCCCCATTCTCCTGCCTTCCCCCCCATAACCCCTGACACCTGTACTAATCATCTTTCTAATATCTTTAAAAGATACAACTCAAAAAGCATGAATGTGAGAATGAAAGGGAATGCTGTTAATAGTTTGATGCCCAGGGAAGGCTGATTGACTGGAGAGAATATTGGTTGCACTTTAAGTGAACTAGATAACTAATCCAACACCTTGTTCTTTGCCTGTGGACCTGCAGTTAATCTGTGGGGAAACGGTACATAATGTCACCCCTTAATCAGCTTCCACCACTATTAGGCAATGCATTCCATATCATCATAGCTCATTGGACACACTGATCTGTTTTGTAGTCAATGCCTACTATATTCTGTTGTGCTGAAGCAAAGCAAGAATTTCATTGTCCTATCAGGGACACACGACAATAAACTCACTTGAACTTGCATTAAGGAGGAAGTTCTTTCTGTCTATTAAATGCTGTGTTTTCTTAATGAAAATGGATGATTTCCTCAGTCAGGCCACAAGGCTTCACAGAGATGTGGAACTGAATAGACAATAGTCAATAGGTGCAGGAGGAGGCCATTCGGCCCTTCGAGCCAGCACCGCCATTCAATGTGATCATGGCTGATCATCCCCAATCAGTACCCCGTTCCTGCCTTCTCCCCATATCCCCTGACTCCACTATCTTTAAGAGCCCTATCTAGCTCTCTCTTGAAAGTATCCGGAGAACCGGCCTCCACCGCCCTCTGAGGCAGAGAATTCCACAGACAAGGAAGGAACTGCTAACATTTAATGGGGGTGGGCTGTCACCACAGACAATAGACTGAATGTGAAACATCCTCCCAGTTCTCACTGCAGAGGGCAAGATATTTTGTTTTTGTCGACTTAAAAAAGATAAAAGCCTCATCTTAAATTAGATTCAAGTGGAATTGTAATTAGACCATTAAGCTACTGAAAGTTAAAATGTCATTGTTCCATTGTCAGTACTTGTGACACTTGGGCAGCTTACAGCCCAGTGGTATGAATATTGATTTAAGTAACGCTAGCATCCCCTCTCTCTTTATCCCTCCCCACCCAAGTCGCACCAGCTTCTCATTTTCACCCAACAAACAGCTAATAATGGCCTGTTTCCTTTATCATTTTTTGTAGGCGGAAAATGCTGGAGAAACTCAGCGGGAGAGGTAGCATCTACGGAGAAAACTCCTTTTCCCCATAGATGCTACCTCACCCGCTGAGTTTCTCCAGCATTTTTCGTCTACTTTAGATTTTTCCAGCATCTGCAGTTCCTTCTTAAACATAACATAACTTATTTTGTATATCGGGGATTACACAAAAAGCTGGAGAAACTCAGCAGGTGCAGCAGATAGATAGGCGACGGAGATAGGCGACGTTTTGGGTCGAGACCCTTCTTCAAACTCTCTTTAACACATTATTTTGTATATCTTTCATTCATTATTCTTTATTTCGTTCCCCTTTCCAATGACTTCGGTAAGGGTCTCAACCTGAAACGTCACCCTTTCCTCCTCTCTAGAGATGCTGCCTGAATTACTCCAGCTTTTTGTGTCTATCTGACACTTCTATTCCCTCTTAACTTAAAAGGAGAAAAAAAAACACATTTTGTCTAATGGTTCTTTTTATTATCCCAAGAGCTTTGAAACAGGTTTCATCTTATGACCAGCAAAGATAGCTTGAAAATGACTAAATAGCACAAGTTTTTGCTCCATTTGCTTTTTAGTTAAAAGGATAACATTGAGTTTAAACTGACAAACCCCTGAGGACAGTAACTGGGACTTGCCCAAGGCACCTAACGCAGCATTCAATTACTAGAGCACGGAGTCACTGCAAAGCAATTTGCTGGAATGTGAGACTTCTGTACCTTTTAGAGAGTACCAGGTAACACTTAGTAAAATTATTAGGTACACAATTTCTAGAAGAGTGATCATCATTTCAACATAATTGGCCTTAACTTGGAAATAGTTGCAAATGCATTGGTTTAAGCGGTAATTAAAGGCGTTGCAGATTGCTAGGAGATTGGTCCTGTGATTCAGGCAATCTTCAGGCCTTTCAACTCTGCTTCCAGGGTCTGGGGGGGAAAAAGAAAACAGATTGGGAAAAGGTTCATAAAACAGAGGCAATAAATACACCCATCAAACAAAAGGTTGAGTTAAGGGCCTGTCCCACTTTTTTCGGCGACTTGCTGGCACCCAAAAACCCTTTCTGGCTTAAGTCCTCCCTCCACCACCTCCAGTTTAAATTCCATTTGGAATATTTTGGAGGACCAAGAAACCCGTCATAGTCGCAGCAGGAGGCCGAAAATTTTCAACATGTTGAAAATCCAATGGCGACCAGAATAAGGTACGACTCGTTAGGCGACGACTCACATCCGTACAGGCGCACCCTGCAACATGACGGCTGTAGGGTCGTGAGTGGTCGCTGCTGGATTTTCAACAAGTTGTCGGAAAAAAAACACGCAAGTGGGACAGGTCCTTAATTGTAACAAAAACCGTCACGGTGATGCGGCAAGATACAGTCTCTTTCAACAAAGAACCAGCCCAGAACCTGAGGAGCAAAGTTTCCTCACACGATATCTGACGAAGCCAGTCCCACTGGAGAAATTCCTTCAACTCTGGAGAAGTGTATAATTATCTCCACTTTCTACCCACACGAAGATGTTTGACCTTTTGATTTCACTTGAATAATTTTTATTAGAAGTATAAGTACAGGTGTAAGTACAAATATAAGTACATATAAAAACAACGTTCTTGATAAAGAGATAGGTAATAATTACCATATTTTCTTATATATACTTCTAAACATTTTATTGTAGTTTTTTTAGTGAAAAGCAGGAAAGTGTGAAAAATGGTTAACATAAAAATAGTTATAAAATAACCAAAAGAGAAAAGTAAATAAAATAACAGTGGTACATTATACAAACAGTATTTATATAATAATATATCCGTGATCAATAATGTATTATTCTTCGCTCAATCCTTCGTTCAGGTCTCGGTCAGGTCCACAAACCGAGTCATATTGATCCCTTAAGATATTCAAGGAATGGAGACCAAATCAGATTAAATTGGTCTAACTTGCCTAAAAGTGCAAGTCTTATTCTTTCCAAGTGTAAAGTCTCAGCCATTCCTGAAATCCACAATTTGATTGTAGGGGGTATGGGGCCTTTCCAAAATTGTAAAATTAATTTTTTACCAATTATTAAACTATAATCTATGAAAGTTCTTTGTGCTGTCGTGAGTAATTGATCCCTTTCTAATATTCCCAATATTATTAATTTTGAGTCTGGAACTAGATTCTTATTTACAACATTCGAGATTACCTTAAATATTTCCAACCAAAAATTCGTAATTTTTATACAAGTTGTAAAAGAATATGTTAAATTAGCTTCTGGGTATTGGCATTTGTCACATATAGGAGATACATTAGAAAACATTCTATGTAATTTAGATTTTGAAAAATGCAATCTATGTAAAACTTTGAATTGTATCAGAGAGCGTCTGGAATTTAATGAACAATTATGTATATATCGTAAACTTTCATCCCAGATATCGGGTTCGATTGTTTCACCTATTTCATTTTCCCATAGTTGTCTGTACTTTTCCGTATTGGGTATATCATTTTCTAATAAAATATTATAAATGTATGATATTAATTTTTCCGTGTTTGGGTGTTTATTTAAGCATTCATCTAGAATTCCCGTCTTTCTCTTTTTATATTCCTGTGCAGTTGTTTTAATGTAGTCTGTTATTTGTAGATATCTGAAGTAGTGTTTAGAGTGTAGTCCATATATTTCCTGTATTTCTTTAAATGAAAGATACAGATTGTCCCTGTAAAGGTCACTGATCTTATTAATTCCTTTATTTTTCCATTGTAAGAATCCTAAATTTTCCAGGGATGGTTTAAAACTTACATTATTAACAATGGGAAGAACTAATGGGATATCTTCTAGTTTTAACGTTCTTTTTAACTGTCTCCAAATATTAATTCCACTATTAATTATTGGGTTTTCACGATAAATTTTCTTAAATATTTTAATTTTAGAAAATAATATGGAACTGATTTCATACGGTAAGCAGTCTTCCTTTTCCATAAGTAACCAGTTTGGATTTTCATCCAGTTCAACCCACCAAAAGTTCATATTCTTAATATTAACTGACCAGTAATAATATATAAAATTCGGTAATGTTAAACCTCCATTAATTTTCGATTTACATAAATATTTTTTATTTATTCTATGGCTTTTATAGTCCCAAACAAAATTAGTGACTATAGAGTCAACCTTTTTAAAAAAATTCTTAGAAAGATATATCGGGATCATTTGAAATAAATATAATAATTGTGGGAGAAAAATCATTTTTATCGCATTAATTCTACCTATCATTGAGATAGGTAGTGTTCTCCAATATAGAATATTCTTAGATAATTTATTTAGTATAGGTAAAAAATTATATTTAAATAAAGAATCATATTTTTTTGTAACGTGAATTCCTAAATACTTAATCTGTTCATTAACAATCTTAAAAGGAAATTGTTTTAATGTAGTTAAATTATCTTGTGTTAATGGCATAAGTTCACTTTTATTCCAATTGATTCTGTATCCAGAAAACGAGCCGAATTGAGTTATTAAATTCAATAAATTAGGTATGCTAATTTCAGGTTTTTTAATATATAATAATACGTCATCTGCATATAGAGAAATTTTATTTCTTGTTTCGTTAGTTTCATATCCAAAAATTTCGGGGTGTAATCTTACCCGAATGGCTAATGGTTCTATAGCCAACGCAAATAATAATGGTGATAGGGGACAACCTTGTCTGCATCCTCGAAATAAATTAAATTTGGTAGATATCATTTGGTTGGTTAAGATTTTAGCAGTTGGATTTGTATATAGTAATTTGATCCATTTTATAAACTTGTCTCCCAAATTTAACTTTTCCATAACCGCAAATAAATATGGCCATTCAACTTGGTCAAAAGCTTTCTCTGCATCTAACGATATTATTACTAAGTCTTTATTATAACTCCTTTTCGAGTATATAATATTAAACAATCGTCTCAGGTTATATGATGAGTATCGTTTAGGTATAAATCCTGTTTGATCCGGGTGTATTATTTTATTAATCACTACACTTAATCTTTTAGCTAATATTTTAGTTAATATCTTTTGATCCGTATTTAAGAGAGCAATAGCTCTATATGATCCCGGATCATCTAGGTCCTTATCCATTTTTGGTATGAGTGTTATAATGGATTCGTTTAGTGTTTCTGGTAAACTCTGTTGCGCATATATATATTCGTAAAGTGTCTTCAAATAAGGTGTTATCAGATCCGTGTATGATTTATAAAATTCCGAACCAATACCATCTGGCCCTGGAGTTTTCCCGTTTTTTAATGATATAATAGAATCCTCAATTTCTTTAACTGTTAATTCAGCATTTAATAGTTTTGTATCATCTCCATCCAATCCTATTAGATTACAGTCATTTAAGAATGTATTAATTCCTATCTGATTTTCAGTCGTTTTGGAAGAATATAAATCTTTATAATATTGTAAAAATCTCTCATTAATATTGTTATTCTGTGTTAAGAATTCACCATTTTCTGATTTAATCCGATGTATTATTTTTTCTCCCTGTATTTTTCGTAATTGGCGAGCCAGTAATTTTTGTGGTTTGTCCCCAAATTCAAATTGTATTTGTTTTGTGTATTGATATAATTTAACCACTTGGTCAGCATATATCTTATTTAATTTATATTTTAATGCAGTAACCTTTTGATTTCAACAAGCTATTGGCAACTAGCTTTTACTCGGGCTAGGTGGGTTGCAGACTTGAGATCAGTACTTTTTTTTCTCTAGACATTTGTTTGCCTTAGTACACCCCCTCCTGCTTTGATTGTGTGACCAGCTTCGAATTTAATGAACCAAAACTAAAGATTGGATTTTAATGTTTTATGTGTCATTCCTAACTCTCACATGTGGGCGGAGCACCAAGGCAAATTCCTTGTATGTGAATACTTGGCCAATAAACTTCTTCATTCATTCATTACACATTTTTAGGATTTTAACTTTTCAGAGGTGCCAGTATTCGTATAATTAAAGTATTGGTTGAGATTATCATCATAATCTTCCACAACCGTCGCAAATGCTTGCGTTTACTTAAAGGGCCGTGTAACCTGCTCTGAATTCATAAGTCTGCATTGTGGACTTATTCCCACTATATAATGACCTGATGGAGCCACTAAAGCTGGCCCTGAGTGCAGAATCTGCTCTTTCAATTGGGAATGTGAAAGAGACTCTGCTACCTCCTGGTGACCAGATGGTTGGTATTCAGGGAAAACGAAACACAGGGTTCTCCCTCAACTAAGTGAATGAACCAGAAAAATAAATGATATAGCCCACATAACTGACAACAATATGATCTGTAGTACCTGTAACCTTGGGACCTCACTCCACACTCATTGTGCATGGGAACCCTGCTTTATGTTCATCCATCTTGCTTGACTTCAACCATTAATAGTGGGCACCAACAGTTTCCCACCACCTCGGTCTGTCCTTGCTCTGCATTAAGAACCGATTGGTCTGAATGGCCCCATTGTTACTGGGGAGTGCACTTGCATCTTGATGCCGTGGTTTCCCAGCAAGGAAGTTGTTCCTGAACTTAATTAATTGATATGTGTTGGTGGCTAGTGGAGTCTGGAGGGGGCATGGCCAGTGCAACAGTTAAAAGGAGATGGTTGTACCTTTAAATCCCAGATTGCCATCCCACCATCCATGCCTGTGGTGCAGAATCTGGTACAATTCTTCTTTCCGCCATCAAGATTGGAGATTTGGCTGCAATGAAAATGTTACAGTAAAAGTCTCCATGTCTCCGAAACGACCGAATCAGATCTTTTTGTTCAGTGTCAGTTCAACATAATTGAGGGAGTGCAGTGTAGGCTCATTCCCAGGATGGCGGGACTGTCATATGCTGAGAGAATGGAGCGACTGGGCTTGTATACTCTGGAATGTAGAAGGATGAGAGGGGATCTTTTTGAAACATATAAGATTATTAAGTGTTTGGCAGGTAACATGTTCCCGATGTTGGGGGAGTCCAGAACCAGGAGGCACAGTTTAAGAATAAAGGGTAGGCCATTTAGAACGGAGATGAGGAAAAACCTTTTCCCACAGAGGGTTATGAATTTGTGAAATTCTCTGCCTCAGCAGGCAGTGGAGGCCAATTCTCTGGATGCTTTCAAGAGAGAGTTAGAGCTTTTAAAGACAGTGGAGTCAGGGGATATGGGGAGAAGGCAGGAACGGGGTACTGATTGTGAATGATCAGCCATGATCATATTAAATGGCGGTGTTGACTCGAAGGGTTGAATGGCCTACTCCTGCACCTATTGTCTAAGCACGGACAGCACAGAGGTCGAGTTGCGCTGTATTTCCATGCTGTATCTCCAAACTAAAAACATTGTTAGATACAAGGAACTGCAGATACAAAAAAAACCCCAAAGTGCTGCGGTAACTCAGCAAGACAAGCTGCATCGCTGGAGAACATGGACAGATGATGTTTCTGCTTGGGACCCTTCTTCAGAAGGCCTGATAGATGCTTCAGAGATTCTAGATCTTACACATTAGTGGATACCTGGTCACCCCACTAACACGTGCCTCTAGGATGGTCTGAGCGTGTGTAATAACAGTGGGGTTACGGGAAGGGTGGAGATTCGGCTGAGGTTTGGGTCTGATTCTTCAAGCACTTACTGGATGTAAGTCCAGCTATGGCTGGCAAAATGACGATAACACCAGCATAGGCAGGGGAGAAATTCCTAGATCAGAGTTGTGTGGCTTGGGAAAGATAGAGGTCAATAACATCCACCAGGATCTGACCAAGGATGAGGTAAATGACCTCATAGAAACATAGAAAATAGGTGCAGGAGGAGGCCATTCAGCCCTTCGAGCCAGCACCGCCATTCATTGTGATCAGGGCTGCTCGGCCCCCATCAATAACCCGTGCCTGCCTTCTCCCCATATCCCTTGACACCACAACCCCCTAGAGCTCTATCTAACTCTCTCTTAAATCCATCCAGTGATTATGCCTCCACTGCCCTCTGTGACAGGGAATTCCATAAATTCACACTCTCTGGGTGAAAAAGTTTTTTCTCACCTCAGTCTTAAATGACCTCCCCTTTATTCTAAGACTGTGGCCCCTGGTTCTGGACTTGCCCAACATTGGGAACATTTTTCTTGCATCTAGCTGGTCCAGTTCTTTATAATTTTATATGTTTCTATAAGATTCCCCCTCATCCTTCTAAACTCCAGTGAATACAAGCCTAGTCTTTTCAATCTTTCCTCATATGACAGTCCTGCCATCCCAGGGATCAATCTCGTGAACCTACGCTGCACTGCCTCAATCACAAGGATGTCCTTCCTCAAATTAGGAGACCAAAACTGGACACAATACTCCGGATGTGGTCTCACCAGAGCCCGATACAACTGCAGAAGAACCTCTTTACTCCTATACTGAAATTGTCTTGTTATGAAACCTCTGCATAGAGGTTTGGTTCATTCTCAATGTAGTAGGGTGGATAAGGGAAACCAATGTTGATTTTCATGATGGACTGTTTGGATTAATATCAAGTAATGTTATACCCACTGGGAGTAAATACACAATGAAAGGTCATTGACGCAAAACACCTAGCGAGGACTTGAGAAATGTTCACTGTAACATGATCAGGAATGAGTTCCCTGGAAATATACATTATTAAAACAGGAATTTGGACAGATATTGAAGATGAAGAACTTAAAGGATTATGGGCAAAGATTCACAGGGCCATAGGATTTAACACATATTTAAAACATCCACAGAATTCCGAGTTCCAGCCGCAGCTTTCATCCTAAATCATTATTCCAAGGGGTCAGGAGGACCTCTTCCTCGGTCTTGGGTAATGGTCTGAAGCAAGGATATAATTTTAATTCATTGCTAATGATGGAACAACAAGCATTTTTGTGTGCTGTTCCTTCCCAGGGAGTGGAGCCTCCGGCATACGCTGCCACCTAGTGCACTAAATTAGAATTTAACTCCTTGTGTAGATTGATTCAAGGGGAAGCTGCACGGGTGGTGGTTCAGTCTGAAGAAAGGTCCAGACCTGAAATGTTGCCTATCCATGCGCTCTGGAGTTGCTGCCTGGCCCACTGCGTTACCCCAGCACTCTTGAGTCTATCTTTTTGCACGGGTTCTTGAGTGGGAAAGGGTTGCGTCTCGCAGAAGGCAAGTGCCACCTGGATGGTCTTCAATTGTTTGGTGATGTGAGGAGAGGTTCCCCCCCCCCCACCAACCCCCCACTGTATGACACCAAACTCTACATGCTGCTGCATTTGGAGGGCGGGTGCCATTCTCTGTACCTGATGCTGTTTTTGTGGACAGTGTCCAGCATGAAAGAGTTTTCATCGGACGTGGCGTGTTTGTCCAGGTTTTTGAACTTGGCCAGCGCAGACATCCCACGTTGCACGTTCTGCTTCGGAATATCCAGCTTCCGGCCAAACGTCACCTTCTCACCGTCATAGGTAAACAGCACCGGGTAGCAATCATGACCCTGTCCGAACAAGATGGACACTAACTGAATTCTCCGTCCTATCAAATTGTTATTGTTAAATTGGCATTTCACTCCAAGCTGCAAAGAAATACCTTGCAGTAAGATAGACACAAAATGCTGGAGTAACGCAGCATCTCTGGAGAACAAAAAAAAGTGACGTTTCAGGTTCTCCAGTGATGCTGCCTGACCCTCTGAGTTACACTGAAGATAGACAACATTTTGGAGTAAGCTAGCGTCTGCAGTTCCTTCCGACACAATACTTTACAGTAACACGTTCTGTATTTTGATAAACTATATAAAAATAGAAAAAAAGATTTCTCTCTCTAATATCCTCCTTTAAGTGGGGATCCCAGGGGTGTAGTGATGTTAAAATTGTACAAGGCATTGGTGAGACCAATTCTGGAGTATGGTGTACAATTTTGGTCGCCTAATTATAGGAAGGATGTCAACAAAATAGAGAGAGTACAGAGGAGATTTACTAGAATGTTGCCTGGGTTCCAGCAACTAAGTTATAGAGAAAGGTTGAACAAGTTAGGTCTTTATTCTTTGGAGCGCAGAAGGTTAAGGGGGGGACTTGATTGAGGTCTTTAAAATGATGAAAGGGATAGACAGAGTTGACGTGGATAAGCTTTTCCCATTGAGGGTAGGGAAGATTCAAACAAGAGGGCATGACATGAGAATTAAGGGACAGAAGTTTAGAGGTAACATGAGGGGGAACTTCTTTACTCAGAGAGTGGTGGCTGTGTGGAATGATCTTCCAGCAGAGGTGGTGGAGGCAGGATCGATTTTAACATTTAAATGTAAAGTGGATAGGTATATGGACGGGAAGGGAATGGAAGGGTATGGTCTGAGTGCAGGTAGATGGGACTAGGGGAAAATAAATGGTCGGCACGGACTGGAAGGGCCGAGAAGGCCTGTTTCCGTGCTGTAATTGTTATATGGTTATATGGGTGGCCGTCCCCCCCCAGTGGAGTTTGTTGTCCTCCCTGTAACTGGAATCACCAGACAGTAATGTGGAGTGAGAAGTTATACAGCCAAGAAATATGTCCTTCAGCCCCAACCCGCCAGATGCCCAGCTCTGCCAGTCCCATTTGCCCACGTTTGACGCATATCTCTCTCTAAACCTTTCCTCTCCATGTGTACCTGTCTAAATGTTATGTAAATACATATACCACCACGGGGCGCCATACGATGGCAGCCTCACCAACAGTCTGTCTGTCTTTTCCGTCTTGTTTTGGTTATTTTTAGTGTGTTTTAAAAGTTTGTGTTAATGTTCTCTGGTTTGTTTCATGTGGGCGGTGGGGTCGGGGGAAACTTTTCTTTCAATTTCTTACTTTGCTGGAGATGCAAATGTTTTCCGGATCGTATCTCCGGTCACTCTGCGGCCTAACATCATGGAGCTGGAGGCCTCGCTCGGGACTGACATTGAGCCCCACCACGGGGATGTGGACTTACTATCGGAGCCGATTCCTTGCCTGGGATCGACGCTCCAGCCACAGCCTGGGGATTTCACCACCGAGGAGCTCGCAGTCTCGGGTAGAGACCGATGTCCAACGACAAAGCTTTGACCAGCCCCGACCCGGGGTCCGATCGCCCGGCGCAGGGGAACTGAGACCCCCCCCCCCCCCCCCGAACAAGGAGGGCCGAAACGCCACCGGCTACGGGAGCCAAGATCGTCCCGTCAACGGAAGGCTCGAGGCCCCCGACCGCGGGAGAGCAAAGAAGGGAAGAGATTGAACTTTTTTTTCTCCTTCCATCACAGTGGGGAATGTGGAGGAGTCACTGTGGTGGATGTTTATGTTAAAGTGTATTTTGTGTGTTCTGTTGCTTTTATTGGCATGACTGTACGGCAAATGAAATTTCTCGTATGTTGCAAAACATACTTGGCTAATAAAGTATGATTCTGATTCTAGCACCTGCCTCAACCACTTCTTCTGGCAACCCGTTGCATATACCCATCCCCGTGTGTGGGAAAAGATCGCCCCTCGGGTTCCTATTAAATCTGTAATGAATGATGTTGCCCTCTTCCCCTGCCGAATCTAACTCAACCCTCTCTGCTCCAAGCAGAAGGATTCCAGCTTCTCGTCCCCCCCCCCATTTCATCAAATATCTTCATCTCTGGTACAATACTAAAGAAACTTTAGAGATACAGCACGGAAACAGGCCCTTCGGCCCACACCAACCTGCTATCCCCACACGTTAGCATTACCCTACACACACTAGGGACAATTTACCTACAAACCTGTATGTATGCTGTACAGACAGCACCCGTAGTCGGGATCGAACCTGGGTCTCTGGTGCTGCAAGCACTGCAAGGCAGCAACTCTACCGGCGTGCTGCTCTTTCTCCAAGGTTTTGGCACAGAGAATCACTTTTGGTAAGAAAGGCATTTCCCTTAACGTGTGGCAAGCGGACATGGAGGTATACTTCCAGGCGCTGTGTGAGATCACGGTCCAGATCCGCAACTGGAACACGGGATAGAGGGAGCTTACAGGGACTGCCCTCCTCGTGTTCAAAGGGATCTACAGGAGCCGTTACCTCAAGTAAGGCAACCAACATCAAAGACCCACACCACCCCAGCTACGCTCCCATTTCACTCCCACCATGGAGAAGATGGTACAGGAGTCTGAAAAGCACGACCTCCAGTTTCAAGAATAGTCTTTTCTCCACAACCATCCACAGGCTCCTGCACACCACACAACACTAACCCCAACCATGTGTTTAAGAAGGAACTGCAGATGCTGGAAAATCGAAGGTAGACAAAAGTGCTGGAGAAACTCAGCGGGTGCAGCAGCATCTATGGAGCGAAGGAAATAGGCAACGTTTCGGGCCGAAACCCTGATGGAAATAGGCAACGTTTCGAAACGTTGCCTATTTCCTTCGCTCCACAGATGCTGCCTCACCCGCTGAGTTTCTCCAGCACCTTTGTCTACTAACCCCAACCACAATGGTCTTTAGACATACAGCACGGAAACAGGCCCTTCGGCCCACCGAGTCTGTGCCGACCAGCGATCACCCCGTACACAGACACTATCCTACACGTCAGGGACAATGCACTTTTTAAAAAAAAACCAAAGCCAATTAACCTACAAACCTGTACGTCTTTGGAGTGTGGGAGGACACAGAGAGAACGTCTAAACTCTGTACAGACAGCAACCTTTGTCAAGATGGAACCTGGGTCCCTGCTCTACTGCTGTGCTGCACCTATAGACTAACATCGGTTGCACTTAGGTGTGGTTTATTTGCACTAGTTGTGTGGTTATTCATTTACTGAATTTACAATATTATCTATCCATATTGTGTTTACAAGCCTGTTATGCTGCTGCAAGTAAGAACTTCATTGTTCTGTTGTTGGCATATGAAACAATTAAAACTTCCTTGAGAAACCAGTGTGTTTCTGTTAAGTTCAAGTTCGTGAGTTTATCGTCATGTGTCCCTGATAGGACAATGAAATTCTTGCTTTGCTTCAGCACAACAGAACATAGCAGGCATTGACTACAGAACAGATCAGTGTGTCCATATACCATTATATAAATATATACACACACACATGAATAAATAAACGGATCAAGTGCAAATAACAGTTAATGGGCTATTAATGCTCAGAGTGTTGTCCGAGCCAGGTTTAATCACCTGATGGCTGTGGGGATGTTACTTACCGCTGCCACTAAACTGTTCTCTGTGATAAAGGTGACGGTGAGGAGAGGTAGAGACTCTGTATTGAGTGAAGCTGTCCTGTAGAGAGAAAAGCAAGTGAAGATAAATGGAAAGGCTGACGCATTCTAGGAGATACAGAATTACATTCTCCAGAAATATTTTACTCTCCTTCCAAAAGAACCTCGTTCACTTTTAAATAAACTCTCGCGCTTCCACTCTTTGAAAATGGCGAGAGGTGGGAGACCCCGGCACAAACATCTCGGAGCAACGTTACGTTCACATTGCCGCTTGTGTGAACCGACAACAGTGACCTTCAACAAGTACCGGTGGAAGGGCAGCACAGTGGAACGACTGAATCACAGCACTGGAGACCGAGGTTCAGTCCCGACCCTGGGTGTTGTGTGCGTCTGCATGTGTGGAGTTTTCACAATCTCCCTGTAGCTGCAGGGGTTTCCTCCGGGTGCACCAGTTTCAACGGACAATAGATGCAGGAGTAGGCCATTCGGCCCTTCCAGCCAGCACCGCCATTTAATGTGATCATGGCTGATCATCCCCAATCAGTACCCCGTTCCTGCCTTCTCCCCATATCCCCTGACTCTGTTATTTTTAAGAACCCTATCTAGCTCTCTCTTGAAAGCATCCAGAGAACCGGCCTCCACAGCCCTCTGAGGCAGAGAATTCCACAGACTCACCACTCTCGGTGAGAAAAAGTGTTTCCTCGTCTCCGTTCTAAATGGCTTACCCCTTATTCTTTCCTCTCCCGTCCGAACGACGTGACAGCTTGTAGGTTAAGTGGCCTCTGTAAATTGCCCCTACGGTGTCGGGAGTGGATGGGAAATGGGATAACACAGAACTTGTGTGAATGGGTGATCCATGGTCAGTGTGGATCTGGTGGGCCAAAGGGCCGAACAGCCTATTTCCATGTTGTACCCTTTAAATCAGTTAATACTCGGGCAGTAAAGTGCTTCAGTATAGTCTAAGGGTATGGAAAGGTACAATGTAAAAGCAATTTACTTTTAATTTAAAAAAAACTTTTAGGTTTTAACCAACCAGGTTTTAGTTTAGAGATCATAAAGTGTGGAAACAGGCCCTTCGGCCCACCGAGTCTGTAGTGATCCCTGCACACTAACTATCCTACACATTAACGGAATCAAGGGATATGGGGAGAAAGCAGGAAAGGGGTACTGATTTTAGATAATCAGCCATGATCATATTGAAGGTCGGTGCAGGCTTGAAGGGCCGAATGGCCTACTCCTGGATCTATTTTCTATGTCTATGTTTGTACACACTAGGGACAGTTTACATTTATACCAAGCCATTAACCTACAAACCTGTACGCCTTTGGAGTGTGGGAGGAAACCGAAGATCATGGAGAAAACCCATGTAGGTCACGGGGAGAACGTGCAAGCTCCGTACAGACAGCACCCGTAGTTGGAATCGAACCCGTGCCTCTGGTGCTGCCAGGCAGCAGCTTTACCGCTGCGCCACCGTGCCGCCCGTGATGATCCTACACCCAGGCGAGGGAGGACGGATACTTACACCGTCTTCTTGTTGGAGTCCGTCACGCACACGGTGCAGTCATGGCTGACCCAGCCCACGCGGTCCCCACTGTCAGAGAAACAGACCCCGTGAACCCAGCCTCCCGTCCCGCTGGACTCGTACATCAGCTCTCCAAACGGCATCTTCGAGCCCCAGGGCGTAGGCGAAGGCTTCTCCTCCACCTCCTTGATGTAGGCCGAGAATATCCTGGGGGAGAGAGAGAGAGAGAGAGAGCACAAAGATGCAATTAGACCACTTACAATATGATGAATGGTTATCGACCCGAAACGTCACCTATTCCTTTTCTCCAGAGATGCTGCCTGACCCATTGAGTTACCCCAGTACCCGGTGTCTATCTTACACCGACAGGCTGCTCACTAGAACTCAGCATTTGCGAAACACCAACCTTCCAGTTTTAACACCAGAACCAGCAAAGGGACAGAAGGAGTTTTACTGACGTAGACCAGAGAACAGTACAGCACAAGAACAGGCCCTTCTCTCCCCCTCCCCTGACTCTCAGTCTGAAGAAGGGTCTTGACCCGAAACATCACCCATTCCTTCTCTCCAGAGATGCTGCCAGACCTGCTGAGGTACTCCAGCATTTTGTGGTTGTCTTTGGTTTGCACCAGCAGCTGCAGTTCCTTCCTACACATAAGAACAGGCCCTTCAGACTGAAGGGCCCCAACCTGAAACATCACCCATCTTTTTTTCTCCAGAGACACTGCCTGACCCACTGAGTTAAGTTCCTGTCCCACTGTACGAGGTAATTCAAGAGCTCTCCCGAGTTTACAAAAAAAAATCAAACTCGTGGTAAGCACGTAGAATGTATGTAGCGGGTACGTCTCTTAGCAGCTCGTAACGCTAAAGGCAGGTACTCAGGAAACGAGGTAAGCTCGTGAAGACTCGTGAAGATTTTTCAACATGTTGAAAAATGTCCATGAGAGCACCGAGTACCTTCGAGCGGCCATTACCGTAAATCTCCGAGTTCGAATCAGGGGAAACTCGGGAGAACTTGAATTAGCTCGTACAGTGGGACAGCCCCTTTATTCCAGCACTTTGTGTCTTTCAGTGAGAGGCGGGTTCGGGTGAGCCGGGGCAGATTGGCAAATGGGTGAAGGGGCAAAGGCTAGAGGTGGAGAGGAAACAAAAAGGGCGTCAGATAAAGAACTACATCAGCCCAAAGGGTCACAGCCCAAAACGCCACCTATCCATTGTTGGGATGTTATCCACGCAGAGCCCAGGAACTGCCTGGCATTGACATTGAGCTGACGGCCAACAGAAATGATCGCAGGTCTAATCAGGAGCAGATAACCTTGACTAGTTGCTGTGTAGATCAACTTACAAACATTCATCGATGTTTATACATCTGTAATGATTATTAACACCGTTCAGTAATTGGCAATAAAATATTCAAATCAAAACACTCGGACCCAGTATTTTCTGCCTCAGTATTTTGCACCGTTTGGTTACACAAGGTTTACCAGCCACATCCTGTACACCATGCAAGGATGAGATAAAATCCACCATTATACAAATGGAATCAGCTACATCTGTGCTACAAATTCACCGTGTGTGTGTGTGGTTGGGAGAGGTGTGCTTGCTGCAGTCAGTGTGGCAGTCTCACAGTGACCTGCGTTCAAACTTGGACAACGTGGATTTAATCTGCAGACACAAGGAAATCATAGAATCATAGAAAATAGATGCAGGAGTAGGCCATTTGGCCCTTCGAGCCTGCACTGTCATTCAATATGATGCTGGTTTAGAAAAAAAGGACATGAAGAGCTGGAGTAACTTGGTGGATCTGTCGGCATCTCTGGAAAACGTGACGTTTCGAGTCATTAAGGCCAAGGAGCAGAATTAGGCCATTCGACCCATGGGGTCTGCTCCACCATTCGATCGTGGCTAATCTATTTTTCCCTCTCAACCCCTTTCTTCAGACAGAAGAATGATCCAAACCTGAAACATCACCTATTGATGTTCTCCCACTGATGCTGCCTGACCTGCTGAGTTACTCCAGCACTTTTTTGTGGATTTAACCTGGTATCTGCAGTTCCTCTCACACACATGGAAGTGGGCTACTGGCCAGCAGAAATCATTGTCGGCCAAATCAGAAATGGGGTAACGTTGTCTGGTTGTATCACCCATCATTGTATTCTTTAAGCCGCAAACCTGATGCAAATCAACTCTCGAGGGAACAAATTACTGCTTAGTCTGGGTAAAAGCCCTGTACTGTACGATTACTGTACGAGGTAATTCAAGAGTTCTCCCGCGTTTCCCCTGATTCGAACTCGGAGAATTACGGTAATGGCCGCTCGTAGGTACTCGAGACTCTCGTGGACATTTTACAACGTGTTGAAAAATCTTCACAAGTCTTCACGAACTTACCGTGTTTCCCGAATACCTGCCGTTAGCGTTACGCGCCGCTAAGAGATGTCCCCGAGCTCTGATGTGACCGCTACATTAATTCTACGTGGTTACCACGAGTTTGATAAACTTTTTTTAAACTTGGGAGAGCTCTTGAATAAACTCGTACTGTGGGACAGGGCTTTAAAGTGGCAAAAAAAGAATCAAAGAGAAGCTGATGTATTTAGTTTAGAGATACAACGCTGAAACAGGCCCGGCGGCCCGCCAAGTCAGCACCGATCAGCAATCTCCGCACATTAACACTATCCTACACACACACACGGGACAGTTTTACATTTACACTAATCCAATTAACCTACAAACCTGCACGTCTGTGGAGAGTGGGAGGAAACCGACGATCTCGGAGAAAACCCACGCAGAACGTGGAGAACGTGCGAACTCCGTACAGACAGCACCCGTAGACAGGATCGAACCAGGGTCTCTGGCATTGTAGGACAGTAGCTCTACCGCTGCGCCACCGTGCCGCACAAGGATACAAGAAAAGGGAGAAGAAATGACTGATGCAATTGCACTTCCAAGAGCTAGCTAGCGTGGACCTAATGGGAGGATTGTCGTCTGGCGTAATGATGTTTGGGTATCGTTGAGGCGGATGCATAATCCCCATGTACACATGGACTATATTACAAGTCAATGGCCATGACAGATGTGGTAACCTGGATTCTGTTCAGTGAAACTCATAAAACAGACACAGTGAGTCACCAAATATGTGTGTCCAGTGTTGCTGATGTAGAGAACAGCACAAGGACAAGGACAATCCCTTTAATGTTTTGAGGCCAGTGATAATTTCTGCACATCTTAAGTGATAAATGAATGACATCTTGCGTACATTACCTGCACTTGAAGTCAGAAGATCCAGCCGCCAACAGGATGTTATTGGGATGCCAGTCCAGATTCAGTATAGTGGAGCGAATCGGTTTCTTAATATGTTTGCAAACCCACCTGCAGGAGTACACATGCAAGGTTAAAGCTGCTGCGCTGTGCAGGCAACCCGACTTCTCACATTCAACTCCTCATTTCCCTTCCTGACATTCACTGCCAAATCTGCCCCAGTCAATGTGTTTTGCGTTAATGCCACCTCATGCGTTCAGTACCAATGTATGTTCGTGTTGTAAAAACACATTTCTGCTCAAAGGCAAAATGGAGCATGGTCGCCAGGCTTAGTGGAGTCTGCGACCCTTTGCTGAGGATCGCCCGTGAAGCCCGCGGTCTCCGGTAACGAGAGGCCGACTCGGGAGCTCCATGCTGCAGCGTATTCAGATCGGTCCCGACGCCGATCACCCCAGCGCGAGGTCTTTGGACATCGGACCGTCGGCAGCGGCAAACTCCGGAGGGTTCAACAGGCCCGACCACGGGGGAAGATAACCATATAACCATATAACAGTTACAGCATGGAAACAGGCCTTCTCGGCCCTTCCAGTCCGTGCCGACCATTTATTTTCCCCTAGTCCCATCTACCTGCACTCAGACCATACCCCTCCATTCCCTTCCCGTCCATATACCTATCCACTTTACTTTTAAATGTTAAAATCGATCCTGCCTCCACCACTTCTGCAGGAAGATCATTCCACACAGCCACCACTCTCTGAGTAAAGAAGTTCCCCCTCATGTTACCCCTAAACTTCTGTCCCTTAATTCTCATGTCATGCCCTCTTGTTTGAATCTTCCCTACTCTCAATGGGAAAAGCTTATCCACGTCAACTCTGTCTATCCCTTTCATCATTTTAAAGACCTCAATCAAGTCCCCCCCTTAACCTTCTGCGCTCCAAAGAATAAAGACCTAATGCTGGACAAAGCCCCTTCTCTGGTCTCTTCAAGTGTGTGCCCTAATCGCAACTATTAAACCATTGTGGCATTTCCCGTTTTTACCCCCATGAATCCGTGCTCGGTCCGATTCACGAGACTAAAGGGCCTGTCCCACTTGGCAATTTTTTCAGCAACTGCCGGCGTCTTATCAGTGTCGCCTAAAGGTTTTGAACATTTCAAAATCCAGCGGCGACAAGAAAAAATGTTGCGACTCTTGAAAAAACACCGCGCGCGCCATACGTCATCACGCCGAGTCACCACCGCAAATTTTTCGGTGACCTGATTGGTCAGTCAATGATGCCGGCAGTCGCCGAAAAAAATCGCCAAGTGGGACAGGCCCTTAAACAAAATAGAAGCCACCATGACGCCCAAGTCAACGAGAGTGGTCTCACGCCACGAGTCATGGACAGTCCCTTCACAATTGTGGGTGGAGATCGAACAGCCGTCACTGTAAACTCACCAGTCATTCTCCTTCTCAAAGTAGCAGATTGAAATCAGCCGGGACCCACTGCCCACCGCAAACTTGTTCTCCTTTGGAGACCACTTGACACATCTGGCGGCTCGGTTGATTCTCAGGATGACCAGGGTTGGCTTCCAAACGTTGCTCTTCAGTGACCAGACGTAGGCATTACGATCGGTGCCACAGGTCACGATTCGGTTGCTCTCTGGAGCCCAGCTAATCCCTAATTCAAGGCAAACAGCAATGGACTGAAGTGGTCACCATTTAGAAAGGAAGACAGAATCGCAAAAGTGTCCCACAGTATCTCCTAATGTTTGCAACCAATTTATAAATGGCAACCATGGCCTGCTGCAGGCAAGAACAATAATGGCTGAACGCTAAAGAGAAAGCCACTAATAAATTAGAAGAGGGATCACGACCCGAAACGTCACCCAGGTATTCCTTTTCTCCACAAATGCTGCCTGGCCCGCCTGATCCATGTAGCACACACTACCGTTAGATGTAACCCTTTCCCACTCAGGAACCAGTGCAAAACAGTAGACCCAAAGTGCTGGAGTAACTCAGCGGGTCAGGCAGCAACTCTGGAGTACATGAATGGGCGACGTTTCAGGTCAGGACCCTTCTTCAGACTGAAGAACCAGTACAGCTTCCTCTTTAAGATACAAAATGCTGGAGTAACTCCGCGGGACTGGCCTTTCTCTGGAGAGAAGGAATGGGTGGCGTTTTGGGATCGAGCCCCTTCTTCAGACGAGGGTCTCAACTGGAACCATCACCCATTCCTTCACTCCAGAGACGCTGCCTGTCCCGCTGAGTTACTCCAGCATTTTGTGTCTATCTTTGGCGTAAACCAGCACCTGCAGTTCCTTCCAACACACAATAAATCCGGTAACAACTTCGGGGGGGAAACTTATCAAGGAGTGAAGTGCAGAACGTGTTATTGCTAGGAGTGGTGAAGGCGAGTTGCACAGCTATTATTCATTCGGGTACAATCATTATCTTGTGTGGAGGATAAAGCCACCAGAGTTTGGATAACTAACTGATTTTAAAGCTGAAAGTACATTTCTGTGTCTTCCTAAAAAAAACAAACCACATTGCTCATCTACATTCACCAACAGTCTGAAGAAGGGACCCGACCCGAAACGTCACCAATCCACACTCTCCAGATATTCTGCCTGATCTGCTGAGTTTTTACAGCAAGTTGTGACTTTTCTTCGATTAACTTTTGTAGCTTGACTGGATTAATTTACCAATGTAGGGCCTGTATCGTTACAGTTTTTTTTTTTAATAGCTATTGCATTAGAACATAGAACAGTACAGCACAGGAACAGGCCCTTCGGCCCACAATACTTGTGCAGAACATGACGGCAAATTTTAGGAAGAAGGGTCTCGACCCGAAACATCACCCATTCCTTCTCTCCTGAGATGCTGCCTGTCCCGCTGAGATACTCCAGCATTTTGTGTCTACCTTCGATTTAAACCAACACCTGCAGTTCTTTCCCACACACACGATGCCAGGTTAAACTGATCTCATCTCCCCGTACATGATCCATACATCTCTCTCTATTCCCTGCGCTAACAAATGTACTTCTTCAACGCCACTATTGTACCTGCCTTCACCACCGCCCGAGGAACCGCATTCCAGGCCCCAAACACTGTGTAAAAAAACAACTTGCCCCACACATCTCATTTAAACTTCACCCCTCTCACGTTATAGCTATGTCCTCTAATATTGGACATCTCCGCCCTGGGGGAAATGGCTCTGACTGTCTATCAAACAATATTAGAAGAACAGGGAAGAGATAAGACTTTTGCCTTCCATCACAGTGAGGTGGTGTTTGGAGATTCACTGTGATGGATGTTTGTGTGGAACTGTATTAATTGCGTGTTGGGTTTTTTTTCCTCGCAGGGAACAACACTTCGCTCAAACCTTTGTTTGTTTGAATGCCAATAAAGGCATTCTAATTAAACCAGACAAATATCATTAGAAGGTCGACAAAAATGCTGGAGAAACTCAGCGGGCGAGGCAGCATCTATGGAGCGAAGGAATAGGTGACGTTTTGGTCTGAATAGGTCTGAAGAAGGTTCTCGACCCGAAACATCACCTATTTCCATCGCTCCATAGATGCTGCCTCACCCGCTGAGTTTCTCCAGCATTTTTGTCCACCTTCGATATTTCTAGCATCTGCAGTTCTTCCTTAAAAATATCATTAGAATGTACCCGTTTAGAACCCATTATATTTTGGAGTATATTCTTCATATTGTATACTTGTCTGCATCCTGCAATAAAGAAATGTCTCTTTGTTGTAGTACTAAATTACTTCATCTTGAAGTAAATTCTGCAAAACTCACATGCTATGCATCTAATATGTATGGTTTGTTTTACAGAAGTTAAACAAACCACATCTGAAGGAGACTGAAATGTTGTCTGTCCATTCCATCCATAGATGCTGTGTGACCTGCTGAGTCACTCCAGCACTTTGTGTTTTGATGTATGTGTGCTACACCCGAGCCCCCGGAGGAAACCCACGCAGTCACAGGTAGAACATGCAAACTCCGTACAGACAGCACCCACAGTCAAAATCGAACACGGGTCTCTGGCGCTGTAAGTAATGAGCCACGACGATGCGTTTCTGCCCCGGAGATGGTACTTCAGTGCAACCCTGTGTGGGTCAACACCAGAGTGACGTCTGACCGCTCACCTGTCACATGTCCACTGTGTTCTTTCAGCTCGTGAATCCTATTCCACTTGGCGCCCTCCTTCTTGTAGATGTGAACCTCGTGACTGTTGGGACACAGTGCAATTTCTGCGGAGACAATTAGAACATGTAAACCGCAAGACTAAGGCAGAAACCAAATTAAAGAACCATACGTGCCTGTTTTTTATATATTTACTCAGTTCAAAACCCATGAGGTTAAAGTGAGAAGAGAATATTTATGACACAAAACGTGACAAGTGAAATGGGGAGGGAATGCGAATCATGGGATCCAAAATGTCATCAAAACATCTACTTAGTTTTAAAGACACATTTTGGAAACAGGCCCGTCAGCCCACACCGCCCAGCGATCCCCGTACACCGGTGCTAACCTACACATTAGGGATAATTTATCTTTTTTATCGAGGCCAATTAACCTGCGGAACTGTGCGTCTTTGGAATCTCGGTGGAAACCGGAGCTCCTGGAAAAAACCCACGCGGTCACAGGGAGAACGTACAAACTCCGTACAGACAGCACCCGTTTCGGAATCACACCCGGGTCCCTGGCGCTGTGAGGCAGCAACTCTGCTGTGCCACCGAGCTGCTGTACTCTGGGAAACTAATCATGGAATACTGTGAGAAGTTGGTCGATCTACCACAATAGGCCCGGCACGTTAAGCATAAGATCCATCATCACCGTGGGTGTGAAGAATGAGTAGTGACGAGGCATGGAGGGTTAGATTGTCAGGAAAATGTTGATAATGGCGAAGAATGTGAGAATGTAAGGAATGGGGAATTACGGAATGGAGACATACCGGGAATAGGGAACTGGCGGATTGGTGGGAATTTGGAAATGAAGAAGCACAAACATTTCAAAGCCAGTTTTGCTTGTTAGTCAGAGTCATACAGTACAGAAACAGGCCCTTCATCCCAACTTGCCCACCGACCAAGATGCCCATCCACACCAGTCATACCTGCCCGCGTTTGGCCCATATCCCCCGAAACAAGTTAGGATAGTTTTGGTAGATCGGGCAATTTCTCTTCGCATCCCAGGATATCTCTCCCAGAAGTAGATGTTTTGATAAATCGGTATTAAGGGAGTGCAGTGTAGGTTCACAAGGTTAATTCCCAGGATGGCGGGACTGTCATATGCTGAGAGAATGGAGCAGCTGGGCTGGTATACACTGGAATTTAGAAAGATGAGAGGGAATCTTATAGAAACATATAAGATTATTAAAGGTTTGGACACGCTAGAGGCAGGAAACATGTTCCCGATGTTGGGGGAGTCCAGAACCAGGGGCCACACACAGTTTAAGAATAAGGGGTTGGCCATTTAGGACTGAGATGAGGAGGAACTTTTCCACCCAGGAGAGTTGTGAATCTGTGGGGATTCTCTGCCACAGAAGGCAGTGGAGGCCGATTCACTGGATGTTTTCAGGAGAGAGTTAGATTTAGCTCTTAGGGCTAAAGGAATCAATGGATATGGGGAGAAAGCAGGAACGGGGTACTGATTGTGGATGATCAGCCATGATCACATTGAATGGCGGTGCTGTCTCGAAGGGCCGAATGGCCTACTCCTGCACCTCTATGTTTCTCTGTTTGATTCCATGATTTTTCATGAACAAATATTTTAATGAACTCAAGCAACAACTTGGGAAAAGGGTTAAAACACCAAATGTGAGGCAGCAGCTTTCTCTGTACTTGTAGTTCATGAGGTTATAAGTCAAGGGTTCCCAACATGGGGGTATATTTCGCCTACCCAGGGGCTAAAATAGTTGATTCTGGATTTGTACATATTTTTTCTCATTGACCGACCGTGTTTGGTTCTGGTATACGGGTATCTGCTCATCATTAGTTGTTCATAAATAAATGCAATAACATTGTTATGTGCTATTAAAGTTGCCGGGGGTAAACGGGACGGAGAAAGGTTGAGAACCCCTGCCATAAGTTATAGGAGCATTATTAGGCCATTCGGCCCATCTAGTATAGTGGACTCCGCCATTAGATCATGGCTGATCTATCTCCCCCTCATAACCCCACTCTCTGGCCTTCTCCCCATAGCCTCCGACACCCGCACTAATCGAGAATCTATCTATCTCTGCTTTAAAAATATCCACTGACTTGGCCTCTTGACAGATTCACCACCCTCTGACTAAGGAAATCCCTCATCTTTTTCCTAAAGGAACGTCCTTTAATTCTGTGGCTGCGACCTCTAGTCCTAGACTCTCCCACTGGTGGAAACATCCTCTCCACATCCACTCTATCCAAGCTATTCACTATATTGTACAATTCAATGTGGTCCCTCCTCATTCTTCTAAACTCATGCTCATCATATGTTAACCCATGTATTCAGGAGGTTTATTACTATCACGGACCCCCAAAACTCCAGACAATCATACTACCTTTAGTTTCCATCTGCATTAATTTACAACTAAAAGCAAATGTTTTACATATGTGAATCTCGCTACTATTCTTGTACTCTCTCCCTTTCAGTGTTTCTGGAGACAGTGATTTGTGAATGGTTCGAGAGATCCTGGCAGCTTTCCTAATGACTATTCCTGTTGTTTCCTGCAATCACGAGGATAATTCACTTGGAGAATGCAGAGTCTTTTACCCGCAGAGTAGGGGAATCAAGAACCAGGGGACACGGGTTTAAGGCGAGAGGGGAAAGAGGCTAAACACTTTAACACCCCCTCCTATTCCCACACTGACATTTCTGTCCTGGGCCTCCTCCACCGTCAGAGTGAGGACCCTCTAACTTCCAGTAATCTTTGCCTTCCCTCTCTCTCCATCCCTCCCCAGTTCTCCGACCAGTCTGACTGTCCTCATTTACACATTATCTATTTGCTTTGCTGTCACCTTGTCCGAGTTAACAATGATCTATTATACATGGTCCTGGATCTCCATCCCCTTTGTCTCGTTTTCACACCTCACCCTTCCTTATCTCTGTATCACCTCCCCCCCCCCCCCCCCCCCCGATTCGGCCTGAAGAAGGGTCTCAACCCGAAACGTCACCCATTCCTTCTCACCAGAGATGCTGCCCAAGCCACTCCAGCATTTTGTGTCTATCTTCTGTCTCTGCAGGACATGGACAGGTGACATTTTGGTAAAACTCCATTTTGACTGTGTGTTATGACTTGCTAAATAAATATGTCTAAATCCCTGTGTTAGTTCAGTATCATAAATCTGCTACCAATGACTGAGGAATGAGCGTTCTCCCATTTTGGGATAAAGGACAAATGACACGATCTTCCCCCTCGGCCAAGGTTGTTGCTGTGTTACTCATTCACATCCTGTTTGACATCCCCCTGAGCACAGAGCCTGGAGATAAGAATTCACATCCACCCTCTAATAGGAGGAAAATTCATTCTCAAACCCATTAACTCAGCCTATTCAATCAGACTACTTCCTCTTCCATCGCTGTCACTGATGGTTTCATGCCAATGCACACAACTCTGGAATAACCTTTCCTCTGGTGTGTTACTAATGACTTCCGGGTGTTTCAAACACAATGTGCAAAAAGACGAGCTCTAGTAGACTTGGTCACGAGTCTCCAGTAACTTCATAAAACTACCAGGGTTGTGAGGATATCGCAGCAAACTCTGCCTCGCTGGGGTTTCAAAGACTTGTGTTCACCCCTCCTGCTCCACCAGTTGTTTACCAGGAGGTGCCTTTCCAGTCGAGGTTTATTGTTGACACATCCATCAGGGTACAGCTAAACACTTTGTTTTGCCTGCTTCCCAATTGAATCAGATATCTATACTAATACTACACATAACTAGAATAAAGTCAAACTCCATACAATAGTGGAATAGCAGAGTACAGAATATAGTTCTCAGCGTCATAGCACAGTAGTTCCAGACACAAAGTGCAGTGTCCGCACTGGGGTCAAAGTGTATTGGGCAGC